>BLAL01000313.1:0-679275 GCA_015698045.1 Rhizophagus clarus | reverse complement strand
AATTTTCAGATTACCCCTGAATTCTATCAATGCGCTGCAGATAAAAAATCAATGTAATCATTAACAATTTTTTTCCGGTCAATTATTGATCTAAATTTCTATTTATTATTGCGACCACGATATTCATGCCAAATTTTTTCAGATCATTACCCTAGATTCCACAAATGTGCTGCAGATAAAGATCTTTTGCAGATAAAGAATCAACAGAACTGTTGACAAAATTTTTTTCTGATCAATTTGTTGATCTAAATTTCTGTTCATGTCCTGCGATCACCTTACATGTAAACCGCAATTTTTCCATTTCCCAAAATTTCATCAATTTACTGTATACATTGCACTAATATTGTTACTGTTAAATATTTAATATAATATTTTTTCTATTAAGATTAAAAGAATAGTTAATTAATTATTATCAATCCTAATTATTAAAATAAATAATAATATATTAAACATATGAAAAAATGTACTCTATTTAAGTATTAGGACAGCATAGTAATATAGTACGTACAGTATAATTCTTCAACCCTGATTATGTAAACATTAACAAATTTTTCTCCTGATCAATTATCCCGAAAAATCCGTTTATGTCCTGCGATCACGATATCACGTCAAATTTTTCAGATTACCCCTGAATTCTATCAATGCGCTGCAGATAAAAAATCAATGTAATCATTAACAATTTTTTCCGGTCAATTATTGATCTAAATTTCTATTTATTTATTGCGACCACGATATTCATGCCAAATTTTTCAGATCATTACCCTAGATTCCACAAATGTGCTGCAGATAAAGATCTTTTGCAGATAAAGAATCAACAGAACTGTTGACAAAATTTTTTCTGATCAATTTGTTGATCTAAATTTCTGTTCATGTCCTGCGATCACCTTACATGTAACCGCAATTTTTCCATTTCCCAAAATTTCATCAATTTACTGTATACATTGCACTAATATTGTACTGTTAAATATTTAATATAATATTTTTTCTATTAAGATTAAAAGAATAGTAATAATTTATTATCAATCCTAATTATTAAAATAAATATATAATATATTAAACATATGAAAAAATGTACTCTATTTAAGTATTAGGACAGCATAGTAATATAGTACGTACAGTATAATTCTTCAACCCTGATTATGTAAACATTAACAAATTTTTTCTCCTGATCAATTATCCCAAAAATCCGTTATGTCTTGCGATCACGATATTCATGTCAAATTTTTCAGATTACCCCTGAATTCTATCAATGCGCTGCAGATAAAAAATCAATGTAACCATTAATAATTTTTTCCGATCAATTATTGATCTAAATTTCTATTTATTTATTGCGACCACGATATTCATGTCAAATTTTTCAGATCATTACCCTAGATTCCACCAATGTGCTGCAAATAAAGATCTTTTGCAGATAAAGAATCCAACAGAACTGTTGACAAAATTTTTCCGACCAATTTTTTGATCTAAATTTCTATTTATGTCCTGCGATCACCTTACATGTAACCGCAATTTTTCCATTGCCCAAAATTTCATCAATGTACTGTAAACATTGCATTAATATTGCACTGTTAAATATTTAATATAATATTTTTTCTATTTAGATTAGATTAAAGAACAATCCTAATTATTAAAATAAATATATAATATATTAAACATATGAAAAAAATGTACTCTATTTAAGTATTAGGACAGCATAATATAGTACGTACAGTATAATTCTTCAACCCTGATTATGTAACCATTAACAAATTTTTTCTCTCTGATCAATTATCCCAAAAATCCGTTTATGTCCTGCGATCACGATATTCATATAAAGTTTCTTTACTTGTAACCGTTAATATTGCTCGGAAATTACCATTAATGTTCTGTGGACAAAGAGCTAATATACCCATTAAGGATTTTCCCGATCAATTATTCCAATAATTTGAAAATTTTGTTGGCCAAATTTCCGTTTATGTCCTACAGTTACGATACTCATATATAATTTCTTTACCATGTAACCGTTAAGACGTCAAATTTTCCCAAAATTTTCGTCATAAAGAATCGATGTAACCATTAACAAATTCTTCCGATCAACTATCCAAGATTTAATGTAACCATGAACGTTTTTTTCGAGAATGCTAACCCAATTTCCTTTTATGTGCTGCGGTCACGATGTAATTTTTTCTTAATATTAGGAGAAATCTCTATAAATAAATAAAGATGATGCTGTATTCGTTTCGTCAGGAATCACCTATTTCTTTACGTGACGAATCACCTATTTCTTTACGTTGCTACTAGCACAATACCGATAAGTACCATCTTGTTTGTTTATCATGACTAAACGCAGAGGAGTAACAGAAAAGGTAATAATATTATATTTTTGATTTAAAATTTATATAGTAATTGCGCCTAATACTATTATAATGATACCTAAAAGACAAGGCAACAAAAGCTGCAAAGACTACAAAAACTATTCGTACATATGTTGCCAACTCTTCACGTGATTATAATAAGGAAAGAGATGAAAGGAGAGAGGGAAGGAAGTGAACATGAACAAGATAATTTACATGGACAAGATGTAGATATTGGAGAAGGTAATAATAGACAAGATGATGATATTGAAAGAATTATTTTGGGTAAATACGTTATAATAATTGTTTTATTATTCAATTGAAATGATATTTCTGCGAATTTATTTAAAACTAAATTTACTTCGTTATAATGAAGATATGCTTCCAGAGCAAGAAGAAAGAAATATTGAAAAAGAAAGAAGAGAAAATGAGAAGAAAGAGATGGAGAGGAGAGATAAAGAGAGAAGAGAGAAAGAAAGAAGAGAGAAGAGAGAAGAGAGAAGAGAGAAGAGAGAAAGAGAGAAGAGAGAAAGAGAGAAAGAGAAAGAGAGAAGAGAGAGGGATAGGAGAGAGAAAGATAAAGAACAAGAAGAAAATGAAATGATGAAAGCGGTAAAAACATAAAATCTGAACATAATTAATGAATATAATTTTATTCTCATTTAATATTACTTCTAGAGAGTGAAGAAGAAATTCCGGTTCAATTTGGCGCAATGACCAATCAATTGCAAATTTGCAATTGGTTGGTCTTACATCCAAGTGTACTACATCTGGCAAACAAAATGCTTGATGCCTCGACGAAGCAGCCATCAACAAATTTGCCACTAACCACCTCGACTTCGTCACCATCTGACAACGTAAAATCCATTTCTTATTTTGGTTGTTACATTCTTACCAATTAAGAACAATCGTTATTACACAGAATTACTGATGTATTATGTATTATTGATATTATTACTGTTTAGGATAATTATCGTCTTATTGACGAAGAAATGAAATGCCTTTTTTTGCGAACTAGAAATCCGCCCGATCATGCGTTTGATAAAATAACACAAAAAATTTTTGGGCATGATGCTTATCAAAGCGTGGCGAAGTCAATTAACGAACGATATCGTAAATCATTTTCCGACTATCGATATCAATTGAAAAATGTACTTTCAACATTAGTAAAAGAATTTCGACAAATTGTAGAAAGGTGATCGATACGTTCATATCGTTATGTTGTTGTTTTATTACAATGATTTAATGATTTAAATTTTTTTTCTATTAAAGTGGATATACGGAAAGTTCAGATCCTACCGACGAGGAAGTAAACAATTTCATATCACGTGAGGTGGTTTTAAAGAGAATCTTAAGCCGATACGTTTCAGCCATCGATTTTACAAAATTATCGGAAACTTCACTAGATAAATTAATAGAATTCTCCAGAAAATGCTTCAAAATAGTCTGGGTTGAAACTGAAAGCGCAAATATCAAAGAAAAGGTTAAGAAGTTAGATGTTATTACAGAAGATCTAGAAATTCCTTCCCGTAGCGGAAGAAACATTGCTAGCTCTTTAAAACTCCATCTTTTTTCATAAATACAGTACATATCACATAAAAGACCGTGATAACATTGATATGTTTTTTATTCCTTTATGATAATAAAGATTACAATATATCATAGCGCCACCACTCTGCTAATAATTCATGTGACCTGATTTCGCGTTGTACGTAGATTTTATTGATTTTTATTGTGCCGCGTTAACCATCTCTTTTTCTTCCCAACTTGTTTACCATTTTTCAAAGCGAAATATAAAACCACATAGACTATAATAAATATTTTTATTTAATATTTTATTTAGTTAAATAACTAGTATAGCGTTTTAATCTTAGATAATGTATCTATACATAAAAGTCAGCGTTTGCGGAATATTTGTGAGGAGAAAGGAATACGACTTGAGTTTTTGCCATCTTATTCTCCCGATTATAATCCCGTAAGAATTTAATCTTCCATTATTTAAAAATTTATTGCTTACAGATCGAGCAAGCATTTTTTTATATTAAAAATTTTTTACGACAACATCGTGATTGGGTAGAATCTGTAGAAAATCCAGTAGACGCGTTAAATTTCAGTTGTATGACAATTGGCAAAAATTTTGCTAAGGCGTGCTTTGAACATCTGGATATTTATAAATTAAAATTAAATGTCAAAATTATTTGAACTTCAAAATTTATTGCTGAATAAAAGGAATTTATTATACAAATTAATAATTTTACTGAACTAAAAGTTATTGATCAGCATTTTTATAGTAAAGAAACAAACAATCTTAACAGAAACCTTAGATTTTTAAACAGCCATCAAATTACTGACTTCCATATTGAACAATTTTTTTTATATTTTCTGCAATATGAATTTAACATTATCATCATATCAATTTGGCATTCAAGATAATATTCAAAAAATGTCTTAATAAATTTTATTTAGTGCCAGTGTGATTGATAAAATGCATTATTATTTATTATTATTATAAAAAAATATCAAAACAAAAAAAAGAACACGCCACCAGGCGAACCAGAAACCTTTACGCCACAAGGCGAACCAGAAAAAAAACTCGTCACCAGACGAACCAGGAAAAAAACCCGCCACCAGGCGGACCAAACAAACTACATAGAATAAAAAATTCGCCACCAAGGCGACCAGAAATGAATTAAAAAAAAACCTATTCCTCAATTCTTCCAAAAATTTGATTAAATCGGCCGGCTTTAAAAAATTCTTTTTAAATGGAATAGGTACCTTTTCACCTTTTCGTAAATGGCAATCTTTTGACTCGTGCGGACTGACCCAACACCTGCAGCATCTTCCCCGGTAATTTTGCTGAATATTCGGGCAGGTATTAAAACCATGCCCGTAATATTCACATAAGTAACACGGATCTTTATATGAGCTGATAGGCGCAATCCAATTTGTCCTGCTAGATAAAGCGACCCCCTCCGATGTGCATATAAAATTTAAATTTGAACCAGGAGCCGGGTTCGAAGAAATTGGCGGGTTCGAGGAAATTGGGGAGATCGAGGAAATTGGTGAGATCGACGAAATTAAAGTCGTTAAGGGAGTTATTGATGATGAGGTTACTGAAGAGTCTAAGGGTAGCGAAGAGCTTAAAGATGAAATTGAATCCGACAAGGATCCGTATGTTGAGACCGGAGGAGAAGGAGAGGCAATAGCAGAGACATTAAGAGGAGAAGTAGAGACAATAGGAGGAGAGATAGTAGATGAAGCAGAAGTAAGTCGTTCTTATATTGTTAGTCAGTATCAAAACATACAGTATCAGTAACCTGATAGAGCCATATACAGCATCAATGCACCCAAAAAAACATAGTGTTAACTTACCTTGGAGTATTGTAATTAACATTTGAATTGTACTAGAATTATTCTTTATTGTTATAGAATGATTAACAGATATACTTAATATATCTTTAATCGCGTTCGGGTTATCAATTATATAAAAATCATCGCTAACTTCATTATTATTGTCGATAATAGTAGTGTTATCAATGTTATCGGGCATATTAAAATTAAGACACGTTATTTTAAAAAGGAAGAGTATGAACTTTTTTTTGATAAAACTTAAAGGTAGGAGGAGAAAATTCTTTTTTTTTTTTTTGATAAAACGAAGTTCTTTCGGGTAGGAGGAGAAAATTTTTTTTTTTTTAATCATATTTATTTAAAAAAAAAGGACGTGGGAATAAGATTTTTTCTAAAATTTTTATTTCTTTTTTTTTTTAAAAAAAAAATAGGAACGTGAAAATAAGTTATTAAGGGAAATCGTTATTTTTCTTGAAAAATTAGGGGTATTTATATACAACTAGCAAAGTGTTGGGCCTATCCTAAATGGGAAACATCATTCGAAAATCTCAGTACGGAATTGCTGGGCTTATTCTAAACAAGGCTTATCCTAGCACTGAGATGTTCCTGTTTAGTTGTCTAATTACGGATACCTTTTATTTGAAAAGTTGTCGTCAATATTTGTTTAGTCACACACCATCAATTAAATTAATATACATTAGTAATCTGCGCCGGAAAGACAACTAAAAAATAAATTCTTTTATATCAATATACATTATACATGACTTGCCGACCAATTATTCTATTAAACACCCGGGAAAGCGCCAGTGGGAAATTTGCACAACCACAAACTATAGCTTTACACAAAGCGATGATTGATGGTGAAATAAATATAGCCATATAATAAGTAAATCAATGGCACAATAAAACACAGCCTTAGATAGAAATAAAAAAGCATAATAATTAGAAAAAAAAACAGAAAAAAGATCTCTTTTTTGTAAGTACCAGCCAGTTTAATTAGTACAGTATAACCTGTTCTTCCCGCCAAGTACAAACAATTTATCCAAATGAGATTAAATGATAATCTCAGTGCAAAACTGTGATTTTTATTGGTCTACAGAATTTGGTAAAATATGCAATATGCACATGTGTAATTAGCTAATTAGGAATTTAAAGCAATGCTACGATCATTTGACCAGAAGTTTTATACAGTATATGCGCATAAGACCAGTTCAAGAATACCAAGTCATCGAAGGAAAGGGAAATGGATGCTTTCTTGGATAAGGCGCATAAGAAAAAGCATCAGTGATGAAATGAGAGAAGAGAAGCTTCAGCATGAATCATCTACTCAGATATTTCTAACTCGCAGAACCGTTGCCTCTTTCTTTTTAAGATGTTCCTTTTCCATACATGATTCCCATTCTTTGATTTCTACTTTGCTTCTTCCCCGGAGATCGGTTGAGACAGAACTGAAATAATCAATGTAGAGCGAGTTTGATAAAAATCAATTGTAGAACAAGGGCTAATACGTGAATTGTCTTCATCCATACCGCCTGAAGATACCGAAACTATCTTGTTTCTAACTTTGGCTTAGTTCAAATCACTCGCTATCCTAGGAATCATTCCTTTCAGTTCAGTGCTTTAAATAATCTCTTTTTCCTAAAGAATTTATTTTTCGTTCTCATTACTAACGTATTTTGTATTCGTGTTTATATTAAAGTAAGTTGCTCTCTGTTTATAGGAGAGGTTAATTATTAATTATACGACTTAAGATGTTTGAGAAGGTTCAAGGAAAAGATAACTCGTAGTGTTATGATATCAATGCAAACAACTTTTTTTGCAGAAAAAGTTTTTTTTGGTAATAGGTATAACCACGATATAGAATTTTTAAAAAAAAGAAAAAAATTGAAAAAAAGATTAATTTTTACTCGATAATCACAATGTCCGTCATTATATTAATCAAATTTTTTTCCTTAGAAAATCTATTGAGATCAATGGTAAAAAAGAAACTTATTTTCGAAATTAATCGTAACAATGTGAGAAAAATATTAATTTTACTTGGCCATGATTTAATCACAATATCCATCATTATATTAATCATATTTTTTTTCCTTAAAAAAATCTGTATCATATGATGTAATAAGATCAATGGCAAAAAGAATTTTTTTTCTTTTCGTAATTAACCATATTAATCATAGATATAATTACGATGCAAGAAAAAGATTAATTTTTTTCGATCATGATGTGGTAAGATCAACGCAAAAAAAAGGGGATAAAAAAAATTTTTTTTTTTTTTTATTCAATTATTTCTTTTTTTTTTATATTGAGATATCATTAAAATGTCTTCTCAAGATCTTGATAAAGAACAAGGAATTCGTAAAAAAGGTTCTCTTATTAAACATTGGCAGCCATCGCAACCGCAATATCAACAACCTCAGTCTCAATGGCCGCAACAACCTCAACAGCTGCAACAACCCCAATCTCAACAACCGCAACAACCTCAATCTCATCAACCGCAACAACCTCAATCTCAACAACCGCAACAATCTCAACCCCAAACTCTACTTCAGTGGCCGCGACAACCTCAACAATTTCAATTTCAATGGCCGCAACCACCTCAATCTCAATGGCCTCAACAACCTCAACAATCTCAACCTCATCAATTTCAATGGTCGCAACCACCTCAATCTCAATGGCCTCAACAACCTCAACAATCTCAATTTCAATGGCCGCAACCACCTCAATCTCAATGGCCTCAACAACCTCAACAATCTCAACCTCAATGGCCGCAACCACCTCTACCTCAATGGCCTCAACAACCTCAACAACCTCAACAAAATCAGCAACGTCAATGGCCACATCATGAATACCAATGGTCGCAATCACCTTCTCAACAACCTCAACAATACTTACCTCAATTACCACCTCAACCTCCTCAACAAATTGATGATGAAGAAAAAATAGGTGACCTATAATTGAAATTCATTATTCTTTCTTTTTGTGATATGAATAGTTCACTTACCTTGATATTTAATAATTGTAGACAAAATGCTAAAAGAGGAGTTCTTGAGAATTGAGGAAATAATAAATATATCTCCGGATCCCTATAAAACTAAGAAGAAAATAGCGGATGAATTCGGCCTAATTTTACCCGATTATATCAATTTTATGACCGAGAAATACAGGAAAAGTCAAAGTCCCATATCAACAATAACATCACTGGAATCCTCTCCGGTGACGTCACCACATTCCCCGCTGCGTTCTCCGCCTTTGAAGAGCTGCACTCCAATGTAAATATATATAGTAAATCTGTAATATTTATAATTCATATGTTCTGAGCCCATTTATTTTTATTATAGGGATAATTTTGAACGACAACTCATAAATAACAATTTGGAGTTGCCGTCTCAATATTTTACTAGAGAACGTCACTACCCCAGAAGTCCTTCCCCAAGACCCAACGCGAATGTTCCAGATAAATATACGGAACCTAAAACCAGTCGCGAATATAGTCAAAAACAGATGAGTGAAATATTAGAAAATAATTATAGTTCTCTCCCAAAATGGATCTTAGATATCATTTACGTTGAATTAAGAGCACTATTCCTTCGTACTCGACACCTTGATCATTCTTCTAGAAATTCAATGATAGAAGATATAATTAGTAAATTATTTCCGCATTTTTCTAAGAAGAAAGAAAACAAACAAAAAATTAGTTTTATGGGCAAACGTTTTCGAAAAGTTTTTGATGGATGGAGGAGCGAATTATGGTCGAATATAGGTTTCGCATATCAGAATAGTTGCACTAACGATAATATTTCCCAGTTAAAATCTAAAGTTTCAGTTTCAACTATATTTCGTCAGTGGTTGACATGTGTTTCAAATGAACTATCAGAAGAAATGGAAAGAGCGCTCCAAAATGTTATTATTTACGGGATTAGATGTTTAAGTGAGGAGGTGGATGATGACAAGACAGCTCGTCGCAACTTTTTTATGGCAAATACAGATTTATACACAATAAATTTGGACTTTGCTTGTACTGATAAAATAGATGTTACAAGATCAATGGAGCTGTCTCATTATTACATAAGTGCTGCAAGGTCATTTCCCGAAGATGATGACGAAAAGAATGATAATGATGAAAGAGAGCAAAGAAAGCATAAAAAAAAGTAACTAAGAAGATTGAAAATTAAGGAGGCTAGTGAGAAGCGTTATTATAAATTTTATATAATATATTTTTATTATGTATCATTTTACATTTTTATCACGTCCTTTATTTTTATATTTCTCCAAATGGAGAGGACATTGTAGCTGGAGCTGGTGGTGACGATAATACTTTAAGGTTCTGGAAGATTTTTAATACTCTAAGAACAAAAGGGATAGAAAATAAATATTCGTGGAAACTTGATGGTCTTATAATGTTATAGCGCTTTGATTTTTTATTCGATCAATAGTTTATAGTAAATATTTAGCATAGAAGAGCTATAATTTAGTAATTATACTTAACATTTACATTATTAATACTTTTATTATTAACACTTTTAATCATAAATAAAGTTCATATCAATAATTTTGCTTAATATATATATAATTTATTCTTTGCTGAAATGTATTGAATTGTGTCCGAATAGTAAACATATCATGCAAATAATCGTCTACCGATCGTGGATCAATTTACCGATAAATCGTCACGAATTATTATTAAAGTCGTTCCGATTTTAAAAATTTATTAACCATGTCGATAAAATTTAGTAAATGTATTGAATAGAATAATGTCTCTAATACATTTCAAATACTGTATATTAAAATATACATTCGTAAATAAAATGAGACTACTTTTACTGGACAAGGCAATTTTTTCAAGATATCGTATGATACTTTTATGATATCATAAATGTACTTAAAATTCGAATTTTAATATGGTTGTAAAGACATTTTACATAATAAAAAATCATTTTGAAAACCACATTAGAACCCATTTCCGATGCTTACCAGAACATCATAAAATATGTCATCCTGACAATGTATTTAAAACCATTTTATGATAATTTTCACAATTTTGTAAAGATTGACAGAACATGATTAATATATTTTAAAATGCCAATAAATTATTTTATTATACGGCTAAATAATAATACATAAACTACTAGTATAATTTACAAAATAGAAAAATTCCAAAGAAACGAACTGTTAGTAATAGTACATTAAAAAAAAAAGATTTAAAAAAAAAAATGTTATAAAATACCCACCGAAATCTACACCCCTGATCTCCAGTTGAAATCCCATGCTTTGAACCTGTCTAAAAAAAAGAACAAGTGTTAGTACATTTCGTTAAAGTAGTAATTAAAAAAACTCTTCTCTTACCAAATTCTCAATATCTAAAATCATATGGAAAATACATCAAAGTATATCAAAAAAAATATATTTTTTCTTTCGAAATTGACCACCATATTAATCATACTCGATCATGATGTGGTAAGATCAATGCAAAAATAAGGAATGAAAGAATTGATTTATAATAATAAAAAAAAATGAGAAGAAAAAAAAATTTTTGACTCACATTTTAACCTGTAGAATCATCATCAAACAAGTTTTAAAAATGTCTTCTCAATATCGTAATAAACCTATACAAGAACAAGAAATTCGTAAAAAGAATTCTCTTATTAAAATTTGGAAGCCTTTGCAACCGCAATCTCAACAACCTCTGTGGCGGCGACATACGGAAGTAGTCAAAGTCCATAGTATATTTTTATGTAATCTTGCTTAATCGTATAAAAATATCAGAATTTTATTTTAATAATATGGCAGCACGTTATACATATAAAAGTTGTAAAAAAAAAAAAAAAGTTTAATATTTGCGGTATTGCAGATGAGTTGCGATACCACAAATGAGTTGCGGCAATGAAGTGACAATATCAAATCAATATCGTAAATACATCTTTTTTTATCCCTGAAATTACCAATATCGTAACGATATCAAGACTATACCGATTAGATATTTTTTTAAATAAATGTTGTCACGATATCTCGGCGATAAATTGTGGGATGAAGTGACGATCAAATCAATATCGCAAATATATCATCCTTTTTTTTTGAAATTACCAACATCGTAATGATATCAAGGCTGTGCCGATTTGATATTCTTTTGAATAGATATCGTCACGATATTTTCGCGATAAATTATGGTGATGAAGTAACGATATCAAATCAACATTATAACAATATCATCACAGAAATTGATACCATTATGACATGAAATTTATATCGTACCCGTATCAATTCAACATCGCTCATATTTTCAAGGTTTCTGTAAAGTAGTGGACGTTGCTTCTAGATATAAAGCATCTATTCCTATTGGTGCATATAGTGTCAAGGATAGAGAGGGAATCTTAACTTCAAAGACTATTGCTCGAGCACTTGAAAAAATTTATGATGATCCTGAAATTCCTCTGGTCTGGCCGAAATTATTAATCACTGATAAGGGGCCAGAGTTTAGGGGTGATTGTGAGAAATTAATGAGAGAGCATGGCGTGAAAATTCAGAAGGCTAAATCTAAGCGTACTATGGGTATTGTTGAGAGATATAATCAAACATTAGCTAAAAGATTATTTTGTATACAAGACGCACATGACTTATTAACATTGCATTTATCTGAAAGATCTAGGTCTTGGATACAGAACTTGCCTATAATTGTTAAAGATATTAATATTTCAATAACAAACCTTATAAGTATGTCTCCTGCTAAGGCTATAAAAAAGAAGCAGGTTAAGGCTAAACCCTCTTGGCCTGCTAGACGTTCAATTGGCTATGATGAAGCAATTTTACCAAGCTATACTGAAGTTCAATATCTTTTTGAACCTAGTGATCTAGAAGGAGGAAAAAAAAGAGCAATCGACTGCAATTGGTCTCCTGAAGTTTTTATAATTGAATCGTATTTGCTAAAGGAGAATCAACCAGTTCTCTATAAACTTTATAATGGCCCTGAGCGTTCATTCATGAGAGAAGAACTACAGATTGTAAAGGATGTGCAATTACCACCTCAATGGATACTTAAGCATTAGTCTTACCTCCTCTCTCCTCCACTTGGTATAGAATTTGTTCGAAAGCATTGCTTAAGTAATCATCTATTTCAGCTCTATTATAGACTATAATTTGTGTATTTCTAAGCCAATCAGTTCGTGAATTCTTTTTTCCTGCTTTATCATTCCCAGGCTTATCATCTATAAGAAATTTGGTTAGAGAACATAGAGCAAACTTAAATTGTCCACGCTTATCAAATTCTTTTTCAAGTATTTCCTTAAATTGCCTTCTTCGGCTTTCTAGCATTTTTCATATATCACTTCCATTGTCTGGATGAGATTGTGGGACTTTTGCACAATGCACAGCTATGGCTCTTTTTTTAAGTGCTGTGCCTAATTCTTCTTGCTCCCTAAATTCTATATCTCTTTCTTGTTCTTCAGTAATTCCTCTCAAACGCTTGAATTCTTCATTATTTGCCTTTTCTTGCCTACAGTACTCTTCATATTCTTCTTTTGTAGGTGGCCTACTTGCTTCAGGATCCAATTGCTCAAAATCATGATTTAGAAGATTGCATTCATGCAAGTTTTCTGGTCTATCTCTATCACCTAGTTCAAGTTCTTTCCATCTCTTTAGCAATCTCGCTCCCCATTTTCTGAAGTGTTCACCAGGCTTACGATTATTTGGATTAATAAATCTGACTGCTTTCTCTGGGATCTTAGAAGCTTGATTAGGAAGTTCTGTATCACTTGTTGTCAACCTTTCTGGAAATATTTCTTTACGAATTTCAGCTACAACCCCCTTCGCATCTATATAACCCCCCCTCTCTCTATCAAATCCCCGTCGTAAATATTGGATTGCTGAATATAGAAATGAACTCCATTTTGAAGTAGTTATACCTGTATATGGTAGATCACACTCTTTTTTCATCTCTAAGTAGAAACGCTTTCTATCAAACTCCTCTGGCCTACAACATGTTTCCTGTTGCAAGTTTTTATAAGTGCCTAATTTTCTTTTTATATCCTGATAATTCCATTTGATATTAGGGTTTTTGAATGGAATATCTTTACTAGAGTCTTGAATAGCCTCTTGAACGGGGTTTTGGTTAACTTCTTGGGTTGGTATTTGAAGAGATTCTTGGATAGCCTCTTAAACAGGTTGTTGGTTAACTTCTTGGTTAACTTCTTGAACAGGCGCTTGAATTGGAGTATCAGTTTTAGGTTTGCATAGATTTTTTCGTCTAAGATGCTCACGAAGTTTATTTGGATTTACACATACTTTGCCACAACGTTTACAAGTTGTATCTTTTTTATCACTTCTAGTTTTTCTACCCATAGTGTTAGCTCTTACTGGCACGCTATTACTTACTTATAAAATTTTTTTTTTAATTAATTATTTCCTATACCAAAACTTTTCGATCATAAAAACTCTGATATTTACAAGCTTTCTAAAGCAAGTTCTAGCTATTGTAAAACTGAAGCATTAAATAATTATTAATTAATCTTTTCAAATCTAGTAATAAAAAGTAGGATGATCGGTGAATATTCTTGCCCATTTCTCTGCAATACTGGAAAGATTTGCAATAACCCTTGCATTCGCCTAGAAGGTTGCCGATTTCATTGGAAAGCTAAAAAACAGGTACCATGTTCTGATTGCAGGAAGCCTACAGCTTCTGCTTGTGGCCGATGCCTGTTACATGTTAGAGGCTATTATGTTATTTAGTATTATGACAGGCTTCGATCACAGATACAAGAAAGTAATGGATAGATCATTTCGGCTAACACTTTATCTTAATTTTTTGTTAGACTTATAAAATTCCTGGCAGGAGGTGGAAAAGTTAGACTTTAATTTTTTTGTTAAATTTATATGCTATTTATTAAGCTATCTGGTGCAGAACCCATTCTTGACTAAGGAAAAGTTGGGACAATTTTGCGGATTTCTTCTGAATTTTTATAGGGTGGCATTTCGTTAGACATTTATATAAAATATGCTATTTAATAAGCTAGCCTGCATTGAACCTGTTCTTGATTAAGGAAAAGTTGGGACAAAAATCCTGTTAGATTTATTTAACAATTATGCTATTTAATGAGCTAGCTTGTGCAGAAGCCATTCTTATATATAGAAAAGTTCGTTAGATTTAAGAAGTCACATGATTTTTAAATTTTTCGTATGACTTATTTATGGGGAATTGGGACAAAATTTTCGTATGATTTATTTTCGTTAGACTTATTTAATAAATATACTTATTGATGCGCTAGCCTGCATTAAACCTGTTCTTGATTAAGGAAAAGTTAGGACAAATTTTCATATGACTTATTTTCGTATGACTTATTTTTTCGTATGACTTATTTATGGGGGAATTGGGACGAAATTTTTGTATGATTTATTTTACGATATTGATTTTACCATTCTGGGAGTCATGACACACAATAGCAAGGGGGACGGACCTTACGGTCCTTAAACCCCCAATTTGCTATTGTGTGGAATTATATGGTCGTTTTTAATATTAATAAATGCAGAATATGTAAAACTAAGTGTAATACAATATATTTTAAACATAATTTTGGTAACTGGACTAGTGGTAATAATGATATTGATAAATTTATTCAAAATATTCAGCTATCAGTTCATAATAATATAAAAGATGCAATAGAATGGATACCTTATGATAAATTATATGATATTAATTATATTGAAGAAAGTGATTTTAGTAAGGTGTATAAGGCAAAATGGAATTGTTATAATCAATATTAGAATAGGCATAAACGAAATATGTTTGTAACTTTAAAATATTTAAATAATCCAGCAAGTATTACATTAGAATTTATAAATAAGGTATGATAGTAATTTACTAGTTATTTGATGAACTAATAATTGAAAACCTTTATGTTTTACTAATATATTTATTGTATTGTAGATTGCAGTATCTCATAGAATTTATGGAATAACTCAAGATTCAAAAACAAAAAATTACATGATGGTTTTAGATATTGATAACTGTGAAAGATGTAATGTTAAATGTAATACAGTATATTTTCAACATAATTTTGACAACTGGACTAGTGGCAATAATGATATTGATAAATTAATCCAAAGTATTCAGCTATCAGTTCATATTAATGCAAAAGATGCAATAGAATGGATACCTTATAACAAATTATATAATATTAAATATATTGTAGAAAGTGATTTTGGCAAGGTGTATAGTGCAGAATGGTATAGTGGTTGTATAATATACTGGAGTAGTAAATATGAAAAATGGATTAGAGATGAACAAAATATGTCTGTGACTCTAATCAGTCTAAATGATCCAACAAATATTACATTAAAGTTTATAAATGAGGTATAATAGTAATTTTGTTATTTGATGAACTGAATAATTGAAAATTTTATTTTACTAATATATTTATTATATTGTAGATTACAGCAACTTATAAAATTTGTGGAATAACTCAAGATTTAAAAACCAGGAATTATATGGTTGTTTTTGATATTAATAAATGCAGAATATGTAAAACTAAGTGTAATACAATATATTTTAAAAATAATTTTGATAACTGGACTAGTGGTAATAATGATATTGATAAATTTATCCAAAGTACTCAACTAACGGTTCATTATAATGCAAAAGATGCAATAGAATGAATACCTTATAATAAATTATATGATATTAAATATATTGGAAAAAGTGATTTTGATAAGATGTATAAGGCAAGATGGATTGATGGATGCATATATAAATGGGATGTCAATAATCAAAATTGGAAAAGGCATAAACAAAATATGTTTGTAACTTTAAAATATTTAAATAATCAAGCAAATATTACTTTAAAATTTATAAATAAAGTATGATAGTAATTTTGTTATTTGATAAACTAATAATTAAAATCTTATTTTTTACTAATATATTTATTGTATTGTAGATTGCAGTATCTTGTAAAGTTTATGGAATAACTCAAGATTCAAAAACAAAAAATTACTTGGTGGTCTTAGATATTGATAACTGTAAAAGATGTAAAATTAAATGTAATACAATATATTTTCAACATAATTTTGATAACTGGACTAGTGGTAATAATGATATTGATAAATTTATTTAAAATACTCAGCTATCAGCTCATAATAGTGTAAAAGATATATAGGATAAAATGGGAGTTCTGGGGTCAGATTTCCGTATAGGTATAATTAGTGTAAGCCTCTCCCAGCTTATTTCCCAATATACGAAATTTATGTAATCGTTTTTAACCCCAAATTTATTTTCAAGACCAGGAAACATATCGAAATACGATATTGAATTTAAGTTTTAAATCAGACTGGGGCTCAAATTTTGTTAACATATCATTTTACCCAATTTTTTAGTTTTCAAGTTAAAGGAGATAATCATCTTTGTTATTGCGCTGGCCTGATTTTAATTCCAAATAATATATCAAAAAAAGTATGTGATATTGCTTGGCTTTAAAAAAGGCCAAGAGCACCGAGGACCAAAGTGTCCGAGTGTGCTCGCAGGCCGCAAATGCAAGCTCATTTTCATATCAGATTTTATGTTATCCTAGAATTAATTCTAAAGCTGATTCATTAACTTAAACAAATCCAGGATAAGTCTCACCTCAAAGAGGTGAGACTTATCCTGTCCGGTATTCAAATTTTTGATTAAAAAAAAATTGAGTCTATTATAGCATACCATTATTTTCTTGACATACAGGAAACCATTCTAAAGTCAATTCATTTAAAAATTCATTAAGAAAAATAAATCTTACCTCTGAGTGACCATATTTATATCGCACCTCAAAGTATAACCTTTTCATTATATTGATCATATATCAAGGCCTTATCTCGAAGAATATTCACATAACGAATCTGATAATTGCTCTTATTACAATAGCTACATAAGTCATTATCAATCCCTGGAGGTTTA
Organism: Rhizophagus clarus; assembly: GCA_015698045.1. Lineage (NCBI taxonomy): Eukaryota > Fungi > Glomeromycota > Glomeromycetes > Glomerales > Glomeraceae > Rhizophagus > Rhizophagus clarus. The sequence continues at coordinate 661,683 of BLAL01000313.1, read as the reverse complement.
TTTATCTTTGTAGGTCTACCACATACTCTGCATGGTAGGCGCAACATAGCCCCTATTTTCTCATAAATTCAAAAATATAAAAAAAGGTAATTAAAAAATAGAGGTCATAGGATTAAATATTTTAAATTGAGAAAAAGTTTACATGATATATAACAGGTGAGACTTATTGATAACATGCCTAGATCAGATAAAAAAGATACTACATGTGTTTGCTGTGGATATAAATTTACAAGACCAGCTAAACTTCGTCAGCATTATCAAAGTAATAAAAATCAATGCAATCAGCAACCAGAAGATAATACTCAAAGGAGTGTATCCAGACCTCTATCACTAACACCCACTCCAGTAGTCCATGCCCGAGGAAATAATCGAAGAAGGGAGAAACCAGAGCCTATTCAAACTTCCATTCCGCAAGACAAAAATCAAGAGAATGATCCCAAAACAGGTCCCAGCCAATCAACCCAAGCAAATAGAGAAGAGCAGGCAGGATCTAGCGAGGTCACTCAAGGTAAGTTTATTAATAGACATGCAAGAAAGCCTAAAGAGTATATGAAAACATGGGGTGCCAGATTGCGCCGAAGATGGTTCGAAGTTACTGGCGAAGAACTTGATTTGCCACTAAACTTAAAAGAATGTCAGCGTTTACATCATAATCTATTACAAGCTGATAATGAGGTTTTCGAGGAAAATATTCCTCAAGAGGTGGGACCTAGAGAGGTTGAGCAACAAGACGCTCAAGAGCAAGACGCAATCCCAAAGGAACCTACTCAGAAGGATATTATCTTTAAAGAATGTCCAGTTGGAAAGGATCCAGAAAGACCGCATAGAAATCGTTCATTAATGAGCAAATGGGTGGGCAAAATTCCCTATCCAAATAACAATCCAACATATGCATTTATTCAACCAATAGCCAAGCCAGAAGAATATAAAAAATTACCATACATGCCTCAACTTATAGGATTAATTCGTCCAAAAATAAAGGAAGTTCTTCAAACAGAGCTCCATAAAAAAGATCAAATAAAATCAGCCATAGTAGCATCATGCCGATATACAATTGCTAAAAGAAAGCCAGATAATACAAGCGAACCAACAGAAGTAGAGAAATATCATAGAGGAAATATGCGACCAATTCTTTTAAAAGAGGATATAGAGGAGCACATAACCAAAACTATTGGAGAAATAGATGTGCAAATTGAGGGAACATTAAAGAAAGGATCTCGTTATATGCTCAAACGAATTCTTGAAATATCTATTGAGACATATACACTTTGTAGAGCCCTTAGAGGGTCTTACAATCCTACTCCCCCAAAGCTTGCTAATAAAAAGTGTACCATCAATCCAGACAATCAAGGTCTTATAGATCCGAAAACAAATAAACCATCTGAGAAATATCTTCAAGGGGCATTAGGTGCATATTTTGCATATCAGGATGGACATACAGACCACTTAGACTGTCGTATATTTAGGGCAAAGAATCTTAAACCATATCTAGAGCGGGTAAAGTTGGATGGTATCCCTATGTCCACTCCAATCTGCCCACGCATATTTAATAAGATAGAGGAAATGAACCCAGATATCTCCATCAATGTCTGGGAATGGAAAGAAGAAACAGCTACCCCTAAACCAGTAATAGCTAGTAAGAACATCTATATTCCAAATTCATGCAAAATAGAAAATTGTAAGCATAATAATCCGAATAAATGTCAAGAAAAAAGGACTCATGTTATCCACCTTATGGCTCTTACCAATATTACAAAGACTGAAGAAGAAAAGTATGGACAAAAGAATTACTTTCTCTGGATTAAGAATCCTAATGGGCTTGTTTTCAAAGATACTGCGCATCATGGTGAAAAGCATCTTTGCAACAGATGTTTCCAAAGCTTTCCATCAGAAAATACCCTAGTTCATCATCAAGAACATTGTTTCGGATTAGGAGAGGCAACCCAGAGAGTTGATCTACCAGTAAAAGGGGTCAATGATTTCAAGCAGTTCAAGAACTATGGCTGGATGATCAATGCTCCATGTGTTATTATAGCCGATTTTGAAGCTGGAAACAAAAAAACTGGCCTAATAAATGGAAAAAAAACCTGCATAATATCAGAGCAATATGCTAATAGTTTCTGCTACCTAGTCCACTGGATAGATACTGGAGATGTATGGGGTCCATTCCTATACAGAGGAGAAAATGCCACCCAAGAATTTGTTCAGAGAATCGATCAGGAATTGGTCAAAATCAATGAGATCCTAGCTATCAAGCATGAGCGAATTGAGACTGAGGAAGACAAGAAAAGATTTGCTGAAGCTATTAGCTGTTGGATTTACAAAGGTAAGTTCGATATAGATACAAATGAAATAGAGCGCTTAGAAGATAAAATAACCTATCTTAAAGAGAAGCTAAAAAACTTTAAAAAAGAGTCAGCAGAATATAATGACATCCAAAAAACTATTGATAAGGCAACTAAAGCTATTGCCAGTGAAAAAGCTAAGGCTAATAAGGTTTGGGATCATTGCCATATCACAGGTAAGTTTCGTGGATCAGCTCATAGGGATTGCAATCTCAAACTCCAGATTCAAGCTTGGAAGACCCCAATCCCAGTTATCTTCCACAACTTCTGGGGTTATGATTCTCACTTGGTTTGTGAATCTGTTGGACGATCAGCTAATGCTCTTTATATCCAAGTCATAGCTGAAACATTTGAATGATATAAGTCTATAAAGGTAGGTCAGCTCAAATATATCAATAGCCAGCAGTTCATGAACAATAGCTTGGCAAATCTCACAAAAAACTTGGGTGACAACCACCCAATTACCAGCCAGCACTTTAAAGACTTTACTCCTGGCCAAATTTCCCTAGCAACTTGTAAGGGAATATATTGTTATGACTATATCGATTCTCAAGATAGATTCTTGGAGACTGAACTCCCACCAATTCATGAATTTACTACAACTCTAAAAGGGAAGATCTTATAGGAAGACTACCACCATGCACAAAAAGTATGGAAAACATATGGTTGTAAAAATCTAGGTGAGTACCATGATCTTTATCTTAAAATTGACGTACTCTCTCTTGCAGATGTCTGGACCCAATTCCGAAAGACATGTATAAAATATTATGAACTCGATCCCAGCCACTATGTCTCTGCCCCATCCTTATCCTGGGATGCTATGCTCAAGAAAACTGGGGTTAAGATCAAGCTATTTACAGATATGTCTATGCATAACTTCATCGAAAAAGCCAAGAGAGGTGGCATCTCTAAGGCTTGTAAGCGATATTTCAAAGCCAATAATCCCAAGATGGGTCAGGCATTCAACCCATCCAAACCCACATCATGGATATCCTATGTAGACGCAAACAATCTTTATGGCTGGACTATGAGCCAGTTCTTACCTATTGGAAATTATCAATGGGAAGCTAGTCAGGAATACCTTCTAAAAAACCCTGCTATGCAAAAGAAATATCTCGAAAAAATTCTTAAGACTAAGACAAATGCACCACGCAGATATTTCTTAAATATTAAGTCTCACTTTCCTCTCAAGACCCATGATTATTTGAGAGACTTACCCCCAGCCGTGGAGAATGTCGCAGTAGGAAAGGATTGGCTTAGCCCATATAATGAGGAGCTTGTAAATAACTTGGATGGAGGACGCTTCTCTAAGACAGAAAAGTTAGTCCCCCATCTTGATCTGAGAAAGAATTATGTCATCCATTACCTAGAGCTCCAATACTATGTAAAATTAGGCATGGTTGTAGATGAAGTTTCAGAGATCCTTTCCTTTGACCAGACTAACTAGCTTGCCCCATATATTGCATTTAATACTGAGAAACGACAAGGGAAGAATACCTTTGAAAAAGACTTCTTCAAGCTCATGAATAACTCGGTATATGGTAAGATTATGGAGAATGTTCGCAAATACCAGGATGTCAAGCTCATGAAGATGAATAATGAGCGAGATGAAAAGGCCTTCTTGAAGAAAGTCAGTAGCCCAAGATTCAAGTATGGACATCCGCTTGGAGATACACTGGTAGGAGCACATATGGGAAAGGCTAGTGTGACTCTCAATAAGCCCATCATTGTTGGAGCATCAGTCTTGGGTCTTAGCAAGCTCCACATGTACCGCTTCTGGTATGGATATGTAAAGGAGAGATATGGCGATAATGCCCAGCTTGGCTATATGGACACAGATTCCTTTATATTCCAAGTCGATACTGAAGATATCTATAAAGATATGGCTGAGCATCCAGATCTCTTCGATCTCAATGATACTAAGACTATTGGGCTTTTTAAGGATGAGACTCCAGGTAATGTGATCACAGAATCTTTTCACATTCAAGCCAAATCTTACCATTATGTCTTAGCCGATAAGTCTACAAAGTCTAAGCATAAGGGGTTAGTAAGAAGGGTATGGAAGAAATAGCAACAGATACATATATGCCAAGCTTAGAAGGGTCCCTTCTAGACGATCCAATAGATAAGTCTTCACTATCAGAGCAAGAAGCTATACGAGCTGATGCAGACCCCATGACTCTAGTCTATCGAGACTGTCTCTTTGGTAAGGAAGTATTCCATGCCAAGAATGTTGGTTTCCGATCAAAGGACCACATATTATCTCTGATTGAGTCTGAAAAAAAGGTACTCTGTCCCATAGATACTAAGCGCTGGATCCTATCAGATGGAATAACTACTTTACCATATTTCTATTGGCGCATTATGTTTTATAAGAATATGGTTAAAAATAGTATCCCTCATAAACAGGCAGAAAAAAGAGTTATGAGGGCCAAGCTCCCGGAGAAATATCTAAACGAATGTGTGTCTCACATATCTAGTCTTCAGACATAAGCTAGATAGTGATGTATAGTTAGATCACATACATTATTATATTATTTTTTTCTTCCCATTAATTAGACTAACTTCCGCAGTACCGAAGATAAGAATGGAATCTCATTCAAGAACTTCAAAAGGCTATATTATACCAAAAATAGCTGAATAGGCACTGTATTTTTTACCTGATTGCTGTCTGAACATTGTTCGATCTGTGATGAAACACTGTCTGAAACACTGTCAGAACACTGTCCGATCTGTGATGAAACACTGACTGAACACTTAACTGTTTTATAATGCTGTTTTAACCTACAGGAAAAACGGAATTCTTTACCACAATGCATGCATGTATGGTCTGCTAGTTTTTTTTTACAGGTTCTAGCTCTTTTCCTACAGTAAAAACATTACGCTGAGATTTGTGAACAGATAGGGGGATGGTAATAGTCTTCCCATTTTGAGTTGCCTTGAATTCCCCCTTTACTAAGGGTTCCCATCCTGCACAATACTGCCATTGAGTTCCAAGAATAAATAGGGATAGTTTTTTTCCATTATCATCATATTCTGTAGGAACGACAGAGAATTCATTTGAAATGGTGTCTCTATTTTCTCCATCCTCAATAGTTACAGGAATACTATTAACTGTACCAAGAGAATGGGACTTACTTGCAACTCCATTAAGTCTATGAATCTTTTTCTTATCTATTTTTAGACCCAAATGCTTTGCAACATTTTCTGAGACTATTGATGAGTCTGATCCACTATCAATCATTGCATATGGTATAGTCACGCTCCCTACCTTACAGGAGATGGTCGCAACATCATCAGCATCCTTTATTTGTAAAAAATTTATCTCTAAGAGCTTTGGCCAATATATGTGACTATTTTTTTTTTGAGCCGATGCATAAGCCTTAATAGCATGATCTAACCGAATGCTTTCTGGTATAACATAGCTAGAAGAAGCAGTATTAATTTCCTTAATTTTAGATTCATTATCGGGAACTTGTAAAAGAGGCTTCTGCTCACTATTTACTGCCTGCAATAGTGGAAATAAGATGTCTTCGAATTTACTTGCAACAATTCTCCATACTGATTCCCTTCTTTTTATCATATCATTTGGCATACTAGTATTCAAGCAATGGTCTTTTATTTTGGGAAATATCATATTAATAAATTTTGAAATTTCTATAAGAATCTCTCTAGGACAATGAGGGACTAATGATGCTATTGAAGATTTTAAGGCTATTTGAAACATATAATTTGCAGCTGTGTCTATATTGCTAGTATGAGATTTGGAAGTAGGGGACTTCTTGGTACTCTTTTTCATAGGTACTCCACTTCGTACCACTTTTTTTTTACAGCATAGCAGTTTCAGGATTCGTCAGCATCAATATATTCGTCATCTTCTTCTACTTCCTCTTCTTCAGAATCCTCTATATATTCTTCTATGTATTCTTCTTCAGAGTCTTCAGGATCTTCTACCTCATCCTGGTATACATAATTAACCTTCTTAGTCCGCTTGCCTTTGGGGCAATTAACCTTTGTATGACCAGCCTTTCCACATGCTGAACAATGTCAGGTTTGCTTTGCAGATGCTTTTGGTATTACCTTTCTAACAACTTTCTTTGTGGCATAGGCACTTCTGGGTGTAAAGGGACTCTTTCTAACATGAGCTGTTTGACCTCCTAATCTCTTTTTAAGTTCTTCATAAATAAAATTTTCTAATGTTGCATCATCTGTTCCTATTCCTGTATAAGCCAAATCTCTTGCTAGACAAATTTTAAAATCATCTTTTTGTGGCTGAATAGGTGCTGTCTCTTGGGAACTAACTAATTGCTGAATAGGTACTTGCCCGTAAAGCATTCCGCTTGAACTTATAATCAGATTACGTTTTAGCCATAAATTCTTTGATTCTGTAAAGTATGCATTTATATTAGCAGGATTAGCAATTTTCATCCATGTATAGAAGTCACCCGATAAGTGGTTTTTTAGAAATGATAGAGTCATTGCATCATTATTTGCCACACCTAACAATAATAATCGAATTCTTTTTTCATATGTATCAGGGCTGTCTGTTGGTAAAAATCTTTCTTGGAATAATCTTTGAATTGCTGATTGCTGGGTACCTATTGTTTCACGCTGATATTTTGCATTCATCCATACTCGTAGAGTGGCTGGAGAATTTATAGCAGGGTTTCCAGCTGTATATGGATCATTATTTGGAACTGGTAAATACTTCCCACCTAGCTTAGTTTTTAAAAGACCAAATTTAATTGCATCATTAAAGTCTCCTGCATTGGCATTTTCAAGAGCGATCATATTTGGCTCTAAATGCGATATAGAATTCCAAATTCTATTCAAGTATTCATTAGGAGGTTCCTGTCCAGTAAATGGATCATGTTTAGCAAAAATAATTCCTATTGAGTCATATAATAGTTGCCGTCTAGCTTCTGCCATGTTTCCTAAGAGCGGATTGTTTTGCAAATTCAAAATAATTTGTCGTGAATTTAATTCTCTACCCTTCCATTTTTGGTATCTATTAAATACAAATGCCCGATTGAATTCTGCTAAGTCTGCCTCAGCTTTGCGCCTTCGAACTAATATTTGGAGAACTGCCTTTTCTTGTACTAATGTATTAATCCGATTTTGCTTTCTAAGGGCCATTCTTTGACCATTAGTTTGCCTATCTTGAGCTATTTGCCACTAACGTCGACGCTCATTTACCTCATTATTATATGCTAAAGTAAATAATTGTTCTCTTTGAAGACTATCATTTCTAGTATTTGTTAATTCATTCCTAAGGCCATTGATTCGATCATTAGCTATATGGTATAAACCCATGTTAATAGCATCTTGAGCATGTCTTTGCATAAGTTCACGAGCAGTTGTTAATGAGATTTGTATTCCATTTAGTGTATTTTTGGGGTTAAATGATGTATCTCCATCAATATATGCCTCTACCCGATCTAATGCTGTAGCAATATTTATTAAAATATCAGGTATGGCCATATTTTCTTTCTCTGATCATTCTTCTTCTTTAGAATGTTTATTACTAGATTTAGATAATTCTTGTATACGAGATTTAAGTTTATCTATTGTGTCTTCTAGCTGGATAATTTGATTATCTTGAATAACTAATGCCTCCTCTTTTAGCTCCAGGTGATCCTGACATTTTTTAAGTTCACCTAGAATAACCTTACATTTATCCTTTAGTTGATTAACCTCATTATCATAAGATTGTATATTATTTTCAAGATGAGAAATATATCGCTCACAGGCTTTAATTTCCTCTTCAAGTTTGCGGATTTTCTTTTGTACTAACTTTATCCCTAGATCAAAGTTGCTGTTTAGTTGTTCAAGATATGTCTGCTCAACTCCCATTATTACCTATTATTTCTATAAATTCTGGTGAGGCTCGAAATCTTGATATTTCTATTGCTTTGAAAAAGATTTATTATCAGCCTATTGGTTATTATCGAAATGCTAAAAAATTACATGAAGCTTCTCTTAAAGCTGGATATGATTTTAGTTTAGACGAAGTGAAGGACTGGCTTGAGAGACAAGCTATATACCAAATACATAAGCCTCGTCCTAAATATATCCCTCGTGCAAGTTTTTGCTCTGTTACTATCCCCAATGAAGTCCACCAGGCGGATGTTCTCTACATGCCTTATGATAAAGTAGGTCAGATTACTTATCTTTTTTGCCTTAATATGGTTGATGTGGCTTCGAGATATAAAGCCTCTATTCCTATTGGTGCATATAGTGTTAAGGATAGGCAGGGTATCTTAACTTCTGCTACTATTTGAGAAAATCTATGATGATCCTGAATGTCCTTTGGTCTGGCCAAAATTATTAATTACTGATAGAGGATCAGAGTTTAAAGGTGATTGTGAGAAATTAATGAAAGAGCATGGTGTAAAAATTCAGAAGGCCAAATCTAAGCATACTATGGGTATTGTTAAAAGGTATAATCGCACCTTAGTTGAAAAACTATTTCCTTCCCAGGATGCTTCTGATCTCTTGACTTTAGATAGATGATCTAGGGCTTGGGTAAAGAATTTGCCGATAGTTGTTGAGAACATTAATAATTCTATCACACGTCAGCTTGGTATTTCTCCTATTGATGCAATAAAGGAAAAGGAGGTCTTTGCTAAGCCTTCTTACCTTCGGGATGGTCCTATAGGCTTTGATGAGGAAAAGCTTTCTAGCAATGTATTAGTAAGATATTTGTTGTATCCTATTGATTTGGATGATGGGAGACGTCATGCTGGTGACTTGAATTGGTCTCCATGTATTTATCATATCCAGGAATCTATGATGCAAAAAAATCAGCCGGTCTTGTACTGGCTGGAAGAAGTCCCCTTTGGACTAACTGATGATGATGATTATGTAGTCAAACATCCTGAAAGATCTTTTGTGCGAGAAGAGTTAATGGTTATTCTCTTTGATACTGAATTGCCTTCCCAGTGGGTGCTCACGAATTAAATCTCTAAAGTGATGATAAAAAGTCTTCTGTCTCTTCATCAACTTGTTTATCGGTAATAAAATAATCCTTGGCTAATTTATAGTATAATTTATATAGTTCCATAATGGTATTAAGAATCTTTGGATCCTTCCCGTAGAATTCTTTGTAGTCATCTTTGACTTTATGATATTTGGCTTCATTAGGAAATATGGTCATGGCTAGTTTGAGAACATATTCTTGGGGATCTTCTCACAGGTCGAATGATGTCAAATCGGCTATCAATCGGCTATCAATCGGCCATCAGGATTGATGAATGGTCAAACCAATCGATATTCAATCAGCAATAAATCGTACTACTCGATTGATGCCAGATTATGTCGAAAATCGGCACCAAATCGGCATGCCGATTGAAAGATCAATGATCATTGATTGATGGTCGATTGATGGTCGATTGATGGTCGATTGATAGTTGATTGATGGTCGATTGATGGTCGATTGATAGTCAAATTATGGTCGATTGATGGTCAAATTATGGTCAAATTATGGTCAAATTATGGTCGAATTATGGTCGACTGACCAATTTTTGTATTTAGAATTACAAATAAAATACATAGTATCTTTATTTATATTAATAAGTATTTAAAATAAAAACATTCATCATAATAATATGTTAGTATATGAGGACCCAGAAATATATATATAGGGGTCAGGTGATGAAAGAAAATTTTACTATGAGCTGTACGCAAGGGTTTTTTATATGAACGGTACGCAAATTTGACACCTGATATTGAAAATACCGCAAAAATACGCAAATAAAATTTCAGACCTTAAAATTTTCAATTATTAATTAATTCAGCAAAGTGCAGTATATCATATGATATAGTTTCTATAATCTGCAGTTTGATATCGGTCTTTTTTTTATTAAAAAAAAAAAAAATTATATTTGTTTCTTTTTATGTTATGTTAACGAAATATAATGAAATGTATTATATTTTAACAATATTTGTATACGAATTTAGATAGCTTTATAATTAGAAAAAATTTATTATTTTTTTTTTTTTTTTTGATATTTATATTTGAAAGTTCATTCCTACAATATGTTTAAATTCCAATTTGAAGTTCCAGTTCAAAATCTACAAAAAGAGATGTTAAAGAATATTAGTGAGTGTTCTTATATAAACCCACTCCTTCTTCCTTTAGAAATACTCACCTATCTTGAATTATTCCAAGTTCTAGTCTAAATTCCGCAAAAAAGAGAAGTTAGCAAACGCTTTATTCAAACTCGCACCCCCCCACTTTTAGAAATACTTAACCGTCTCGAATTCCAAACTTTACTTCAAAATCTACAAAAGAGAAGTTAAAGAATGTTAGTAAATACTCTTTAATACATAAAAAATCAAACCCGCTTATCTCCTTATAGAAATACTTACCCGTCTCGAATTCCAAGTTCTGATCGAATTCTGAAATCTATAAAAAAGAAATTATAAAACATTAGTAAGTATTTTTTGATAAAATTCCTAAAAATTTGAAACTTACCAATGTAATAAGCTATAAAAAATAGAATAATCTTGATTATGTAAGTACTAAAAAACTAAAAGGAATGTTAGTAAAATTTTATTAACATTGAATTCTGCTTCTTACACTTAACTCACCATATTTGCAAGAGTCCGTTAGTTCCAATTTATACTTCAGTAGTACCTAGTACTTTTTTTTTTATAAATAGTTTTTTTTTTTATTTTTTTAAATCAGTGGAAAAGAAAAAGGTTCAGTTTATAAAAAATCTTTTTTTAAAAAAAAATTCAGTTACTAATAATATAAATATTAAAAAAAAATTCAGTTTATAAAACCGATAAAAAATATTAAATATTAAAAAAACAATTTCGGTTATAAAAACCGATAAAAAAATCTTTTTAAAAAAAAAAAATTTAAAACTATAAAATTGTAAATTTTATGATTGATAAATCGTATTTTAGCATATCGAATAATTTTCTACAACAGTATATATGATTGGCCAAATAAAAATATAGGTCAAAATACGCAAATTAAATCTTTTACATATAAAAATTTTTGATAAAAATACGCAATCTAATGACCTTACTATGGACAAAAATCTCCTAAATTATACGCAAATCAAAACCTTACCCCGTCCAACTCCACTATGATGACGACGCATTGATAGACCCTACCCCTATATGTATATTTCTGGGTCCTAGTATATGACTGATAAAGTTAGTAATATTTAATAAATAGTAAAGCGTAAATATAAAAAGTTAATAATAATTACACAAATACAAAAAGTTAGTATTATGAAGAGTTTGATAAAATTTATAAAAAAAAAAAAAGAAAAAAATATGTGATGATGTTAGTAAAATATAAAAAAAAAGAATAACATTAGTAATATTAAAAAAAAGAATAACATTAAAAAAAGGTAAAGTTAATATTATAAAATAAAATATAGTTAGTAATCAGTACAATAAATTTAATGACAAAAATACAATAATTAATATACCTGTAAAATGTAATAAGAGTAAGAAGAAAATAGAAAAGAAAGAGTGTAAGAAATCAGAAAAAAAAGAGTGTATATTTTTTAAAAAATAAACAGTTTTTATTTTTATTTTTATTTTTGATTGCAGACAGTTAAATAGAACAGTGATACATATATAAGCACTCAAAAATGTGAGACTAATAACGAAAACCATTACTAATTGTCACCGACTCCAAAGAACCAGCACTATCCACCTCAGCGTACCAGAGCGAAAAAAAAGTTCCACCCACCGATCCCAAGGGATAAACGCCAAGAGAAAAAAATAAAAAGAAATAAAACGAAAAGTAACGCACTGGGAAATAAAAAAAAAAGGGGAGACCAAGTCATAACCGTTTCTTAGGCCGTGGCAAAATGTGGAAACACCTGATCTACGCTAAAATCCTATGGAATATATAAGAAGATAAAATGAATTACTAGGTTAGCGATTTTCCGTCTAGCTTCTGTATAAGAGATTTGAGAAGCGTGCATAAGTCGTCCGAAGCTGCGGTCTTTTTACGAGACTTGTTCTTTTTGGCTTTGGACTTCTTATGGTCAGGGCAAACCTGGCCCTGTTTGGGGGGGTTCGATTGTCGTGATTTCTGAGTGGAACCACTCTTTTCGTCTTTGGTCTTCTTCGACTTAATCGGTAAGAGTGTCCTGGAATTCGTCAACTTTATTTTGTCCGTTTGTAAGGTGAGTGCTCGCATCAACCTTTCATGTGTTTCAAAATAGAGTATTCCTTTGAGCCCTTGTTTATCCTTGATGACTTTCCACGCCGCAGCTCTCGTATACTGGAGGAGGGATTCACCATCAGGGGTGAATTTGCTATATATTGCATCTTCTGTAGTATCAGCGGGGAAGCGGAAGGAGGCTTGAAATATTTCTCGACTCTTTCTTTGTGCGAGCTTCCATTCGCCAGGGAACCACCGGACCCATATACCTCCTAGTTGGGTACACCAAGGCATCAAGATGAACTCGGTATCCTTTGTGGGGTTTAAAATAATGTCCACACAGATCGTGTAGTACTTATGTTGGGTCTTGAGGGAAATGTTTAAAACGCGGTCCCAGTCAGAAAAGGCAGACCTTATTTTATCTGAGGATCATTTGGTGGGTACATCGTAGACCATGATAGTTCGACGTTGACGATTTTGACTTTCATGAACAATGTTATTATCGCACGTGACTTTCTGAATCGACCCTTGCTTCTTTTGCCTTTTTTAGATTTTGCGGCTGGAAGTGTTACGACGGGGGGAGATCACTGATATATCCCGCGTAATTACTGGATCAACTGCCAATTTGGAAGTAAAACTCGAGGCTGCAGCCGATAACTTACTATCTATGATCATCGCCTGAGATTCTGTTGATTTTATTGGTGCGCTTTGTTCCGGTTGTGCCCATGATTGCTGCGGCTCCAAGTCTTCGAAATTGTTTCCTTGAGAGGGCGGCTGTAACATATCTTTAACCTTGATATAAAGTCTGTCTAGTGTTAAACGCAAGTGCTTTTTCCCTAGACTAGTCGGTATAATAAGGTTGTTATGGGCGTAGTTTCTTTCAACAACAAACCGGCGGTCAGTTCTTTGAAACAAGTTACTCTCGCCGACGAGATAAGCGAGCGTTTTGTGTTGTTTAGTATCTGTAATAGGTTTTCCTAGGGGGGTCACTGGGCAGTGATGGCAAATGACAATGTCATTTGGCTAATTTTTAAATGATCCCAAATGATATCAAAATGATATAAGAATTCGTATCATTTAAAATAAATGTCATTTACAAATGACAAGTGATGAAATGACATGTGTCATTTTTAAATGATAATATCATTATCATTTGATGATACATTTTGGGGCAAAAATATTTCTTAATGGTAATTCTTTTAGGCGTGTATACCCAAAATAGCTTAATGAACATATTTTGTTTATTAAATTTGGAAAAAAAAATAAGTGATAACATTTTATTTTATGCAAAATGAATCTAAAGATTTTAATTTTTTTTCACGTTTTTGTCGGTTGACAAAGAAAATCATTTAGATAACGATGATGGTTATAAATGAAGAAACTTATAATTTTGAAGTAGGTGGGCAGGATACTCATCCAGTAGATAATCCATTAGCTAAATGAAATCTACTTAATTTATTTAATGAATCTTTAGAAATGCCAGTTTATGTTAGTTCAATGATAAACTTGTAATAAAAAGTTAACAGAATAAATATGCGAAATATATTACAGGTCACATGATATATTTTAAATGACAATCATTTGTCATTTGCCTTTTGAAATGATATAATGACATGTGACATGTCACTAATATCACTTGCCAACACTGTCACTTGCCAACACTGTCACTGGGTATACTTGACCTAAGTCTTTTATCAGTTCATCCTCGAAGGTTTTTATTAACTCTGTGATGGTTGTGGACCAAAAATTTTCGAAGTTTTCCATCTTCTCTATATGTATTTTATCTGCGTATTTTTTGACAAAAAATTTGTGAGAAAGAGTTTTTTTTTTTTTTTTTTTTTAAAAAATAAACAGAGTCGCGTTTAGTTATTTATATGCATGTTAAGATCAGGTCACGTGATAAAGATCAGACTGAATTTTGATTGGTTAATAATAGATAAATTGAAAAACTATGTTGTAATTTTTTCATCTCATATAGTTATATATATAGTGATCTTTTAAATTTGTATTAAAATTTACCTTGGACTTTTGGATACCTAATTTTTTTAAAAGCTTCTATTTGTATATTACATGTGTCACGTGATATAATATTGTAAAATTTTGTTAATAAAATTTAGTATTATATGTACAGTATATTACTCGAATATGTTGCGATTAATCGTGATTAATGTTACATTTGTAATACAAGTTTAAGAAAAGTTTGCTTGAACTTTTCTTAATTGTGATCATGTTACAATTGTAATACAAGTTTAAGAAAAGTTCACTCGAATTTTTCTTAATTGTGATCATGTTACATTTGTAATACAAGTTTAAGAAAAGTTCGCTCGAATTTTTCTTAATTGTGATCATGTTATACAATTGTAATACAAGTTTAAGAAAAGTTCGCTCAAATTTTTCTTAATCGTGTACAGGTCGAATGATGCCAAATCAGCTATCAATCAGTTATCAATCGGCTATCAGGATTGATGAATAGTCAAACGAATCGATATTCAATTGGCAATAAATCATACTACCCGATTGATGCCAGATGATGTCAAAAATCGGTACCAAATCAGGTTGCCGATTGAAAGATCAATGATCGTGTCAAATTATGGTCAAATTATGGTCAAATTATGGTCAAATTATGGTCAAATTATGGTCAAATTATGGTCGATTGATGGTCGATTGATGGTCAAATTATGGTCAAATTATGGTCAAATTATGGTCAATTTATGGTCAATTGATGGTCGAAAGACCAATTTTTGTAAAATCATATAACGAATAATAAAATTTATTATAGCACATAATATTTAGAATTACAAATAAAATACATAGTATCTTTATTTATATTAATAAGCATTTAAAATAAAAACATTCATTATAATAATATGTTAGTATATGACTGATAAAGTTAGTAATATTTAATAAATAAATAGTAAAGCGTAAATATAAAAAGTTAGTAATAATTATAATAAAATACACAAATACAAAAAGTTAGTATTATGAAGAGTTTTTAGTAAAATATAGAAAAAAGAATAACATTAGTAATATTAAAAAAAGGTAAAGTTAATATATAATTTAATAAAAAGTGTATTTTTTTTTAAAAAATGTTACGAAATCTAAAAAAATTCTCTATTAAAAATATCTCATACAAACTCTTAGAAAACCTCAAAAAAAAAAAAATCTCTGAATTTTAGAAAATTCAAAAAAAAAAAATCATTTCCTACACAAATCTTGGGATATCTCAAAAAGATATCTCAAAAAAAAAAATTTTCTATCAAAAATATTCATATGAACCCTAAAAAATTTCACAAAAAAGGAATCTCTACCAAAATATCCCATATGAACTCTTAGGAAATCTCTCTCAAAAAATTTTCTATCAAAGAATCCCTCCTATCAGATATCCCATATGAACCCTTCCCATATGAACTCTTAGGAATTCTCAAAAAAATTTTCTACCAAAGATATCCCATACGAACCTTTACCATATGAATCACACTTTAGAAAATCTCTTAAGAAAAACTTTTCTATCAGATATCCCATACGAACTCTTTCCATAGTATGAACTAAGAAAATCTCTTAAAAAAAAATTTTCTATCAAAGAATCACATACGAATCTTTCCATACGAACTCTTAGAAAATCTCTTAAGAAAAACTTTTCTATCAGATATCCCATACGAACTCTTTCCATAGTATGAACTAAGAAAATCTCTTAAAAAAAAATTTTCTATCAAAGAATCACATACGAACCTTTCCATACGAACTCTTAGAAAATCTCTTAAGAAAAATTTTTCTATCAGATATCCCATACGAACTCTTAAAATAAAAAAAAAATCAATTTATCAAAAATATCCTATACGAATCTTAGAAATCTCTCCCAAAAAATTTTCTATCAAAGAATCCCATGCGAATCCTTTCCATATGAACCCTAAAAAATTTCACAAAAAAATTTTCTATCAGATATCTCATACGAACTCCTATATGAATTCTTAGAAAATCTCTTAAAAAAAATTTTCTATCAAAGAATCCCATACGAACCTTTTCCATATGAACTTTTAGAAATCTCTCAAAAAAAAATTTTCTATTAAATAATCCCATGCGAACCCTTTCCATATGAACTCTTAGAAAATCTCTTAAGAAAAAATTTTCTATTAGATATCCCATACAAACTCCTATACGAACTCTTAGAAAATCTCTTAAAAAAAATTTTCTATCAAAGAATCCCATACGAACCTTTTCCATATGAACTTTTAGAAATCTCTCAAAAAAAAATTTTCTATTAAATAATCCCATGTGAACGCTTCCCATATGAACTCATGGAAAATACGAATTCTTCCCATATAAACTTAGAAAATCCTAAAAAAAAAATTTTCTATCAGATACCCATATGAACTCTTAGAAATCAAAAAAAAAAAAATCTATTTATTAAATATATCCTATACGAATCTTAGGAAATCTCTCGAAAAAAATTTCCTATCATATATCCCATAGACCCATACGAACCCTTCCCATATGAACTCTTAGAAAATCTCTCAAAAAAATTTTCTATCAAAGAATCCCATGTGAATCCTTTCTATACGAACCCTAAAAAATTTCACAAAAAAATTTTCTATCAGGTATCCCATACAAACTCTTCCCATATGAACTCTTAGAAAATTTCAAAAAAAATTTTCTATCAGATATCCCATATGAACCTTACCCTATGAACACTTGGAAAATCTTTATCAAAATATCCCATACGAACTCTTCCCACACGAACTCTAAGAAAAACTCTTAAAAAAAAATTTTCTATCAAAGAATCCCATACGAACCTTTTCCATATGAACTTTTAGAAATCTCTCAAAAAAAATTTTCTATTAAAGAATCCCATCCCTAAAAATTTAAAAAAAATTTTGTATCAGTTATCCCATACGAACTTTTCTGAACTCTTCCGAACTCTTCCTATACGAACTCTTAGAAAATCACAAAAAAAATTTTCTATCAAAGATATCCCATACGAACCCTTACCGTATGAACACTTGAAAAATCTTTATTAAAATATCCCATATTCCAAATCCTTCCCATACGACTCTTAGAAAATCTCTTAAAAAAAATTTTCTATTAAAGATATCCTATATAAACGCTTCCCATATGAACTCTTGGAAAATACGAACTCTTCCCATATAAATTTAGAAAATCCCAAAAAAAAAATTTTCTATCAGATACCCATATGAACTCTTAGAAATTAAAAAAAAAAAATCTATTTATCAAATACATCCTATACGAATCTTAGGAAATCTCTCAAAAAAAAAATTTCCTATCAGATATCCCATAGACCCATACGAACCCTTTCTATATGAACTCTTAGAAAATATCTTAAAAAAATTTTCTATCAGATATCCCATATGAACCCTTCCAATACGAACTCTTAGAAAATCTCTTAAAAAAAAATTTTCTATTAAAGATATCCCATACGAACCTTTCCCATATGAACTCTTAGAAAATACGAACTCTTCCCATACAAACTCTCTCAAAAAAAAATTTTCTATTAGATATCACATACGAACTGAACTCTGAAAATCTCTTAAAAAAAAAATTTTCTACCAGATATCCCATACGAACTCTTTCCATATGAACTCTTAGAAAATAAAAAAAAATTTTCTATTAGATACCCTATACGAACTCTTAGAAATCTCAAAAAAAAAAAAGAATCTCTATTTATCAGTACGAATCTCAGGAAATCTATCAAAAAAAATTTTCTATCAGAGTTTAAAATGGTTTATAAATAAAACGTTATTATTGAAAAAATCTAAAAATCTGCTAATATATAATAAGCCAATTAGCAACCAATCGGTCATCAATCTGATATGTGACCTATTGATAACCGGTAAATTCAACCGTACATCAATCGGCCATCAATCAGTCATATGACCGGTTGATAACCGATTTGGATTTTATACCTGATTGATGACCGATTGAAAGAATCAGTTATCAATAGGTAACCAATCGGTTACCAATCAGTCACATGACCGATTGGTGACCGATTTGACTCCATTCGACCTGTGTCTGCCTGGCGTAATTTTTTAATTCGCTCTTTGTATGATTGCATGAATTTACCATCTTTTGGTTTTCTATAGTAGATCCCTGCCTTGACTACATTTTTTATGCCTGTTCGATTTCTTGATATGTAGGCTTGGTATCTGCTAATTGATTTTGTGTACTCATTGTATAGTTAGTATATGTTTTACTATATTGTGTAAAGATTTTTTCAATTAAAATTATTTATTCATCTAGAAGAAATGAAGGCAAAATTTGTTTGTTATCATTTTAAAAATACTGGTGAAATTTGTGGTAATAGATGTGATAAACCTGAAGGATGTCATTTACATTGCAAAGCTATGTTGCGCCTACCATGCAGAGTATGTGGTAGACCTACAAAGATAAATAAACCTCCAGGGATTGATAATGACTTATGTAGCTATTGTAATAAGAGCAATTATCAGATTCGTTATGTGAATATTCTTCGAGATAAGGCCTTGATATATGATCAATATAATGAAAAGGTTATACTTTGAGGTGCGATATAAATATGGTCACTCAGAGGTGAGATTTATTTTTCTTAATGAATTTTTAAATGAATTGACTTTAGAATGGTTTCCTGTATATCAAGAAAATAATGGTATGCTATAATAGACTCAATTTTTTTTTAATCAAGAATTTGGATACCGGACAGGATAAGTCTCACCTCTTTGAGGTGAGACTTATCCTGGATTTGTTTATATTAATGAATCAGCTTTAGAATTAATTCTAGGATAACATAAAATCTGATATGCAAAATGAGCTTGCATTTGCGGCTTGCGAGCACACTCGGACACTTTGGTCCTCGGTGCTCTTGGCCTTTTTTAAAGCCAAGCAATATCGCATACTTTTTTTGATATATTATTTGGAATTAAAATCAGGCCAGCGCGATAACAAAGATGGTTATCTCCTTTAACTTGAAAACTAAAAAATTGGGTAAAATGATATGTTAACAAAATTTGAGCCCCAGCCTGATTTAAAACTTAAATTCAATATCGTATTTCAATATGTTTCCTGGTCTTGAAAATAAATTTGGGGTTAAAAATGATTACATAAATTTCGTATATCGGGAAATAAGCCGGGAGAGGCTTACACTAATTATACCTATACGGAAATCTGACCCCAGAACTCCCATTTTATCCTATATAAGATACAATAAAATGGATACCTTATAATAAATTATATGATATTAAATATATTGAAGAAAGTGATTTTAGTAAGATATATAAGGCAAGATGGATTGATGGATACATATATAAATGGGATGACAATAATCAAAATTGGAAAAGACATAAACAAAATATGATTGTAACTTTAAAATATTTAAATAATCCAACAAATATTATTTTAAAATTTATTAAAGTATGATAGTAATTTTGTTATTTGATAAACTAATTATTGAAAATCTTATTTTTTTACTAATATATTTATTGTATTGTAGACTGCAGTATCTTGTAAAGTTTGTGGAATAACTCAAGATTCAAAAACAAAAAATTACTTGGTGGTCTTAGATATTGATAACTGTAAAAGATGTAAGATTAAATGTAATACAGTATATTTTCAACATAATTTTGATGACTGGACTAGTGGTAATAATGATATTGATAAATTTATTCAAAATACTCAGCTATCAGCTCATAATAATGTAAAAGGTTTAATAGAATGGATACCTTATAATAAATTATATGATATTAAATATATTGAAGTAAGTGATTTTAACAAGGTATATAAGGCAAGATGGATTGATGGATACATATATAAATGGGATGACAATAATCAAAATTGGGAAAGGCATGAACAAAATATGATTGTAATTTTAAAATATTTAAATAATCCAACAAGTAGTACTTTAGAATTTATAAATAAAGTATGATAGTAATTTTATTATTTAATAAACTAATAATTGAAAATCTTATTTTTACTAATATATTTATTTTATTGTATTGTAGATTGCATTATCTTGTAAAGTCTATGGAATAACTCAAGATTCAAAAACAAAAAATTATATGGTAGTTCTAAATATTAATAAATGTGAAAAATGTAAAATTGAATGTAATGCAATGTATTTTCAACATAATTTTAATATTTGGACTAGTGGTAATAATGATATTGATAAATTAATTCAAAGTACTCAGCTATCAGATCATACAACACATGATATATTTGATGCATTAGTGTGGATACCTTATAATAAATTATATAATAAAAATATTTTAGAAAGTAACTTTAACAAGATGTATAGTGTAAAATGGTATGATAGATGCATATATAAATGGGATGATAATGATCAAAATTGGAAAAGAAAAGGTCAAAATGTGTTTGTAGCCCTGAAAAGTTTAAATAATCCAGCAAGTATTACATTAGTATTTTTAAATAAGATATGATAGTAATTTTGTTATTTGATGAACTAAATAATTGAAAATTTTATTTTACTAATATATCTATCATATTATAGATTACAGCACCTTATAAAATTTATGGAATAACTCAAGATTTAGAAACCAGAAATTATATGGTTGTTTTTGATTTTAGAAAATGCAGAATGTGTAAAACTGAGTGTAGTACAATATATTTTAAAAATAATTTTGATAACTGGACTAGTGGTAATAATGATATTGATAAATTTATCCAAAGTACTCAGCTAACGGTTCATTATAATGCAAAAGATGCAATAGAATGGATACCCTATAATAAATTTTATGATATTAAATATATTGCAAAAGGTGGATTTGGAAAAGTATATAAGGCAAAATGAATTGATGGATATATTGATAAGTGGAATAATTCTAGTCAAAATTTGGAAAGAAAAGATCAAGATATGTTTGTAGCTCTGAAAAGTCTATATAATTCAAAAAATATTACATTGGAATTTATAAATGAGGTGAATCGTTTAGTAATTACTTAATGAATATTTAATTTCCGTACTAATAATCATTTTTATTATACGTAGATTACATTACATTATAAAGTAAATCACTATAAATGTGATATCAAACTTTATGGAATAACTCAAGACCCAGAAACAGAAAATTACATTATGGTTTTAGATTATGCAGGAAATGGAAATTTACGAAATTATTTAGATACAAGTTACAATGAATTAAGTTGGACTAATAGGTTAAATTACCTACATAGTATTGCATATGGACTTAAAAATATTCATGATAAAGAGTTAATTCATCGAGATTTACATATTGGTAATATATTAAGGCTGAAAAATGTTACTTGTATAACAGATATGGGATTATGTAAACCTGCAGATTATGATGCGTCAGAAAATACAAAAAACAAAACGTATGGTGTTTTACCTTATATTGCACCTGAAATTTTACAAGGCCAAAATTATGCTAAAACTGCAGATATTTACAGTTTTGGTATAATCATGTATGAACTAATTTCTGGATTACCTCCGTATCATGATGTAAGTCATGACATTAATTTAGCAATAAAAATTTGCCAAGGACTTAGGCCAAGGTTTAATATTAAAGTGCCCCAATTGATTGTGCATTTAATTAAGAGATGCCTGGATGCAGATCCATTAAATTGACCAGAAGCAGGAGATATTAAAAAAACCTTAAGTCAATTGTTTCGAGAATCACATGATCCTGATAAATATGATGTTTCTAATGATTCAGGAATAAGAAAACAAATTGAAGAAGCCGAAAGAATCAATAATAAATTACAAATTGGTAGTGCATTTTTAACTGGTTTAGGAATATCATATGAAACACATTCAGAAGCTATTTATACTAGCAGACTACTTAATTTTGATAACCTTCCTCAACCAAAAAACTCTGATGATTATTATGAAGTAAATGATAATATAGTTAGTATGAAATTTTCAGGTATTAATTATAATAATTGTAAAAAATTATTCTTTCAAATCGATTAAATTGCGTTAAAAATACTAATAAGATTTTGATCATCAAATAGAATCATTACTAATTAATATTGTTAAATTTTTTTATTTTTATTTTTATGTATGGGTGTCAGTTAGGAACCTAACATGACGCGAATTTAAGTAAATTATTTACATGAAGAACAAAAATTTGAACATACATTAAAATACTAAAATTAATATTGTTAAATTAACACACAGATAATCTTTTGTTGGGCGTTTATTACAAAAGTAGTTATTTTTATGTCAATCATTTGTCAATCATTTTATCAATTTATCAAATTTATTAATTCGAATATATGTACATCATTTCTTAATTTGATATTTTACCCACATGCAGAATTGCCGCGAAATTAAAAAAAATTTCCTTTTTGGTAAAAAAAGGTCCATCAAATCTTATATATATGTTATGTACATGTACATGTACATGTACAGTACATTAACATTAACATTAACATGTACTGTACAGTACATGTACATGTACATAGACAGTCAATCATAATGGAAACTTTTTGTGCTGAATTTAACTGTGCTACTAAAGATGAATGTTGATTTGATAGATCATGAATAAATCACATTTTTTAATGTTATGTCAATCAATTTTTGCTCTTGCACAAAACAAAATTTAATATTTTGACAATATTATTATTTACAATTAAAAACTAATTTATTTAATAAATAACTACTAAATTTGTTATGCACAGGTAAAACAGTTCAACCAACATGATTGGAGTAAATTTTTCAATTCATACTATTAATATGTAAAATAAGGTGACTGGATGCCGATTTGTCATCATTAGACAGTATGGTAGCGTAGCAGATATATATGAACAAACCTGCCCGCAGGCTGTCCTTAAAAAAAAGAAAAATTTGCAAGAATTGCGAATTTTTCTTAATTGATAATAAAAAACGATTTTAATTATCATTTTTTAATAATAATAATAATAATAAATGATTTTAATTATCATTTTTAATAATCGTTTTTAATAATAATAATAATAAACGATTTTAATTATAATAAAAAAAGTTAATAAAAACATCGTAAAAACATTTTTTGTCAATCTAATGAAAAATGTTATTTAATAATTTAAAAAAAAACATTTTCTAAATCAGACAATCGTTTTTTTTTTATAATTAAAAATGATTAAGAAAATCGTTTTTTTTTATTATTAAAAACGATTAAAGAAAATCATTTTTTTTTATTATTAAAAACGATTAAAAAAATCAGTTTTTTTTTTATAATTAAAAACGATTAAGAAAATCAGTTTTTTTTTATTATTAAAAACGATTAAAGAAAATCGTTTTTTTTTATTATTAAAAACGATTAAGAAAATCGTTTTTTTTATAATTAAAAACGATTAAGAAAATCGTTTTTTTTATAATTAAAAACGATTAAGAAAATCGTTTTTTTTTTATTATTAAAAACGATTAAGAAAATTGTTTTTTTTTATTATTAAAAACGATTAAGAAAATCGTTTTTTTTTATTATTAAAAACGATTAAGAAAATCATTTTTTTTTATTATTAAAAACGATTAAGAAAATCGTTTTTTTTTATTATTAAAAACTATTATTAAAAACGATTATTAAAATCATTTTTTTTATTTATTAAAACGATTAAAAAGATCGTTTTTATTATTTTTTTTTATTAAAACAATTTAAAAATCGTTTTGTTTTATTATTAAAAATATTGGTTTTTTTATTAGTTTTATGTAAAAAAAAAAGACGCCGAAACTATCAGTTCCAGCGTTTTTATATGTAAAATTGAAAAAAAAATGCTGGAACCGTCATTTCCGGTATTTTTATATACAGAATTGAAAAAAAAATGCTGAAACTAATAGCTCCAGCGTTTTTGATATAACATTGTAAAATTGCGGGTTGGTTCGGGTCAGTTTGGGTACCTAGGTGGGTCATGAATTTGATGACCTGAAATAAATATCATGGGTTGGGTTAAGTCAATTACCCGACCCAACTTGACCCGTTTAGAGCTCTAATTATAATAATTTTATTATTTTTTTATTGCTTTTATTTTTATTTTTTTTTGTAAAATGTAAAAATTAAATTTCGTGCTGTTTTTTTTTTCTTTTGAAAAAATGTAGATCTTTTTTTTTCATTATTTATTAGATCATCACGGATAATCTATTTTTTTTCACCTTAAAATTTTAAAAAAAAAAAAATTTTCTGCTCATAAAAATTTTTACTCGTACTTTTTCTTGATATTTTTTTTTTTATACAATGACTTCCACTCTAACAGTAATTGGTCTTATTACTCGTTTAAAAATATCTGATAAAACTTTGTTTGGTGAAGCAATTTACCAAGAAAAAGTTTCATCCCAAAATTATACTTTTGGAATAAAACAATTTACAAATGCTCAAAATGAGTACAATGAAGCATTTAGTGAAGGAGATCTTGTTCTTCTTGGTGGAAAGTTTACGTTGGATGGTGAAAAATTAATGGTAAGAACTTGTTAAAAGTCAGTGTTTTAGTGATATAGCATATGTTAATAGTAATTTTATTTTTATATATTTGTTTAAATAGTTAGCTGTAAAGATGGCCTGCATTTTAGAGCCCAAAATAGATTCAAACAGTCAACATTTGGAGTGGGATCCCGCAACAATCCCCTCCACTAAACCCTTTGTGCATATTTGTACCACACCATATAACTCATTGACATCATTCGAAGGGATGAACTTTATAAAAACTCGATCTTTGATTTTTTCATCTTTTCACAAAGATGCTCGTTCTGTTAACTTTGAAATTGGCTACTCTAAAAGCTCTAAATGGTTTGAATCCATTAAAGATAAGTGGACTAAATACACCAATTTTTACATTGGAGGGTTTTTAGAAGCTGTTTATTCATCTAATGAAAAAAATACTGAAACAACTTATGTGCAAATTGACGCAAAAATCATTGATTATGACATCAAATCTACTCAACAAAATGCCTCAACTTCTAGTCCACAATTTACATCTACAAAATCAATTAACAATGCATTTACGAAAAGAAGATCTCAATCCTTAACTAATTCACCGATAAAACCATCCACTACATCCAAATATAAAGATCCTTTTGTATTATCAACACAAAAACCAGATGATGTTAGTACCGATTCAGTAATCACAATAGATGATGTCGAAAATGATGATTACCCTGAAGATTCACAAGTGGATTCAGTTGCAATAGATAATTATTTGGATAATGAATCAACGTTACAATCACATAACTCAATTTCTGGTTTACCGAAACGTACTACTAGATCAAAAAAACATTTATCTGATCTGTGTAAAGACGATAAAACAGATGATCAAGATGACGATGACGATCAACAAGAGGAACCAAATGATAAACGAAAACAACCTTATAAGAAGCAAAAACGTGCTTATAATAAGAAATAAACTATAGTTATATAAAAATACTTCATTATTTCTGCAATTTATTACTAGTAACTTGATATAACAAGAACGAGAATAGTTTTTTTTGAACATTTTTAAATGTATACAAATATATATAAATAAAGTTTCACATTTATATGAAATATAAAAATTTTCAATTTTGCCATTTTTTTTTCTGAAGTCATAAGTGGACAGATTTTTCTTTCATTCCAGACGTCCCAGACAGTCCGAGTGTCCTAAAAATAAAGATGTATCTGCAATTAATCTTCCAAATCCGCAATATTGCGATTTTATTGCGGTTAGTAGTCCACAATTTTGCAATTCTGATTTGCTGATATAATTGCGGTTTGGCGTTTGTTAACGAAAAAAAAATTGTTTCGCAACGGTTTTTAATTGTTTTTAATTATTTTAATAACAAACGTTGCAAACATTTTTTATTTTTAATCTAACGAAAAAACCATTGCGAAATGGTTTTTATTTTTTAATTTAGCGAAAAAAACCATTTCGCAACAGGTTTAATTATTTCAATAAAAAACGTTGGCAAAACATTTTTTATTTTTAATTTCAACAGGTTTTAATTGTTTTAATAAAAAATGTTGCGAAACGTTTTTATTTTTTTTTATTTAACGAAAAAAAAACTGGTTCGCAACAGTTTTTAATTGTTTTTAATTATTCTAATAAAAAACGTTGCGAAACGTTTTTATTTTTTTTAATTTAACAAAAAAAAATCGTTTCGTAACGGTCTTTAATTATTTTAATAAAAAACGTTGTGAAACGTTTTTTATTTTTAATCTAACGAAAAAAACCGTTGCGAAATTGTTTTTATTTTTTAATTTAGCGAAAAAAAACCATTTCGCAACAGGTTTAATTGTTTCAATAAAAAACGTTGGCAAAACGTTTTTTATTTTTAATTTAACCGTTTCGCAACGGGTTTTAATTGTTTTAATAAAAAACATTGCGAAACGTTTTTATTTTTTTTTATTTAACGAAAAAAAAACCATTTCGCAACAGTTTTTAATTGTTTTAATAAAAACGTTGCGAAACATTTTTATTTTTTTTAATTTAACGAAAGAAACCATTTCGCAACGGTCTTTAATTATTTTAATAAAAAACGTTGCGAAACAGTTTTTATTTTTTTAATTTAACCATTTCGCAACGGTCTTTAATTATTTTAATAAAAAACGTTGCGAAATGTTTTTTATTTTTAATCTAACAAGGAAAAACCGTTGCGAAATGGTTTTTACTTTTTAATTTAACAAAAAAAAAACTGTTTCGCAATGGTTTTTAATTGTTTTTAATTATTCTAATAAAAAATGTTGCGAAACGTTTTTATTTTTTTTAATTTAACGAAAAAAAACCGTTTTGTAACGGTCTTTAATTATTTTAATAAAAAACGTTGCAAAACGTTTTTTATTTTTAATCTAATGATGAAAACCCGTTGCGAAATGGTTTTTACTTTTTAATTTAACAAAGAAAAAAACTGTTTCGTAACGGTCTTAAATTATTTTAATAAAAAACGTTGGCAAACCATTTTTTATTTTTAGTTTAACCATTTTGCAACAGGTTTTAATTATTTTATTAAAAAACGTTACGAAACAGTTTTATTTTTAATCTAACGAGGAAAAACCGTTGCGAAATGGTTTTTACTTTTTAATTTAACAAATAAAAAAACCGTTTCATAACGGTTTTTAATTGTTTCAATAAAAAACGTTACAAAACGTTTTTATTTTTTTTAATTTAACGAGAAAAAACCATTACGAAATGGTTTTTATTTTTTTAATTTAACAAAAAAAACCGTTTTGCAATGGTTTTTAATTACGAACCAGTTTTATTTTTTTAATTTACCGAGAAGAAACCGCTGTGAAATGGTTTTTATTTTTTTAATTTAACAAAAAAAAAACCGTTTCGCAACGATTTTTTTCCATTATTAATATATATAAATGCCCAAATGTCCTTGGACATAACAAGTCTTGTCCAAGAACTTGGACTATCCCAGACTGTCCCATTCAACATAGCTGTCACGTATAATTGTCGCATATAGTTAAATTAAATAATTGACACGTAATTTAATTAAAGATCATCACGTAATTTAGTTGTAAATCATCACGTAATTTAACTGAAAATTGGCATGTAATTTAATTGAAAATCATCACGTAATTTAATTGAAAAATCAGCATGTAGTTTAATCAAAAATCAACATATATGTAGTATAACAAATAACATTATAAATACATGCTTTTTTGTTTCATTGCTACCAAAATAATTTTTTAAAGTATATCTTAAAAAACTTTTTTTAAAACACACCTTAAATTCAATTATTCATTATTATGGATTTAGATATCATTCGTTGGAGAGTTGAATTATCTGATAATGATTCTGAAACTCTTTCAGATTATGAAGATTTTGATAACTCATTACTTTCAAGTTTTGCAATTCGTCAAAATGCTAATACGAGTCATTCTCGCATTCCAGTTCAGGATTCTTTCTCTTCATCTTCTGATACTATTATTAGAGCCTATTTTTCACCTTGGAATCCTTCTAAAAAATTGCTTAATCTAAAGAATCATTTTAATGAAAATATTCTTACTCAATATCCATGTGTTCCATGTAGTTATTGTTCCCGTTTACAATATCCAACAAAAGCAAAATGGGAATTATATGATGAATCTATTCAATATCCTTTAAAAGTAGTTTATCAAAATATTTCACAAGTTAAATTGATTTTTCATACTGATGACACAAAACCTAAAAGAATTGCAACATGTCCTTCTTGCTATAATTCTAACAATCATATTAAAATACCAATTCCTGATCCAATTCCTGATGAAATCTATAATGTGCCTCTATATCACCGAATTTATCTTTCACCTATTCACCTTAGCTGTTCATTAGGTAGAGCTTCAAATACAAATGCTTACACAAATTATCGTCACTTAACTGGAACTTTTAAATATTCAAAAAATATTAATGCTCTTGCACTATATTCTGGTACTGTTGGTGCTATATTAGATTATAATCAGCCTAACTCATGGTATCATCCTTCACTAAATGATGCAGCAATGTGGTTACGTAATAATAATCCTTATTTTAACCATATCAAACTGTAATAAATCGTGGTACATGGAATGGACCACCAATTATTTTTCCAACTGCATCACTTAGTAATAATTCACAAAATCAAACACCTAATACTGATTTACGTCCATCTGCAGTAGTATTACCTCCTTATGATTTTGATACAGAAATACACAATGAAGATTTTCATTATTCTCGACTAATGGCTGGATTTTTGACTGATCCTAATAATAAAGAATTGCCAATACCATTTTATGATAAAAATATTGAACCACTATTATTTCCTGATCTTTTTCCATATGGCAAAGGCTTTTATATAAATGAAGATACGAATCGGCGCTTTAAAGATAACTTGGGCAATTATGCAAAATCATTATTACTTTACCCTGATCCTAGATGGCGTTTATCATGGTATTGGCCTCATTATATTTATTTATCACTTGAAAAGTTAAGAAATCATCAAAATAGAACTAGAATATTAAATCAGCATAGTACTTCTTTATCACATCAATTAACAACTGCAGATTTTATTACTAATAGTATTTATACTGGACGTCCTATTATTAATGAAACTAAAACAACAACTGTACCTTCTTATATTAGAACAGGAGATTCTTATTTTCGTCAAAAAGAACATCACATTAATAGAATGGTTCAAGCATTTGGTCTTCCACAGATTTTTTATACTATGACTATGGCTGAAAGTCACTGGTCACATTTACATAATATATTATCAAAAACTGACAATAAAGATACTTTACCTTCTAACCGTCCCTTTCATACTTATTTACATTATCATCACCGTTTATCATCAATACATCAATATCTTTGGAAAAATCCAAATCTAACAAATTGGGGTAATTGGTTACATCATTTTGAACGAGATGAATTTCAAAATCATGGAGCAATACATACTCATGGTATTGCCTATTTATCAAAATCAATTCCTGAATTAATTAACTCTAATGTTATTAGAGCAGATATGCCTGATCCCAACTTAGAACCTGAATTGTATGAATTAGTTAAAAAACATCAAATTCATACATGTGATTCCCGTTGTGGTGGTCCTGCACCACTTGGATCAAGATGTAAAAAAGGATTTCCACAACCTTATTCAAATATTACATATGAAGATCCTAATTCCTTAAGATATATTTATCGTCGTACTAAAGAAGAAGATTTATATATTGTACCATATCATGCACCAACACTATTTTTATGGAATGGACATGTAAACTTTCAGTATGTAACAACACATCAATTTGCAAAATATATGACCAAATATGTAACAAAATCTGAACCTTCAGAGTATTTTGATATTACTGAACCTAATGCATTTCGAAAACATATTTTAGCAAGACGTCTTGGATCTATGGAATTAATGATACTTCTACTTGGATATTCAATATGCAGATCAACAATTGCTGTTGAATTCTTCCTTCTATTCCTCCTAAAGTAAGAAATAAATCAGTTAAACCACCATATGTATTACAACAAGAAGAACAATTATCTCCATACTGGGATGATGCAATTGATAAATATTTTGATAGACCTATTGATAATGAATTTAATGATATGATTTACCCTTTTTATCATCGTAATTATATTATACAAAATAAACAACCAGCAAATGGAATATATTATATGGATAAAAAAAATCGATTTGTAAAAAAATGGCAAAAAGAAATTCTTGTACGTTTTCAACATTTAACTGTTGAACATTCAGAATCCTTTTTTTATCAACAATTATTACTTAGAATACCTGCTCAAAGTGAAGCTGATTTAAAGAAACATTATTTAACATATAAAGCTTGATTTGAAGCTGAATTTCCTGAAGAGTATTCTTTAACTTTAAATTATGTACAAAGTTCAACACAATCTCATATCCAAAAATATACAAGAAATTATCAAAATTTAATTGATAATTTAATAATTTCATTGCATACTGATTTACAAAAATTAATTAGAAATCAGTTACTTAGTTTATCACATCAACCTAATATTTCAACAAATCTTTCATCTATGATATTTTCCGATGATCAATATAAAATTTTCAATATACTTATGAATACTTGGGGAAAACAAGAATATTCTAAATATCCTTATTTCTTTTTAACTGGCTCAGCAGGTACTGGTAAATCATTTATGATAAATCAGCTTATAACTTCTTTAACTGATCAAAATAAAAAATATTTATTAATGGCACCCACTGGTGTTGCAGCAAATAATATTAATGGTCAAACCATACATGCAGCACTACATATTAGAAATACTCAAAATTATTTTGAAACTTTATCTTATTATAATATTCAGCAAAGACAAGAACTTAGTAAAATTGAAGTAATTATAATAGATGAGATATCAATGGTATCAGCAAATCTATTAACATTTATCAGTTCATTATTTGCCAAAATAAATAATATCCCAGCTCCTTTTGGTGGAATCCCAACTTTGCTTATTGGTGATCTTGCTCAACTTCCACCTGTTAATGGGCAACAAGTTTTTTATGCTCCAGAATGGCAAGAATTTTATCCCCTTTTTTTAACTGTTTCTCACAGACAAGAAAATGATAGATTATTTTATAATATATTAGAAGAAGTCCGATTTGGAAGTATAAGTTTACAAACAAAAAGATTAATTGAGGAAAAAGTATTATTTTATCAGCAAAATAATGTAGCATCAATTAATACCACATATATTAATGGATTTCGACATGAAGCTGATTCAATTAATAACTTAATATGTGGATTTCTTCCTGTTCTTAAAGATATTTCTTCAGAAACTCTAATATCAATAGCTGATGATTACATTAATCATACACAATGCATACCAAAAGAATATGACAAACAATTTAGACATTACACTAATCTTCCATCTGAATTAATCATAAAAGAAGGAGCAAGAGTTATGTTTTTAACAAATAAGTTATTTAATGAAGAACTTTGCAATGGATCAATTGGTGTAATCACTAAATTAATAGATGAAAACCATATAGAAGTAGTTTTTCCTATAAAATCTGGAATAAATCAAGTAATAGTAGAAAAAACAACAGCTTATTTTAATTTTAATGGAGCTCCAGCACATCGAACACAATTTCCACTTCAGAATGCATTTGCATTAACTGTACATAAGACACAAGGTCTTACTTTGCCACATGCAACTGTATCATTAGATGCACAAATGTTTGCTGTTGGTCAAGCCTATGTAGCAATGAGTCAAGCCACTTCTTGGAATAATTTAGAAATTCGCTCTTTTGATCAAGATGCAATAAAAGTGGACAATGCAATGTTAATAGAATTAGATAGATTAAAGCAAAAATTTAACTCTATGTATTCATCTGTATAAATACTATTTTTACAATTTAATAAAAAATAAAATATACTTTTAAAAATAAGCTCACTCACTGTATCCAAAAGTACACTAGTTGAATAACAATGATATTCTTGATCTAAAAAATTTTAATAATTGTTATGAAAAAAATGATGATATTAACACAAATTCTTCAGGTATATTTATATAAAAATGATTTTAATGGATTGAAATTTATTAGCATATATTTTATAATTTATTAGAATCCTTACAAATCGTCAAATTTTCTGAACAAAAAAATTCTGATGATTATTATGAAGAAAGTAATAATATGATTAACGTGGAATCTTCAGGTATTTATTAGTAAATAAATTTCCAAATTAGTTAGAAAGAAACTAATTTATATGATGATCCATTAAAAGAATCCCTACAAACTGATATATCTCAATACATTAGCAAAGACGGTAAGCATTTTCTATATTTAAATGGTATTTATTGGTATTTAATATAATTATTTTTACTTATTCATTTTATATCAGAATCGAAATATGAAGCCAATAAATAATTGTTCATCGATTAATACTTTCTTATAATTTAAAGAGAGGTTTTTATTGGTTTTACCTTTTTTTTTGTTGATAAAATTATCTTTGATAAAATTGAAGATAGGTAGTAGAAATATTGTTAGATATAAGTTTAAATTGTAATGACCTTATAGTTTAATTTAGTTTATTTATTCAATTATTATTTTAAATAAAGATTTCTAATAAATTATAACTCGTAACAAATTAGGAAATTTAATAAAGTAGTGTTCATAATTATATACTGATGACAAAAACAACTCTTGGTGCTGTGCGCTGCATATAGTACTCCTATCTCCTCAGAATCGGCGGAAGAGTCACATACGCACTATATCATAGGCCTGTATTAATTTTATCGTTTTATTTTCTTCCCGTTTTTAAATCTTTTTTTAAATTTGGGCTAGACTGTCTTTTACCTTCCAATTTACATTAAAATTTTAAAGCTACATTTTATCTAAAAAAAATAATAGAAATCAATTGAATGAAGAATCATTAGCACTTTTATAATTGATTTAAATATTCTTTAATTAATTGATACCTTAAGATTTTATACAAATCGATCGTCTTGTTTGTCATGACAGTCATCTGGCTCGGAAAGATTATTATCAACAATTTTCAATTGAGAAATATCAATTTGTAAGGATTCTATTTAATAAATTAAATATAATTATTACTTTAATTAATTTGAATTTACTCTTGCAAAAAAAAATACCTGAGAGATCCATAATGATATTATTATTTTTTCATAATATTTGTTAACAATTTTTTGTTCAGGAATATTTTCATCATTAATTTTTGATTTAGAGCAATCAATCTGTAAGGATTCTATTTAATTGATTAAAACGTTAATAACTATCTTATATTAATTTAATATACTATCATTTACCAATACCTGTAAATTTCATGCTTATTATATTATCATTTTGTTCATAATAATCATAAGAATTTTTTGGTTCAGGGAGATTATCATAATTAAGTAATCTACTAATATAAATTGCTCCTGTATGTGGTTCATATGATAATCCCAAACTGGTTGAAGGTATAATACTAGTTAATAAATTATTATTAAAGTCATCCGCTTCTTTAATTTGTTTGTATAATTCTGTATCAAAATCCTGATGCATTATGATTTTATGCCATTGGTTTAAAATACTATAATTTTCTTCTGCTGTTGGACGATTCAACGGATCTGCATCTAAACACTTTTTAATTAAATGCACAATCAATTGTGGTATTTTAATATTAAATCTTGGTCTGAGTCCTCTACAAATTTCTATTGCTAAATTTATGTCATGACCTACGTCATAATATGCCAGAAAATAATTCATACATAATTATACCAAAACTATAAATATCAGCAGCTTTAGTATAATTTTGACCTCGTAAAATTTCCGGAGCAATATAAGGTAAAACACCATATATACCATTTATTGTATTTTCCGATATATCGTAATTTGCAGGCTTACATAATCCCATATCAGCAATTTTTGCATAATTAGATACTAATAAATTACCAGGATGTGTAAATCACGATGAATTAATTCATTTCTATGGATATGAACAAGTCCAGATGCAAGGGTTTTTAAATAGCTAAACTTATAATTCCAACTTAATTCATTATAATTTATATTTAAATAATTTCGTAAACTTCCATATTGTGCATAATCCAAAACCATTACATAATTTTTTGTTTCTGGTTCTTGAGTTATCCCATAAATTCTAATGATTTTATCACAGTCAACTATTTTATAATGCAACATAGCCTATATTTTAAAAAAAGAAAAAGTATTTTAGCGAAATACAAATTTTATATTGAATAATAAATCAATTGTACCTCATTTATAAATCCCAAATTAATATTTTTTGAATTATTTAAACTTTTCAGAGCTACAAATTTATGTTGACCGTTCCTTTCCCAAATTTTATTACGATCATCCCATCTAAAAATATATCCATCAATCCATTTTGCTCTATATACTTTGCCAAATCCACCTTTTGCAATGTACTTTATATCATAAAATCTATCAAAAGGTATCCATTCTAATGCTTTTGATATAAAAGAATGATCTGATAACTGACTATCTTGAATAAATTTATCAATATCACTATTACCACTAGTCCAATTATTAAAAAATTGTTGAAAAATGATTGCATTACATCTTCCACATCTATTATCCAAAATAACCATATAAGTTTTTGTTTTCGGATCTTGAGTTATTCCATAAACTCCATGTGATATTGTAATCTAAAATATTAAATATTAGTAAGAATTTAAAATTTTTAAAAATTTATTAATATTCATTTTATATACCGTACCTCATTCCTAAAATCTGATACAGTATTAATTGGATTATCTAAAATCTTCAGAATTACTGGTAAATTTTGATTAATTCTTTTCCAGTCCTTTTTCTCATTATCCCAATAAATTATTTTTCCATCAATCCAATTTGCTCTATATATCTTACCAAATCTACTTTCAACATATTTAATATCGTTAGCCTATCATAAGGTATCCATTCTAATGCTGCTTTTGATATACCATAATAGTAATCAGTAACATGTGCTGATAGTTGACTATCTTGAATAAGTTTATCAATATTATTATTACCGCTAGTCCAATTTTTAAAATTTTGTTGAAAATGTTTCGCATTACATATATGACCACATTTTTCACATATATTATTCGAATCTATCAAACAATAATTCCAACGTATCATTATTTCTCAAGACAAAGATTGAAACAACAATAATTTTAAAATTTGGTACTAGTAGTGAATTATAAGTTTGATATATAAAATATATATTAGATTTTATTTAAAAAACAAGAATTAGGTTTATTTAAACATATACATATATGTGCATATATGTATATATATATATATTTTTTTTTTTTTTGTTAATTGATACATTGATAAGTATTGTTCTGTACGACCTGAATAAATTATGCGGCTTTCGGCTAAAATGGAAACAAATTTTTTCCCTATAAAAGACGTTAATCAAATGTCGATCATGTAGTTGAGAATATGAATGTATATACGGACAAAATTATTTTCTGGATTTATATAAAAATCAATATTACTTTAAAAAAAAAAAAGAAAAGAAAATTGTATTTTTTTTTTAGCTATAAACGTCAATCATTCTTAATCTTGACCTAAAATAAATATTTTTAACATTTCTAACTTAGAGATTTACTGTGGCGTACAGTGCTTAACAAACATTTTAAATTAATTAATTTAAATAAATAACTAAATGAATTTTGTTGATTAGTAATATGCCAAAGAAATAAGATAATTAAGATTTCTATTTTGGTAAAATAAAATTGATTAATAATATGCCAAAGAAAGTTTTCGAATATTCTAATCAAAGATAACAAAAACGCCAAAAAAACATTTTGAATTTTTCATTAAGCACAACATATCAACGACAGATTTGTTTACTCGTCTTTAAATATCATCTAATTTTCATTACATGTTACACAAACATTTACATGACAATCAAGAAATTATACTATACCTGAAATTCTCTTTGTTCGTAAAGAATCAATATAATATACTCCTTAGCACTAAGTTACTTAAAAAAATAAATTCGAAAAAAAAATCCGAAGTTGGCGAGTTTAATATTTTTAATGCAAGGTAGGGTTTCAATTGAAATAGGTGCAGCGTTATGTTTTTAATTAAAAGATCTAAAGATTTATATTAGTATATACTGTATATTAATAGTGATTATGTAAACAAATAATAAATTTTTTATGTAAAAAATGTCTGAAATAATTTCTTTTATTTGAAAAAAAAAACAATTATTTGAATTATTATTATGAACAAAAAAAAAAAAAAAAAAAATAATAATAATAAATAAATAATTTCCACTTTCCTCAAACTTTTATTATTGCGTATATTATTTTACTAATTAGATTAATCGAAGGAACTAAACTTTTCTATAAACAAAATAGTCTTTTATATTATAGTGTATATTTAAGTGGATTTTAATGAAAAATATAATTTCAATTAATTTTATTCTTATGGAAATTAATCATTTTTAAACATACCCTCTTCAAACAAGGGGTACCGCTCACCAATTTTCCGCTCACCGTTGTCGTTCCAGTGAAAATGATGCGTTCAAATCTGCAGATCAACCGCAGCACCGGAGAGATCATACATTTGCAACGCTACACAATGGTGCTAAATTAAAACGTGATAGTGTATAAACAATAAATATAATTGTGGTTAAAACGTAATTTTTAACTAATAAATTAATTTTTGCAAATAAATCAATCGTTCGTTTACTATTTACCCTCTAACAAGCCCACCAATAAAGAAATTTACCTTGTTATTTGTCACAAATGTTCGGAAACTTTTTTCAAATCGTAATACCACTATACTTAAGATGAAAGATCATTATTATAAGTAGCAATAATATCATAAATATTTAAGAATGGATTGAAGTTAATGCAATGTTGAATGACGAATGAGTTATTATTGACAAGAAGTTGTTCTGGATGGATAAACCTATAATAAAGGTTGGAATGGTCAATATTGAAAGGTACCCATTATCAATGTATTTGTCATAATGAAAAAAATGTATTAATTTTATAATTTTTAATTTTAGAATCGTTCCAATTAAACTGATTTTAATTGGCCACCCGGTTTTCCAACTTCAACTCGGTTAATGCATTATACTATAAAGGAAATTAAAAATCAAGCAGAAATACTAATGGAGCGTGGAATTATGTTTCAAACCATAAGTAAGGAGTACAATCTAATATTAAAAAATCTCTTATTCTTTGAATTGTATTTCAAACATCACATAATTGGATAGTGGTTTAGTAATAAAGAAATTCAAATTTCAGGCACAAGGAAAGTTTATTTTGGTGTTCAACAGGTGAAAAACATTCATTAGACCAACAAAGAATAGTCATGAATTAACAATTCTGGTTATGTGTATTGGAACAAACGGTCAATGAGTTCTTAAAGATCTATACAGGAACCGTATCCCGTGGTGGCGTGGTTTTCATAATTTTGGCAAGTAGGAATAAATAGAAGAAAAGGATCAAATGAATTGGTTTCAAGACTAGATTCCAGGCAAAGAAAAGCGAATTATTGAACATTCTTTGTTAATAGAGTATAATAGGCACTTTCGTTTACAATTAAAATAGTAAAAAGTATAATGCAATGAAAATTTATAATTAAATAATTTTTACTTAACAAAAAATTTCTAGAAATTTCTTTAATTATATAGGAAATTAAAAACGTTGTCATTTCAATTAAAATATTGTGAAATTAAATTCAAAAAAATTTGTCCATTTATATTTTTGATATACTTTACTATGAAATATTTTTTTATAAAAGTTAATGTTAAAGGTGATATCGGACAATTTAAAAGAATCATAATAAATGAATAATTTGAATATTTATTTTTATTAAAATTTTAAATCACATATTTTACGCCCTGGAATGTTAAATATAATATTTGGCTTTGATTTTCCTTGGTAATTACCACTACTATTATGTAATATTATAATATTAACATTTTATAACCAAATTAATCGAAACTTTCAAGTAAATTTCTTATTTGCACAGTATTTCATTGAATTTTAATATGTTACTACAATATGGTGTTTATTCAAGAATTGACTGCTAACAATATAAAGTTGCGTATTAAAAATTCTGGTAAGTATCTTATATCTACATTATTTACATTTTCAATTTACTATAAAAATATTTTTATGCATTCGGTAACAAGAAGTGGTTAATAAAACTAAAAAAGTAATATGAATCATTATTTTGGGTAATTAAATGAACTTTTATGAAGCTCATTTCTCATTTTTCGTCAATTACGTGAAATTGTACAAAATAATTACGCCTCGAAATGATTAAACTTACGATTTTCACTTAAAAAATGTATGAATTTTTTCGTATCGAAGAATCAAGACCACATTTCGCCAATTATATAAAATTTTACATACAGTAATGATCACGCTTCAAAATTAAAATTTGTTAATTAAACAATAATTTTGCGATAATATTTGTATATAAATTAATTAATAAACTCTTTTCATTACATAATTTGATATTATTTTTTTCGAAATATAAAAAAATTTGATGCGAGCGATTACCAAGATTATTTGACATAAAAAACTCGTGATATTTTTCTGTATTTTACAAGCTCAGTTTCCAGTATCATGTGCTTTATTCCTATGCCTCCCACAACCATACCCATTTTCTAAAGTCTGAAGTTCGTTTTCTTATTATTCAATTATTTCAATATTTACTATTTCGCCACAAAACTTTAATTTAATCGAGAATTTATTTTTTCATAAAAATTAAGGTTTATCTGGCAGTTGCGTAAAACTAAATCAATCGAAATTTATTATGATTCTTACAACTTGATCAGATTATCAGCTTAGGTACGAGGTGAAAGAACAAAAAATCATAAAACCACATATAGAGAAACAAAAAGACAAAAATTAGTGTCATATACTGAAGAAAGAAAATAAACAATAAAATAAAAAAAATAATTAGTGTGCCATACGACACTTTAAATTTATACGAGAAAATCACTACAATATTCCCGCATTATGTATTTTTTACCCTAGCTATCTTGTTGTAAAATAATATTCTTTGGATAACCTTAAAAATTATCTCATTGTTACTCTGTATATCTTGGATATTTTACAAATTATAAGACTAACACTTGCACCCGCCTTTTTTTACGAGCCGTACACTCAGGAGGACAACCTCCTGCCCCTTAAAAAATTGTAAAAAAAAAGGAAAAAGAAAAATTAAACAACAAGAATACAGTATAATAAAGCTTTATTTTAATTACTAATCTTCAGAAACAGATGCCAGGGCCGAGATGGTGATTACGAAAATAATAAGAAAGCTTTGATCTTCATTATTTTAAAAAAAGTCTTTGTTTTATTAAGTATGAAAAATTCAAAGTATTTTACGAAAATATACACGTTCTGAAAATACAACACCGAGTAACCATTGCGCTTTTATTTTCAATGAATGTTGTGGCAAAGTAGTTGGCTTGAGCGTCTTAGATTTATTTGTTTTACTAAGTCGTTCTAAATATCAATACCATCTGATGAACGCTTGATAATTATTGTTATTATTTATGTTTTTAGTTTTCTGATAAAATTCTTTAGATAGCCACATTAAACACCACCAGTTGCACAAACTAAGTATTTTATTATTCGTATAATTCATCAACTTAGGAATGAGTAAAAGAACAAAAAGGAAATCTTTGCTCACGAACCAAATATAAAAAAAAAAAATATTTGCTAACTATATATGGCTCGCAAGATGTCATATACTGCTGAAGAAGGAAAAAAATAAACAAGAAATTTAGCGCCTCATATGAGTTCATTTGACATAAATGCATATTTATATTTAATATTTTTATTCCATCTATAGAAGAAAACTCTTACGATAATATACATATTATTCAATTTCTCATACTTAAAGATGGTCAACGCCTCAACGGTCTTTTTGGTCTTTTTTGGTCCTGAACATTCTTTAAAAATTTTTCGGAAAAGTAACAAGACAAGACACTCAATTTTTGTGACATAGCAGAATGGGCTAAAGACCAAAAAGTGGCAAGATTTGACCTTTATCTTACTTTTCTAAGACCAGCAGAGATTAAATTAGCTTAAAGACTGCAGTCTTTAAGACCGTTGTCATAAAAACCTATAAAAATTTATTTGATTCTAAATTGGCTGATTAGATTAAACCCAAATTTTGCCATATTTTGGTCTTTAACCAATTCTATAACATCATAAAAATTTGGGTGCGTTGTCTTATTACTTTTCAAAAAACTTTTAAAAACTTTCAGTCTGAGTAAGTCTAAAAAAAGACCATTGACCATCTTTAC
Source organism: Rhizophagus clarus (assembly GCA_015698045.1). Classification (NCBI taxonomy): domain Eukaryota; kingdom Fungi; phylum Glomeromycota; class Glomeromycetes; order Glomerales; family Glomeraceae; genus Rhizophagus; species Rhizophagus clarus. The sequence continues at coordinate 621,043 of BLAL01000313.1, read as the reverse complement.
TCATACTATAATATATATATTTCCCTTGATTATCATGTTTTATAAATTTATAAAATTTTAATACAATTAGTAAATTAACCCTCCTTTTAATAATAGAAAAATTTTATCAGTCACAAAAATAAACATTCGTGAGCTTGAAAAAATTATATTTTTTTTCTAAAAAAAAAAAAGAAGAAAATCATTTAAACAATAATAAACAATAAGTTAACACAAAGAAAGGATTTTCTGGCTATTTTTTACTGGGCCTAAATTATTAATTGTTGATGAGTATGGGTAAATGTAAAGAATTATTGTCTAATCATGGTGTGAAAATACAGTATGCAAAATCTAAATGAGGTGTTAGCATTATCGAACGTGATCACTTAATTGCGGAGAAACACTTTTTTCTTATGCAGGAAGCAGTTGAAACTAGACTTCCTGAAAACAATGTAGAAGTTGGGTCAAATACCTTCATTTAGAAGATGAAAAATTTAATAACTCTGTTACGAGATTTATTGGTATGACACCTGCAAAAACAATAAAAAAGAAGTTTATGCTAAACCTTCATGTAAATATAATAAACCAATTAGGTATGATGAACCACGTCTGTTCTACAGAGATAATGCTCGTTATCTTCTTGAGCATGGTGAGCTTGAAGGTGGACCGAAAAGAAGAGACACAGATATGAATTGGAGTCCTGAAATTTATAATATTGGAGGAGTTCGTGTACAAAAAAATCAACCAGTCCTTTACAAATTACTTGATGGACCTGAACGTAGGTTTGTTAGAGAGGAACTCTTACTTGTTAATGATGGTGTTGAACTACTCCTGAGAGCGTTCTTCATCAGTAATCTCCCTCTATTTTAAGTAACGGATATGAATTTCTCATTTTAACTATTGATTCTTCATTTACTCGTGTACAATAAATAATTACTAGCTTTTCTAAACTGGAACATAGAATCGGAATTTTTAACATTACGTTAGAGCTTACTCGTTTTGTTCCTAATATTCCAAAGGACTTTAAATTTTTACATTCTACTAATGATTCAAATATAATTTTATTATTTACTAGGCAATGACTACATTCAATCAAGAACAAATGCTTTAAATTTAAATATGCTTTGAAAATATAAGGCAAGATAGTATTTCGTTTTTTTACCTCCCAGATTTTATAGATGTTATAAAATTACATGAAAATTGTTTTACATTTGCGTCGAAAATTGACATGAATTTAACACCTGCTATACCCTTTAACTTTATATCATTCCATAGTATTCGGCATATATTTGCATTCCATTGCTTATTAAGAAACAGCAGCGGCAATTTGTCACAAAAACCCGATATTAGAGAAATTATTTCATTGGGTAGAATTATTTTTTTTCTTTCGTCTCGTTTGTCTAGGGAATTAATGGATAATTCTTCTGTATTACTCCACCTATCATTAATAGAATTTTTACAATAACGCACCCATCTTTTCACATTTTAATTCTCCTTTGTTTGATCCTACCCGTAAATTAATATCAATTCTATTTGCTATAATAAGACCATCAGTATGAATACGTTTTATATGGTCACTTATAGGTTTGATAATTTCTGTTCTCGTTTTACGTCCCAGGGCTAAAATAATTGGCTTCATGCGTCGATGAGGGCCCTCTTTCCCATTTTTTCGAGGATTTTCGTATAATATGCCCCATAATGAAGCTAATAATTCCTTTGCTACTTTACCTGCGATTCCTTTCTCTCGTTTTATTTCGATAAGTTCTCTTGCCCAATTAGCGAATAATTAATTGTTCTCCATCCATTAAATTATGTTGGTTAAAAACGAAAGCATTAGGATTTGCATTTAATAAATTTACTTTTAGACCATTTTGCCTTGTGATTTCTCTGTCATAATGTGTATAATACTCCTCTTGGTCATATCTAAATAGTTTTGAACATTGAGCCGCACTTTTTTAGGTAAACCTTCTATAATTACACAATAAATGCCATACGGTAATTTTTTTACCAAGAAATGAAAAAGTTTTAAATGAACATCTTGCTATAGGTCATTTAACTCCTTTCTGCAATAAAATGGATGGATAAAATTCATTAACGTCATATTGTCTTGCATTACCTTCATAAGGTTCATCGAACCAGTAGATGCCTTTGAGGTCCAAAGTTCGTCTTCAACAGATAAACTCTCACTTTTAATTAAGCCATTAGTAACATCCTGAAATAAACGTAATGATGTAGCAGAATAGATACCAGTTTTGCGCATGTCAATAAGACTGTGACTTTTATGCGAAATGGCGATAGATTCATCTAAATACCTTTTATGGGCCTCTTCTAATGTTTCATTCTTGTCTACTTGAATGAAGAACCAATCTCGGGATAAGTCAGAAAATTCATTCTTTGTTCCTATCCATTGAGTTGTTCCATCAAAAAACTCAACTTCATTACTTTTTGATTCTACTCTAGAAAAGAAGCAGAACGCACCCTAGAAGCAGAATACCAATTAGTAGAAGAAGAAATATGGGAGCAGTATTGTATTCGCTGGATGAACCACTATCCTCGTGATCCAGGGCTTGCCCAACTGAAGACTCATTGACCAAGTGGTCGTCATTATCAGGAAGTTGCCAAAGAGAGAGCCGAGAGTACCAAAGATAGAACCCAATAAACTACTCATTTTTTATCAGTTAATAAACACACTATATATTCAATTGCAAAATTAATCTTTCAAAAAATTAATTAATTAGCCATCAATTGTCTTTTACAGCGTAGTCTAGAATGAGCTTTATATTGGCCACAATGAACACATAGTCGTGTAATCGAGTTGGTCCACAACCACAAGAAATACAAGGAGAAGGGGGCGTAGTACTTCTTCGTTTAATGACAAAAACATACATCCCACAGTACTCATTTTTTGTGGGACGAGTGCAAAAATCTTTTGTCCCCTTAATTAACCAATGACACGGCATCATATATACTTAGCTTATATGTACTAGAGCATATTTCAAATGCTTAAAGAGAAGACAGGTAAGAGTAAATGGGAATATGTAGACAGATTTATATAGGAAGTCGGGTATGGGTAAACAAGTACTGTATGAGTAGCTATTATATATTATATATCGAACGAACCACAGTGACAATAAAATACCTACATTAACTAACTATTTCATTGTTAATCTTTCCTATTATAATTGCTGATCAATACTGTTGTGTTTCCTCTGTGTATTTTAACTAGTCTTCTTTTTAACAATTTCGTTGCTGATCATGAAATCATTGTAACATTTTCTAATATAAATGTTTCCCCATTTTTTTTTTTCTTTCATACTTTACATGCGAATTAATTACAAATTTCCTGTTCAAAAAATAATTTATTAAATGGATGAAGTTAAACTAAGTGATGACGTAATTGAGCAAATAAAATATTTTAGTCATTTTTTGACTGAAGAACAAGAATCGTTAATTGATAAACTGATATTAGATAAAGAATTAAAAACCCGTTATAAAGAGTATGGTTTATGTGAAACATGTAAGCAGCCTATGACTGATAAATATTATTGTCGATCTTGTAATTCTAAACATTATCGACAAAATTTCAAAAATTGGACGAGTAGAAATCATGACGTTGATGAATTTATTCAAAAAGCACAATTAAAAGCTAAAAATTTTAGAGAAATTATAGAGTGGATTGAATATGATAAATTCGAAGATATTGATTATTTAGCAAAAGGAGGATTTGGAACTACTTATAAAGCAATTTGGAAAGATGGATTTATGGATTGGAATTATAGAAAAGGTCAAATGAAACGAAATGGTAAAACAAGAGTCGCTTTAAAATGGTTACATAACTCATCACAAGAAATTACAGCCGATATTTTAAAAGAAGTATAATATTATCTTATACATTTTAGTTTATTAACCTTTATACATATTTAACTGACTATATTTTTTTTTTTAAGGTCGAGTCAACTATTTTAGTTAGTAATAGTTGGGTAGCTCGTTGTTTCGGTATTACCAAAAATCCAAAAACGAATAATTTTATGATGGTGATGCAATTAAAAAAAGGGAGTTTAAGACAACATTTAAGTAACAATTTCTTTTCACTGGACTGGAAGAAAAAGTTGTATGGTTTACAATGTATTGCATATAGTCTTAATATATTTCCACAATGAAAATCATGATGAATTAATCCTATTTTATGAATGGTTTTAAGTAATTTTGATGAATATGTTTATATTACTGATTTAGGATTATGCCAACCAGCAAATGTAAAAACTTCTCAGGATAGTAATAAAGTAATATATGGAGTACTACCATATATAGCTCCAGAAGTTTTAAGAGGAAAAGAATATACTCAAGCAAGTGATATTTATGGATTTGGAATTATTGCATATGAAATTTGTACAGGATTGCTTCCTTATCATGATGTAGATGAAAATCTTTTAAAATTGCGAATTTGCAATGGATTAAGACCAAAATCTAATTATAAAATTCCTCAACTACTTTTTAATATAATTAATCAATGTTGGGATACAGACCCTTTAAAACGACCTAAAGCAGATGAATTACTCAGGTCAATATGGGATTTATATCATGCTATCGATTATAATAAAACAGATTCTGCAATCTACAAACAAGTCATAGAAGCTAATGAAGCTAATAAAATTAACAAAAAGTCATCATTAACAGTTCAGTCAACATCATCATCCACTTGTATACTCTCACATATGGCACATTCTCAAGCAGTTTACACGGGTAGACTTATAAATCCTCTACTTTGAACAGAGGATTCAGGTAAACATATAATTTAATATATGATTAGAATCTAATTTTACAATGCTAACAACTAATATTTAAAATAGAATCTTTATGAGTTGATTTTACTAAACTTGATTCTAAAGGTAATTAATTTTGCATGTAATATTTTTGATCTATTAAATTTTAACTAATCAATTATTTTATTATTTTTTATTATAGATGAAAGTAAATAAACACAGCTATTTAAAATTGAAAATATTCAGAATATAATTCTTCTGGTTTTTTATTTTTATTTTGAACTTTGTGAGAGATCAAGTATAATGTTATAATTTTATTCTTAGACATTTGATACATTTGAAGATTTACAACTATCATAGTAAAAAATTTTTTTCGATTATAAAATAAAGTATCGAATTTTTTACTATAGCAGTTATCTTGCAGTTGCATAATATATTCGCAAAAAATTAATTAATTGATTATTAAATGTCTTTCACGCCAAAGTCTCATTATTTCATTATACTGACCATATGGAATACATAAATGTGTAATTAAATTTGTTCCGGCATCGCCATAAAGGAGAGGGAGGCTTAGTACTTCTTCGTTTAATGGCGAAAGAATGCATCCCACAATATTCATTTTGAGTGCAGTACTCTCTCGTTCCTTTAAATAACCATTAACAAGGCATACTGGCAAACTATTTTAAATGAGTTGTCCCTATAACTAGCTTACATAGGACCATTGACCTGTAATTTGGAAAAGTAATCAGTCAAAAATGAGTAGGATTACATAAATGTAGTCATATGTAAATGGAGTCATGTAAATGTGGCATGTAAATGGAGTCACGTAAATGTGGTTTCGTAAAAATGTGGTCACATAAAGTCATAAATGTAGTCAGGCATGAAAAAGTAGTCATGAATGTGGTCACGTAAATGTTAAAAGTGTAGTCATATATATATGTAGTCAGATATGAGTAGGCAAGAGTGTTGTTAAAGTATGAAAGCAGATGAGGGGGATGGTGGATTGCCATAGGCAACCCTCAGAGGTGCTTTCATTTTTTATATAACAATAAGCAAGTGGATGGGTATGTGTGGACATGTATATATAAACGAGGATGTGTGACATGTATGTGTGGATGTATATGTAGACATATAGTAACCATGTAATATGTGGTCATATGAGCAGAAGAATTATGGGGTCAAAAAATGTCTCTACAGTAGGAGAGTTACCATATGTTATGTTATCATATAAGTGGTCGAAAATTTGGCTCCAAAAAGCCCACTTTCTAACTACTCTCCAGCAAGATCTTGTTGTGCAATAAATATAAGAACTACTAATGATCAATGTGAATCATTTCATTTTTTAACCAAACAAAAAAATTAATATAATTTTTTATTTTATTACATTATATTCAAAATGAATGTGCTTTACATTTTAGCAATATTATGATTTGAATTACAAAAGTGGCAATTGATCTACTTGAAAATAAATGGGAAAAATGTGAAAAAAACTTTTGCCTGGACATGTGCTTGGAGTGCCAAGAAGAAGTTTTTTTTTGATACAGAATCTATGACCACATGTGAGATATGAGGATGCCTTGGGAGGGGTCATTAAAATATCATTGTCAAATGTGGAGCATGAACCTAGATCTGGGAAATCAATATCGCTAATAGTTTTATCTTTGAGACTTTTTAGTATATTATATCCAAGTTTCTAAGATTAATAAGAGAGGGTCTGTCAGATTCTGAAATGCTGCTCTTTTATCTACCACTATAATCAACTATGCTGTATTGGAAAGGTAATAATGGATGCCATGCCACATGAGCAAAGTAATGTTCCATCTTATACATTGCTTTTGCACAAGTCCGATGGATCATATTGCCACAGATATTTAAAATGAGCGATCTAGGTGGGTCTTTTGACCAAATGGGGATATTACACTCTCCACATGGCCCATATTCTGGGATAGTATTGTTGGATTTAATTAATGAAAATCTTGCTCTTCACAAAGAATGTCCTCTGGGAGGTATTTTAATATATTTAACGCAATTGTTTCAAGGCTTTGTTGCATCCTGGTTGTACTTCATAAATATTTCTACTTCGTGTGTTGCTGATTGGGTCCATATTGATATCATCAGCAGTGATCGCACAAGCAATTACGCACTGCATTTTGTCATTGCGTTATCCTCTGCATAAATATAAAAATGACTTCATGATTAGTGTAGATACCCCCAATTTCATATGCGAAATAATGATTTCTGGAAAAAATATCCATGCCGAATATTGTTTTATTGATATGATAAAAGTGTGGCCGGAGACATGACATGCAAATCCAACATCGCACAGTCCCTATTCATTCGGTAAGAATTTTTTTTCCGATATTGTACTGTGATGTATTTTTACATATGTAAAGTGATATAATAATAATCTGGCTAATCTTTACTTTCAGCTAATATATCGTGATATAAAAATAGATCAGGTCACCTGAAATGCAAAGATTCCAGAATTCTTTAACATATATGCAAATATTATGATTTATTCTACATTTACAATTCATGCTTTTTGCTTATTACATTTTAAAATATGTAGTTATAATTATATTATCATTAAATAATTATTCTTTGATCCTAATAAAAGTGGAATCTTTCTAAGTGTTTTATAAGTTCATAATTGTTATTGAAAGTATTATTACAATCAGGACAACGTCGAATTCTTTGAGGTCTTTGAGGTGTTGGTGGTGGCTGATCAATAAACCCATAAATATATTAATATTAGAATTTATGGCATAGAAATAAAGAAATAAGGAATAGTAACGTACCAGTGTAATAATTGCATCAATTAAAGATATATCCAACTTGAAACCTGGCAAAACATTTTCACCGCTAATATCTCCCCATCCAGGACTACTACGTCTTCTACCCCTCCTATATATGTGAATTTGTTTATGTTGGGGATCGATTAGCCAACCAAGCTGGACCACTGTGCTTTGTGTCATGAGTTCTTCTTTAAACCTCTTGTCTGCTTCCTTGAATTTTGAATTATCTGTGTCCTCCCCGATATCAGCAACTTCAACAACAAATGTAGGGGTGAACGGAGGACCCTGGAAGGTCCAAGCCTGTTCATCAGTCAGCTGGTAGACTACGTGTTGGGGCATAAAAGCAACATCTGGTGCCCTAATTGCCAGTTTATGATCAACGGCAAAATCATATCCACCCTGCGATGTAGTAATACCACCACCTTGTCGAGTTTGTATGTTCCAGTTGGCCAACTGCCGAGCAATTTCTGCAACTACCTGTTCTCTACGGCATGGTGTTGGTGGCATGGGTACTAGTTTTCCATTTTTGTCAAGCTCGAAAAGGTTTACAGGTTTGCCGTCAATTTCCAAAGTATAGTTTTCCAGCCGGCTGTTGATATACTCGAACTCTTCAAGAGTATAGGAGCGTTCGAGGTCTAAATTAGCAAGGTCTATTTCTTGGTCGTAAGCTTTGGGTGTTTCAGCCATGTTCTGTAAGTGAAAATTTGGGAATAAAAACAAAAATTTTTTAATTTCTCATGCTCCATCGTTTTATTGATTGATTATAGATTGATAAGACTGATCAAATTGTTGGCTGTCCTATCTGTCCATGCTCGGAAATAGAAAATAGATCAAGAATAGTTTACCTCTGATGAACTTTATTTTTTGGAGATTCTCTTACTTTTTAATATCTCTTGGACTCGAAAAGAAGTAACAGGGAGTTGAAATTTATCGGGAAGGTGGGAAGGAAAGAAATGTAAAAAATTATTTTCTGTCACACCCAAACGATTGGATCATTTCAGTTGAATTTCACATGACTTAGCGTTAGCGAATAATGTAGATCTTGCGCAAATTAACGTCTTGACTTATGAAAAGAGGATGTGTAGATGGACGATGCTGTCACAATTAATGAGAATCACGTTTATAATACCGCAAACTACCACCAAAAAATTTTCGGTAACGTGACTTTTGTGTATCTGATACTAAATATGGTAAATAAACAAAATACTAAATATAGTAAATAGTTAATAATATACAGACCGCAGAATAAGATCTTTACCGCGAAAAAACTTTAACGGAAAATTTATTGTGAAAAATTTAACACAAAAAAGACTGCAAGAGCTATCACGAATAACTTTAACATACGAAAACTTTAATACAAAAGAAACTATAAGAGCTATCACGAAAACCTTAAAAACTACATAGCGAAAAAAAATTTTATTAATATACAGTACTTAATAGTAATTATATTTATAAAAAGTGTATTTCTAAATAAATATAATATAAACATATTAATGTATTTTTTTTTCTAATAGATGATGGCTTCTAATAATTTACAACAATGTATTCGATGTGATAAAAGTTTGTTAGCAAGACCAGAAAACAACCAAAAATATGTTCTAATTGTCGGCAAAAAAAACTTACAGTCTTACTATACAACTAAGTCTGCTGAAACTGAAACGAACCTTTTGATGATTGTTAACCAATAGAACTTAAAGAAATGGAAAAAAAATTGTCTGATAAGGTTTTTGAAATTGGAAACAATGAACACATAGAAAGCGAATCTGAAGTAGAGTTTTCATGTAAAATATCAATAAATTCAATAGATAATACATTACAGGAAATTGGAAAAAAAATTGTTGAGACAATAGGTTTTGCTGATGTCTATTACTATATGTAAGTATACAATTTATTAGTATGTAAAATTGGATTTACTAAGTATTATAATTAATTTGTTATTTTCAGTTATCATAAAGCTTACCAATCTGAAAATAATTACACTATGTGGTATTATTGTTCACAAAATTGTACTTTAGCTAAACGACCTTGTAAACATGAAAATCAAGATAAGCAAAGAGATAGAGAATGTATTGAACGATTTGATTGTAATGGCGTTTTCGTTTTAAAGATATCACTTAATATGGAAAAAAAAAATAGCAATAATTTATCTTAAACATGATTTACTTCATAAGCGACCAGATAGATTTGGATTAAATGACACAATAAAAGAAGAAATAAAAAGAAATATTCATCTTACACCTAGTGATATCTTTAAACAATTAGAACAACAACATCCAAATGTAACTCAAAAGCAATTTCACACTTGGTGGTCTTATTTTATTAAAAAAACGTATGTTCGTGATAATGATCAACTATTATCCGCGAAAATACTGCTTCATGAATATAATTATGAATTACTTTATCAAAGTTCTGAAGTTGGTATACAATATTTTGGATTTATAACCCCTTTTTTTAATATTTTAAAGGCCAACAAAGAAATTATTGTTGATGCAACATGTAAGTGTAAATTTTTTAATTTTTTTATTTGTCAAATTATTTAGATGCTAATCAAATCGAGAAAAATGGTTTAATGTTTATGATGTTTTAATAAAAATATATTGTTTTTATAGACAAAACAAATGCTTTAGGTTTTGAACTTCATGCAGTTATAGGACAATTGGATGGTGCTGGGTTTGCCATAGCATATTTATTTGTTGATAATTCAAAAAAAAAAATGATGGGGCTCGTACAGAAATTTTAACAGGATTTTTTCGATCTTTATATAATAAGGGTTTAAAGAATATTCAATTTTTCCTTACTGATAAGGATTTCGCGCAAATCAGTGCATCTCAAATTGTTTGGCCGAAGGCTAAAGTACAACTTTGCCTTTGGCATATAAAAAAGGCTCCAAAAAAAGATTAGCAGATAATACGCAACCAAAAACTATTACTTATAGTTCATCATCAGCCAATGAAAATTTTTCCTTTATAGATATAGAATTTTATCCTTCATATGTAGTCAATCAAGGCAAAAAATCCAACTTTATTTTTTGTTCAAAAGATTTGCGTCAGAATGTTATTTCATTACTTGAGAAACACTTTCATCTTCATCCTTTAATTCCAGATATTAATGGAAACTTTCTTTCAAGTGATGAAATTTGGGAAGTATCAGTCAAGGAAATGTATGATTTTTGCTTTACCAATAATTTAAGAAATGTTTGGGCATATTTATGGTCTTACTGGTACGAAAAAAAAAATGTATATTCTGTGGGCATGATCATCAGTTACAATGGAGATCTGTATTTTTCGAACTACTATGTTAATGGAATCTTACTGGAAAGTTGTGAAACGTGATTATCTTCCCAAATTCTTTCGTCCTCGTCTTGATCTTGTTACCTATATTATTATCTATAATTAACTATACTCTAATTACTAATCACTTTTTAATAAGATTTTTTTTTTTATATTCATTTTTTCTTTCACAATCGTACGAAATAAGTGTACTATAGCCTAATTATTGAATACCAGAATTGTAAATAGCATTTGATAAGATTCTTCCCACATTAACACTTTATAATGAACAGGTTGACTAGAGAGATATAGTATAAAATATACGTATCAGAAAACAGTTTCTTCATCAAAAAAAGAAAGTTCCAGTAATTTATTAGATTTTAATCTTATTGAAATTCAAGTAGGAATAAGACATAAGAAATTTGGTTGAAATGGCAAATATTGAATTAATTAATATATACATCATCTATATATTTAAAAAATATTTTGTATAAAATAATTTGAATTGTGCAACGTCCATGCCTACTCTATTCCATATTTTTATAGTTAAAACGTTTGTAAAATATTAAATGTTACATGTGATATTAATTTAAAAGATATATATTCCTCTTTCTTTTATTTTCCTTTTTTTCAGACAAATTATTCAGAAAAAGCCAGAATTAAAAAAGAAGCATCGGTAATATGTGCATATAAAAAAACATACGATTTAACAAATAATGTTAATATACGCATAAGATTTAGAGAGATAAAAGAATTTGTTAATAACGACAAATCTACTTACGAAAGAAGAAAAAGTGAAAAATGATAAAAAAGGTTAGTAATTATGAAGAGATTGTGACAATTGCAAATGATAATATGATGGACTTAAAATTATTAAATTTTCGGTACTCCATCAAATACTCCCAAATTTGTCTGTCAAGTCCAACATTATTTTAGTAACACTTAAAGATTAATGATGATTTTGTTACTTATCTTTTTGAAATACTATTCGTCCGTATAGTATGTTGTATGTCACTTTCCTTATTTGTTAATCCATTCTAAGTTTCAATTCTTTGACTGCACTTTCAGTTCTTCCATGGTGTTAATGTCTTAGTTCATTATTAAAAATTATTGACTATTTATATATACTTATGTAATGATTAAGCTTTATTAAGAAACACTTCTATAAAATAGACCATACAGAAAAAAGAATTCAATAATAGAACTTGTGTGAAGACTCTTTTTTCTTTATAATATAATTCCATGTTATAAGTAAGCATTTTGACTCTATCCTATCGACTTTATTTTTTGTAAAAGAATTTGATAGATTGACCGACACAATATTTTTTTTTTATGCTTAGTTGAACAAATTTTTTATAATTTTATGTTGCAATTTTAAACAAAGGGTTTTATTAACATTGTTGTAAAAGTTTTATAGTGTTGTTTAGAATTTTAGTAAAATAAAAATACCTTTTTGTTTAAGTAAAGATGTTCAACAAGTACATAGTTTCAAATTCTTAAATTCAAATTACATGGTTTAGAATTTATTTAGTAATTGCTTTCTAATTCAGTTCAATCACAATAAATTTTTTATCAACATAAATCACTTTTAATGATTCTCCCTGTTTTTAATTCATTTATTGACTAATATTTGGCTTGTAAGGTTATGATAATTCATTATGTTAAAACAATATTAGGGATATTTTCTTAAGCTTTAATTTAATAATTCCTGCATTACAGGCTGTAAGTGAAATACTATCGGTCATTATTTAGATGATTATGAAATTGTTACTCTTGCTGATTATAGATACTAATATTAAAAAAACAAATCTTCATTTTAAAATTAGTATTATGCAATTAATCTTTAGCAATAAGAATATTTATAACTAATTGGTTCATTGTAATACGGTACTGAAAGCTCGTAACTAATAATTATTTTGCGTAAAAGAGCACAAAAATAATTAATTTGTTTATGACCTTATAATACACGTGAGTTAATGACAAATTTATACGTTTTTTTTTAGAATTAAAATTCAGAAGAAAATCAACTTAACTTTCAATTCTATAATAACGGATATTACAATCCTTTTTACTATTTTTATAACTAAGAAACACTCTTTCTGTATAACATCTTTATTACTTCTTATGCAAAATAATTAAATAAGTTAATATTCAAAAAGGGAATTTTTTGTTAGCTGACAAAAAAAAATTTGGTTATTATATTTTTCTATTCCGCGCTCAAAAAATAAAGAACAATCAATTTTAACAAAAAATCAGAAATTTTCAACAAATTTATTGTTGAACAATATTCATTATATATTCTTTAATTTAAAAAACTAAATTGCTTGAAATAAATAGCGAAAGTGGTGGATTTTGTTATATAGTGAGTATTTTCAAAATTTTAAGATTAGATTGAATAATACTCAAATACTGGGTGATGCGAGGATATTTATTTTTGTTAAAAATACAAAAATATTGATGTTTGCTCGATATGTTAAAGGTTATGTGAAATGAATTAAAATTATTATAATTATGGACAATTATTAAATATAAACTCTTTCAAGTTAATTTTCTAATTTGTTACTAATTTTACTTTAATGTTTATTTAAAAAAAAAAATATATATATAAAATTAACAATAAAACCATTACAATTTAACATCATTTTTACTCCTACTCCTATTCTTCTATTTTATCGATACGTTTGATTTTATCACAATTCACTAACTGTTAAAAAACAAAGAAATAACCCCTCTTTAAACGATAATAAAGTATCAATTTGTAAACAATTTTTGAAACCTTTCAAAAGAAAAAATTTTAAACTATAATGGCGAAAATAATTCATCTAAATAGATTACTACTTAATTATAATTCTGCTATAGTTTATTTGCTATTCTGATCTAAAAAGTAAAAATAAATTTATTAAGTACAAAGTATCATAATGGATATAGAAAATATTAATTAATATCAATTTGCAGTGATTCTAATTAATGGATTACAGGAAATTAGTATCTTTTATATCTTTTAACGAAAATTTTTTACTAACAAATAAATACCTGAATATCCCGTGTTAATTATATCGTCATTTTCTTCATGATGATCATCAGTATCATCAGGATTTTCTAGTTCAGAAAGATTATCATTAATTTTGAACTGAGAAATACCAACTTGTAACGTTTCTATTTATTGAATTAAAGATTTATTAGTTTATGTTTTACAACTGATTATTATATTTATAAATATACCTAAAGATTTCGCGTCAATATTATCGTTTTTTCCATAACAACTATTAGAATTTTTTAGATCAAAAACATCATTGTTATTTAATTTAAAAATATCAATTTGTAATGATTCTATTTGATGATCAAAATATTATTAGTATTTTTAATATAATTGAAAAAATTCTTTTGTAATTATTATAATTAATACCTGAAAATTTCATGCTAATTATATTATCATTTACTTCATAATAATCATAAGAATTTTTTGGTTGAGGAAGGTTGTCAAAATTAAGTAATCTACTGGTATAAATAGCTCCTGAATGTGTTTCATATGATATTCCTAAACTAGTTAAAAGTGTGCTACCAGTTTGCAATTTATTATTGGTTCTTTCGGCTTCTTCAATTTGCTTTCTTATTCCTGAATCATCAAAAACATCATATTTATCAGGATCATGTGATTCTCGAAACAATTGACTTAAGGTTTTTTTAATATCTCCTGCTTCTGGTCGATTTAATGGATCTGCATCCAGGCATCTTTTAATTAAATGCACAATCAATTGTGGTACTTTAATATTAAACCTTGGTCTAAGTCCTTCACAAATTTTTATTGCTAAATTATAATCATGACTCACATCATGATATGGAGGTAACCCAGAAATTACTTCATACATAATTATACCAAAACTGTAAATATCTGCAGCTTTAGTATAATCTTGACCTCGTAAAATTTCAGGAGCAATGTAAGGTAAAACACCATATGTTTTATTTTTTGTAATTTCCGATGTTTCATGATCTGCAGGTTTACATAATCCCATATCTGTTATACAAGTAACATTTTTAAGTCTTAGTATATTACCAATATGTAAATCTCGATGAATTAACCCTTCTTCATGAATGTTTTTAAGTCCATGTGCAATACTATGCAAGTAATTTAACTTATTAGTCCAACTTAGTTTATCGTAACTCGTATCTAAATAATTTCGTAAATTCCCATCTCTTGCATAATCTAAAACCATAATGTAATTTTTCGTTCCTGGGTCTTGAGTTATTCCATAAAGTTTAACAACACTTCTATGGAAATTTACTTTATAATGTAATGTAATCTATATATAAAAATGATTATTTAGTACAAAAATTAATTATTAATTAAATAATCACAAACAATTACCTCATTCATAAATTCCAATGTAATATTTTTTGAATTATTTAGGCTTTTCAGGGCCACAGTCATATTTTGATCTTTTCTATTCCAATTTAGATGGTTATCATCCCATTTATCTATATATCCTTCAATCCAATTTGCTCTATATACTTTCCCAAATCCACCTTTTGCAATATATTTAACATTATAAAATTTATTATAAGGTATCCATTCTAATACTCCCGATATGCTATGTGTTGTATGAGCTAATAGCTGAGTTTTTTGAATAAATTCATCAATAATTCTATTACCACTAGTCCAGTTGTCAAAATTATGTTGAAAATACACTGCATTACAATTAATCCTACATTTTTCACAATAATTAACGTTAATATCTAAGACCACCATGTAATTTTTTGTTTTTGAATCTCGAGATATTCCATGCACTCTATAATATCCTGCAATCTACAATACGATAAATATATTAGTAAAAATGAGATTTTTCAATTATTAGTTCATCAAATAACTAAATTACTATTATACCTTATTTATAAATTCTAATGTAATACTTGCTGGATTATTTAAATATTTTAGGGTTACAAACATATTTTGTTTATATCTTTTCCCATTATTCCATCTATCATCAATCCATATTGCATTATATACCTTACCAAAATCATTTTCTTTAATATATTTAATATTATATAATTTATCATAAGGTATCCATTCTATTGCATTTTCTACATTATAATCATGAACTGATAGCTGATTATTTTGAATAAATTTATCAATAACATTATTACCACTAGTCCAGTTATTAAAATTACATTGAAAATATAATGCATCACATTTCCTTTTACATTTTCTACATTTATTAGTATCAAAAACAACCATATAATTCTTGGTTTCCAAATCTTGTGTTATTCCATAAATTTCACAAGGTTCTGCAATCTAACATATAATAAATATATTAGTAAAAATGAGATTATCAATTAGTTCGTTAAATAACAAAATTAACATCATACCTTATTTATATATTCTAATGTAATATTTGCTGGATTATTTAAACTTTTTAGAGTCACAGCCATATATTGATCATCTCTTACCCAATTTTGATTGTAGTTATTCCACCATAGGATATATCCATCAATCCACTCTGCATTATACACTTTATTAATTTCGCTTCCTGTATGATATTCAATATAACGAAATCTATCATAAGGTATCCATTCTAATGCAACTTTTGCATCATCATGAGCTGATATCTGTGTATCTTGAATAAATCTATCAATATCATTATTACCACTAGTCCAGTTATTAAAATTACGTTGAAAATATACTGCATTACACCTATAGATACATTTTCTGCATTTATTAACATCATAAACAACCATATAATTCTTGGTTTTTGAATCTTGAGTTATTCCATAAATTTTATAGGGTGCTGCAATCTAGCATATAATAAATATGTTAGTAAAAATGAGATTTTTAATTAGTTCATTAAATAACAAAATTAGCATCATACCTTATTTATATATTCTAATGTAATTTTTGCTGGATTATTTAAACTTTTTAGAGACACAGCCATACATTGATTATCTCTTTCCCAATTTTGATTATAGTCATCCCATCCAATGATACATCCATCGATCCACTTTGCATTACACATTTTATTAATTTCGCTTCCTGTATGATATTTAATATCATAAAATCTATCATAAGGTATCCATTCTAATGCCACGTACTTACGACAATAATCATGATCTGATAATTGAGTATCTTGAATAAATTTATCAATATAATTATTTCCACTTGTCCATTTTTTAAAATTTTGTTTAGATCTATATGCATTACATTCGTAATCACATTCACAATCACGTGGTTTAATTAGCTTTTTAATACTTTCGAGAAAAGAATCCATTGAGGAATTTCTCAAATAATTAATACATATAAACTTATAAAGGCAGAATTTTTTTTTTAAAAAAAAAAAAATGTTTTTGCTCGGTAAAAAAATATACCCAGTCTTTTTTATTTTTTTCAGGTGATACAGTAGTGATACAGTATGTACTGTGAAGTTTTGGTCGGATCATCAACAAATCTCGTATACTGTATATTATTATTTGTGACACTATATTTGTATTAATTGTGACAAATGGCCTATGTGAAATGATGTAATAATAATGACCCTTATGGTAACTGAAGGTTGTACGACAAATGGACGTTGAGAGCATTTTGCAATTTTTTCAATAATTGCTTACAGGAATCAATTATGTAATAAACGTTAACAAATGTACTAGAACCGAATAGAAATAACAATACCAGTATTGGAATGTTTTTCTTGCCACATCAGTACCTCAAAATGAACAAATTGACTGGAAGGATACAAAATCACCGTATTGGATAATACAGTTTCTTTACAAAAAAAAGAAAATTTCCAGCAACTTAATAAAAAATTTTGGATTTATATTTAAAATTCAACATAACAATGGATAATTGAGTAAAAATTACGAATTAATCCAGTTGTTTTTTAATTTATTTTTATTAATAAAAACAATTTATTTACAATTAAGTGAATATTTAACCCAATTTTTTGTATGTTAAACGATGAAAATTAAATCACCAACAAATTGAATAATTAATCAATTTTTCAATATGTCCGAACGAGAAGATCCGAAATTATGTGAATTTTTTGAAAAACTTTTATCAATCCGATATTCTTCTTTTAATAAAATAAAATCAATTGTAATATATTTTATTTATTCATTTATTTATTTTTTTTTTTTTAAAAAAAAAAAATTATTCTATAACAGAATATTAATCCATTACAAAAACTAAAGAAAAAATGGAGGAATTTTCCAAAAAGATCGATAATTTTTTTATAAAAATTCTTATTTTCATATTTTTAATATTGATGACTATTTTATTATTTTATTCATAAATGGAGATGTCCTAATTGTGTTTTTTACTTTCAGCATATCATACGGCAACTTTTATATCCTCAACCTCTACGATAATTAAGTTTTGACGTATCCATTCATAATCCTGTTGATATTGATACAAAAATTATTAAGTAATGAATATGGTGGCATCTTTGATATTAGTTATAATTTTTGAAAGCACAATGAACTTTTCTATAGTGTCTCTGGCTGCTTTACCGCCAGTTCGACAGTGAATCCTAACCGGTTACTTCATCTCACTAGTAGCCGAACCATCGATAAGAAACAATATACAAGGTGGAACATTCAGTCATGATTGCTGATTTCATCAGATTCTTATGAATGAAGAAGCAATAGAAATGAATGTAACTGCAATCAATCTTTGGAAATCTCTTCTGATAATGAAAACTTGTTAATCACAATAAGAAAAAAAAAATAAATTTAAAAAAATAAAATATGTAAAAAAAAAAACAGTTGAATAAAAAAAATCAATTAAAAAAAAGAAAATTTTAAAAGAAATTCAAAAAAAATCGAAATTACGTCAATTTTTTGTTATCTAATACTTTTGGCCAATTATTTTATTGTAATGCCAAACCAGGAATGATGATGGAGGTGCTTTATTAGTGATGGTAGACAATTTTATCAATTAATATCACGTTCATATTTATTTTCTATATTTTATTTGATTTCACAAAAAAAAAATTATTTAACTATCAGTAACATAATTACAAAATATACTGTATCTGTTTAATAGTATTGATAATTTGCTCATGGAAATCAGAAAATTACGTAAATTATTTATTCTCTTTCATTACTCTATAAAAAAAACATGATAATTAGCGTTGCGAAAAAAAAAATACTATAAAATTTAACTAGCTAAGCCATGGGTAAATTTCATATTACTATGTATAATAGAAAAACCAAGTTTTTACAAGTTAAAGTTCGAAAACCTGATCAAACCGGTTTTTTTTTCATGCAAACAATAATGCAGGCATTTTATTTAACTAATTCCCACAAAGGAATCCATCTCCCATAATGAACTACTTTACTAAAAAAAATTATTTCAAATCCTTGTACGTAGCCAAACAAATTAAACAGTTGCTAGCGCTAACGATACCCGCATCATACTTTGCCATATCCGGGGAAAAAATTTTATTTTCGCATAAAGTCGGAGTAATTTTACATCTATTTCCGAATTTCCGAAATTCGAATGATTATTTATACATTAAATTAGATTATACATAATTAGGAATATCACGAAACGTAAAATAATTAAAGTATTTTTTTTTATATTAACTTTTAAAGGTAATTAATACAAAATCAAAAAAAAAAATTTTTAAGAGATTAATTTCGGCCGAGACAATGTGTTTTTTAAATTTATGACCAATAAGGAAAATTTTTGTTTCTTAAATTGTTAAATCATTACCTAATATATTAATATGATTTAACAATTTTAATTTCAAAACGGAATAAACCGGATCCTGTTTCACAAATTAGGGGGTTTTAAATGAATATCAATTTTAAGGTTTACAATCGGAGTTCAATCAAAATAATAGAAACAGAAAATGATTTACTGGGTTATACAAATATACAAGGGCAAATTAAATACCGAATACAATATTTAAAAAATGAATTTTTTTTATTTCTTTGTATCCTTTTTAAGCGACTCGAAACGAAAAATTTTATTTGCTGATGTATAATAAGATTATACAAGGTTTTAATAAACCTTATTAGATCTTCCATCTGCTAATTTGTGTATTGGTATTTTTAATTGGAAGATGAATGATATCCATTGTCGATAAAAAAGAATACCCTTTCTTTTTAAAAAACAACCAAGTACCTTAAAGAGAATTAAAGGCTTTATGATAATTAACGGTACTATTTTTATATATATATCTCCATTTTTTTACTCCTTTTTTTTTAACGAATCCTTCGAAAAAAAAAAAAAATCAAAAACTAAAAAAATAAACATGGCTAGTATTCGTGAAAAAGTTGTTAATGATGAGTACAATAGAGCATACGCTTTGATAAATAATGATGATATGCACATAAGATTTAAAGAAATAAAAGAATTCGTTAATAACGATGAAAATCTCACGAAAGAAGAAAAAGTGGCAGTGATAAAAAGATTTGATAATGATTATGATTATTTTAAAGTTATTAAAAATGATGGAGTAAAAAGGGATTGCGAAAATTGCAAGGGAAAATGTTTAGCAACATTATATTGTGAAGTTTGTGTTCGAAAATATTTACAATCCAAATTTTCAACTTGGACATCTGGAAATGAAATTATTGATTCTTTAATACAAAAATGTCAAAAAGAATCATTAATTCCATATATGATAGTTGAATGGATACCATATGATAGACTTAAAAATATTAAATTTTCGGTTAAAGGAGGTTATTCTGAGGTTTATACAGCAGAATGGGAAGATGGATGTTATAAAGAATGGGATCTTGAAGAAAAAAAATTGAAAAGATCTGGAACGAGTAAAGTAGCGCTTAAAAGGTTAGAAACTATTGAAAATGATAATAAGACTTGGCTTGAAGAGGTAATTGTAACTTTATTAAGTTTATTTTATTTTATACAACGTTATTTTAATAAATTATATACGCGTAGGCCTTATATATTAGTAATAAATGGGGAAGTATCGTTCAATGTTATGGTTTAACAAAAAATCCATCCGATGACAAATTTATGCTCGTCATGAATTATACGGATACAGATTTAAGAAGATATTTACAAGAAAATCGGAATCAAATTACATTGAAAACGAAAATTAAAATAATTTTTGAAATTGTTAAAGCACTTACTAGAGTTCATGAAGAAAATTCTGTTCATAAAAATTTGCATTCGGGAAATGTATTGTATTTAGAAAGTAAGAATGATTGGTATATTAGTGATGTTGGATTTTATGGGCCTGCTGATAAACCATCAAATAGCGTATATGGAAATCTTTGTTACATGGCTCCCGAAGTTATATATAATAGTGAATACAGTTTTAAATCTGATATATATTCTGTTGCAATACTTATATGGGAAGTTTTGTCAGAACAAGCTCCATTTTTTGATCACAAAAATGATCAAGATCTTGCGTTAAATATTGTTAATGGAACAAGACCGAAAATACTACCAGGAACTCCTTCGATATTTAAAGAGTTAATGGAAGAATGTTGGGATGCCAATCCAGAGAAAAGACCTGAGGTTCATACACTTTGGGAAAAAGTCGAGGATATTAATAAATCAATTCATGAAAATAACGATTCTTGGAAAGATGTAAATATTGATATAAACTCTAATATTACTGAAATGACTTACAGTAATAGTAAAGTTTATACTTTTAAAGATTTACCTAAACCAAGAAATGCCACCGAAGGTAATATACATCAAATTAAGCAATTTTACTTATGGTTTTGCAAATTATTATTCTAAAAAAAATATATATTTTTTTTTTATAATTTAAATTAACAGAAGAACAGTAAGGTAATTATCAAATTAAATAATGATATGACGATTTACGTATTTTGTATATAATAACTAATTTTAAATTTTCCTTTTACCGTTATTTTTAGAAATCTAAATTGAAATAATAATTTGTAATACTTTGGAAATTATATTGAAAAGTACATCATATAATGTTATATTTTTAATTTTTACTTTATTTATATACGTATATTGATTTATTTAAACACTTAGATCATGTTATTCTGGGTTTGTAATTTAAATAATTCAATATTTTTTTTTTTTATTATCTGTTATTTATTCATATCATGTTATACATCATATTATTAAATAAAAAAAAAAAGCTTTATAGATTTAAAAAGATATTTTGAAATTTATAAATTGATCGCTTTGGATGGCTCCATATTCTAAATAAATGCCTGACGTAAATCTCGTTATTTAATTATTTTAAAATTTTTATATAATGAGTAATGTTGTTTACGACTTCTGTATGCATTGCTTAATCTCAAAGTCTGACCGTATTATGTGAGAAACAAAAATAAGAAAAATATATCAAAGTTATAATTGTTCTTAGAATAAGTTATAGATTAGTTAGCGATGCAAATAAATTTGACTCATTATAATGATGCAAATAATTCGATATTATTAATAAATTGTTTGCTACACCGAGCTTATCTTATTATATTTATTATTATGTTTCGTATGAAACACATTTACTTCCGACTAGTGAAATAAAACATAATCTATAACATTTCCTAGCCTTAATTTAAGCGTTAACTTTAGTAGCTGAAAAATCCTACCTCATTCTCGCTATAAATAATAGTATTTCACGTAATTCGTTATAATTAATAAAAGGCCAGTTAGAAAACGTTACTTTCAATGATAAATACGATATCACAAAAAAAATCATGTAAAGCGTTGACGAATCGTAGGATGTAATATATATTTTTAGGCAGTATTGGCCAGTGACCAAAATGTCCCAAATGACCTCAAATGACTCAAATGACTGGTCACGAGTCATTTGGGTCATTTCAAAAATGACAAATGACTCAGTCATTTAAAAATTACATCATAACTCTGACCAAAACTATTCGATATTTTTATGGATAAAAATTTCGCGATATTATAAATTCATAATTCTGGCCGGAATCATAAACTTGGCCTAAATTATAAAGCATCAATTTTAAACTCAAAGACAAATGGCGGTCATTTGAAGGTCTTTCAGAGGTTATCTCAAAATGTGCAAATGACCTGGTCATTTGCCATCACTATTTATTTATTTATTTATTTATAAATTTTAGGTTGTTTCTTTCGAAAAATTCCTTGGCCAAATATTGTAATCCATATCCGATTAATATTAGTGCTCATCCGGTTTATGCTTCTGAGTCCTGATCTCTATGATAAATTTTTTCTTAATCTTTAGGGGAGATTCTAGACCACACCCAGATAACGTTTAATAATAAAACCTTTTATTATATAAACTTACATATGCTGAGTATTTTTGACTTACTATATAGCCAAACTTTCTTTTTAACTAGTTTTCAAAATAAAAAATTTTTTATTCAATATGTCGATATATATATATACTGTACGATGTCGATATATATACGTAATGAAAGAATTCGCGAAAAAAAAAATGAATGATAAATTACATTGTACCAATTAAATTATATTAAATAAAATTTACTGTATTCAGAAAAATTTAATGGACTAAAAATACTAAACATTTTGTCTTTTTTCTAATCTAAACAAGAAATTTTAACAAAAAGTGCTTCACAAGTAATAACAGTCACAACTGCGTTAAATTTACGTGATGCGTACGTAATTCATAGAATAATTTGAAAATATCATTTATGTATCAGGAAAATTAGTTTCAGAAGTTGTTCATTTGAACATCCCGAACATTTTGAACATTTTGAACATATAGTCGCTTCATTATATAGAGTTAAAGCATATTTTTTTTTTTTTAGGATTGAACGGTCCTGAAATGTTTAATCACAAAGAATTGCAAATTTTACACGGAATTTGTCAAAAAACATAAAAATACTGTTAAATCAACTTTGGAAAGTAAATTCGATGATAATAACAATTGACGGATTTTTCAATTTTTTAATGTTTTTATTGTATTAATTAATAACTAGTTCAAATTCTAAAAATTATAACAGAATAACTTCCAAAAAAGTCAATTTCTATCGTACATCACAATTCATTAAGCTTTATATGTAAGTTTTGGTAATTGGTATTCAGAAATATACACAACATCAGGATATGTTTCGTTTCGTTTGTGGCGCAGTACCGATTTAACGCTTTTTAGCGGCTTTACCCTAAAAATGTATACATATACATTGAATCATTGATGTATTTGTAAAATATTTCAAAAAAACCGACCACATAAATTTTGAGTTATAGAAATTAATGTTACAGTGATGCACGTACGAGTAACACTCGAGTAAACAGGCATATCTTTACTATAGTAAAAGATTATCACGCGACTAAGAATGGACACATTACTCATAGAAGTGTTACATAAGTGACTAAACAGGAAATCAAGAAAATGCTCCCGTCCGATTTGTAAATTAGTTTATTATGTACAGCAAAAAAAAATATTTGTGTTACAGAAAAAAAGGAAAACCTTTCGATCTACTGCCATCAAGATCACCAAAATCTCATGGACATATGTCAATATCATTCTAAAGGTCAAAGATTGTGTAAATTGATTACCTATATACGGTATTAACGGTAATATGACTTTTGATAATATGATATGAAAATTGAAACTTTTCTTCCGGAATTAAATGTCGAGCCGTCGAACATTAATTTTTTTTTGGTAGAAATACACTGAATGTAATATCACGTGTATTCCGTAAATTAACTTCTTTAGGATGACTTACATTTCACAATACCTCTTACAAATTACAAATAACATTTTGTGTAGCAAACTAAAATCTGTATTCGTGTAGCACAAAAATTACCAAGACTATAAATAAAAAAAAAAAACTTTATTCTTTACTGCCTTAATAGTTAAGACTTTTTTTTTTTTTTTACCTATACTCAAAATCGTTTGACATTTTCTAAAGTAATTTTTTTCGCAACCTTCCTTTTCATTTTTTTTTTTTTTTTTAGGTCATTAATAAAAATATGAACCTTACTAAATCATGTACAAATAAAATTCCCTCCCGTCTTAAAAATCGCATATTATATGCAATCATTTTAATAATTTCCCTCGGTTTGTTAACATACCAACTTGTTACTTTAGAATATCAATCCGACCTTCTAAACGTTTTCCATGACGAAAAAAAAATACAAAATGATAAACTTCAACTAAAAATTCAGTATGATTTTCCCCTTGATGAAATAGTTCAAGAAAAAACCATTAGAGAGGAACGTCGTGAATCAGTTAAAAACGGTTTTCTTCACGCTTGGCGTGGTTATACCAAATATGCATGGGGAAGTGATGAACTACGTCCGGTTAGTAATGGTAGTAGATATAAATTTAATGGCTGGGGTGCAACAATTGTTGATTCTTTAGACACTATGTGGATAATGGATTTAAAGAATGAATTTAATGTATCTAGAGAGTTTGTAAGCAAGTTAAATTTTACCAGTAACGACGATGAAACGAACGTTTTTGAGACTATAATTAGGTATTTGGGTGGCTTACTGAGTGCCTTCGAATTATCAGAAGATCATATTTTTCTTGAGAAAGCAAAAGAGTTAGGAGATGCTTTGTTATATTCCTTTAATAATGTCACCGGATTACCTTATAATAGCGTATATCTGAACCCGTAAGTACTGTATTTCAATTATATACATTCGTTTAATCACTAAAAAATACGCTAATATTTTTTAATTATTAGAGATAAAAGGATTAACCGTCATCCTTACGGTGGTGGTCTATTGGCTGAAGTAGGGACTTTATGCTTGGAATTTACAAAGTTGTCCCAGTTAACGGGCGATAATAAATTTTTCTTTATAGTAAGTGATTTATTAAATATTCCTTCTTTTTGTTATGCTACATAATATGATAACCGTCAATTTCAATTTTTCATCAAACAAAGGCTAATAATATTACCAAAGTTCTTTCAAATGCAAATAAAACAATTCCAGGATTATATCCTGTAAAAATTAATCAAGGTTAGAGAAAATTTAATCTTCTAAAAATTAAAAGGAGATCCATTTATTTATGTTATTTTTAAATCTTAATAGAGACCGGAAATTTTATAACCAGTAAGAATAAATTATTTTTTAAATATTTATATATATATATATATTTAATGCGCATATATTTATTAATAATTCAATTGTTATTTATCATATTTTAAATTTAATCGTAATTAGAGGAAGTATCATTTGGGGCTAACGGAGACAGTTTTTATGAGGTATTTCAAGTTTATCATTTAAATATTATTTGACGGTCGATCCTACAACGTATTAACTTATTCTCAAATTTTAATAGTATCTTCTCAAAGAATTTGTGTTGGTAGGAGATTCAGTTGATAAATACCGAACGATGTGTAAGTAATTTATTTCTGTTATTAATATTCAAGTTAAACTAAACATTTGATTTAATTTTGAAGATATCGAATCAATTGAAAGCATGTATAAATACTTGATTAAGGCAAGCCCAATAAATGAACGTTCGGAATTATTATTTCTTGGAGAATTAACCTTTCGCGGTGATTTTATCGGGAAAATGGGTCATTTGGTAAATCTTTTTCATATCTTTTAAGTGAATTAATCGTTATCATTTTTATATAATCAATTAACATATTTTTTTTTGAACGTAAAATAGTCATGTTTCATCCCCGGATTATTAGCTTTAGGATCGAAAGTTCTTGATCGTCCAAAAGATCTTGAAATTGCAATAAGATTAGCAGAAACATGTTATTTCGTGAATAGAATGACACATACTGGGATCGGAGGAGAAGAAGTTTGGTTTAAAGTTGTAGAGGAAAAAAATACGACGACAAATGAGACTCAAAAACGTTTACCAGATGGAATTTATAGATTGAGCCCAAGTTATTCTTTATTAAGACCAGGTGAGAGATAAAAGTGAAACTAAATTAACTAAATTGTCTAAGAAATAACAATCCAAAAAAGATTACTGATCATTATTATTTATGAAAACACAGAAACCATTGAGAGTTTTTTTATTTTGTATAGAATAACAGGTGACAAGAAATATCAAGATCAAGGTTGGGATATATGGCAGGTAATAAATATTACATTCGTATTATTTAAACCGGTTATTAAGTATCAACACGCAACCGCATTTCCAACATTTTAACTTTATCATTCATTAACATTAGTCCATAGAAAAATGGTGCAAGACACCTGCAGGTTATTCTGGATTAGATGATGTAGATTCCACTTCACCATCTAAAAATGACGGCATGGAAAGGTAATATATCCTTAATTGCTGTTTATATTATGAAATGATTTTATGACTTATCTAATCGAAATTTTATTTATCTTTTTTGTTTCATTCAAAAAAAGTTTCTTTTTTGCAGAAACGTTGAAATATCTATATTTATTATTCAGTCCACCAGATTTGATATCATTAGACACTTACGTTTTCAACACTGAAGCTCATCCATTCTTCAGAATGACTGAAAATCATGAATTTTATGCAAATTTCGATTAAAAATTTAAAAGAATTTAAGTATCAGTGATGTAATTTTTATTATTATTTATTTATTTTGCGATAGATATAATTTTAAGTTGTATATAAAATTTTCAAACTAGATAATTTTTAATTACAGTGACCGGGTCTAATAAATTCACCAGGAAATTATTTGGATAATTTTTTTTCTATTTTATTATTTTATTGAAACTATCATGTAATGTGAAATGATCGATATTATTGACGTTCAGGGTACTTTATAAGCATGGTTTTACAGTATATGTAAAACGTGACAAATTTACGAATATTAGTTGACATTTATTGTGCTCACTCTTCAACCTTAATAAGATTACCAAATATTATGGCTCAGTTAAATAAGTAAATAAGTAATGAGTCAAGAAAAATTAAGAAGCGAAGAATTCTCTTTTATTGTAACTAAAAAAAAAAAATAAATCTATATAGACGATTCATATAATAAAATAAAACAAAATTCAAATTCAAAAAAAAAAAAAATGATGTTTATAATATTTGCACACTTTATTAATAAATTACTTATAAATTGTAAACCTTGTACTGTAGTGACTATTATTATTTTAAAAAAAAAAAAAAAATCTTAAATATTTTTTATCAAAATTTAAGTCCTATTCACAACTTATCATACGATAAAAAAAATTATTCTAAGATAGATTATAAGGAAAAATGATAGTTAAATTTATTTAAAATAATTAACATGCTACTTGTTTTTAATTAACATGCTACTTGTTTTTATTCTTCATTACTAGAAAATTTTTCAATAACTAGCCTCAAATCATTCGCGGTCCAAACAACTGAAGATCAAGTTTTTGTCAAATGTATAGCAATTAAATTGCTGCTTCTATGATTTTTATTACCGATTTCGGTATTTAACCATCTTTGAAATAAATTTAAAAATGTACTTGAAAAAAGAACATCACCAACGGACGTAATTCCTATTCTTTAGTTCAGAATTATTCGTATTAATTCGCTTAAAAAAACCCCACTCTGCATATATGGTATCTTGGTGTAATACCGGTATGTTGGTATTAAACCTGCAACACAAGCAGTGGTGAACTTTCAGCAGCTCATTCAACCTTTCATTTTTGTTTTTTAAATTCTTTTTATGTAAGACAAGTTTTTTTTTCATATTCGTTAAGCTCTCTTTCTTAGGCAAGTTTTCCTGCCAATGCAATAAAGAGGCGTCCATTTCAAAAAATAAAAAGTTGTCTGCAATATAAAAAAAAAAATGACTTTATTTTAATTGAAAACTAATTTTTTTTAATCGAAAAAAACGATTTTTTTCACATTTTTTATAAGAAAACGAGAATTAAAAAAACATGGCTTATTACTGTGGATTTGTGTTACAATTATGACAAAAAAAATAAATAAATAAAAAGGTTGGAGGCTGAAGATTATAGGTTGTAGGGGACAGAGTTTAGCATCGGTTGCATTTTCGGAAACCGAATTGAAAACGGGTGAAACCGGTTTGACCGATTTTTACAATTAAATATAAAGTCAAATCGTACGGGTTAAGAAGGATACATATACGAAGGACGTAAGTTAATTAGGTTATTTAGTATTTATTTTAATTTTGGACAGATAAAAAAGAAATATAAATATGTACACCTGTTGTCAGAAGTAATACCGGTAAATTTATAGCGTAAATAAGTTCGGTAATGAACCAATATGGTATAATCTTATAAATATATATTTCAGGATTCAGGGTATAATATAATCATTTTGTTTATAATTCAATTTTTATAAAGTTTTGTTTGCAAACTTGCTAATTTAACTTTTAAAAATGATCATGCTTGAATTTAAATTAAGCATAGAATTTTATTAATAATCAGACCGGTTTGAGCAACCGGTTGCACCTGCTTTAAACGCAAACCGGATCTCACTATATCTGATATTTATTATGTTGTCAAGTGAACCTGACTTCAAAATTTAATAGGTACTTTGTGAACGCGTTTTTTGAATGAAAAATAACGTGGAAGAATATCAAATTGGGTTTTAAATCCTAAAAATTATATTCTGATCGGGAACATCATTTTAAATATAATTTTTGTTCTTTTTTAGAATTATTACGCTCCAAAATTTAGGTTTAAGAATATTTTATTTAATTTATTAGAACAACTGAATATATATATATATATAAATTATATAGTAAAGACACCACATTTAAAAATTCTATTTAACGCAATCTTAGGTTTCAGCCGACATAATCATAATTTGACGCTATCCAACTCATACATAAAAACCATATTACTTTTAACAATTTTTTTAGAACCTTTTCACAGAAAAGTTAACGTTAAAATGAATTTAAATATAATAGTTAAAATTAAAAAATTCAAAGAATAAGAATCCTATAAGTTTTACAACAATAAATTTTTTGTTCTAGATTCGTTCTTTGCTTCTATATTCGCTATTTACATCTAAACAAAATCAAATAAAATAAAAAAATGATAAATAATATAAATAAAACAATATTATTATAAATACAAGTCAGAACTTTACCATCGTTATTAATGTTTAATTGACGAATATCAATTTGTAAAGATAACGATAAAGATGCTATTTAATGAATGAATAAACTTAATAATGCTTTTTTTTACAATAAACCTAAATACTCTTTTTACTAATAAATACCTGAAGATTTTATACTGATTATATTATCATTTTCTTCATAATAATCATCTGAATTTTTTGGTTCAGGAAGATTATTAAAGTTAAATAATCTGCTGGTATAAATAGCTTCTGAATGTGTCTCATACAATATTCCTAAATTTGTCGAAAATGTATTGCTAGCTGATAAATTATAATTGATATTTTCTGCTTCTTTAATTTGGTTTTGTATTATAGTACAATTAAAAAATTTATTACTTGATTCTCTAAACCATTGACTTAAAATTTCTTTAAGCTCTTCTGCTTTTGGCCGATTTAATTGATTTGCATCTAAGCACCTTTTAATTAAACGCACAATTAATTGAGGTACTTTAATTTTAAACCTTGGTCTAAGTCCTTTACAAATTTTTATTGCCAAATTATCATCATGGCTTACATCAGAATATGGGGGTAACCCGGAAATTACTTCATACATAATTATACCAAAACTATAAATGTCCGCAGATTTGGTATAATTTTGACCTCTTAAAATTTCAGGAGCAATATAAGGTAAAACACCATATACATTATTTTTTGTTTTTTCTAATAAATTATAATCCGCGGGTTTGCATAATCCCATATCAGTTATACAAGTAATACTTTTGAGCCTTAGTATATTACCAATATGTAAATCTCGATGAATTAATTCTTTTTCATGAATATCTCTTATTCCATGTGCAATGCTATGTAAATAATTGAACTTATCATTCCAACTTAATTTATTATAACATAAATTTAAATAATTTCGTAAATTTCCATTTTCTGCAAAATCCAAAACCATTACATAATTTTTTGTTACTGGATCTTGAGTTATTCCGTAAAGTTTAATAATACACTTATTCAGATTTACTTTAAAGTGTGATGTAATCTACATATAAAATATACATTAATATTTTAAAAGTATTAAAAATTAAATCTCAAAATCTAATAAATTTTAGTTTTGTTATTTATACCTCATTCATAAAATCCAATGTAATATTTTTTGAGTTACATACATATTTTGATTTATTCTTTTCCAATTTTGGATTTTATTATCCCATTTATCTATATATCCATCAATCCACTTTGCTCTATATACTTTTGCAAATCCACCTTGTGCAATAAATTTATTATCATAAAATCTATTGTAAGGTATCCGTTCTAATGCTTTTGATGTTTCATATTCAGTATGACATGTTAACTGAATATCTTGAATAAATTTATCAATATCATCATTACCACTAGTCCAATTTTCGAAATTTTGTTGAAAATACTTTGCATAACAAACAAGTTTGCATTTTTTACATATTTCATTCAAAGCTATCATGTATTCCTTGGTTATTGGATCTTGAGTTATTCCATAGACTTTACAGTGCACTGTAATCTACAAAAAACGAATACATTTATAGAAAATTAAAGTTTACTATACCTCATTTATAAATTCTGATGAAACATTTGTTGGACTATTTAAACTTTCCAGTACCACAACCATATTATCATTGTATCTTTTCCAATTTTTGATTTTGTTATCCCATTCATCTATGCATCCATCAATCCACTTTGCTCTATATATTTTATTAAATTTACTTTTTGCAATATATTGAATATCATAAAGCCTATCATATGGTATCCATTCTAATGTTTTTGATGTTTCATATTCAGTATGACATGTTGACTGAATATCTCGAATATATTTATCAATATCATCATTACCACTAGTCCAATTTTCAAAATTTTGTTGAAAGCGTTTTGCATTACATTTAAAGTTACATGTTTCACAAATTTTATGATATTTATAAACCATTATATAATTAGCTTTTAAATCTCGAGTTATTCCATAAAATTCATGAGCTCTTTTAATCTATATAAATACATTATATTAGTAAATCAACGTTTTAAGAAGAATTCAAGCACTTTAAAATAGAAATTTAATGCACCTCATTCATAAATTCTAATTCAATATTTTTTGGTCCAACCTTTTCAGAGCCACAAGCAAATTTTGATTTTGTTTTTTCCAGTTATGTTGTTTATTATCCCATTCTATATGTCCATCGATCCATATCGCTCTATATATATTTCCAAATCTTCCTTTTGCAATATATTTGATTTTACAAAATCTATCGTAAGGTATCCATTCAAATGCTTTTAGTCCAAAATTTTGTGCTGATAACTGAGTATTTTTAATAAATCTATCAATAATAATATTACCACTAGTCCAATTTTCAAATTTTGGTTGAAAATGTTTTGATTGACGTTTATTATTTAAAACCATCAAATAACTTTTTGTTTCTGGATTTTGAGTAATTCCATAAAATTCATAATCTACATTAAACTATGAATATAATACTTTTATATTAATAAAAAATATTTTAAGGTTATCAAACATTTATTATTAAAAATAAATTTCTTATACCTTATTCATAAATTCATTTTTTAAATTATTCAAACTTTTCAAAATAACGAACATATTTTGATCGATTCTTTCCCAATTTTGATATTCATTATTCCATTCAAATATGGTACCATCAATCCAATTTGCTTTATACATTTCATAAAATCCATTATATAAAACATAATCAATATTACAAAATCTATCATAAGATATCCATTCTAATGATTCATTTATATCATGATGAGTTGATAGTTGAATATTTTGAATAAATTTATCAATAATTTTATTACCACTAGTCCAATTTTTGAAATTTTGTTGAAAATGTACAGTGTTACATACAAAATTACATTTTTCACATATTTCATTATTATTAGATGGCTTAATTATCATCATATTTCTGATAAAAGAATCAATGAGGCCTTTTACAAATTATAAATTATAAATTGATGCAATAAATTAAAATAGGTAAAATATGGTTGAACCGAAATTAAGGAATATTTTGTCGGCCATTCATATAAAATAGTAACGTTGTCGACTAAATTTTGAGTTAAACAGAGTTATAAAAATGAAAATTTGGGTTAAAAAACGCTCGCTCATTTAGAAATATCATATGTCTATCTGTTTATTTATTTATCTTGCGAACCAATTGAAGATAGTAACTGAGTGATACAATAGGAAGATTCCATATCCTGCGTACTGTAGATCCTGTCATGAATTTGTACATCCAGATCATGTGGTCCCAGATTGTCAGAGTGGTGTGACATCCAAACTGAATTTCGAATATTCCTCATAGTATAGGAACTGACGAGCTCTTATGGTATTACGACATTAAGAGTTTCAATATTATCAACATTATCAAATATACAATACAAAAGGCTAGTGAATGATGGTTAGTTATTTTGCAAGTCATAAAAACTTGAAGCACATACATTATTGAAAAAAAAGAATACAAATGAATCCACAAAGTCATTAAAGAAGTTACTGCTTTTATTATGCCTTCGTACTTTAACGTTAATAGATTTTAATTTTAAGAAATCATTTATGTACATATACAAATTGAAGATAAATGATCTAATTAATGGGTGATTACTAAACTTACACTCTATTTTTTATTTAATATTATTTTTTTTTTAATAAAGAAAATCATTTATTATTGTAATAAAAAACAGTACAATATTTGAAGTCAAAAGTCAAAACATAAAATGTGAAAAAAACATCGAAAATAAGAAGCATCAAATGATCTTCCGGATACAAAATCAAGAGAGAGCATGGAAAACGTGCTTGCATGACTCTAACGATCCTGTTTCCTATAAGTCGCTAAAGTTTTTAGGGTATAAAACTCATCCGCCTTTTATTTAATATAATGTATTATAACAAGGGTAAATTTGGCCAGAATTAAATGGGCCACGTGATTTAGAAAAAATTCAAAAATGACTTAATTCGAGTTCTTGGGGAACTGGCGGTTGCTATCGACAGCAGGTCATAGCCTAACAGTTTAAAAATTTTAGACTAGGCGGATGGTCAGTGTACGGTCTCTTGCCTCATGGGAGGACTTGACATATTTGTTTGTAGGATGTAGACGCTAGTGTAATGTTTTTAGTTTCTCGTTCATTTTATGTCGCGGACTTGCGGTCACGTCTTTAACAATAAACAAATAACAAGTCAAAAAATGATATTTAAAACCAACTTTGATGCTTTAAGTAAACTTGTAGAACAGACGTACTATACATTTTTTATATATTAAAAATTTCTTTTTACAAATTTTGCGCGATTTAAGCATTATGCATTTATGCTATAACAAGACTAGTGAAATATCAAATGTATAAAATGACTTTAATAAGTTTCATTAAATAAACTGTATTATGTAGATTTCTGGGTATCTTGTGATATTAATGATAAAAAATCGAATATAGAAGAATAATAGAGTTGAGTATACTGTTTTTGGCATATTGTTTGAACTTTTTTTGTACATTATAAAGAAACGGTGTCTGTTTAATTGAACCGGTCATGAGTATGGAATAATTGTAAGTGGATCTACTATCGATCTTGACCTTTTAAGTATCACGTACATTTTTTTTCATGGTCATACATAATTTAAGCCAAAATTGGAAATTTGGAATTGAATTTACGAATCATATGATATGTACAATGGCTTTCGTTTGTATTACGCTACAAAATTTTATATATATTTAGAAAAGTCAATAACACAATCATTTTTCTCTTATTATTGTACTCTACAATTGACTAATAATAATCAAAAATGCAAAACACAAACGAATGTATTAACTGGATTGAAGAAGCTATTACTAAAGACTATATTAGACTTTATGAACATAAATATTTTAGTAACATTGAAAAAATTGGTATTGGAGGATTTGGAAAAGTTTATCGTGCGAGTTGGAGAAATTCAGAACAATATTTTGCGTTGAAATCTTTTTTTAATCTTGATAACGTCATCGCAAAAGAAATAGTTCATGAGGTATTGACTGATTATATAATATATTATAATACTCATAATACTATATATATATGCTCTTATTAAGTATATTTAAATCTAGCTTAAGCTTCAACATGATATACAATTTCATAATAACATAATTAAATTCTATGGAGTTGTAAAATTTGACCCCGGTATGATAATTATTTGTTGAGTATTTTAATTTTTCAAAAATGTAATTTATTAATATTTCTTTTATTATTTATGAGTAGAAAATGGTGATGTTCAATCAAAAAATTATTTGCTAGTGATGGAATATGCTGATTCTGGTACTCTTAAAAATTATTTAAAAGAAAACTTCAATATTCTTACTTGGAACGATAAATACAACTTGGCATGCCAATTAGCTTGTGCCGTGTCGTGTTTACATAACGAAGGAATAGTGCATCGTGACTTAATAATTTACTTTGTTGATTTTAAATTATCATTGTAAAAATCTTTTTATATTTTTTAACATTGTAACATATTTATAGCACTCTGGAAATGTATTGGTTCATCAAAATATTATCAAGTTGTCCGACTTTGGTTTATCAAAGAGAATTGAATCATCTTCAAACACACAATCAAAACTTTTTGGAATAATTCCTTACGTCGATCCAAAAAGATTTGGCGGACGAAGAAAGAATAAAAACTCAACACAGAAATATTCATTAAATGAAAAAAGTGACGTCTATAGTGTTGGCGTATTTTTCTGGGAGATATCTAGTGGTCAACCTCCATTTTATGTTGATTTGGCCTTAGAAATTTCACAAGGCCTTAGGGAAGATCCTATTCCCGATACACCCGAAGATTACATTAAAATTTATACCGGTACGTAATATTTTTTTTTTTTCAAAAAAAATTATTTAGCAAACTTTCATTATTTTTTTAAAAAACATTCCTATTTTTTTTTTTTTTTTTTTTTTTTAGAATGTTGGAATGGAGAACCAGATAAGCGTCCAACAATCAATCAAGTAGTAGAAAGATTAAAAGAAATTATAATAAAAATGAACAAAAATTATCAAACAGAATTAAGCCCTCAATCAACATTAACAGGTGATCAAAATTTTAATCCAACCAATATTGGTATTTCTTCAAACACTAATAGTTCATTACATGGGGAAATGTCTCGAATTATACAAAACTTTAATTCAACTTCTTCAAATACTGATAATTCATTACATGGGGAGTTGTCTCAATTTATACAAGATTTTAATAAAATGAATACAAAAGAAATATTATTAACAACCTCATCAAATGAAAATATAAGTATAATAGTTAATGATATAGTGAATTATATTTTCAAAATACTTAATGAAGGAAAAGAACCTACATTAACCAAAGATCTTAAAAACATTCTTGATTATTTTAATAATGATAATATAAACTCACGAGAAATTTATGATTGGTTATTAATTAATCAAAATAATTCAGATTCTCTGTTTTTACTTGGATATTTTAATTATTTAGGAATTGAGACAAATGAAGGTAATAAGAAAGCATTTGATTTGTTTGTTAATGCATCAGAACAAAGTCATACATTGGCACAATTTTATGTTGGATTATGTTATCAATTAGGTCATGGAACTGTAAAAGATGAAAAGTTAGCGTTTAGATATTTCGAAAAAATAGTCGATATGGGTTATACATTAGGTTTATTAAGATTTGGATATTGTTATGAATATGGTATTGGAACTAGGGTTGATAATAACAAAGCGCTCGAATTGTATCAACAAGCAGCAAATTTAGGAAATATTACGGCTCAATATAATCTTGCTAACATGTATTATGATGAAAAAGAGTTGATAAAGATTATGAAAAAGCAATTGAATTATATCACAAAGCAGCAAATTCAGGAGATAGTGATGCTCAAAATAATCTTGC
This sequence comes from Rhizophagus clarus, assembly GCA_015698045.1. NCBI lineage: Eukaryota > Fungi > Glomeromycota > Glomeromycetes > Glomerales > Glomeraceae > Rhizophagus > Rhizophagus clarus. The sequence continues at coordinate 584,469 of BLAL01000313.1, read as the reverse complement.
TAACATGTATCGTAATGGAGAAGGAGTTGATAAAGATTATGAAAAAGCAATTGAATTATATCACAAAGCAGCAAATTCAGGAGATAGTGATGCTCAAAATAATCTTGCTAACATGTATCGTAATGGAGAAGGAGTTGATAAAGATTATGAAAAAGCAATTGAATTATATCACAAGGCAGCAAATTCAGGATATAGTGATGCTCAATATAATCTTGCTCTTATGTATGAATATGGAAAAGGAACTGAACAAAATATAGATCAAGCAATTTATTGGTATGAGAAATCTGCTAAACAAGGAGATCAAGATGCTCAAAACAAATTAGAAGAATTAAGAAAGTGAAACATATACTGTTCTTCTATTTAAAACATATCGTTAAACTATCAAATTAAATACACAATGCATGCATATCATTTTTTAATAGTATTTTATTTAGTAAGATGAAATTATTTTTACGGTTTCTTGATTATCAATATTATTTATACGTATGAAAAAATAGAATTTGTTGCGTGCATGTTTATTTATTGCTAATGAAATTAATCAAAAAGATCATTATTTCCTTAGATCCTGTAACCATCTAATTTGATAACAATTCAATGTTGCTCATTCTGATCTTTTTTTTTTTGCGTGCAAGTCTTTTTTAAATTCCTGACTAAATCACGTGAATATCTAGGTCGAAATCTACACAACCCTATAATCAAATTCTTTATATTTTGTAATCAACCTTTCATTAATAGGAATTTTCAATGTATATTATTTTTTGTTTATTTATTTCCTGAACTATTGTTAGAAGAAACTCCCTTTTTATCATCACTTTCTTCTTTTTTTGGTATTGTCTTTTTGGTACAGCTCCGCTCTTTCATTGAATTACTTTTGATAATACTTTACCACTAGTTTCGTTAATTCAAGTTTTTTAAACATAATAAATACAATTTTTTTTAGAGACAAGGTTATTTTTAAACCTTCAATAGAACTTTTTCACATATTAAAATTTAATAACTTTTAAAATTTTCATTTAATTAAGTGAGTGATCTCTTAAAAATTGATCTTTTAAATTTGATATCATTATTGTCCTTATTATAATAATTGTAATCATTATTAAATTTCGTTAATTCTAACATCCTAAGGTTTATTAATCCTTTCAATATATTAAGAAAATAATGATAAAATTCAAAGAACAAGAACATTCTAATAATGAAGAAATTTCTTCAATAAAGTTCGAATATGATGTAATTTCAATCAAGATGATTCATATAATAGTTTTATATCGTATTACATCCAAAAAATAATAGCTGTTAAATTTTTTTAGGTTTATAAACACAATATCTTTTATTATTATAATACGGCCCTATAGGACCATCATGTACATGTTGCATTCATGCTTATAAAAATACAGATTTTATTAAAATTATTAGTTATAAACCCACTGTGAAACGTTCTGTATGGTATTTTGTTATATATTATTTAAAATTTAACAGTTTATTGAATAAATGAGACATAATCCAAATAACAGCTATTTGGCCAATAAGATAAATAAGACAAATTCTTAACCAAACCTTAAAGTCTACAACAGCGATTTTAATGGCCTATTTTATTATGTAGAAGTCATTAAATTTTCGCAATTATCTCCCCCGAAATTATACATTAGCATCCGCATTATGATAAAACACATTTTCTAATATAAACCAAAATAAAATATTTAACGGAACTACTAATGATTAATCTTCCTCTTTTTCTTTTAAAAAATTAACTTTTCGTTATCTCTTTTTGTTATAATTTTATAATCTTTATCATATTTTATTCTTTTTTCATAGTTCATTAACTTTTTATAGTTTTTCTATCTTATACTCTTATTACATAAAAAATGTATTTGCATTCACTTTCTTCATAATAAGATAGAAACTACTGACCAAACTAAAGTATAATAACTTAATGTTTTAATAAATAAATAAAATAAAGTCACCATATAAACGATTACAAGAATTGCATTACTAAACTTTTTAACCAATTAAAATACAACAACCTAGATTTGGCAGTACATTATAAATTTTATTTCACATAACTAAGGTGAGAATATTCATAAGGTAGATATGTTATCCAAAGGAAAAATTAATCTTTATCTCAATATATTGGTCAATTTAACAATCATAAAAGATATTTTATTGAACTTTTGAATTTTATGTATTGCTGAATTCACGTATCTACTTTCGGTATTATCTCATTAATATAATAGTTTTAAAATATTAATTTTTAATATGATTGTGTGAAAAATTTTGAAATAATTGCACTAGCACATATTATTCGATTATCACGTATCTATCTGATAATTCATTTATTACACTTTTTTTTATTACAAAGAAAAAGATCAAATCATTGATGCAAATATGGTTATATAGGGCTAAAATTAGTAAAGTATTATGATATAAAGTATTATGATATGATGTAATACATATAATACGACATATTTAACCCAATCATTAATAATGGGAACTCTTAAAAATTTATGTAAAATATTGTGATATTATGAAATACAATTTATAACTAAACCAAAGTTAATAATGGGGACTCTTAAAAGTTACGCAAATATGATGTTCTATTGGGTTATATATATAAAACATAATATATCGTTATATCAATAATAAATTTGATTGATTTTAAATAATATTACATCATAAACTTTAGTAATTTTATTTATAAAACATACATAAATATATAAATACCCTCAAAAGTTTCTCATATCACTTTGTATCATTTTGTATTAAAAACTATATCAAAAAACTCTTAAACCTTAAAAACTTGAAACTAATTTGGAAAATGAGAAAGAAAAAAAAGAGAGTACGCTTAATAAGAACCTTCTCTAGTTACAATTTATTTGGTTGTTATGATATAACATTTTTTAACAATTAGTGCCTTTACTTGTAGGAGTACATGTGGTCAATGATGATAGTTATTGGGCCGATTGGACTTATAAAGGCTCCATCAATTGGACTCTCAAAGATAAATATAGAATTTTTATTTGGAGAAATTAGACCTTGCAGAATTCATGAAAGAGTCATTAGAAGAAATATTGGGTTTAATAATTTTATTAAGTCTAAATTTAACTTGAAATCAATGAAAACCCAGAACGTAATTTAATCAAGGTATTTTGTTAAGAATATTTGCTAATGACTAATTTTTAATGGAAACTAGCCATAATAATTAATTAATGCATTCCTTATTTCTATTTTCATTTTTCGGATGTCTACACTCAAACAATAGTGACTATCCTATTAACATCACTAACAACTCTTATTACCACTCTTGTTTATAAAATGAAAAATAACGAAACGTGTAGTATAAACCTATTACAATATATTTCAACCCTAGTGTAGTGCTGGCACTCCTGTTCATTATCCAGGGTGTCGAGGCCATAATAGTGTCAACAGTAAAAGTAGGGTATTATGGTAATATATCAATACCATTAGTTCTTGGAATATTTACTGCCTTTCTGATGGGAAAGTATCTGCATCCATCAGAAATGGCAGTGGCTTATTTATCTGTTGGGTATCTTTTTACAGGTTATTTGTGGTGTATAAACTCAAATTCCATTGCATCATTACAATTTATTTTCTAGCTTTTATTGATCTATGTGAACATTATATGTGAAAAAAAACTAATGATATTGTTCGAAAAAATTCATGCAATACGATAAAAGGTACAAAAAGTACAAAAGTGATTTCTAGTTCTACTTGTTTAAAGTATTTTAAAAACGTAATAATGATTTAATTTATTTATTGTAAGACCTGAAAGTTTAATATTTTTCCATTCTGTCATATGCTAAATTATTTGTAAAATCTGATTAAATAACTTTTTCTAATAAAGCTTTATCATATTTTTGAAGAATAACATATACAGTCGCCCTCTTACTTAAATTATGGACATTTCCTGGATCCATATCATTTGCTTTTGTAATATATTTTATAGCATCTTCATATTTTTCCATTTCACTTAAAATTAATGAATCTTTTTCATTAATACTAAACAATTTATCCAACATCTTTAAAGTATCTATGTGTCTTTTTTGCTTTTCATAAATATAAGCACAATACTTAAAAATAATTATTTGGATCACCTTTTAATAAAGTTTCAATATTTTTAAAGTATATTGATAAATATTAAAATGAAGTTTGTAATAAATAATTCCAAGCATAGTATTTAAACTTTTTATATTAGCCTAATAACTTATTGAAGAATGTAAATCATTCATTGCATCATCATAGTTGTCTTGTCTAAAATGGATTTCACCACGAATACACCAAGCAATTGGTTTTTTTTCTTTCAATTTAATAACTTCATTTAAATATAAATGTGCTTGCTCATATTATTAAGACATCTATAAGTATAAGCTAAAATACAGCTCATAGAATAACTTTCTGGAAAAGTTTTAAGAAATTCTTTACACCAGTTTTCAGCATTTTTATAATTTTTTTCTTTTAATTCTTTGATTGTAATGATATATTTGAATTTAATTTGATCGCCTTTAAAATATTCTTTTTCTTGATTAATATAAGATCAACTTCTGAATCATCTGAATCACTATCATATTGTTTATTTGTCGAATTTTCTATTTCAATTGAAGATAAAATATGTCCAGCCTCAAAAAATTGTGGATATAATAAGTGTTTGTAAATAACACTTTGTGGTAAATATCTAATATCATTAATTTCAATTTTTTCTCTACATTCAGGGCATTTTTTTGTTTCAATTTTTAAAATTATCAAATGATAATATATGTTGACATTTTAAAATACATAATTGATCTCTTGGTTCTTGACCGATTGAACAAATCATTTCATTTGCAATTATTTTTAAAATATTATCCGATTTTAATATTTGTTCACTTGTTGAATATGCATTTTGATTCCATATTCCTTTTTCTTTTTTTTCCTTTTCCCTTCACTTTACAATACCATTATTAGTATTTAATAGATTAAAATCGTCAGAGCACTTATTTTTAACAAATGTTAACAAGTTTTTAAATTTCTCTGAATAAGAGGTAGTTAAATTATATTCGTTTAATTTTTGAATGTATTAATCAAAGTCATGCTCAATTATTGAAAATATTTGATTATTAATCTTGTTTAAATGAATCAAAATTTCAATTGCTTTAAATTAGAGAAACTACTTGGAGCTCTATTAAGTGATTCTATTGTCAAATAATAACAAAGACCATGTGTGGATGTTCAAATAGAATTTTGTATAAGGTTTTGTATAAGATCTAATATTCCAAGCCATAAAGTATATGGTAAAGCAAGAGGTTCATTTCCAGTAAGATCGTTTATAAATTTTCCAGTATTTTTTAAAACTTTAACAAGTTTAATTGATATTTCATCAAATTTAGATTGAGAGTCTAAAATAGATTTATCAGCAACATCAATTCATTCTTTCTTTAAATAACTCCAAAAATGTTCCATTAATACCATTTCTTGAAACTTTTTACCAATGCTTAATTGAGCAAGTATTGATAATATTGAACCAACATGGAGCAACTCCAGTTTTTGGTAGCTCAAAGCTGAATATAGTCTTAAGTAATTCTTTAGACCTTCGTATAATTTCTTGAAACCAAGTGTCATCATCACGCAAACTATGTAACGTATCTCGTAAAGCAATTAATAAAAAGTCAATATTATAATTTCGTTTATTAATAATATTTTCATTATCATCATTATCCTGTAATTGATTGAATTGATTGAAACCAGATTTATAATTATTATAAATCTTTTGCATTACTAGTGTTGTTTTTTTATGAATCTCAGCGAACCTTGCTAAAGAATTACTGTATAAACTTTATCTCGAAGTTCTTTACTTAGGCACATTGGTGTGACACAAATTTGTTCTAATACTGCGACCAAAGTACATAAGTGTAATTCTAGTCTGATCACACTCTGATTTCCATAATAATCAAAAGGTGTTGGATCTGACCGCAATGTAACTAGGGATGCCAACGGTCAGTTCGGTTCGGTTTCGGTTTTAAAACCGCGGTTTTCAGCCAAAACCGAACCGACCGCAAAACCGACCGATAAAACTGAACCGCAAAACCGATTGCAAAATCGAATAAAATATTATTTGAAATGCTAATTAAGCAATAACATTTAATTTTACATAATTTTTTCTTACAAAAATAGTGCTGATTTTATGATTTTTGGCGATACAAAAAATCACGTGATCAACGCACAAAATTAAATTCTCCTTATAATTTCAAAAAGGAAAGTACTATAAATTTAAATATTAAAATTCATGTTTTTTTAGTTATTATCAATTGAAACAAAGATGTTTTTTTCGGGATATATTATAAAATATTTACAATTAACCGATCGGTTTTTTCATCGGTTTTTTTATATACAAAACCGACGGTTAACCGGTCGGTCTTGGACTAAAACCGAACCGAAACCGAACCGGCAAAAACCGGTTATGACCGGTTATAACCGAACTTTTGGCATCCCTAGTAGTGACTGCAGTTAAATCAGGTGACGATCTCCTTAATATGCGTCAACTTTATATACACGATTCACTTAAACTTATTGTAAAGGCATGAAACCATATCGTAACCAGATCTTAGTTACAAGGTTTACAATATAATTTCAACTTGGTCACGATGTGATTTTGACTTTAAAAGTTTCTGCAAAGTACCATGATATAAACCATGATGAATATTTAGCAATAGATATTTGTCGAGGCTTTAGACCAACGTTTAATATTAAGGTACCTCAGTTAATTGTGCATTTAATAAAAAGTTGTCTAGATGCAAACCCATCAAATCGGCCAACGATGGGAAATGTTATTATAGTTTTAAAGCAATGGTCTTATGAACTTGGTAAAATTTTTAAATTTGATCAAACAGAATTGATTAATTTTGATCAAACAGAATTGATGAAACAAGTTAAAGAAGCAGACGAAGTAAATAAAAATTCATCGAATGAAATACTTTTGGATAGTTCGTCATATAAAATACATTCAGGGGCTATTTATACAAGTAGACTGCTTAACTATAATAATCTTCCTGAACCAAAAAATTCCGTTGATTATTATAAACAAAATGATAATATAATAAGCAAAAAATTTTTAGGTATTAACTTGTAATTTTGTTACTCTAAAATATTGATTTAATTATTTATATACTAACCAACTATACTTTTTATTAAAGAATCTTTGCATGATATTCCTCAACAAATCGAATTTCAACTAATTAGTATTTATCAATTGAGTGATAATGAATTGTAAATCAATAAATTAAGAACAGAATTATTTGTGAGATTTTAAAATTTTTAAGGATGCGAGTACTGCAATTATACTTGCCACCCATTCAAAATCCCATTCCATCCCATTCCCATCCCAATCCTATTAAAACGAGCATTTAAGTCTGGCTAGAATTAAGTGATCTACACAAAATTTCCATTTATTCCAAACGCATGTGACACATTTCTGGGGAAGCATATGCCAATCGCCCACTTAAATTAAAATTCAAGTACATTTAAAAATATTTTAAAATACACTTAAATTGTACTTAAAGTTGGAAAGGTCGGTAAATTTTGAATTTTTGATCACATCATAAAAATTGATCTTTTCTTTTTTCTCCAAGTACGTGACAATTTAAATTTTTTTACTTTTTTTACGTTTTTAAATTCAAATATTTATCAAGTTTATATATTTATAATCAAGCCAATATAAATTTTATTTTTAAAGTATATAAGAATCGAAATAAATAAATTTAAATATAATACAATATGCGTTAAAAATGTAATAACTAAAGTACTATATGTATTCAAATATTGAATGTGAATCATGTCAACGTTGTTTTTTTGATGTGTTTGTTCCTTTTCTCTTGAACATTTTTTCTTTTCAAATCTTATTTGAAATATCTCTTAACTTTTTGATTCCTCATTATTGTCAATTTTTCTAAAATAAACGCTATTTCTATATTTAATTGTTTAGCATCATCTTCTATTCCATCAGGTACATTGACAGATAATTGTTTTATATTTTTTGCAATCAATTCTAGTTCGTTTAATTTAGCAAATAAATTTGTAGCTAATGTAATATGTTCTTGCTTCCAAATTGCCGCATTATGATTTAATGATGGACTGACTTATAAGTTCTCTAGTTTTGATTTCCTTGATCACTAAGCGGTAAAAAAATTTTTTCAGGATCTTGAGAAGACGGTGGTGATGCTGTTTGAGAATTATGAAGTGTTTTCATATTCGTTATGTGATGCTGGTAATGGTGAAGGTATTAGGAGTTATCATAAGAATGTACTTTAAAATTTAATGTTAATAAAAAAGATCAATTCTTATTTAATAATTTAATTTTAATTAAAATTAATTACCTTGAATTGTTTCAAAGTTTTTTACTACCTTTTTTTAACTCCATTTTATTAAACGCCAGAATCGCATTCGCCCCAGGACCAACAACGTCAGATGACTCAGATCCAACTTAAACGTAAAATATTACATTTATACAAAAAAGTCACTCCAATGGAGCGAAACCTATCTAATTAAAGATCAACGAGACACTATCTAGCGGGTGACTTACCATTTGTGATTCCCTTCCAATACTAGCCACATTTTATACAGTTATCAATTACTACTACGTAACATTTTTAGCCACACATAACGAGGTACTGAAAAAGAAACTAACAAACTAAACTACAATACAAAACTAATCATCTACAAAAAAAAACGTATGCTACAATAAAAAGAAATCTATTTAGACGCTAATTCCTCAATAAATCCGCTAAATTGTTAAAAAATCAGTGGAATCCTTTGGCTTATTTCGTTTCTTATGTTACTTTTCAGCTGGGTTCTGACTTGTATATCCATTCGAAGTACTCTACTTAGTCAATGAACTTGAACTTTCGGTCTGTTCCTGACCGATTTCGTTTTGGCCTAACAGGTTGCTATGGTTTTTTACCACTTAATCTCTTGTAGTTAAGGAAATATATGGTAAATTTTGATGATCAAGAGTGGTATAATATTTCGGATAAGATGATTGTAACCGCAACCAATTAACTCAAAGAATTGACACTTTACGATCAACAATAAAGTTTATTATTGACTTCAGACCAGTAAAAAATTACAATTACATAAGTATAACAAATAAATTCTTAGAATAACTAAATACGTGCAGAATACTTTTTAATTTTTAGCTTAAACTCTGAAAGATTATGTATAGATGGTTAACAACTGAAAATTACACAATTAACCGTTCTATCCGTTATTTCTTCGTTTTCGTCTTCGTAAACGTGCATGTTGTCTTTCATAATGCACCATAAACTCGAAATCATCATCAAAGTTTTCACCACATCTAGGACAGTTAACGCTTCCAGAGCTATCTGAAGATCCTGACCTTTCCGACATTTCTGATCCATTTGAACTTCTTGCCTCTTGCGAATTTTCAGGTGAATTCGAACTTTCTGGTGAATTCGGAGTTTCTGATTCTGATTCCTGTAGATGATTACAAAATAAAATAAGCGGCAGGATCCATAACATAAAAAATAGTAAACAACAATATACCTCAATAAGTTCATCGATCTCTGACACATCCAATGTAAAGCCGGGTAAAACATCACCACCGTCAATATTTCTCCATCCCCATAGATATCATTTCGTACCTCTTCTATATAAATGAATTTGTTTGTTACTTGGGTCTACCAGAACACGCGTCGTACACTCGATTCTGGAGCAAAATACTCATATTTTATTCTATTATCCAGATTTTGAAAACTGTTCTATCTGACAAATCTGTAATTTCAACAGCGAATATTGGAGAAAAAGGATCACCTTGAAAGGAATTGCGTTGCTGTTGAGTCAACCATTATATACATCCCTGGTTAAAAATGCAACATCTGGAGCTCTGACCGTTATTTGGCCGCCAACATTGAAGTCATATCCACCTTGAGAAATTGTTACAATACCATTCTGTCGGGTCCAAACGTTCCAGTTGCCAAGTTGTCTTGCAATTTCACCGACAACGGAAATGACTGTCGGTGGCATGGGCACAAGTTTTCCACTTTTGTCGAGTTTACTGGCTGTCCTTTAATTTCGATAGAACTGAACTTGAGTTTTTTGCTGATCAACTCAAATCCTCTACGGTATAGCACCGGTCGAGGTCTAAGTTGTCGAGGTTGATGTTTTTTTGCATTTTTTGTTTAAAGTTTGTGAAGTTTGTAAAATATAAAATATGAAATATAATATGAGTCATCATATTCATCATATTTATAGTGATCTTCACATTACACGAATTAAATTTGTAACATGACATCATTATTCAATTAAAAATTTGCAATGACAATCGCTTAATAATTCTCCGTTGGCTGTTTTGGTGTTGATCGCGGTAAAATCCGTGGATCGTCTATCACGATTGCTAATTTATGTTGAATTCAACGCAGGAATTAATATAGAAAATATGTAGTAAAATATAGTCAGAATATAGAATTTGTATTGCTAATTTAAAGAAACTATATATATGATAGCAAGAACCTGCATAAATGATTTAAAGTAACCATATATATAATTTAAAGTAATCATATAAATAATTGGAAAGAGCTGTATAATAAATCTGTATGTAATTTTTACATTGAACGTGTAGCAAATTCATAATAAATATATAATAAATTTGTAGTAAACACATTAAATTTATAGTAAATTCATAATAAATATAATAAATTTGTAATAAATTCATAATAAATATAAAGTAATTCATAGTACATATACGTTTGCTGCAATAATTCAAAATATGAGACGTTCCAAAGTTCACGAAAAGAGAAGTGAAGCATAGGGATGCCAAAAGTTCGGTTATAACCGGTCATAACCGGTTTTTGCCGGTTCGGTTTCGGTTCGGTTTTAGTCCAAGACTGACCGGTTAACCGTCGGTTTTGTATATAAAAAAACCGATGAAAAAACCGATCGGTTAATTGTAAATATTTTATAATATATCCCAAAAAAACATCTTTGTTTCAATTGATAATAACTAAAAAAACATGAATTTTAATATTTAAATTTATAGTACTTTCCTTTTTGAAATTATAAGGAGAATTTAATTTTGTGCGTTGATCACGTGATTTTTTGTATCGCCAAAAATCATAAAATCAGCACTATTTTTGTAAGAAAAAATTATGTAAAATTAAATGTTATTGCTTAATTAGCATTTCTAATAATATTTTATTCGATTTTGCAATCGGTTTTGCGGTTCAGTTTTATCGGTCGGTTTTGCGGTCGGTTCGGTTTTGACTGAAAACCGCGGTTTTAAAACCGAAACCGAACCGAACCGACCGTTGGCATCCCTAGTCACTACCTTTTCGACTGTGCTCTCCGCTATTCCAACACCTCAGCAACACGCTTGCATAATGGCTTTGATGGTCCGTTCCTATGGACCTAGCCCCAGAGAAATAATTATATACATTGATTATTATCGATTTTTCGTTATCTGTTAATGGTGCGCCATCTCGTTTTAAGGAAGAATTAGCCATAGTATATTAAAAAAAATTTAAGGAAAAGTTGTATTTATTTATGTTCAGCCAATTTATAAATTTAGGCCATTTTTGTTCTGGTCATACAGTATAATTCTTGGCATAAATCTTTTCTTTTTTTTGGTGAGGTACATATCTTTTTGCACCGGACCATACCAAGAAATAAAAAAGCAAAAGGATATTCATTTCTTTGAAAGATTATGATTACATTTCTTTATTTTTTTTGTGAATTTAAATTAAACAAATAAATCATACATTCACATCAACACATTAATTGTGTATATACTTTATTTTAGTTTTACATGTGTCTTATCTTTCATTATTTTTCCCCACAAAAAAAAAAAGAAAAGTCAATTGGCCGACTATCCTTTTTATTTATTATTGCTAATGTTTATTCATTGGAAATAAAAAAAAATAAAAATAACGCTTCATATGTATTATTACAGAAATTAACATCACAAAAAAAGAATGAGTGTATGAACTTTAAAATCAGGCGAGTATCAGGCGACCTTCTTTGTTGAATGACAGATTAAATGAGATATAGTTTAACTGAAGTAAGAATCGGTTTGTCCTTTTCATTTGGATTATTGTTTATTGTCTTCATTTAATTAACTAAAATTGATTGGACTGATTAGGAAACTATGATATAAAAAGACAAAATCGCATTATTAAATGATAAAATAAAGTCTATTCCTCGAGATAATAACTTATTATGGTTAAAACTTTAATTAATTTACCGGTTTTACCATTTAAAAGTAAATAAAACTTAATGATATTAGGAAGACAAAATAAAACAGTTAATTCAAAGTTTTTGTTTCTGCTACGATAGTATTTTACTGCTTAGAGCTGTTTTTTTTTCGTATAATCATCCATGAAGTGGTATGATTTCACATAGAATACATCTATGGTATCCATGACTTCAAAAATGTCAGCTGCTGCTCAATGAGGTTGGAAATCTATCAATAATTTAAATGAAAAAATAAACCATAATATAAAATTATACCAGCTGCTGAGCATTGCGCTAATAGATTTATTCTCAATATTGTTTAATGTTGTTTGTTAATTTATTATCTTGTATAATTTTTGTTTTTACATCAACAATACATTCTGTTTTTTTTTTGCGTCGTCTTTGTTTCGGACATTCTTTTAAAGTTCTCGCATTTGGCTACTACCTTTCCGAAATTTTCTATTAGGTATATTTTGCACGTTCCTGAAACATATATAAAGAAGATCAGGCGTAAAATAGTCAAAATAATCATGTAGATTTGCTTGTCTTGTTGAATAACTTATCCTTCAAAAAAAAACTATACTTTTAAAAAAGTTTCTTTATTGTTTCTTTGAAACTCGGTTGCTATTTTACAAATGTAGTTTTTTGATGTTTTACTTATTTCCCGAAAGTATTTTTAATAATTGATTATTTCTTCATAAAAACTTCTCTTGCAAATCCTTTCTTTTGTTGTATAAACTGTGTTATATAATTTAACTTTCCTTCAATATTTTTTTATCTTTTTTTCATGAAATTTTAATCAAGTGATGATTAATATCTAGTATTTTGCCATTTCAGTGTTTGGTATATTAATAATTTACTTGATATGACGAGAGTGATGTAGTAGATTGTGACCACAGTTACGACAAAACCGATGTGCCGTTAATGTCATTAGTGACGTAATGCCGTTGAGTATAAATAGTTTAACTGTTTTATCTTCTATCAACTAGGAGTTTAATAGTATAAAATTCTTGACTACAATCCTGCAAGTTTAGTAACTCAAATTTTTAATGGTAATAAACGAATATATTTACACACTATATTTGTCCTTTATAATATATAATATGTTTTTAAGTTAAATTTTAAATATTCAGTAAATATTACATATAAACAAGTTACAGTACTATTTACAGTACATATACCAGTTACTGCATATTTACCAGTTCCAATAAGCCGTATCTTAAAGTAAAGAGTTATTATAACTCAGTTGTGATGCGGCTCATCTCAATGTATTTGAGTTCCAACTGCATCTCTAGTCGAAACACATGATTTCTTTATACTGCTTATTTCTTTAGTATCTCGTTATATTATTCTCATGTTATGCGTATTTAAATTTAATTGATGTACACGTACTTTAATGTACTGGTTTTTTTATTAATTATCATCTCAAATAACCTTTTATAATTATTATTATCTACATATTGGAAAAAATTAGTTAGATCCAGGATTTTTATTTTTCTATATATCAATAATGATGAATGGTAATAGTAATCCATTCATTCTAATGTGAAAATAAAAAAAATTTGAATTATCTGATAACGAAATTATATATTGCATATCTGATGCTATTATCTGGATAATTATATCGAAATCATTCAATTATACAATAATGAATATAAGTTTTTTGTCAGTAATTTTTAAGATGATTTCGATTTACAAAATTGCTTTTATATAGTTAACTATTAATTTTCATTTGCTTTACACTGGTAAAAACTCTGTATTTAGAATTTATACGAAAATAAATGATATAAATATAAAGTTTCATAATAGAAGCAAGATAAGATTAAATTGACTAAATACAAAACAGAATGAAAGTGGAAAGTCAAACAAAAAATATACTTTAACCTTATAAATCTGTGAAATTATTGATACTGAAGACTGAACTAAATATTATTACCAATTCTCATTTTAATTTTTTTTAGAACATTGTAACACACTTTATATAATTAAAAAATAAAATTATAAATTATAAATTTACAAGAACTACTATATGATATTGAATAGAAGCCTAACAATTGTATATACAAAATAAAATCTAAAGTAAAGATATACGGATGTATTGAGAAACATCAATCTGTAGAGACTTTTTTAATAAATCAAAAAAAAAGTTAATATTTTATAAGTTTTGAGAGTTATTATATTGCTAATAATGTAAAAATAATGATTTAAATAATTTGAACTAGCTTATTATATAGCATTAAATATATTCATCAACCAAAAGATCCTATAAATTTTTGTTTATTTCGTCTGCCTTAATTGTTCTTTTCTAATTCTTTTTGATTTAATTTGTATTTCATAAACATTAAACCTCGGTTTAATTTTTTTTTGCTACTAATTTTTTGTCGTGTTTTTTTTTATTTCCATTATTCGTGAAATTGTCCATCCATAACTTAATGATAAAATTTTGATTTTCACATTTGCTGAAACATATAAATCTCCAATCTCTAATATAATAATTGTTTTTGTGAGTAACCGTAACGTTTAGACTACTACCGTATATCACGGGTCACAGTACCCCGGGTATCTTGCAAATTTTGGGGGTTTTGGCCTGTACCCGGGGGTACTATACACGGGTGGATACTATACATGGGGGGGTACAGGATTTTTAAAATACCCGGGGTACATGCCATGTATAATACCCGGGTTTAATTAGATAGGTGAAACGCCGAAACTGACTGTTCCGGCGTTTTTATATGTAAAGTAAAAAAAAAACGCCGAAACTGATTGTTCCGGCGTTTTTATATATATAAAAACGCAAAAAAAACGCCGAAACTGACTGTTCCGGCGTTTTTTATATGTAAAGTAAAAAAAAAAACGCCGAAACTGATTGTTCCGGCGTTTTTATATATATAAAAACGCAAAAAAAAAACGCCGAAACTGACTGTTCCGGCGTTTTTTATATTTAAAGTAAAAAAATAAACGCCGAAACTGATTGTTCCGGCGTTTTTATATATATAAAAATGCAAAAAAAAAAACGCCGAAACTAACTGTTCCGGCGTTTTTATATATCTGGAATATACAATATATATAAACCTAGTATTATACCCCGGGTATTTTACAAAATTTTAAGCTTTAAATTGGAATTCTCTATGTAAAGTACCCGGGTACTAGCAAAATTTTTTGAGGGGGGTACTATGCATAGGGGGGGTACTGTGGCCCGTGATATACGGTAATTATATGTGTGTTACCGTAACGTTTAGAATACTTATTTATACATGTGCTACTATTACTGAATTATACACGTGTTAGACTACGCATGTTGTGCCATTTAAAGCAGAGCAACAGGTCAACGATTAGCATACAATAAGATTATTTTTAGCTATAAATGTGTATTGTTACTAATCACGCGTGACAAGACAAGTTAGTAAATTGGGATAATATCATCAGATTATTTTTCTTTATTTATCAACTGTTAATAAAAATAAATAAAATTAATCAACATTGTCATCTATTGTCATTGCTCTTATATACAGTACATGTATGAATCATCGCATGTGTTTCACTTTGCTGGAATGCACTGCCAATTTTAAATAGAAAAAAGGATGTTTGTTTAATCACAATCAAATACAGTAATCGTTATTCAGCGTTAGCAAGTACTTTATAGGGAAGATCTAAAATATAATTATTTTAGAGTGTTCTAACGTTTATTTTTTGTTTGCTAAGGGTTAACATTAAAAGTGAACATTTAGACGATTTGAGAAACAAACTTTTTCTTCTTAACTCTGTTCATAGACTCAGGAAAAAAACGAGGATGGTCATATTCTTTGATAAATTTAAGAGTATTTTTATGTAATCTTTATCAAACTCTTTTTGTCACGTAACTATATAAATTTAAACTTATTGTTCAATGACCAAATTTTTCATATAGATATACTGTATATCACAACTTGAACGCAACTATAATAATTTTATTATGCCTTATTTTCATTTTATTTAAATAGTGAATGTGATTTAGAAAGTTATATAGGCTTTTCAAGTATAAATATTCTTTAAAAATGTTGATTTTTTTACTTTAAAAAAAATAAAATAAACAAAATAAATCGTAGCTCATTACAATTAGTATATTTTATTTACAGACTTGACTTTACTAAAATTTGACTTTTTGTTTATAAAATACGCGAAAAAATATTAACTTTTTCATTGGAAATTCAAGAAATTTGTCATTATTTAATAAAAACATTAATCTTACACAATTTTCTCAATCTGTAGTGTAATAATTATTTAAACTTGACATTAATTTTATCGTTTTTAACAAAAGCTCTTTTGATCACATCTTTGATCAGTCGGCTCATTAATTCCTAGGTACCATTATACAGTACATGAAATGTACATTGCAAAATGCTTTTATATTATTCTAATTAGCAAATATTTTATTTTCTCAAATTAAATTGAGTTCACCTTACCAATTATAAAAAATTTAATGTATAATGATTTAGGCTATTTAAAACTCTATTAAAATGCTTGCATTCAAATTAATGAATTTCATGCTACATATTTTATAATACTTGGCCAATAAAATAAATCGGTAAATATGTCATACTTAAATCTATTCACATATAGCTACTATACTGATCGATTTATAATAAAGGAAAACAATTATATTTATTGAAAAAAAAACAAAGAACCTAATTTTATATTACAATAAGAAACCTATTTGTGAGAAAAACTAACGCTAAAATAAATGACGGAAATCTTTTGGTAACATTCAAATAAATAAATTACAGCAATTATAATTCTTTCTCGAATTTTTCTAAACTCATTTATTATTACTGTAAAATTTTAATTCATACATCAATCATATTCAATAACATTAATTTGTAAGGAGGATTCTATTTAACAGATCAAAATTTATTAGTTTTTTCACATAATTTGAATATTTTTAAAATGATAAATACCTGAATATTCAAAATTTTCTTTGTTAATTATATTATCACTAATTTTCAATTGAGAAATATCGATTTGTAAGGATTCTATTTAAAAATATTATTAGTAATTTATTTTCACAATTAATTAGAATATTTTTTTGCTAATCATTTATTACCTGAAAATTTCATGCTTATTATATTATCATTTTGTTCATAATAATCATCAGAATTTATTGGTTCAGGAAGATTATTATAATTAAGCAACCTACTTGTATAACTAGCTCCTGAATGTGTTTTATATGATAAACTAGTCAAATGTATACTACTATTTGATGAATTTTTGTTTATTTCGTCTGCTTCTTCAATTTGCTTTTGTAATTCTGTAGTTTGTTTATCACTTAGCTTATCATACCATTCACGTAAAATTTTATAAATTTCATTTGCGGTTGGACGATTTGATGAGTCTGCATCTAAACATCTTTTAATCAAATGAACAACTAATATTGGTACTTTAATGTTAAACCTTGGTCTAAGTCCTTTACAAATTTTTATTGCTAATGTCTCATCATGGCCTATGTCACAATACGGGGGTAATCCAGAAATTACTTCATACATAATTATACCAAAACTATAAACATCTGCAGCTTCAGTATAACTTTGTCCTCGCAAAATTTCGGGAGCTATATAAGGTAAATTGCCATATATAGTGCTTTTTGCATTTTCTAATGCATTATAATCGGCGGGTTTACATAACCCCATATCGGTTATATAAATACGTTTACAACTCTCATAAAGTATATTGCCAATATGAAAATCTCGATGAATCAATTCATTTCTATGAAGAAGATTAAGTCCATATGCAATAATCCATAAACAATTAATCCTATCAAACCAATTTAATTTACTATAATTAAAATCTAAAAACTTTCGTAAACTTCCATTTTCTGCAAAATTCATTACCATTATATAATTTTTTGTTATTGGATCCTGAGTTATTCCATAAAATTTAATAAAAGAATTCAAAAGATCATTCACTTTATAATGCAATGTTATCTAAAACAAAATAAATACGTCAGTAAGAAAATTTATGAATATTATATATGAGAATTAATTTTACCTCATTCATAAAATCTAATGTAACATTTTTTGAATTATTTAAATTTTTCAAAGCCACAAATTTATGTTGATCTCTTCTTCTCCAATTTTGTTTTTTACTATCCCAACATCGAATATACCCGTCTGACCAATGTGCTCTATAAATTTTGCCAAATCCTCCTTCAGCAACATATTTTATATCATAAAGCCTATCATAAGGTATCCATTCTATTACCTTTGATACTTCATAATCAGAATGTATTGATAGCTGAGCGTTTTGAATAAAATTATTTATATCATGATTGTCACTGTCCCAATTTTTAAAATTTTGTTGAAAATGTATTGAAATACACGCATAATTACATTTTTCACATATATCATCCAAAACTAAAAAATAACTTTTTGTTTCTGGATCTTGAGTTATTCCGTAAAATTTACGGCTTTTTCTAATCTATAAATACAACAATATGTTAGCAAGAAATTAAAATTTTTACAAAAATTTCAAAAAAATTAATTTATTGTACCTTATTTGTAAATTCTATTGTAAGATCTTTTGGAGTATTCAAACACTTTAATTTCACAAACATATTACTAGTACCTTCTCTCTTCCAATTTTGGTTTTCATCATCCCAACAACTTGTATTTCTGTAATTATAATTTATATTTCCATAACTTTCGTAATTTATATTTCCATCAATCCAATTTGCTCTATACATTTTACCAAACTCAATTTTTGTAATATATTTAATGTCATACAATCTATCATAAGGTATCCATTCTAATACATCTATTCCTTTAAATAAAGAATGAGCTGATAATTGAATATTTTGAATAAATTTATCAATATAATCATTACCACTAGTCCAATTGTAAAAATTTCGTTGGAAGTATATTGCATCACATATATAATTACATTTTTTACATATATCATCTATAACAATCATATAAATTTTTGTTTCTGGATTCTGAGTTATACCATAAAATTTATTGATTTTTCTAATCTATAAATGTAATAATATATTAGTAAAAATAAAAATAGTCAAGCTTTAATAAAGCAAATTATTATACCTCATTTGTAAATTCAATTGTAAGATTGTTTGGAGTATTTAAAATCTTTAAATTAACAAATAAATTACTCGTATCTTTTCTTTTCCAATTTTGATTATTATTATCCCAATAATTTATACCTCCAAAACCTCTTTTTAAATTCTCATAATCTTTTTTTAAATCTGACCCATAATCTACTAAATTCTCATAATTTACAAAATTATCCTCATAATCATAACAATTTCCATAACTTATATTTCCATCACTCCAAATTGCTCTATATCTATCTTCAGCAATATACTTAATATTGTACAATCTATCATAAGGTATCCATTCTAATGCTTCTTTTATATCATAATGAGCTAATAACTGAGTATCTTGAATAAATTTATCAATATAATCATTACCACTAGTCCAATCTATAAATTTCTGCTGAAAGTAAATTGCATTACATATCTCATTACACTTTTTACATTTATTATTTAAAACCATCATGTAATTATTTGATCCTGGATCTTGAGTTATTCCATAAAATATATGTTTTACTTTAATCTACAAATGTAATGTAATATTAGTAAAAAATTAAAAATTTTCAAAAATTTTAAACAAATTAATTTGTTATACCTCATTTATAAATTCTAATGTAAGATCATTTAAACTCTTTAAATTTACAAACATATTACTGGTACCTTCCCTTTTCCAACTTTGATTTTTATCGTCCCAATAACTTTCAAGATAAGATTTCTTATTTATATATCCATCAATCCAATTTGCTCTATATCTATTTTCTGCAATATATTTAATATTATACAATCTATCATAAGGTATCCATTCTAATGCTTCTTTTGCATCATCATGAACAGAGAGCTGAGCGGTTTGAACAAGTTTATCAACATCATCATTGCCACTAGTCCAATTTCTGAAGTTATGTTGAAAACGTATTGCATAGCATATTTTATTACATAATTTACATATCTTGTTAGTATCAGACGGTCTAGTTAGCCTAAAAGAATCCATGAGCGAGGCTTTTTACTAATTATAAATGAATTCAGAATAATAGAATAATTAAATACAAAATGGCTAAAAAAGATTTTGTGCTGGGCTAAAAAATAAAAATGTCTCGGTCCGAGACTCCGAGGTTATAAATAAATAGCAAATAAGATATGCATATCACGTGACTAGTATTCAAGATTGTCATTGTAATGCCGGCTGGATCGACTGGATTTGTTAAACACCAATTGAATCTACGTGTCCGGCCTAAAAAAGAGTTTATTCTCTATAAATTTTCTTTCTACAATGAAAAAAAAAACCAAGAAAATTTTTTAATTCATATATTTTCGGCGCAGTAACGATACTACTGTACTACAAGTACTACTGTACGGAGTTCTTGGTAAATAATGATTTGTTAATGCATAACTACTAAATAATTAATGCATTTTCATGAACGACTTTCGGTATAAATAAAGAATAAATCGCAGCAATTACATCATCATTCTTTAGAAGTTACCGACTCTGTCATACCTTCTATTTAAAAATCACACATCGGTAAAGCGGGCTGTGTTTGTACGTCAAAAAACTAACTGCGGAAATGTTTATTGACGACAAAGACTGTAACACGGCTGTAACCCGAAATTCCGAAACATTATATAAGTGGCAAATTTGATATACATTTCTCAAAATAGAATAGAACATATCAAGTGTAAAAGTGTAACCAATCCTTTATCAACAATATATCAAAAAAGAATAAATAAAATCATATGAAAATAAAAATTTTTAAACATTGATCTACGACCAAAAAAAAAATAAAAAGCTTTTTTTTATTTTTAATGTCATTTTTTTTTATGATACATATTGTATATATTATCCTAAGATCTCTCCATTATTTTGTTTCAGGATAGATGGATATATAAATATAATATAATATATTTTTATTAAGAAGAGTCATTGTTGTTTTTCCATTTTATCCTTTTGGTTTTGGTAAAAAATCGTTTAATCGACATAGCCACGTTATTATTGTTCTTACTTGCATGTTTATCATTTTCATTTCATTTTTTTTTAAAAATTTCTTGTGCCTAAAAAAAACCCGAAGAAAAACTGGTTCATGTGTTTCGTGCTTATGTTTTCCATTTATGTTAAGTCATTCTTAGTCACTTATTTTTTTCATTTTACGCTTGAGTCCGCAGTAAAAAAAAAAAAATTTTATAAAAGACAGGTTAAAA
The DNA here is from genome assembly GCA_015698045.1 of Rhizophagus clarus. Classification (NCBI taxonomy): domain Eukaryota; kingdom Fungi; phylum Glomeromycota; class Glomeromycetes; order Glomerales; family Glomeraceae; genus Rhizophagus; species Rhizophagus clarus. Next base: position 562,976 of record BLAL01000313.1, on the reverse strand, counting down.
AATGTTTCATTTTAACGGAAATAGGCTTAGACTATTTTTTCTCTCTTATCGTATGTAACACACATAAATCAATATTTTATTTTTAAATTTTAATTTATTAATTTCCCATCTAAAAAATCTTTTTTTAATGTATATATACATATATGTATTCTTTTTTTAATATACATGTAAGCCTTTTTATTATATAAATATATTCTTGTTTATCTAAAATGCCGACATTCTCAAAATGTTGTACCTTTTTTTCTCCAATGTAGTACAAAGAAGAGTAAATAAAATAATAATAAGCGAAAAGAGAAATTAAAAATTGGTTTTTTTTTTCATATTATAAAAAGAACTTCCTAAAAAGAAAAAATTTATTTTATTTTATTTTCTATTAAAAATTGATGAAAAAAGAATTTTTTTTTTTTTTTTTTTTTTTTTTCGCCACTACGCCTAGTAATAATAATAATAAAAAATAAAATTCCCGCGAAAAATCAAAAAAGGGAACAAAAGAGAATATCCGATAATGCATGATCTGCGAAAAATTGATGATTGTTGATGTAGTTGATGTAGCAAAAATAATAATAAAAAAGAAACTGTTATCCGCCGAATTGCATATCATACTTCTATGAAACGTATTATATTATCGGAAGTATCGGTAACATAAAACAATTACCTTACAGTAAAATTAAAATTTATATGTATGTCAAAAGAACAAGTTTATTACAAGAAAAAAAAATGTTGTGGATAAGTCAAGTGATATTTATTTGTGAGACGTACGTGAGAGATACTTTCTTATTATTATTTATTTGGTGGGGTTATCGTTTCACAAAAAAAAATTGGAAAAATTCAGACGCGAAAAAGGCGGTTTATTTTATTTTCTGAACAAAAGGTAAAAACTTTTTCATTTAATTAGTTAATGCCTTTATTTTTGTTTTAAAAAAACTTGGCACAATTATTTAATTGGTGTTCAGGCTTCTCATACTATACGAGATTTAGCAACAATTTTCAAATTTGTTTTTTTTCTTACGAATGCATTCTGTTGAGATATTTTGCCAAGAATATAAAAGATATTCATTTTTTTAGCGAAATTATGATTACATTTCTTTTTTTTTTTTTTTTTTGTGAAAATCAGAGATTTTTTTTTTTTTATTTAAATTAAAACAAATAAATCATATATTCACATCATCACATGAATTATGTGTTTCATACTTTTAGTTTTGCGTGTGTCCTACCTTTCATTTTTATAAGGTTCAAAACAAATAAATGTATTTTCCCCACAAAAAAAAAAGAAAAAAGAGAAAAAAAAAAAATTTAAGGACAATTTATAAACATTGATTGTCTTCTCCTTATTTTTTTTATTATTATTATTATTTATTATTATTATCATTATTTATTTCATTGGAAATAATAATAATAAAAATAAAAAAAAAAGATGACAATAATGTTTCATGAAATAATCATTACTAATATCTCTAAAAAAGAATGAACGTGGGATTTATTTTATAAACTTTAAAATCAGGCGGTCATTTTTTTGAATGAAATATTTTTTAAAAAAAATTATAGTTTAGTTGGGGTTAATTTTCGGTGAGAATCGGTCTGTTTTGATTCATTTTTCGATTATTTTTCGATTATTTTGGATAATTTTGGTCTTTTTTTTTTTTTTTTTTTTTTTGGTTTATTTGGTTTATTTTTTTGATATCTAAAATATCAAAATTTTTTTGCGCCAGAATTGCCAAAAATTCAGCTGCCACAGAATATTTAACCTTATTGGTTTTCGGTCAATATGCTTGATAAAGTACACTTTTTTAAAGTTTCGAAATGTGCTTGATCATGATATAATACTGTACGCCTAACCGTCAATCAAATCACGAGAACGTGGTTAGCAAGCAATTGATGTGCACAATTTGAAATTTTTCTATGCGAAAAGACGAAAAAAGAGATAGCAAAATTTTTCCATAATTTTCGTTTTTTTTTTTTAAAAAAAAAAAAAAGCTTTACTTTAATTAAATGAATTTCTTTTTGATAGCGACGACTTTTTTTTTAATAAAGATAAAAAAAAATTCGTACAGAATTTTAAGAAACATGTGTAAATAAAAATATTCCATGAAGAAAATGAATAAAATAATAATATATATAAAAAGGGAAAAAGAGAAAAAAAAAAAAAAGATTCTTATGTACAAGTGCAAAGATCCTTACATTAAAGAAAGGAATGATAAAAAAATATATATAGGTAATAAATTGTCTATTATTTTGAACCTCCAAAAAAAGAATGCAATCCTCCTCCCAACATTATAATTTTGTAAAAAAAAAGTTAAAAAAAAAAAAAAATAAAATAAAATAAAATATTAGAAAGAAATAAAAAACGAAAAAAACCAACAAAATAAAAAATGTCCGTTGAAATATTACGATATAAATATTAATAAAAATAAATTATATTTTACTCTGAATCGTACCAAGATACTGATGGAAATTACCCTCCTGAAAATTACGATAATATTGTTGAAATTCAGCAATATCTATGGTTCTTGCGCGTTGTGGCGCAGGAAGCGGTTTAATCACACCCTCTTGTTTACCGATATCAGCCATAGTTTGTAACATAGGATCCTTAAGTAGTCGTTCAACAAAAGTATCTCTTCGACGACGTCTTGGAGAAGTAGAGAAGGTTTGTGAACGGGTAACTTCAGGTCTCACTTGTGGGGCAACGAAAGTTGACATTGTGAAAGAGAATAAAAAATTATAAATAAAGTATTAAAAGCCAAAGCAGCGCAAATGATTTATTAATTAATTTTTTTTTTCTTTTGATCTTATTTATAGACCAAAACTCAAGTTTTGACGGGTTAAAAAGTATTAAAAGTTATAAGAAAGAAAGATTTCTTTTATATTTTTTACGAAAAGAAATTTTTTTTTTTTGAAAAAAAAAATAAAAAAAAAAAGTAATGAACGCTTGTTTATATATATATAGGGATATATAGAGGTAACAACGAGAATAATAAAAAATATACAGATAAAACTAAATGAGTACACATAGGACGGTAGTACAATTTTGTTATTGTTTAGGTGCACCCCACGCTCACTGGATAAAAAATTCCCATATAATTAAATTTTATTGGCGTTGGTACTCAAGAGAAATCTCACGCTTTTTTTTTTTCCTTATCAAAGAATGTCATCTGATGTAGTACAATTAAATTGGTTTTTTGAAAGATTATATGCAGTGTACTGTGACAATCAAATGGATTAAATATATTAGAAAAAAAAAATTTTTTTTTTATGATCAACTGAGAAAAAAAAAAAGATTTTTTTAATTTTTAATTTCACTTTTTCGATCGAACTTTTTTTTTTCTTTTACTTCATATTATCGTGATTCCAACGATATCAGCTGTTGATTTTAGTTTCATTTCATACATAAAAAGATTACAAGCTAAACTTTTATTAGGATAATGAAACTCAAACGTGCATCAAAAAAAAAAAAAATCATTATTTGATTATTGAGCAAAGTAAGTAATTAATCATGATTTAGTGGGATTATAATCAAGCCGCCGGATCTGTTTTCTTTGAAATACAAAATTCCTTGTTTTCTTGTTTTTCTTTTCGTAGTATCTGATCATCAAATGCCCCACATTTTTTATCTTATCACAAAATGTTTATGTGTAGTACTGCGTAGATCTATTTAACCTGTTTGACTGCGGTGTAAAATTTGTACAGTAGGATAAGTAATACAGAGTATATAATATCGGATCTGTATAAAATAGTTTCAGCCAATCAAATAACATAATTTTGACATGATTTCAATTTAATGTTAATATAATTTTTCTAGCAATTTCGTTTAACCAATTAATATAATTGATTTAATGTTCGATTAAATAAGAGTTCCTTATTAGTGTTTAGAATTAATTTTAAATAATAAATTTCCTTGGTTTAAAAAAATATTATAATCTACTTACATGCTAATCTATGGTAGGTTACTTTTATTTAATATATACAGACCTTTTAATCTACAAAAGTGGTTTCAAAAAAAAAAAAAAAAATATTCTTTTTTTGGACATTAAAAGTTTTTTACTATTAAAAAAAAAAAGAGTAAAGAAAAGATATTCCGCGCATTTATTTTGCATTAAAAAGGATCTTATCTCTTTTGGTGCATATCTTACAAAAAGACAATAGTTTAATACCTAAATTTAGGTTCATGAAATTTCTTTCCTTTAACAAAAGAAAAGGTTAAATTAATAAATTGTATACGTTAGAAAAAAAAAAACAAGGAAAATTTCTTTAATAATCTTCTTTCACATGCACGAATCTGGTGACCACGCATGTGTTTCAACCTTCTCTGCATAATTATTCTTCTATGTAATTCTAAATGTTAAACTTTAATAAAGTTCCCCTTACTTTTTTATTTTTACTTTTAAATTCTTTCGTTCGCGATTCGTTATTACGTACGACACAAGTCACTTACTTGGACTTCATTTTACTATACCGTAATTGATAACAAATTAAATCATTTATTATTATTATTACATTAATTAATTAATTATTATTATAAAAAAAAAAAAAATTTTTTTTTTTCTTTTTTTAATGATGAAAAAAGAAGTAAATCACGATTTCCTTTGTAACGTGAAGGTTTTCTTTCATAATTGACCTTATTAAAAAAATCATTGATTAGATGGTTCATTATAACATTCACATGTTTTTTATTTTCGATTAGACTACTAACGGACTATTAAATAGGATAATTAGACTAAATAGACCAAATATACTACTAATAGACTTATTTAATGGCGATGATATAAATATTTATATCTATGCTTTATATAAATTAGGGATGATTTTTTTTTGATTTCCTGATTTTCCTGTTATTTCTGGTTAATTAATTTATAACGCGTCAAAACTAATAAAATACTACGGCTTTTCTCAATAAAATACTCACTTTTTCACCTATTTTTCAATAAATTCTGAAATGTAAAAGTAAATAAATAAATAAATAAATAAATAAATAATAAATTCGGTATTTTTGTTATTGGTTTTATTTATAGTCGATCTAAACTCCTTTTAAATAATAAGTTGTGTGGTGTAATACTAATCACTTATTATGGAAACCGCCTAAAGGTGTGGTGTTACCCGATTTCTGTTCTTAATTAACCATAAAAAATTTCGTTAAACTGAATAAGTAAATTTGATACATGATATCATCAATTCAATACATTTTGGCTTATCTATCCTTTTATTTCCGTTCAGCATTCTTTAAAAAGAATCAAAAAATAGAAAGAGAAAAGATAACATTATTAAAAAAAATAATGAAATACTTTTCGTAATATATTCATATTATTTAATTAAATTTTTTTTGAAGTATCAATATGGTACAATAAGGTTCATATGACCTTTTTCTTGTGTACCGATTGAACGGTTAAAATTTATCCGTAAAAATGTTTTTTTTTCGGTTTTCGGTTGAATAAAAGTTACTCGAATCCCGTTGAAGGCACTTGAAGGTTCCAGTAAAAAATACAACTCAATATGACCAATATGACGGTATGAGTTGTATGACGTTTATTATTATGACGTTGAAGTTGTTATTCGTATTTTACTAATACCGGAATTACTTCTAGATTATTTCTAGCTTACGAATTTCTATTCCGTATATTCCGTATATTCCGTTATAACAAGGAATAATTCCCTATAAATATGGGTTTTGAAAACGTTTGGATGAAAAAATCATTACATTTTTTTAAAATAATTCTTTCAAAAGATCAAATACAACCAGATTAACTATCAAATATCCAAATATTTCAATTTTCCCAAATATTATTAAAGAAAAAATGGCAAGCATCAAAGTAACTTACGGTCAAACTTCTCGTAAATTTACTATCCCTTCAAGTACTACTTGGTCACAATTTGAATCTCAATTACATGATCTATTTAATATTCCAAGTGATGCTTCGATCTCAATTTCTTATATTGATGAAGATGGTGATGTCATAACTTTATCAACAGACTCCGAGTTACAACAGATCCTTTCAGATCAAGAATCTTTCGGTACAAATGTTAAATTCAGCATATATACTTCGGAAAATTCCGATAATAATGATTGGGTTTTGGAGAACGCTGAAGAAAAAGATGATTCCGTCGCCACTATAAGTGACGATGAAATTACATCCAAAAAAGATGATGAGATCGTGGCTTATAATATTAGTGAACCAAGCGAAACAGAAAATAATGAAAATAATGAAAATGTTGAAAATACCGAGAATACCGAGAATACCGAAAATATCGAAAATACCGAAAGTATGGATATTAACCAGGCTGCTGACATCCAAACAGAAGAACAACTGCCGACCGTTGAAATTAAGAATTACCCTCGGGTCACAGTAACGGACGAAAAAGATGATCCTTTATTTGAGCCAACTCTCCAAGGAGAGAATTTTGAAAAACAATCAGAAGAACTACTAACTCCTGTCGATTACATCAACAAAGAACAAAATCAAGAAAATCCTGAAACCCCAGCAGAGTCTTCGAATAGCGCTAACACACCTAATAACGCTAACACTAACGCATCTCCTAAAGAAAATAACGAGGAATCTGAAGATGATCCAAGCGTTATTTTCATTTTTTCATCAAGACCATATATTCAACGTACTTATTACAGACCAAGAGTTAATTTATTCAATAGCCTATTAAATGGTCCTACATATTTCGATCATTTCAATCATTTCAATAACTTCAGTCACTTTGGTCGGTTCGCCAGACCAAGTAGACCAAGATATTCTTATATTACACCTAGTTATGGTTTTAGAAGAAATCCATATTTCGGATCTCGTAGCTGCGGGCTGGCTTCTAGAGGTTTTAGTGGTTTTGGTAGTGGTTTTACTAATGGAGGCTTTTATCACTTTGGGTTTTAAAGACATTTAAGATTTTTCTGGATTAGTATTAAAACTTCGCTTATTATTTACTGTTTGCTTATTATTATTATATGCTTAACCTTTTTATTTATTATTTAAAAATATATGTTTAAATAAATTCGTTAGAACAGTGCCTTTCGGCAAGTTTTTTGTAATTCGTCTTGTATAAAACAAGTTTAAAGTAATAAAAAAAAATGAAATAATTTCTATATTTATAAATTTGTCACGAGCTAACTTACTATGGTTGAATGATTACATCATTTGTATAAAATAATAAAAGTAATAAAAAGGGAAATTTTCTTTTGAAAAAAAAAGACAAAATCTTTTCTATATTTCCTACAAAAAAAAAAATGTCTGACGTAGATTTTAATATAAAATTAACTTTTCGTGAAGAATCCGTTTACGTGGTAGTTGAAAGTGTGTTTGTGGCGCAGCATTTGATTTTTTTTATTATAAATGCAGTTAATACAGTTTCAAAATATCTTAACCGAATTTTTAAGTTTTAACCAAAAACATCAAACTTGATAAATATTATTCTTCGTTACCAAATATTTTTTTTTTTTTTTTTTAAATAATAGAAAATAAATTGAATTATGAAGAAATTCAAAATCAATTCGTTAAAAAATTTGATTATTTCGTCCCTGAAAAAAGTAAAATACAATGGAGAGATCAAGATGGTGACTGGATCTTATGGAAAAAAGGTAATAATATATAAACTTCAAGATTGTATGTTGTTGAATTTATCTAAAATAATTTAAACACGATTTAAATATTTTTGAATTTGTATCCATTAATAACAGATGATGTTGATTCTGTTAATATCATAAAAAGTATGGCGAATAAAGATCAAATACTTAATTTCAGAGGAGGTAGCATTGATCAAGTGGTAAACAAAAAAATTTTTTTTTTAAAAAAAATTGTTACACGTCGTATTTCATGCGTTAACAACGCTCATTTAAAATTAAAAGTATTTTTAAAAATTTTCTTGTGTAATTAGTTGGAAAACATTAACGGCGGAGATAGTGTGAGTGTAAAAACATTAGTCAAGAGGTAAATAAATATTCTTTTATTGCATGAATTATATATGACCGCGAAAGATGTTGTTTAATATGTATTTTCGTTTATTTAGTTACAATCATGCACTTTATGAAAATCGTAATATGGCTGAACGAGGTATTCAACTTGATATTATACGTCATATAATGATTGTTACGAAACCTAGTGATCATAAGTTAATTGATTATACGCGAGAAGTAGCAACTTGGTTAATTGGATCTTATCATCAAATTCACGTTTATGTTGATCACAATTTTAAGAATAATTATGAGAGCATGATCTCTGAGCACGAAGAATACAAGAAACGAATTCATTTTTGGAGTGCAAATGACGAACATGAAAATATTGATTTAATCGTTACCCTTGGAGGAGATGGAACTGTCTTATTTTCATCATGGATGTTTCAGCGTGACGTACCACCATTGTTATCATTTCACCTCGGTTCCTTGGGTTTCTTGACCCAGTTTGATTTCGATAATCATCGACGAGTTTTACGCAACGTTATTGAGGAAGGAAGTGTACACGTTAGCGTCAGAATGCGTCTTAATTGTTCAATTTATAGGAATAATAAAAAAGAGAACGAATCTCAATCGGAAAATATTGATTTCAGTTCCCAATTAAATTCTAAACCATCTGAAAGTTTTCAAGTGTTGAACGAGTTATGTATAGACCGTGGTGATGCTGGGAATATGTTAGAAATGATACTGGTTGGTACTTATTTTATCGTAATTATAATATTTTTAAAAAATCGTATTATTTAATAATATTTCTGAAAAGCGTATGGATGGTTGTGTAATCACGTCAATTTGGGCTGATGGTCTTATAATAGGTAAATTAAACCTACATTATCTGTTATTCGCGTTTTACATTTTGAAACCGGAAATTTTAATCTTTTATTTAATCGATAGCTACAAGTACGGGATCTACTGCTTATTCGGTATTTATTGAATTCTCGTCAAATTAAATTAATTATATTGTTAAAAAGGTTCTTATATTTTATATACACTGTGTGTAATATTTGTCAATTTAGCTTTCAGCTGGAGGTTCTCTTGTTCATCCTGATCAAAATTCCATTCTGATAACTCCTATCGCACCACATACACTTACAGCAAGACCAATGATTATTCCTGGATTTAAAAAGATAAGCATTAGCGTTCCTTTTACAAGTAGAATCTCTGGTTGGGTAAGTAATAAAAAAATTTTAGTAACATTATTTGCAAATTAAAGTACTAACGGGAGTAAAATTATAGGTTTCGTTTGATGGGAGGAATCGTACTTCACTCGCTTTTGATGATACAATTGTAGTCACTGCTTCAACATATCCTTTGTTGTCAATCTGTCGAAAGGATCCTTACAAAGATTGGTTTCATGGGTTAAATCAAATTCTCAATTGGAATCATAGAGTTCCTCAGAGACCAGCATAACTTTTTAGAGATTTTTTTTCAATTTTTGTCGTTATGATATAAGGCGAAAAGCATATTATTTTCATCAAAAAAATCGGTTAGTTGATATTTAAAATAAGAATTCTCTAAAAAACGCGTAAGATAATCCGTATTTTATTAAAATTATTAGTAGATAAGGATCTTTTATATTTATTTTTTATATTTATATTGTCAAAATATGAGCGCTTATCAATAATAATAATCGTCATCAATTCCCTCCCCCCCTAACGCTAATCTTTTTAAAGGGTTAAAGTTTTTTTAAATTAAGTTAAATGATGTGTACAAATTAAGTAAAATTTAATTAATACGAGGTTAACCATTACACTAATTACACTAGTAGCAACTAGTTCATTTATTCACGCTCATAAAAAAAAAAAGCTTATACTATCTAAATATAGTGTAGATTAAGAATTTTGAATTTTCGTTAAAAATTTTTAAATTTTTTTTGGGAAAGCTTGATATTTAAACTTACATCATATTTCTTAACTATCTTTGGCAAAAATCCACTTTCGCCAATTTTGTTTAATACATGTTTGCCTCAAATTATGGATTGTATTAGTAAATCTACAAAATTATTTTAAACTGAATTACTTATTTTTTTTTTTTTTTTTTAGCATTTTTATTAAAAACACACTGTGAATGATTTTTTAGTTGCAAATCTGCAAATTTATTAAATCTAAATTCTTCTACAATGATAGCTCAAGCGTGAAATTATTTGATATTTCGAGAATGATCTCTACTGACAAGAATGAAATTCTAAATATAATAATGATGAAAGAAGGTTATAAATTTTTTTTCATACGAATGAAAAAATTCTTACTAAAGTAATTAACTTACTTATCCCAAACGACTTCGGGTTCCCGAGCAAGACAGATAAGATACCAACCGGCATTAACAACAGTTACTTCATATTATATCGTATAATAAATTTGGATATAAATGCAACTATAGTAAAAAGTGCTTCCAAACAATACATACCGTTACAGCGTAGACTGGAAGGATTTCAAAATTTCTCATAAATGCCTGACCTTGCGATTATGGCAGACATTTTGAGAGAAAAAAAAATTTTTTTCAACAAAAAAAAAAAAAAAAGTGACAAAGGTATTTATAAAATTATTTATGAAAAAAAATGTTTCTTTTTTCTTGAACGCGAAAGAAGGGGACGATTTATATATACTTGCAACACCAGGAAATTCTGTCGTGAACAGCGATAAACGGGCAATTCCGTTTCGAATGACGAAATCAAAATTGTTTGTCAAGATCAGATTTGAACTTTGAGTTTTAATTATCCTTCTCTTATTATTGGAAGTAGGCCAGCTATAAGCATCGTTACAGGAAGCCGTCGAATGTTGAATTTGGTACGTGAAATTGTTTCGGTTAATTCTGGCAGATGCTAGCATATTTTAGGTCAATAATTATTAATCCATTTGAGAAGTTGGAGAAGTTGGAGAAACTAACAATGCCGAGTAATCGATGCAAGTAAAATAGCCCTTCGTCACAGCGATCTCGTTTACGTTCATATAATTATCTACCAATCTTCGTGATCGCAAACTAGAAATTTGATCACGTGCCAGAGTTACCGGTCCAAAGCGGGCGTCCCCGGAGTTTTTGCGAGAAAGTTACACAAACATAAATATTTAGAAAATTCCTTTGTTTTGCATATAAAATAATAATAGCAAAGTCGTATTAAGATTATTATTATTTATTAAAAGATTACATTATATAGCTTTAATAGTATAATAAAATGCTTTTGATAGCACTAACCAAAAAAATCAAGTACAGTATCTTCCGGAGACGGTATTGCGATGGCGTTTTGTAAAGGAAAATATAATTTATATTGATCTATTCAGAGAACCTTTTTCACGCTCAGTCATCATCCTTAAATTAATATTTTCATTTTCTTGCATTAACTGCTAACATAGTAACACTTCATTTATACTCCAAATTCAGAGATGAATTGGTTAAGATCTTTTTTATTACCCTACAAAGCATTCTTACTATTTTGCTTTTTCACTACGTTTGTTTTATCATGTTCTCCGGTGATCAATAATGGAGATACTTTTACAATAAGTCAACAAAATGTATTTACTTATCGACTTTAACTATTTAATGGCGCAGCGTAAGTTACATTACCATGTATAACTAACTGTAATGTATTATTTGCTATAAAATAACGAAAATATTTTAATTTCAATTTTACAAACTGAACAGGAGTGTAAATAACCCTATTTACACAGTAATTTCTCAACAACAACCATTTTATTACGAAATTTTTTTGTTAACACAGTCTATACCTGGTTTATACGAGTTTCGACCGTTTGAAGATTTTTATCGAACAACTGGTAAATACAATATATTTATTAATAAAAAATATTAAAAGAAAAAAAAAAACATTTATTTTTTCTTTTTTTTTTTTTATGTAAACGTCAAAAATGATTTTTTTTTTTTTTTTTAAAAAAAAAAAAATTTCAAATTATAGTTATTGGAATGACTGCTGAAATTAATTTTAATTAATCAATTAATTATTTTTTTTTTTTTAATAATTTTCGTACTTGTGGATTAATTTTGATTCATTATAATTTCTTTTATTAAAAAGTTCTAATAGTGATAATCAAAGATTTAGCATCAATTGTGCTAAATGTAATATCCAGTCAAATTCTGCGAATTGGGTACTATATCATACTTCATGTTCGATAATGGTAAAATTTTGAACTTTAAATCATGCTTATATATATTTTCAATTTCTAAGTTGATTATTATTAATTTTTTTTTTTCCTTAACAGAATAAAGAATCTAATCTTTGTATGAACGGTAAGGATGTTAATGAACCTTTGGGTCAAACCGATTGTGGAAGTGCGATGAAATGGGATCTTTTTGGGTATATTGAAATTTTATTTTACTTTATTTTTTTTTTTATTTTTTTTTAAAAAAAAATCCTCACTTTTGACCCAAAAAATTAAAATCTAAATTTATTTAAATCTAATATTTTAATTAGGAGGAAGTCACCTGATTATAATATGATAAAGGATGATTCTAATAACATTCAAATCTCAAAAGGTGGACTTGCAAGAGTAGTTCTTGGATCTATCATTAGCACTAGCCTTATTGCTTTTGCGATTTGTTATTCGATTATCAAACATAAAAAAATTTATCCTAATCACGCATTAAATGTATAGTAAAAATTTAATTATTTATTAAATTTATTATACTTTTAAAGTCTTTACTACTACATGGATATTATGACAACTAAACAAAATAAATATTGACCCTTATAAATTATCAGATGATTGACTTTTTATACTGTATTAGCGTAAAAACGAACTATGATTCAATTCAGGTCAATTTTGAGAAGATGATATAACTCTGGTACGGTAGAAAAACAGATTGTTAAATGGGAACTTTTGTCTTTATTAGATATAATAATATAGAATTTCTAGAGTAATTAAGACAGATTTAACAAAAGAAAACATTTTTCTCCTCATTATTGTTATTAATAGGATTTATTTATTTATGTATATTTTAGATATATTAATCAATACTGAGATGTAATATTAACTGTAATCATATTTTAAGAAATGCTCAAATAAATTAATAATAACCGTTTTATGATAAATCCAATACGTAGCAAAAATGGGTGTTATTTACAAATTATAATTAGTGAAATTATATAGCGTGAGAACAAATTCGCTGGCTAGTACAGTATCATATTCTCTACCTTCAACCCTTCGATAAAAAAAAAGGAATTCGTGCTTTTAATCAGAAACGTGTTTTTTTTATATTTTATATTATCTGTTATTATTTGATAATTAGAAAAATTGTGTATCGTCTTTTAAAAAAAAAATTATTTTTATCCCAGATTTTATAAATAAATAATATTAAAGTTGCAATCGAATATATTAGTTAATTTTTTTTTTTACATTTACAACATTTACGACATTTACAATACCACTTTTAAATCTTTTCTGCTTAAAATTTATTTAGCCAATAAATAAATATAAAAGTAAATAAAAATATTTAGCGTGATTCTCTCTTATTTAGTACAAAAAATTTACCATTCTATTAGTCTAGAAAGCAACTTTTTCCCACGTTATTGACTCTATAATCTGATCTACATTTCTTTGGAAGCCTCTTCCTAACATAATTTCCCAATCCGTTCTATTATATTATAACATATTTTCAATCGCTTGAGTAGTCAATGCATTACAAAAAAAAGTACTCTAAGTAAAAACAGCGTTAAACAGAATCTTAAAATGTAAATTATATAAAAAGCAAGTTCGTGAAATAGTAGTACTGTAGTACTAACAATAATACTGTAACATAGATAATAATAACAACTAAAATTAGTTATGATTTTTGTTCAAAAACATTTTCAACTAGAAAAAATTATATTGGTGTATTGAGTACTATAAATAATAAATAATATTGATCATTAATTATAATTTACCTTCTAATTAATATTATTCCACTGAGAAGTATCAAATTGTATACATTCTATTTAATAAATTAAAGATTTTATCAGAATTTATTAACTAGTATGCTTTTAAAATAATAGAGATAATAATTGATACCTGAAAATTTCTTGCTTATTATATTATCATTTTGCTCATAATAATCATCAGAATTTTTTGGTTCAGGAAGAATATTAAAATTTAGCAATCTGCTTGTATAAATAGCTTGTGGATGTGTTTCATATGATATTCCTAAATTAGCTGAAGTTATATTGCTATTTGATGAATTGTTGTTTATTTCATCTGTTTCTTTAATCTGTGCTTGTAACTCTGCTGTTTGATCATCATTTGGTTGACTTCGCCATTTACGTAAAATATCGTTAATTTCTTTTGCTGTTGGTCGAATTAATGGATCTGCATCTAAACATCTTTTAATTAAACGCACAATTAATTGTGGTACTTTAATTTTAAACGTTGGTCTAAGTCCATGACAAATTTTTATTGCTAAATATTCATCATGGCTTAAATCATGATATGGAGGTAATCCAGAAATCACTTCATACATTATTATGCCAAAACTATAAATATCTGCAGCCTTGGTATATTTTTTTCCTTTTAAAACTTCAGGAGCAATATACGGTAAAACACCAAATATGGTGTTTTTTGCATTTTCTGATGCATTATAATTTGCAGGTTTACATAATCCCATATCAGTTATAACAGTTTTATATTTAAGCTTTAATATATTTCCAATATGTAAATCTCGATGAATTAATTCCTTTTCATGAATAAATTCAAGTCCAAAAATAGCATTTTGTAAACAACAAATTTTTTCATTCCAATTTAATTCGCTATGTTTTTCATTTAAATAACTTCGTAAACTTCCACCTTCCGCATAATCTAAAACCATCGTATAATTTTTTGTTTCAGGATTCTGAGTTATTCCATAAAATCCAATAATAAAATTATTGTCTTTTTTTCCTTTATTATGCAACATAATCTATGTAAAGTAAAGATACATAATATATTAATAATAACATCTTTAATATTTTAATTAAAAATAATAAATTAAGCTATTCAACTTGTACCTCATTTATAAACTCTGACGTAGCATTTTTTGAATTATCCAAACTTTTTAGAGCTACTAACATATTTTTATTATATCTATTCCAAGTTTTATTTCCATAATTCCAATTGTTTAGATATCCATCAATCCAATTTGCTATATATATTTTGCCAAACCCACCTTGTGCAATATATTTTATATTACAAAATCTATCATAAGGTATCCATTCTAATGCCTTTTTAAATATTTCGTAATTATCATGTATTGATAATTGAGTATTTTGGATAATTTTATCAATATCATTATTACCGCTAGTCCAATATCTAAAATTACGGTGAAATGTTTTTGCACTACATATATAGTTACATTTTTCACAAACATCATCCAAAACTACCATGTAATCTTCTGTTTCTGGATTCTGAGTTATTCCATAAAATTTATTAACCTATAAATATAAATATATTAGCAAAACTAAAAACTTTAAAATTTTATTGAGTAATAAATTTTAATTACCTCATATGTAAATTCCATTGAAATATTTTTTGGATTATTTAACCTTTTCAGAATTACAACCATATTATGATTCATTCTTTCCCAATTTTGGTTCTCGTTATCCCAAAAATTTATATTTCCATCAATCCAATTAGCTCTATACTCTTCATCAAACTTTTTTGTAATACACTTAATATTACAAAATTTATCATAAGGTATCCATTCTAATGCTAATTTTGCATTATGATGGGCTGATAGCTGAGTATCTTGAATAAATTTATCAATATCATTATTACCACTAGTCCAATTTTTAAAATTTTGTTGGAAATGCATTGCATTACATTTATGATTACATTCTTTACACATATTATTCAAAACCATCATGTAATTTTTTGTTTCTGGATCCTGAGTTATCCCACAAGATTTATTAGTATTCTATAAACATAAATAAGTTAGTAAAATTAAAAACATTAAAAATCCTATTTGGAAATAATTTTAAAATACCTTATTTTTAAATTTCATTGAAATATTTTTTAGATTATTTAAACTTTTCAGAATTACAAACATATTGTGATTTATTCTTTCCCAATTTTGATTTTCATCATCCCAAAAACTTATATTTCCATCAACCCAATTAGCACTATATACTTTACTAAATTCTTCTTCTTCTGCAATATACTTAATATTATAGAATCTATCATATGGTATCCATTCTAATGCATCATCTATATTATAATTATCATGAGCTAACAATTGAGTATCTCGAATAAATTTATTGATATTACTATCGCCACTAGTCCAATTTTCAAAATTTTGTTGAAAATGTATTGCATTACATTTACAATTGCATACTTTACATATATTACTTAAAACCATCATGTAATTTTTTGTCTCTAGATCCTGAGTAATTCCATAAGGTTTATTTATCTATAAATATAAATATATTAACAAAAAATTAAATTCTAAAATTTAGTTAAGTAATAAAATATATAATACCTCATTTGCAAATTCTATTGCAATACTTTCTAAATCATTTAAACTTTTCAGAATTACAACTGTATTATGCCTTATTCTTTCCCAGTTTTGGTTTTCGTCATCCCAATTACTTATATTTCCATCAATCCAATTAGCCCTATACATTTCACTTAACTTTTCTTTTGCAATACATTTAATATTATGGAGTCTACTATAAGGTATCCACTCTAATGCTGATTTCATATTATAATGAGCTGACAGTTGAGTATCTTGAATATATTTATTAATATCATTATTACCACTAGTCCAATTTTCAAAATTTTGTTGAAAATGCATCGAATTACATATATAATTGCATTCTTTACATATATTATTCAAAACCATCATGTAATTTTTTGTTACTGGATCTTGAGTTATTCCACAAGGTTTATTAGTGCTCTATAAGTATAAATGTATTAGTAAAAGTCAAAAACTAGAATTCAATTGAGTAATAAATTTATTATACCTCATTTGCAAATTTTACTGAAATGTAAATATTTATTGAATCATTTAAACTTTTCAGAATTACAAACATATTGCTATTTATTCTTTGCCAATTTTGACTTTCATCATCCCAAAAAGTTATACTTCCATCAATCCAATTAGCCCTATATACTTCATCAAACCCTTCATTTGCAATATACTTAACATTATAGAATTTATCATAAGGTATCCATTCTAATGCTGCTTCTGCATTATCATGAGCTGACAGCTGAGTATCCTGAATAAATTTATCAACATAATTATTGCTACTAGTCCAATTTTTAAAATTTTGTTGAAAATGCATTGCATTACATTTACGATTGCATTTTTCACATATATTATTATTCAAAACCATCATATAATTTTTTGTTTTCGGATCCTGAGTTATTCCACAAAGTCTATTTGTATGCTATAAATATAAATGTATTAGTAAAAATAAAAAATTTAATATTCTATTTAGTAACAAATTTATAATACCTTATTTTTAAATTTCATTAAAATATTTTCTGGATTATTTAAACTTTTCAGAATTACGAACATATTATAATTTATTCTTTTCCATTTTTTATTTCCATCATCCCAAAAATCTATATTTCCATCGATCCAACTAGCTCCATATACTTTACCAAATTTTTCTTTTGCAACACACTTAATATTATGGAGTCTATTATAAGGTATCCATTCTAATGCATCATTTATATTATAATTATCATGAACTGACAGTTGAGAATCTCGAATAAATTTATTAACATTATTATTACCACTAGTCCAATTTTTAAAATTTTGTTGAAAATGTATTGCATTACATACATAATTGCACTTTTTACATATAACATTCAAGACCATCATGTAGTTCTTTGTTTCTGGATCCTGAGTTATTCCACAAGGTTTATTGATCTATAAATAAATATATTGGTAAAAATTAAAAATTTTAAAATTCTATTAAGTAATAAATTTAAATACCGACCTCATTTTTAAATTTTAATGAAATATTTCTTGAACCATTTAAACTTTTCAGAATTACAAATGTATTATGATTTATTCTTTTCCAATTTTTGTTTACATCATCCCAGAAACCTATATTTCCATCAATCCAATTAGCCCTATATACTTTACCAAACTCCCCTACTGCAATACACTTAATATAATAGAATTTATTATAGGGTATCCATTCTAGTGCTCTTTTAAATATTTCGTAATTATCATGTATTGATAATTGAGTATTTTGAATAAATTTATCAATATCTTTATTACCACTAGCCCAATTTTTAAAATTTTGTTGAAAATGTATTGCATTACATTTACAATTGCATTTTTTACATATATTATTATTCAAAACAATCATATAATTTTTTGTTTCTGGATCTTGAGTTATTCCGCAAGGTTTATTGGTATTCTATAAATTTAAAATATATTAGCAAAGGTTGAAAACTTCGAAATTTTATTGAGTACTAATAAATTTACAATACCTCATTTTTAAGTTTCGTTGAAATATTTTTTGGATTATTTAAACTTCTCAGAATTACGAACATATTATGATTTATTCTTTTCCAATTTTTATTTTCATCATCCCAACAATCTATATTTCCATCAATCCAACTAGCCCTATATACTTTACTAAATTCTTCTTTTGCAATATACTTAATATCATGGAATCTATTATAAGGTATCCATTCTAATGCATCATCTATATTATAATTATCATGAGTTGACAGTTGGTCATCTTGAATAAATTTATCAATATTATTATTACCACTAGTCCAATTTCTAAAATTTTGTTGAAAATGCATTGCATTACATACATAGTTGCACTTTTTACATATATTATTTAAAATAAACATGTAATTTTTCGTTTCTGGATCCTGAGTTATTCCACAAGGTTTATTAGTATTCTACAAATATAAATGTATGAGTAAAATTTAAAATTTTAAATCTATTAAATAATAAATTTATAATACCTCATATGTAAATTGACTAAATTCCATTGTAATATTTTTTGGATTATTTAAACTTTTCAAGATTACAAACATATGATTTATTCTTTTCCAA
Organism: Rhizophagus clarus; assembly: GCA_015698045.1. Classification (NCBI taxonomy): domain Eukaryota; kingdom Fungi; phylum Glomeromycota; class Glomeromycetes; order Glomerales; family Glomeraceae; genus Rhizophagus; species Rhizophagus clarus. The sequence goes on along the minus strand of BLAL01000313.1, from coordinate 544,060 downwards.
TTTTGATTTTCATCATCCCAAAGACTTATATTTCCATCGATCCAATTAGCACTGTACACTTTATCAAACTCTTTTTCTGCAATATATTTAATATCATAGAGTCTGTCATAAGGTATCCATTCTAATGCTTCTTTTACATTATCATGAGCTGATAGCTGAGTATCTTGAATAAATTTATCAATGTCTTCATTACCACTAGTCCAATTTTCAAAATTATGTTGAAAATGTATTGCGTTACATGTGAAATTACATTTTTCACATGTCTTATTAACATGTAATAGCTTAATTAACTTCCTAATGCTTTTGATAAAAAAATAATCCATTAAGAAGTTTTTATTTGTCAACTGCAAATGAATTCAGGATAATGTAATAAAAGAATATAAAAAGTCAAAAGAAAAGAAAAAAATTTTATTTAAACTTAAGCAATAGTAAAAACACGACAACGGTTATTTATTTACCTATTCTATGAATTTTGCTACAAATAAACACGTGATTTTTTTTTCCTCATTTGAAAATACAAATTCGACAGATGATCTACTTTCCACATGCAGATTTTGCATCTTATTTATAATAACCATTTAAAGTAATTTATCTCCAATCACTGGAACTTTCGTATATCACAATGTCGATCAACAATTTGTATCATTTCATTATTTGTTATACAATTGCGTAATTTATAGCTATGATTGCACCCCATCAAGGTGATCATCAAAGGTTATAATCTATGCACTTTGCGACACAAATAATAAGGTTATAACCTTTGATGATCACCTTGATGGGGTGTATAATTGTATGTAAGGAATCTTTAAATTGCAAAATCGTTAAAAAAAATCGTTTAATATATTGCAGCTTATAAAGTTTTATATGGGAGAAAAGGAGATTTCATATTAGTTTATTAAATGTTTACTGAAACGTAAATTAGTAAACCATACCGGTAAAGTATTTTAACCTTTTTTTTGGCGTTATTAGGTTGCCTTTAACTAACATTACTCTCGGCAGCCGTTGATTTAATTATTTTTCGTATTTTTTACCAACGTCTTCTCTGAAACTTTTTTCTTGTGACGCTATACCTTCCTATCCATTTTCTCGTTGGTATTACTTCCAAGTAAGTTCTCCTGTTGCAATCACTTTTCTCAGATTTCCAGCAAAAAAATAAGGTAAAAAAGTCCTTATAACAATAAGTAACCTTCAATATATGTTTTCCTCCACCATTATTACCAGGTTTTAGATTTTCTTTTGAGGAACGTCCTTTACTGAGGGGAAACTTTCGATCAAGATTGAAATTTTATTAGTAATTTTTACATATTTAGAATAAATAAATGAATATAATTAATCATGATATTTATTATATTTTAAAAATAATAAGTATACGATACAATAAATATGAAAAAGATTTAAAAGAATTATTATTTATATGATTTATTGTTTTTTATTACAGTATCGTTAAATTTTTTTGTTTTTTTTTTTTTGGTTTTTCTTTAAAAAAAATCCATAAGTCGCGTAAATATAAAGCATAATAATGAATTTCTGGCACAATATTCACAATATTGCAGTTACAACGGAATTTTCCAGCGTAATATGAGATTTTAACACTTTTTCATTAGGGGGGAAAAAAGATTTCTAGACGAGGTTTTTTTTATTATTGATCATAACGTCGTTATTTACTATATCTATTCTAATGATTAAGAGTAGGGATGGCAACGGGCAACTTGTGTATATTGTGATTGTTTTTGGAAAAAGGGCTCACCACAAGATTTGGAAGCACATTTTGCTAATGATTGTTCTAACTGAAAGTACCGGCTGATACAAGACAATTTTTCTTAAATCGGCTTGCTACAAAAGCCGAAGGGAATACAACTAATCTTTCAACTAAAAAGCGAAAGCTTAATGATGGTTCGGCCCAAAAAAATAACAGAATTCCATGAAAGTAGTCAAATTTCTGAGGATAGATCTCATGAAATTAATCGAGCTTGTGTAAAAGCATTTGTAGTATGTGGCATTGCATGGCATGTAATTGAAAACCCTTTTTTTGTTGAATTTTTAAAGACTGGATACACGCCTCCATCAAAAGATTTACTTTCTGGAAAGCTCTTATCACAAGAAACTGCGGTTGTAAACACACGAGTTATTAAAGAATTGAAAAATGCAGCAGACTTAACATTGTGTATGTCGATTATTTTAATAATATTTATTAATATTTAGTGATTTTAATTTTAATTATTCTTTATCTTATAATTTACAAGCATGTGATGGGTGGACCAATTCAGCAAACGAATCTATTTGGAATTTTTTAATCCATACATCCAACCACAGGGAATATTTGTGGTGCCTAAAGAAGCTATCAAATACAAGCCATACTGGTGAATTTTTAGCTGAAATAATTGAAGAAATAATTGATAAATTTGAACCAGCAAAATTTTCAGCAATTGTAACAGATTCAGGAGCAAATATTCGAAATGCATGACAAATAATTACCGAAAAATATAAAAATATTCTTAATGTGCGTTGTATGGCACATGCTATTAATTTGATTTCAAAAGATATTTGCTCTACTTCATTTGCAAATCGGATTTTAACAAAATGCAATACTATTGTAACGTATTTTAAAAAAAGTCACCAAGGAGGTAATTTGTTTTCAATTTTATTTTGCTATATTTTTTTTTGGTGTCAGTTCTTTTTATTAATATTTTTTTTTATAAAAAAGGTTCTGCATTAAAAGAAGCAGCTAAAGTTTGTGATGTTGGTGGCGGTGGATTAAAAAAATGGGCAGATACCAGGTGGCATACTATGTATGACTGTGTTGATTCAATTATGCGTCATAAAGTACCGTTAGAAATGTAAGATCTTGAAAGTCTATTGAATTATTAAACATTCCTGATCTTTTTTTTTATTTTTTTTTTATTTAGTTAAAACGTGAAAATCCTGTAATCCTTTCAACAGCAGAATTGACAGTTTTACGTTCACGCGCATTTTTTGATGATGTACGTGCATTAGCATTTACATTACGTCCAATTAAACAATTAATTGCAGAATCAGAATCCCAGTCCTGCACCCTTTCTGATTGTTTTCTTGGACTTGCAAAACTCGGAGCTGCAATTAAAAAATTACCTAATAGTGAACATAGGACTTTTCGCCAGCAGTGCATTTCAATCTTTAACCATCGTTATGCCAAATTTGCTGATCCGATATATTTATTATGCTTTTTTTTTACATCCTTCTTATACTGGTAAGTTTAACATAATTTTATATAGTAATCATTAGTATTAATTGAAAATAATAGTTTTATAAAAATTACTATATTACAAAGAAATCAAAATTACGAGTTGTTTTAATATTTAATGTTATATAGTTATATATTTATATAATTTGAAATTGTAAGTCAATAATAATTTAGCAATATATAAAAATAATTATTAAATAGAAAAATTTAAACGCTCATATTTTTTTTTTTAAAAAAAAAAAATTATTAAAGTATCATGTATACGCAATAAAAAAATATAATAATATTTTTTTTTAAAATCTATTATATCAAATAAATATTTATAGAAATTTGCTGGGCACGGGGAACTTTTAGAAATTTATTAATGATAGCAGATGAAGTTTTTATGAAAATGGGAAAAAATAATACTGAACAAAAAGAATCAATGCATCAAATGAAAAAATATTGTAAACGAGAAGAACCTTTTGATATTAAAATGGGTGCTACTGAAACTCCATGTACTTGGTGGTTTTCTATTGAGGATAGTTTTCCTAAGGATGAAGATTATCTAGTTCAACTAGCACTCAAACTCTTTTCCATAACGCCTCATGCAGCTGGATGTGAACGAGTGTGGTCAAGCCTTGGTTGGCTATATGGTAAAAGACAGACCCGTTTAGGCTTGGATAAAATTGAAAATACAGTCAACTCTCTCTAAGTGCACTCTCTATAAGTACACTCCATCTTTAAGTACACTCCCAAGTTCAGTCCCGAACTTGGGACTTAGTAGCTAAGTGCACACTTTTTATTAACACCGTGCAGTAAATTTTCCAATCCGTCTATATTAAGGTATATTTCATAAATGCACTCACGTGATTTAAGTCTTTGATTCACCAATAAATTTTTGTGTAAATCAAGGGTAAAAATGGTGCAACATGATCTTTTGTTAAATAAACATCGCGTAATTTTGCTGCGCGTATATCTTTTACACTGCGGTTTTATCTCGCTGCAGTTTGTGACGTATAAAACATATATGATATGGTTCCTAAGAAAAAGCCAGTTATTCTAACTTATTCCCAAAAGCATGAGCTCTGTGTTTATGCTAATAATAACAGATCATTAACTCGGAAACAATATATAGATTGGGTGGAGCAAAAATGGGGGGTTAGAGTTGTATTACACAAATCCATCGGGAAAGTTATATCAGTTCAGATCTGCAGTGATCTGCGATTTTAGCAGATTGCCGCATTTTTTTAATGCAATTTTGTTAAGAATCTGCGCAATACTGCAGAAATTATTTTTTTTGTTTTTTCAAAGATTTTTTTATGAAAAATTTGTGATAATCTCCAAAATTGCAGATTTTTAAAAATACTTTGTACAAAAATCTTTAAAGATTTTCACAATTTTCTTCTTTAATTTGATAAACTTTGCATATTTATTTTGATAAACTTTACATCACTAATTTTTTAAACTTTTTTAAAGAAACAATTTTTTTCTATCACTTTAAAGAAATAATTTTATAACACTTTTAAAAAAATAATTCTTTTAAAGAAATAATTTTTTAACGCCTTAAAAAAATTAATTTGTTTAAAGATACCAAAGAAAAAAAAAATAAATTTTTAATGAATTCTTTTTTAAGCTTCGAAGCTTGTCAGATAATTGGACTTTAAGAATAATTTTTTTTTAAAAAAAAAAAATAAAAAATACTGTTTCTTTATAAGGTTCGAAGTCTTTAAGACAAGTTTTCCAATGTTTGACGGAATGCCAAAGATACAAGTTCCAGATTCAAACAAAAATTTTTTACTTATGATTTTAAAGTGCGGGATGAATGAGAAATTAGGAAGTTTTCGAATTTTGAAGTTTTACAGACAAAAATGGCAAGATCTGTCTTGTAAAGCTATTTTAAAAATTTTTTTTTTGTAGCTTCTTTTCTAAGTTTTGAACGAGCCCAAAGCCCTTCCCAGACTCTATTTTGAAGGTTAGAGGTCCTGGATGTTAAAGAACAGCCCTGGACTCTTCACTTCGAAGAGTAGAGATCCTTGACGCTGAAGAACAGTTCTGGACTCTCCATTTTGAAGGTTAGAGGTCCTTGACACTAAAGAACGGCTCTGAACTCTCCATTTTGAAGGTTAAAGCCTTCAAGTATATTAATTTATTTAACGAACATTATAAACATTCGATTTTTATATTTTTTTAGGTCCAGAAGCCAAAGTACAGCTCCAGACTTTTTTTTTGTTATTTTTAATTTTTTTTGGGGTCCGGAAGCCAAAGTACAGTTCCAGATTTTTTTATTGATTTAATTTAACGAACGTTAACTAATGTTTGATTTCTTTTTCTTTTTTTAGGTACAGAACTCCATTTCGAGGTAGACCACTTTAAGAGTAAAAATAAAATTTATTTTTTTTTTGTATTTTAGTGAAACGTTAGTAACATTTCGCATTTCTTCCTTTTTTTAGGTCTGGAACTCCATTTCGAGGCGGACCACTTCAAGTAAAAAAAAATAAGTTTTTTTTTGTATTTTAGCGAAACGTTAGTAACATTTCGCTTTTTTTCCTTTTTTTTAGGTCTCAGAACTCCATTTCGAGGCGGACCACTTTAAGAGTAAAAAAAAATTCATTTTTTTTTGTATTTTGGCAAAATGTTAATAATGTTTCGCTTTTCTTCTTTTTTTAGGTCTGAAACTCCATTCGAGGCAGACCACTTTAAGTAAAAAAAAATGTTTTTTTTTTGTATTTTAGTGAAACGTTAGTAATGTTTCGCTTTTATCCCTTTTTTTAGATCCGAAACTCTATTTCGAGGCAGACCATTAAGTAAAAAAAAACAATTTTTTTACTTTAATTTTAATGAACGTTAATTAACGTTCATTTTCTTTTTTTTTAGGTCCGAAACTCCTTTAGAGGCGGACTATATGATATTTCAAAGGTAAAATATCTTCAAAAATTATTATTTTTTTTTGTTTTATTTAAACGAACGTTACTAATGTTCATTTTTTTTATTTTTTAGGTCTGGAAGTCCTTTATAGGCGGATTACTGTAAGTAAAAAAAAATATAATTTTTTTTTTTACTTTTATTTTAACGAACGTTAACTAACGTTCATTTTCTTTCTTTTTTAGGTCTGAAAGAAGTGGACCAAATTATTTCAAAGGTAAAAAAACTTCGAAATAAATTTTTTTTTTTATATTTTTATTTTACAAAACATTACTAATGTTTCGTTTCATTTTTTAGGTCCAGAACTCTAATTCAAAGCGGACCGTGGTATTTTGAAGATAAAGAAACTTCAAAATATCTTTTTTTTTATTATTTCAATAAACGTTAACTAATGTTCATTTTCTTTATAATTTAGGTCTGGAACACCTTTAGGGGCGGACTATGATATTTCGAAGGTATAATATCTTTGAAAATTATTATTTTTTTTTGTTTTTTTAAACGAACATTACTAATATTCATTTTTTTTATTTGTTAAGTCCAGAACTCCTTTAGAGGCGGACTATGATATTTCGAAGGTATAATATCTTTAAAAATTTTTTTTTTATTTTATTTTAATAAACATTACTAACATTCATTTTTTTATTTTTTTATATCCAGACGTTCCATTTCGAAGACTGGACTCTATTCGAAGGTAAGGCCTTCAATTTATTTTTTTTGTTTTTATTTATCGAATGTTAATGAATATTTATTAACGTCCATTTTTTCTTTTTTAGATCTAGTAACCATTTTCGAAGACTATTTTGAAGGTATGACCTTCAAAAAAAAATTTAATTTTTTTGTTTAATGAACATTGCTAATGTTCAATGTTTTTATTTTTTAGGTCCAGATGAAGCCCAGACTCCATTCAAAGGTAATTCATCACTTTCAAATTTCTTTTTACTTCTATTATAACAAACGTTACTAACGTTCGATTTTTTCTTTCTTTTTAGATCCTGGACGTCGAAATACTGTATATCTCTTGAAGGTACCTTTAATTTTTGGGTTTTTTTATTCAATGAACGTTTACTAACGTTCTTTATTTTCTTATTCTTTCTTTTGTAGGTCTGCGGTTGGATTCCTAGAAGAAATTTTGAAGGTAGAACTTCTAAATTTGTTTAATTTCCTTTTTAATGAGACATTTTATTAACGCTTATTTTTATAGGTCTGGGGCTTCCTGAAATGTTACAAAACTTCGAAGGTGCTCTAAGAAGTTTCTTTTACTATTTTTTTGAAATTTCTTAATAAAACATTTGCTAACATTTCATTTATTTCATTTCTTGTAGGTTTACGGCTTCTGGACGAAGATTTCGAAGGTATTTATTTTTGAAATTATTTCATTTTTTTATTTAAATGAAAAGTCAGCTAATATTTCACTTTTCTTTTATTGTAGATCTACGGTTTTCTTTAAGAGCGATAATATTTTCACGTTTTGACGCGTTTTGTTAGATCGAAAAAGTTAAAAGTTGTTTGTTGGAATTAAACCAACTGGAACAATGTCCAAACCATTAACAACAACATAATTTGAACATCAGTAAAGAAAAGAAAAGGGGACTTTTTAATTAGTGCATTTAGTTAGCAAATAGGATAGTTTAATATATGTACTTTTAAATTTGTAAATATCTTTAATTAATAAATTAATATTAGTTAATATTAAAGTTAAAACACTGCCTAATTGTAAATTTGCATTAGTGTTTTTGAAAAATTTCACAGATTTATTTTTGAAAAATTTCGCAGGTTTTTTTGTACTTGCAGATCTGCGCAGAAATCCATGAAATTTTTCAGTGCTGCGCATCGGCATGTTCTCAGATCTGCACAGAATTGGATTCCGCAGAATTGCACAAATCCGCAGACCAAAATTTTTCCTGATGTCTTACAAACTAAAAACAAACGACTTAGCACTGAAGTAACTAACCCAGAACAAAAACGTTATAGGTCTGTTATGTGTCTGAAACTCGAACTTGCACTTAAAGAGTTTATGTTAAGATATCAACATCAAACAATTCTAAGTGATGCAATACTGATTGAGAAAGCAAAATTGCTAGCAAGTGAGCTAGGAGTTCCTGAGGATACATTACAATTTTCCTCTGGTTGGCTTCAAGGATTTAAGAAAAGAAATGGGATTCGTCAGGAAAAACTTCATGGAAAAGCAGCATCTTCTGACCAAACCGCTATTGATGAAGCTTTGCCACTGTTGCATAGTAAATGTGTAAGCTATCCTCTTGAAAGAATTTACAATATGGATGAAACAGAGCTTTTTTACTGGTAATGTTTTAAATTTTGTTTAATATTTTATATTGATAATTAATTAAATTAAGAAAGATTAACATTATTTTTATTTTTATAGACTAGAACCAGATCAAACACTAGCCACAAAATGTATTTCCAGATGAAAAAAAATGAGCGTCTCTCAATTGCTTTATGTGCAAATGCTGATGGGTTACACAAACTGGATCCTCTAATAATTGGAAAATTTGCCAAGCCACGATGTTTCAAAAATGTAAATATTAATAATCTGCCAATGAAGTATCAAAACAATAATAAGGCTTGGATGATTATAACTCTTTTTCAAGAGTGGCTTCAAGAATTTGATTATCAGGTTGCCCAGAAGCATAGGGGTCAACGTGTTTTATTATTGCTTGACAATTGCTCAAGTCATAAGCTATAAGGTCTGGTTCACCATTTATTTTTACCTCCAAATACAACTTCAAAGATCCAGCCGATGGATTCTGGAATTATCATGTCTTTTAAGAGACATTACCGCTACTTTCATATTCATTAAGTTATAAAATTCATTTTATTTTATTTATTTTATTAATTTAACATCATAATTTTAGCTGGATGTTGGAACAAGTTGAAGCTGATGAGTGCGCACAAGATTTAAAAATGAGTGTATTGCAAGCAATTCAATATATTATTTAAGGTTGGAATAATGTTATGGCTGAAACTATTTACAATTGCTGGCATCATACAAAGATCCTTCCTATCGATACTAATGTTGATCCAGATTTTCCTTTAGATGATTGTAATGTGTCTGATGAGCTTACCAATGCTCTTAATGCTCTTAATTTCCTTGATATAATGGAATTAGAAGAGTATCTTACTATTTCTGAAGAGAATATTGTAAGTGAGACTCATGATAATGATGAAATTATTGCAGAAATTGTAAACAATTTTAAGAAGAAATCAAATGAGAATAACACTGATAATGATTTAGATGAAGTAGATGATAGTATTGAAGAGAAAGTTATTAGCTTTAATATAGCATTAAAAAGCTTGAAAAAAGTAAATACGTTTTTACTTCAGCAGGAAAACGTGTATGAGGAATTAAAATTAATGAATTTGCTTGAAAAATTTGTTAAAAAGAAACAGAAAAATTCAATGCAGCAAACCACCATAAATCAGTATTTTAATAATAATAATTTTAGTGCAGTATAATTAATTTTAGTATAATTAATTTTAGTATAATGTATCTCAATAATATTCTTAAATGTAATAAAGTAAATGATAATATAATACTGTAAATAATAAAGTATATTTTTTTAATCCATCATATTAAATTTTGTAAATGCACACCCTCTATAAGTGCATGTTTATACCTGGTCCTAAGAGGGTGCGCTTAGAGAGAGTTGACTGTATGTATAAACTTTCAGCCTATTACCATGCTAATGCAAAAAAAGAATTACCATATTATGGTATAGAAAATCTACCGAAGAAATTCACCAAATTTTAGTTGATGCACATTTAAATTCTGACCAAGACCATCTCGAATTCTATTACAATAATGAAGAGGAAATAATAATTGAAGAGAAGGAAGAATTAAATATTAATAAAATTTTAAACTTAGATGCGTTTGTTGGTATTTGTGAGATATAATTGAAGATAGTATAGATAGTATTGAGGAGGGGGCTCAGGATAACAATAGAGTAGACATTCCTATGGATGAAAATGAAAAACATGATATTGAATGTGATCCAGCAGCCGAAGCTAATAAAATAGTTAATACTATGTAAAATTATAGTTGTAAAGTTCCGATTTACGAAAATAAATTTTGTTATTTTATTAATATGTTACAAAAAATAAACATAAATGTTTCACCAAGTTACGGAAGTTTCAGAAGTTTGGGCAAATTTCATCAAGTTTTGGAAATTTTGTCAAGTTTTGGAAATTTTGCCAAGTTTTGGAAATTTTGCCAAGTTTCAGAAGTTTTGCCAGTTTCAGATTTTCCACTGGTGGTGAAACTAGTTTTGCCAAGTTTCAGAAGTTTCGCCAAAAGTTTAGTTTTGGTTTCACCCAAAACACTAGCCTGGTCTGATCCGATCTGGTCCCAAAAGACTGGTCATTCTGTCAAGACCAGACCAGACCAGTCTTTTGATCAGTCCTTAAAGTTTTTTAAATTTTTTATTTACAACATGTGATTGATTGATTAGCAAGACAATTTCGCACTAAGTTTTAACATTAATTTATTATTTATTGCCTTGTTTTATGGTTTAAAAGTAAATAAAATTGATGCCAATCATGTAATACAAATAGATAAGGACCCTAAGCAATACTGAAATAGGTAACAGAAAATAATGCGTAGAATAGGCCAAAATAATTATAAAAATCTTTCCTTATTTAGATAAATTTTGATAACGTTGGTCAGAAATATATTACTTTATTTAGTAACTGACTGACATTATCATAATTCCGGCCCTGAAAAAATGCGTAGAGCTAATAGTAATTTTTTGCCAAAAATTTGTTACCTATTTATGTATTGTTCAGGGTCCTAATAGATACGTACTATGCAAAAAAGATATTTATTGACTTTTTAAAGCATCATTAAGGAATCAATATGATATTAATATTAAAAATGCCAAATTTTGAAAATTTTGATATTTCAATATAAAAACTTATTAATAAAATATAATTTTTTATCATTTTATCGAATGTAAAATTTTATATATTTGGTCCTCAATCTGGACCAGTCCTCAAATTATGGACCAAAGACTGAGAAGACCAATCCTGGAACTGACACAGGACCAGTTTTTTCAGGACAGAACCAACTTTATGCTTAACTACCCAAAATCTAAATTAGTAAATGATTCGTTAAAGAAGCCAACAAAAAAAAAATATTACATCCAACCTGGCAAAATCCAAAAAAAAAAGAAAAAACCATATTATTAAATGCTTCATTAAAGAAACAAATAAAAGAAACATCATCTTAAATATTAACTTCAACTCAGCGCCTAACTACTGTACATAAAATTTAAAAAAAAAAGAAAAATACATTACCTTCCAACCCTGGTATATTCATGACCAACTGGGTTTTTTGCTAGGAAAATGACTTTCTGAGAACTTTTTACCAAAAATTGAGATTTTTATAGTTCTTTATTTTTCAAAGCTAATAGATTAAAATGAGCTTAACAATAAAATTTAGTTAAAAAATTTCTCAGAAGGTCATTTTCCTAGCAAAGAATCCAACTGTTACCATCCCTAGGGGATGTCTAAAGCATGGTTTGATCACGTGATTAATTACAATTTATCATCCTATCATCATGCCCCAGTTTTCCATTTTTACCCTGGAGATAGAGAATTTTTTTGGTAAGTGAAAAATATTTTGTCACACCTATATTTGTCACATAGATAATAGTAAAAATCACGTGATCAAACCACGCTTTAAACAACTAGTTAGGTATTTTATGTTATTGTGAAAAATTGCATTTCCTCTCTCTCTTTTTTTCAACTGCTGATCAGATTTTGTATAACTCTTTTTTTCCAAACCTCCTTAGTTTGTTCGATAGCCAATTAAAATCACAGTCTAGTTTAGTTACTGTTATCTTTAATAATCTGTCTCTTTCTACATTAGCCATTCATAAACTTTATCAAACTTTATATGAATTATGGTTCCCTTTTTTTCCACTAGACATAACTCTTTTTTATAATACTGCTAAAAATCCTACTCACTTACTCAAGATAATATGCCTTCTTAATGAATACAATTTTAATTTTCTTCCCAATTTCTCCCTTTCTACCATTGGTTTACCCCTATTCGCAACTATATAAATAATCTCACTCCTAACGATATTCAATCACTATGTAATAAATGTATCTTATTTATAGATCAGGTAATCTCTTTTGATGGATATCACTTCTTAACATGGGATGAAGTTAAAGAAAAACACTCCATCAATTACAGTGGCCCTATTCCCAAATGTTTTTTATTCCTCGAACAAAATTTTATTCTTAGTTAACATAGACGACTCACCCATCCCTTACCAGATGTTCAAGTATTTAATTTACCCATCAAGCAACCTTCAATCAATAACTCTATCCCAGTCAAACACCCTACAAACGAATGGGTCTATTATTGGGACAATATTAAAAAGACCTGGTTTTAGGCAAAACCATTTTAAGAGAAAATGATTTCTCATCGTCAATAATGTATTTTCAACATTATATCCCTGTGTTGTGTTCTTCCCGCTCATTCTCATCTTTCTCTTCCCATAATCCTGTTATCCCTACCAGACAGTATTACATATTTATTCCCTGTAAACATTGCTCGCTTCATTCATATTACCCTCACAATTATAATTACACTTGTATAGTGTCAATTCATACTTTAAAATTATTAAAACTCTCTACACATAAAAAACTATTAAACCCATATAATTTAATCATTCATCAAAATCATTTATGATCATACTATATACCTACAAAGCCCTTACATACGTATAAACATCTATCTTACAACTTTATGCTTCTTCGTTATAACAAAGGCTCTTTTAGCAACAATTTCCCTATCACGTCTACTTCAATTTCTTTTTGACAGATGATAATCCTATTTTATGTCCTTCAAACATATCTTTTATAACACATGCCATAGTTGGCAGCCCTGCATTAAAAAACTGTTAATTTCATTGTCTAATCAATTTGCTAATTTCAAAGACTTTACTTTTTACACAGATGGCTCTGTAAACAATTTAGGTACCTTAACAAGTTCTATGGGATTTGGATGGTTACAAGTACACCATACCACTCCGAAAGTCACTTTTACTGGCAAAACTATTTTTCTCACCTCATCAACCTGAGCAGAACTATTTTCAAACTTATCTGTTCTATTGGTGATTCCAGTTCAAGCGAATGTCCAAATATATACTGACTCTGCAACATGTATTTAAAACTTTCATAACATAGTATTCAACTCTGTCTATAGCATTAGACAACAACACAAACAGCTCTGCCACACAGTTTAGAAACTCATCAAATTCCTGCATCATCACAAATCTATTAATATCTCACTACATAAGGTCAAAGCTCACAGTAACGATCAGTATAATGATGAAGCTGATCGTCTGTCCAAGTTAGGTCATCAATCCACGGACCCCATGCTAATTAACACTCAATTCTTTTCTGATTGACTCATGAACATTATATGGAATGGTATTTCCCACATTGATAAAAATATTCGCAAATGGTGCACCACTCCTATTTCTTCAAAAAATTTTAATCGCCTCATCAGCTCTTCAACTTATAAAGACGTTCCTAACCTAAGATTATTGATTGGAAAGCGACCACCTTTTGGATTAATCACAACCCTTACTCTTCACAGACTTCTGCCAAACTCTCAAAAGTCCTCTTCCATCATATTAAAGCTGTCACCTTCATATTACCTACTGGTTCTATCCAACAACAAAATTATCGTAAACTATATCCTAACTCCCCATTCTATATCCCTCTTATCGATCACAAGAAGATACTAATCATCATTTCGGTCTTTGCACCTTACACCAAGAATGTTGTATAACAATTATGAAATCACATCATTTATTCCTCATCAGCTTACTTACACAAAATTGCACTATCTCAACACCAGCTGATATCTTTTGCAGCATTAATTCTTGTCAACTATTTCAATTATCATCATATTTCACTTCACACAAGGATTTGTCTTCTGAGCACCCTTGTTACTTATTGTTTTATAATTTTGTTCTGCTAGAAATTACAAAGTTATTTAATACTTTTATTACCAAGACCAAATTACATAAATCGTTACTTTTAAAGTTCTTGCTCTCTTTATTCAAAGATTTCAAAAAACACATCTGGAATGTCCATGCTTCCGCCTTAAAACAATGGGAATCCTCTCAACTTCACATTATATCAAAGTCCAAATGAACATACAAATCTAAGTTTAGATCAAACCCTCGAAGAGCTTCTATGCAACAAGTACAAATCAACGACATTACACGACCTTGATCGAATAGACAACTGAACACTTTTGGTCCTCAAATGACCTCACAATCTTACCACCATTTGAAAGTTAATTACGCCCAACATTTAATTTGGGCGTCTAGCAATTTTCTACATTCAGGGTTATGGCATAATTATATATCAGATATTTTTTTTGATAATTTTAATTTTATAGATCATTTTCCATTTACTTCGTTATATCTATCTTCTTATTTATTTTCCTCTTTTTGTAATCTTTCTTCTCCTTTTATTTTTACTAACCGTGTATCACCTTCCCACTTATGAGTTAGGAATTCACATAGTTTTCCATCAATAACTCATGGGTCCCCTTTCATAGTGAAAGTTTTTACAGTTCTTTTTATATATACATTTTAGTCTAGTACTTATTTGATGTATAACTGTATCTGTGGTACCCACCTGTAAAATAAAATAAAAAAATAAAAAATATTGTGAAAAATCGTATATCTCCTTTTTTTAAAAAATTATCTTAATTAATGTATTTATTTGTAAAATCTGGTTTATTAAAGTTTGCCATCAAATATACTGTAAATAACAATTGACACTTTCAAATCCTTTCACAACTTTTATTTGCTTAAAAATTTATTTAGCCAATAAATAAATTAAAAGTAATTTAATAAATATATTTAAATATATAATCATTAAAATCTGAAATCCTGTTTAACGTGATTTTCTCTTATTTAGTACAAAAAAAATTGCCATTCTATTAGTTTAGACAGCAAAAAAAATACTCTAAGAAAAAAAACGTTAAAAAGAATCTTAAATTGTAAATGTTATGAAAAAGAAAATTCATGAAATAGTAATATCAATTTGTACTAATAATAATACTGTAACATAGGAAATAGCAATTAAATAATGACTTCTGCTCAAAACTATTTCTGTGCATTTGAATCTGACATTTTGTAATTAAAAAGAGCAAGAATAAAAACATTATTAATCATTAATTGTAACTTTTTTCCGTCTTAAGATCCGATTCGCGTATGAACTACAGAAAATTACTATATAAATTCGGGGAACGGTTATTATAAAAACGGCAAAATTGGCTAAATTTTATGAGCTATAAAAACCGAAGATCATCATGCTGTGATACCAAAATTCACATGATGAATCCTTAAATGTCAGAGATAAAAAAAATAAAAAAAAAATTGAGAAATTTATTTATTCGTTCAAAACTTTACTTTGAGGCAGCGTCAGATTTGACAGGTATGTATATATATGTATGCGAGAATTTCAAGTTATATACTACCTTATTTTAACAAATATGAACACTTGAAAATATGTTTTTATGTATTTTATACGTTTAAAACTACTTGTTTTATATATTTCTAATATTATCTCTTGCTTATAGTTCACATGTCACCATGATCTCTTTCTATTTTCATGAGGAGTAACCTATAAACTAATTTCAAATGATGGAAGTTTGGTATATGTATTCTTGTCTAGTTTTTCAATTTGAGTGCATCACACGAACTTTTAGTGTTAATTTACAAATTATTATTAGCTTTTTGAAAGTGCTGTAACAAAAATATAATAAAAAATAACATATAATTACCAGAATAATAAATAATAACGGCTTTTAAAAGGACTTATATAGCAGATAGATTATTTTAAGTTGAATTTATTATTTTTAAATCTTTTCTATTTGTACGTTAGTTACGCTTGTTTTTAGCCAAAAAACCATCACTTCAACAATAATATTTGAGTAATTTTCATAAGTGAACCAATTTTTACTGAATACTAAATATTTAAGACATGGTAGGTGTCAGATTTTAGCGTTTATTGTGAATTATTATGTGAAAATATTTTTCTTGATATTTTTCTTGGCATTTCTAAGTTTCATCATATGACTTGGTACCACAACATGATTTGTGATAATTTTGATTGGCGAAATTTTGCTTATTTAGTTTATTTTTTGCAATAAAATTTCCCCGAATTTATATAGTAATTTTCTGTCGATCTTAGGCGGATCGGATCTTAATTAAAATTCAATTGAGAAATATCAATTTGTAAGGAATCTATGTAATAAATTAAAAACTTTATTAGTGTCTTTAGAAACTAATTTGCATTTTTAAAATAATAGTCATTATTTACAGTATACCTGAAAATTCCTTGCTTATTATAATATCATCTTGTTCATAATAATCATCAGAATTTTTTGGTTCAGGAAGATTATTAAAATCAAGTAATCTACTTGTATATATAGCTTCTGAATGTGCCCCCTAAACAAGTTGAAGGTATACTACTATTTTTTGATTTATTATTTATTTCATTTGCTTCTTTAATTTTGCTTTTAATTCTATTGTTAGTCTATAACTTGATAAATATTGCCATGTGGATATGATCTCATCAATTTCTTTTGCTTCTGGACGATTTAATGGATCTGCATCTAGACATCTTTTAATTAAATGAACAATTAAATGTGGTACTTTAATATTAAACCTTGGTCTAAGCCCTTGACAAATTCTTATTGCTAAATTATTATCATGGCTTAAATTATAATATGGAGGCAATCCGGAAATTATTTCATACATTATTATACCAAAACTATAAATATAGCAGATTTAGTATAATCTTGTCCTCTTAAAATTTCAGGAGCAATATAAGGTAAAACACCATATGTATTGTTTTTTGCATTTTCTATTAAATTATAATTTGCAGGTTTACATAACTCCATATCAGTTATAACAGTTTTATATTAAGTCTTAATATATTTCCAATATGTAAATCTCTATGAATTACTTCTTTTTCATGAATACTTTTTAGTCCAAGCGTAACATCATATATATAATCAATTTTACTATTCCAATTTAATTCATCATATTTTTTATTTAGATAATTTCGTAAACTTCCATTTTCTGCATAATCTAAAACCATCATATAATTTGTTGTATCTGGATCTTGAGTTATTCCATAAAAGCTAATAACAAATAAATTGTCTATTGCTACCTTATTATGTAACATAACCTATATAAAATGTTAAGATATAAAATATTAGTCATTAAGTATTCTATTATAAATAATAAGATGAATTAATTAAATCATACCTCATTTATAAATTCTGATGTAATATTTTTTGAATTATCTAAGCTTTTTAAAGCTACAGACATATTTTTATGATTTCTTTCCCAATTACTAGTTATATTACTCCATTTAAATATAATTCCATCAATCCAAGTTGCTTTATACACTTTACCGAATCCACCTTTTGCAATATATTTCATGTCACAGAATCTATCATAAGGTATCCATTCTAGTACTTTTGGCAATTCATCTTCAGTATGACTTAATAGTTGAGTATCTTGAATAAATTTATCAATATCTTTATTACCACTAGTCCAATTTTTAAAATTTCGTTTAAAATACATTGTATTACATGCATAATTGCATTTTTTACATCTATTATTAAAAACTATCATGTAATTTTTTGTTTCTGAATGCTGAGTTATTCCGCAAGGTTTATTGATCTATAAATATAAATATATTAATAATTAAAATTTTAAATTTCTATTGAGTAATAAATTTACAATACCTCATCTGTAAATTCCATTAAAATATTTTTTAAATAATTCAAATTTTTCAGAATTACAATCATATTATGATTAATTCTTTTCCAATTTTGATTTATATGATCCCAAAAACTTATATTTCCATCAATCCAATTAGCACTATACATTTTACCAGACTCTTCTTTCGCAATAAGTCTATCATAAGGTATCCATTCTAATGCTATTTTTGCATTATGATGGGCTGATAGCTGAGTATCTTGAATAAATTTATCAATATCTTTATTACCACTAGTCCAATTTTCAAAATTTTGTTGAAAATGCATTGCATTACATACATAATTGCATTTTTTACATATATTATTATTCAAAACCATCATGTAATTTTTTGTTTCTGGATGCTGAGTTATTCCACAAGTATTATTGATCTATAAAGATAAATATATTAGTAATAATTAAAACTTTAAAATTCTATTAGGTAATAAATTTACAATACTTTATCTGTAAATTCCATTATAATATTTTTTGAATTATTTAAACCTTTCAGAATTACAATCATATTCTTTTCCAATTTTGATTTTTATGATCCCAAAAACTTATATTTCCATCGATCCAATTAGCCCTATACACGTTGCCTAGTTCTACTTCTGCAATATATTTAATATCACGAAGTCTATCATAGGGTATCCATTCTAATGCATAATCCATATAATAATTATCATGAGCAGATAGTTGAGTATCTCGAATAAATTTATCGATATTATTATTACCACTAGTCCAATTTTCAAAATTTCGTTGAAAACGCATTGCGTTACACGTAAAATTACATTTTTCACATGTTTCATTAACATATAATAGATTAATTAACTTCTTAATGCCTTTGATGGAAAAGTTATTCATAAGAAATTTTTATTTGTTTAAAATTGCAAATAAATTCAGGATAATGTAATAACTAAAGAATATAAAAAGTTGGGTTTAATTTATAATTCTCATTAACTAAAACAAAAATTAAAAATTATTTAAACCTATAATGGTTATATAAATAACACAATACTTATGTATCATTACGTATTCTACAAATAAACGCACGTGATTTTTTCCTCATTTGAAAATCATGTGTTCTAACGGCAGAATCCTTTCGATAACAAGTTTTGAATAACGTACAATATACATTATAATAGGTAGTGTTAAAGGGATCCGCTTTAAGGTAAAAAAAAAAACTTTTGAGATTCCATCTTTTTTTTCACAAGAATCGTTATACTTGTTAATTTTGAATTATTAAAGGTTTAATGCTAAAAATATTAAAACATCGTGAAACAAAATTAAATTGTCCCGCAAGAAACAAATTATATTTAAATATTAAAACGAAAAACATAAAAAAGTTCTTTAAAATTTATTTGTTTGAAAATAAGGCGACACACAAAGTGGTAAAAATGTGTTTCTTATTTCGGCCGGGTCGGTTTTTGTTAAGTTTAAAAAATTTTTTTATATTATTACTATGACAGGTGAGAACTTTTTAAAATTGAAAAAAAATTTCACAATTAAAATTTTTGAAAAGAAAATCAAGAGCCGGGTTGCCGGGCTATTGGTGAAATTTTAGTATTTTGAAAACAATAAAATTAAGTTTGTATGATCTAATATCATGTCTAATCTTCTAATGTTGGAAAAACATCCCAGTTAACGTATATAATTTATATAATTTTTCGTTTCTAAATAATAATTTTTTAGATTATTATGTAATCATTTCATTAATTAGATTAGAGTACATCTTTTCTTATAGTATAACTCAAATTTTTATTGATTGTGAAAGTTGTGATTTTGACTGGTAAAGTGTGTTATATTATACAAATTAATAAAAATTCGTATGTGCCAAGGTTTTATACAAACAGAAAATTTAGATAATCAAAAATCAGATGAAAGTGGTATTAATAATAATGAATTAAGTGTAGTAATCCAATTATTACATTTAGAAGCAAACAGGAATTTCTGAATTGTGTAATTTGAAAAATTAAACAAATTAATAATTGTTTTAGATAATATTACATGTTCTTTAATTGTGATAGAAGAAGAAGAAACACTCTGATCACACATGTAAAATAAATAATAAAAAGTATTATTTATAGTATATCTTAGCTTTTTATCTTCTAGTTTTTTTTCTCATGTATTTTCTTTCACTAATTATAGATATCTCATTGACACAATTGAATTGGATCGATATCATAATATTCGATTTATTTTTTTTACTAAGTATAAAACAAAGAAAATAAATGAGATTGATAAACACTAATAAGTTTAATCTAAAAAATTATGTATAGTGATAAACCAGAAATTATATATTTTTTTTAAATAAATAAATATGGTAATACTTTTCAAGATAATGTGATAAATCGATTTTAATAATATCAATTGGAACAATATAGATTTTAGCAAAAAATAAACATCAAATCATACCAAAAATCATTGTATTTTAATGTACAAGAAGATTTATTGTGATTGCAGTAACTTGTCATATAGAACAATATAAAAAAGCAAAATTAAAAAAAAGTAATGAGAAAGAGAAATGAAAAGAAAAAAAAAGGAAGGATAGTTCTGTAAGGATCAGAAAAAGTTAAGTAATTACAGAAATGAAAAAAAAATAATAAAGATTGAAAGAAAAATCTAATAAAATTTCCAGTTAGTTATTTAATTTATCATCTTTATTTATGACAAGTAACTACTGAACGAGTCACTGGAGGTGGTAGAATACAAAAAGGCTATTCTTTGTTCATAGTCCAATCATTCAACACCATCTGCCGAGCACTAAAACATTGAGGATTTACAAATATGAATATATATTTACAAGTTTGATAAAATATTTATAATTCACCAATGTTCCTTGTTTGATTTTGAGTCTATAATCTCTATTCTCTAAAATAACTTTAATAGTGTTTTTGACTTCTTTCTGTTTATTACTCTTTCTAACTTTCATTACAATTTAATTACCTTAAAGGTTCTTCCTCTATCTAGTCTGTTGATGAATATTTTTGTTGATGAATTATTAATTTTGTAACATTATCATTCAACTCCACCTGTCAAGTATTTATACATAATAAGTTAAATTTATTAAACTTTTTATAAAAAATCGAAAATTTATAATACATTATATGGTATATTTTTCGAGTGTCTCGTTATCTTGAATAATCATCACTAAAAATATTGATTTGTGTTAATACAGTTCACAAATTAGCTTTTGTTCTGTATATCTTGAAAGGGAGACTATTTCCAGAACAAAATGAGATAAAGGGCTATATTATGAAATTATTTCATTACAAAACCATTTTTTTTTTTTTTAAAAAAAAAAAAGATCAAAAACAGCCCTACAGGAATGACTTTTTAAGTATTTTTAATTATTATAAAAATAAATAGTTATACGCTTTCATTAACTTTGCCATTTTAAAAACTAAATCTTTCAATAATAATGGTATGAGTTTATAAAGTAAAAAATTTTGAAGAAAGTTCAAGATTATATGTATTTGTAATCTATCTAATGATCGAATGATCTTACTATGATAGTTGAATGGTTTGGTATTACAATATAACAAGTTTTTTTCTCATGCTAAATCAGTATGATATTTAAATTTATTAGGAGAAACGAATATTCTTTAAACATTGTTTATTGACAAAAAATAATTTTTATTCAATATTCATTAATCACTATACATACAACTATTAACATAAAATGTTTTCTTTATTTCATACAATTTAGTAAAAGGGGCTTATTTATTATTGCTACGGTTTGTAAAGTTAGATTTTTCTTTTTTTGTCTTTTAAGTTTTATCGATCGGATATCTAAAATGGATTCCAATTAAATTATTCATTTGTATCTGGCAACTTATAATTGTACGAGCGTACTTTGTTATTCATATCAGTCAAAATCACATCTAATTAAACTACATTGAATCAACAATATATAAGCTACTCAACAAATAAGGCCATCGACGACTGAAAATTTTTTGACAAAAAATACAAGTAATATTATAATACAAACTAATAGATATGAGGTAAACATTATTTAACTGAATAAAAAAATCATTTTTTTTTGTTTAGTATTTAATTTTAAATTGTATCATATGAATCAATTTAAATTCTATCGAATGTTAGTTGATGTTTGAACAATTTCTATTACACTTTTGTTTCATGAAGTCAAAATAAGTTTAGTGTTAAAATTTTTTAACTTATTAATCTAAAGTTAATAACGCATCATGATTCTTAATAACCTTGAGGTGAATATTTTATTTTTAAATATCAACTTATTTAAACTCGGACAAAATTATATTCCCCTTTTATCAACCTCTTCATTCTTTTAACCTATAAAACTGTACCATTAATAATCCATACAGTAAATATCACATATAGCTCAGACAATTTATAGATTTTTTATCGAATCTGGAAAATAAAGGAAGTATCGAATTTATTTTTCTACACCTTCTAACCATTAAAGTTAAGCCTAGAACCAATATATAAATATATTTAAGATATTAATTTTTTTTGTTTGACGCCAATTAAAAATTTTAATTTTACTATTAAATTGTTTATTAATGATTTACGATTCTGAAAATTTTATTAATAAGTTTTTATAATTTCAAAATAAGCCAGTGTTCGGTAAATGATTTGAAATGACAAATGACTCAAATGACAAGTCATTTGTCATTTGTCATTTGGAACTCAAATGATCAGTCATTTAAGTCATTTGAAAAATATTAAATATTTCAGGAATTATTATTAATTATTTTGTTTATTTTAAAATAAAGAAACAAAAATATTAAAACAAAATTTATTTAATATATGTAATTTTATTTTTATTTTTACTGGAGGATCACCTCGTACATGTGAAGACACCACTGCTAGTCAAAACTAGCGACAGCGTCAGAATACATGAATACAACTAAATATAGAAACTATAACTATGTCGGGATCTGATTTAGTTATTATCAATATAAAAAAGATAACCTAAATCACAAATATACATAAAAAAATAAAAACATAAAAGAAAAAGAAAAAAAAGAAAGATCAGGAATCTCCCATTCTTCAGGCTATAGCAAGATGTGGTTGGTCCTAATCTCCGCTAAATTCTATAAAGAAAAGAAGAATTAAACTGTATTTCTAGATTAGCGAGGTAGGTTGAGCTTCTTGATAAGTGTTTGGAGAAGCGAACATAAGTTGCCCAGGTCTGTGGTCTTTTTATTACGAGAATTGGGTTTTTTGGACTTGGGCTTCTTAGGTGCAGGGTTGCATTGTCCCTTGTTGTGAATAGGTTGATTACTTCTTGATTTTTGATTCGAAGAATCTGATGACTTTTTCTTCTTCTTAGAAGGAATCGGCAAAGGTGTGCGGAAAGCAGTCAATTGTATTCAGTCCATCTTAACGGTGAGAGCTCGCATCAATCGTTCGTGAATCTCAAAATACAAAATTCCCTTTAGGCCTTGTTTATCCTTGATGACTTTCCATGCCGATGCTCTTGTATGCTGAAGGAGGGATGAACCATCAGGGGCGAAGCTGTCAAAAATTGCAGCTTCAGATGTATTTGGTGGAAAATGGAATTGAGCTTGAAAAGTCTCTTGGGCTTTTTGTTGGGCGAGTTTCTATTCTTTGGGGTACCACCTGACCCAAATACCACCCAATTGAGTGCACCAAGGTTGTAAAACAAACTCCGTATCTTTGGTAGGGTTAAGTATAATATCCACACGTACCGTGTTATATTTATGCTGGGTTTTTATGGAAATATTTAGTATTCGTTCCCATTCTGAAAGCGCCTCTGTCAGTTTTGTTGAGGACCAAGAGGTGGGTATGTCATATATCATGATAGACTGACGTTGACTTTTAAGTGTATCTGGTACGATATTGTTATTGCACGTGATTTTGTGAATCACCCCTGCTTTCTCTTTTCCTTTTTTAGAATTTGCGGAAAGAGCGGTTACTACAGGGGAGGGACCGATTGACACATTCTGTGTAATTTTTAGAGTGGTTGCTATTTTTGGAGTAACTCCACGGCAGCTGCCGACAAATTACTATCTATGATCATCTCTTGTGATTCTGGTGTTATGATTGGTGCTGGGTGATTCGGGTTCTCCCATTGCTGCAGCGGCTCCAGCGAAGTAAAGAATTTTGTTCGTCGGGTAGCTGTAACTGAGCTTTGACTTTAACAAAAAGTGCGTCCAGTGCACCACCAAGGTGTTTGTTGCCTAGAGCGACTATTATTTGTAAAGTGGGTTGGGGAAGGAGTACGTCTATACCCTCAAACCGTGGGTCTCTTTGAAACAGTATATCTTGTTTATCGACCAGGGTGAATAATTTGGAGGACTGTCTTTGCGTTGAGTTCTGTGAAAGTACATTACGTAAGTCAGCTAGAACTTCATTTATAAATGCTTGTTTCAACTCTGTAATGGTATTGGACCAAAACTGTGAGAAGTTTTTCATTTTTCCCTATGAAAAATTGTCTATGTTTTTTGTGACAAAAAATTTATGGGAAAGAGTTTTTTTTTATTTAATATATGTAATTTTATTTTATTTTTATTTTTACTGGAGGATCGCCTCGTACATGTGAAGACATAAATACTTGTCAAAACAAGCCATGATGTCAGAAAACATGAATACAACTAAATATAGAAACTATATCTATGTCGGGATCTGATTTAGTTATTATCAATATAAAAGAGATAACCTAAATCACTAGTGTACACTAATCTAAAAGAATAGCCATATTTTTCTTTCACACAAAGTGCGCCTGGTGTAAATACTGTCATATCAGGAATGTTTCAAACCCTATTTATAAGTTGTAATGTTGTAAAAAAAAAAAGAATAATAAAAACTAAAATAATAAAGATCAAAATTAAAACAAGGTTGTTTAGAAGTTCTAACTAAATGATAATGATGATCTATATATAATGGACTGCAATAAGGACGTTTAAGTCTAAATTCATCAGGGTCATAAGTATGATCATGTTCATTAGAATCAGGTTTCAAAGTATTAAAATATCATGCTGAACTGTTAGGATAACTATCCTCATCTAAAGATTGTTCAGTTAAGAGACGCCAATGTTCTAAACTTCGCCATGCAGGTGACTTCTTAGACTTCCTATCGAGTTGTTTTAAGGTCTTGTTAAAATTAGTAAATTCATAATGTTCATGGACGGTATTTGTAATTGCCATCAAATAATTCAAATTGTCCAATCGATGATAATAACGGTCATATGTAGTATTCCAATCCAGGAAATGAGGTCGAACACGAGCTTTTTCTAATTCTTCTTGATGTTTATGGTAGCGGTCTTTAACCCATTGCCACCAATTGTCAGAGCCAGGTGATAAAGCGAATTGGCCTTTGCCTTTGCCATGAAAAATGGGTTTAAGCGGGAAAAAATCTTTATATTTCACATAATCCTCATATCTCATCCTTGAACGGAGATTCTCTGGTAAAGGAATATATTCAATCTGATCTTGGTTAGCATGAGTAATCCTCGTATCCTTAGTAGTAGGAACTGGTGTCGTGATAGGTAAGTATTGCGTAAGGTATAGACACTTGTCGTGAACGCCTTTGCGTAAATGATTAATATGTTGGGAAAAAGTGCAAGCTGAATCGCATAAATATTTGTGTTTGGTGAATAAAAATTTTTTGGTCGAAGAGCGCATTGGTTGATTGTGATTATCTGGAACTGTTGATTTGTCATGCTTTAAAATTCTGCATTCAGAGCGCTGACGCCTTTGTGTTTGCTTTTCAAGAGTACGAGGTTTGAAAGAGACACCGTTATGATTACAACAAATAGTCTGATAAGAACTATAATTTTTCAGATAAAATAAATTCCATCGGGGATATACAAGTCCTTCAGAAGTTGCTGATATTTTTGTACGGAAAGAAAGACCTCTACGGTTTGAGTAAACATAGTTAGTTGATTGAGATGACCATTGTTGATGTATTTTAACTAAAGCTGCTGTGCGCTGTGCTACAGGGGGTTAAAGTAGAATTATTTGAAGGTTTTGAATATTTGGGTATGAGTGTGTTATGAATACCACATCCTACTCGACAGAGATTATTGTATCTTGAATATACTGTCAGAGTTGGCAAAGTGCAACAAGTATTATCTTTGAGGTCAGGTGATGATGAAAGAAAAGTACCAGGGTAATAACAGGGGATAAAAATTCCTAAAATAAATCTATACTTTTTATAAGTGAAACGAATAAAAGTACGAGTGCTACGATTATTTGTATGGGTACTATTGTACCGTGATTCAATAATGGATAAACGTTTATATAAAGAGTCTCTTAAAAAGGTAAAATATTTGTGTTGAATACGTTTAGGGATTACTTTTTGTAGTTTAAAAAAATGTGTTAATAAAAGGGATATTTTAAATTTTTTGTTCAAATATTTACTCGTGGATTGATAAACTGATTCAGTTAATGAGGCTTTTTTGTCATTAGTAATGATACATAAAAAGGTGTAGGATTTCTAAAAAAGTCAAATTCATGATGATTTAAGGGGTCTAGATCAAAAAAATAAGATCTGCTATGTTGTGATTCGTATACAGTATTAACGCCATATCGATCAATATTGGTCACGTGAAAATAGACCGTTCGAATAGGAACAGGGAATGAATGTGAAGGAAAAAAAATGGGACGAAAAAATGCGACCATGATAAAAAGCAAAATGATAATATATAGAAACTAAGTTAAAAATTTTATAAAAACTTTCCAGTTAAAGGATAAAAGAAAATATTAAGACTCCCAAAAGGGTTATGTGCCACAAATGGGTGGGAGAATAATATATAAAAATTATAATAAACGTAAAAAATTTTTATAAAAAGAAAAAAATAATTTTATATATAATATATTTTTTTAAAAGGGCTAGAAAATGAAACCAAGGGCAGCAGAAGATGGAGAAGACTTGCCCCGTTGATGCCCGAAGGCGTTGAGAGTGTTAAAGGAACTGTTTAATATAAAGGATATATGAACTGTCTTCTGCGAAAAAAATGGTCAAGGGATCGATGGGTATTTAATATATGTAATAAAAAAAGTTTTAATAGTAGTGAAAGAGTATTGAATCACATGATTTATTATTATTTTTATTGGTAGAAATAATTTTTTTTTACACCTATTTAATCATAAACTCCATTTTTTTTTATAAATAATATTACATTTATTTAAAGAAAATTGTCTCACTATCAATAATCTCACCAATAGTGATAAGATTATTATTCACCGATCATCATTTCATCAATAGAGTTATTTCATCAATGGGTTTATTTCATCAACAAAAGCAATAAAAGCTAATAAAATTTGCAATAATTGTAACTCATATACTGCATATAAAACCTATTTTTGCATGTGAAATTTTATTTATGCATACAATATTAATAATTTTTGCTGTGTCATTAGTTAGGCGACTATGATTTTGCGATTGTACATCAAGTGATGATGTAATTAAATTGTCCAATAGTCTTTCTGTATTTTAGTGACAAATGACCAAATAACAAATGATGCAAATGACAGTCAAATGACACCCAATCATTTGGCCAAATGACTCCTAATCCGAAAAATGGTCAAATGACCAGGTCATTACCGAACACTGAAAGGATTGGTTTCGCGATTAAATCAAATTCTCAATTATAGTCTTTAATTTTATCCAAGATCAATCTATTGTTTCATTGAAAAAAAAAAATATTCGGTTTGTTAATAAAATATTATTCTCTTTAAAATAACGCATAAGATAATTCCGTATTTATTAAAATAATTAGAAAAATAAACAATAATAATTTTCTTCAAAATATGAACGCTTATACACTGTATAATTAATTCATAATAACAATAAATTTCGTCCTTTTTTTTCCAGTTAAAGTTTTTATTAAATTTTAATATAAAAATGATGTGTACAAATTAAACAAAATTTAGTAAGTGGTGTAACACATCATCATTAACTAATACGAGGTCACTGGTTCGAATTTTTCACATTCGTAAAAAAGATATAAATAATTGTTTGTTGTTTATCTATCATAATAGATTAGGGCTTTGAATGACGTTAAAATTTTTGGGTCGCGTTTAACTCGCCAACAATCATCTCACCGACAGTCACTTCATCGACAAACGTTTCACCGACAGGATCGTTTCACCGACAGGTCATCTCACCGACATTTATAAGAAAATTTTTTTAAACGAATAAAAAATTTTATTATTGTCCTAATACATAGCCACAAAATTTTTTTATCACGTATACACAATTATTTTCAAAAAATATTGTATACATATAAAACTTTTTTTATTTTCATCAACTGAAACCATATTCTTTTTTATTCTCATCAAAATCATAATACTTTCCCATAAATTTAAGCATCATTGATTGGCCTTTATAAGTGTTAAATTAACTATTAAATGTGTATTTAAAATCTTTACTGAATACAATAATTTTAATTTTACCAATTTTACCAACAAAGGAATAAAATGCGAGTGAGGCGAAAGTGATTAATTTGTTAGATGATTCTATTAACGATCTTCCAAATACAAATTCATAACCTTACTCGAAAATTCAAATCAAACAAAACTGTTTTCATAAAAAGAAAAATCCTCAGATAATACGATTCAAAGCCAAGGAGATAACGGCAAAGGCAAAGAAGAACTAGAAGGTAATGAGAATGAACATAAAACTGAAATTAAAATTAGAAAAACAAGATACTGAGAGAAAAAGAACCTGTAGATTTATTTATTCATCGTTTAAAAAAAGCAACAAATCTAAATATGAATGAAAAAAGATTTTGATATATTAAATAATCAAAACACAGAAGATTAGTAATAATAGTAAATCTATACGTATTTATAAAAACAAAAAATATAACTAAATTTAATTTGATTCGTATGATTCGCATAAATTTGAATACTGGGTAAATCTAAATTATTTTTTATTTGTTATCCCATTGTTCCACTTTAATAATCCAACTGGCCAAAAAAAGATATCTCTCATTTACTAAAAAAAAAGTTTGCAATCAAAGATGAAAATATACACAATTATTTTGATCATGTGTTCTATGACAAAAATCATCAATAAAAAAAAAAAAATTCTTTTACCGCCGTACTTTAGAACTATTTTTCTTACATTAATAAAAATTATCAGTCACCTTTCATGTTAATACAGCAATTTAACGTTAATTACACTCAATCTAAAAACAGATGAATAAGCCATAATAGAATATCAACGACTCTTCGTTTGGATCCAGTTCTCTAATTTTGTATTTAAATTTTTTATTTTTAAATATCCCTTTAATAAATAATTTCATCTATCAAAATCAGTCAAATAAATATTATACTGAGTCCAAATGGATCTTAAAAAATTATCAAAAGTTTAGCCTAATTTCACATGATTTGATTTCGTTGCACTTCATACATTAAACGTTAAAGTATTCATATGGGCTAATTTGACTCCATTCGAATTTGTCACATTTTAATTATTACATCCGAGTTGAATTTTAATAATATTTGTAAATCTGTAACACAATAAAATAATCACGTGACGTGGCTGAACTCGTGACAAATAATAAAAATCTTTGATTTTGGGACCTTTCGTATTTTTTATGCCTCTAAAAATTTGCTCTAAATTGGTTCTAAATTGGTTTTTGAATCGAATCAATAACAAGTTGTCCAGATCTATTTAAACTTATTCATATTATTTTATAGCCAAATAGGGCTCTTTTTAGAAACATTTTCAAAAATATAATGTAAATTATTATTCTTGCAGAAAAAAATTTTTTTTAACTTAGTCCCTAGCACTTATGTCAAATGAAATAAATGAAAATCACGATTATGGTGATTTTTTTTTGTTTCAAAATCGCTATACTTTCAAATAATACAATTAATTGCTTTTATAAAATATTATAGATAGCTATTCAACAAGAACTTTTAATCATGATTATCCGGACCCTTCTCATATTATAGCAACATATAAATCAGGCGGAATGGCATTCATCTCATGATACAATGTAATTTCTTTAGGACATTATCCTACTAACGTTATGATGACACAAAAAAATTCTAAAGACGGGAGACAATACTGGATACCAAACGACTATATTGTTGAAACTGAATTTGGAAAAAGAAAACTCCGCTGTGAATTAAATATACTTCATATTAAAGAGTAAAGTATATTATTTTTTGGAAAGAAAATAATACTGAACAGAATGTTTATAGTGAAAGATCCGCAACTGGCGCTGTAAATTCATTTTTAAATGTATGTATATGTTAATTTAAAAATCATTCAGTAAATATAGTAATAATTAGATCTATTGTTTAGGAAATGAATCACAGAGAACCACAAACATCAGGTCCTCGTGTTTTTGGATTAGATATAGGAAAATTGCATCAGTGTAGATTAAAAGTTTCAGCTACACCTACAACTTCTAAAAAGCGTCCTCTTTTTGTAATTCAAACTAAATCAGGACAAAACAAACGGTTTGCAGCCTTTGGCAAAGAATCTGAACAAGAACTTTCGTCATTAATTGCTAAACATCATATGACTACAGAAACTGGTCAACCAATAGTTCATGTACGTAAAATTGAATTAGATTTTAATGGTGAAACTATCAACTTATCTTATCAACATGACTCTGATGAACCTAAGAAATTGGATGCTATTGTACGGGCATGTGATGAATCCCTATTAGTAAGAGATGGTTACCGTCGGTGAATCTCATCTTACCCGCGAATATCGTGTTGAAAAACATAGAATTGAAATTTCTAATAATATGAATAATAAAATCAGAATAGGAACATTTAATATTGATAATAATATTGATGATTTTGACATATCTGAACAACCTGAAGAAGGAATATTAGTTGAAGAAACTGAAATTGGAAATGGTGCATATCGATCAATCCAAACTTTACTTAAAGTATTGATTTCAATTTGGAAAAATGCATCTCCACCGATCCTTAACCAAGGCGATACAATTCATCTTAAATTTGGTGGTGATGGGCGCAATGTGGGTAGGAAGCAAAAGCATGTAATGATGACATTGTGTTTATTAAATGAAAAAAAAGAAGTTTTGAAGCCCGATCACCAATATTTGTATGTTTAGTTCTTTGTTGATTTATTATTTAATTAATTTAAATTACTAATTAATTTTATCTGTAATTGTAGTTTTTGTCTTTATGTCAGATGTGAAAAGTATGAAAATTTAGAAAAAATTGGGCAATTATTTCAACATCAGTTATTTGATTTAAAGAATAACGGAATTATTGATCAAGACAGTATTAACTGGGCAATTGAATTGTTTTTTTGTGGAGATTGGAAAATTATGTACATTATTATGGGATTAAGTGCGCCTAATTCCAGATATTTATATTATATTGTGATTGCGATGCATCATCACGGTGGGATATGGATAAAATATGAAATAATGCAGGAAATACAAAATGTGGTTTTATCTGAATTCGATATATTTATTATATTATTGTAAATATCTAATTGACTTTTAATAATTAGGCGAAAAAAAACCCTTTTTATTTCCAGCAATTAATCAGTAAAATTACATACCTGATGAATTGCATCTATTTTTACGTATATCGGATATCTTAATGGAATGACTATTTGCTGACCTAATTAAAAAAAAGGAATTTCAGAAACAGATTAAACCAGCAGTTGAATTGGCATTTAAAAATATTAAAAATTCATTTTGAATTTTTTCAATCTGGAAAACAATGGAATTGGACTTCTTTAATGGGTCCAGATAAGAAAAAAATCTAGAGAAATTTCCAGTATTACAGTTTGTTTCAGGTGCTCGTGGAGAAGATATAGAAAAATTATGGCGGGAATTTAATCGTTTATATATAATTTTACACAAAGCAGATCTTTCAGATCAAGAGATTGATCAATTCGAAATTGATGCTCAAAATTGGGTCTGTATGTTTTGTCGTCCAACTCAAGGTCACATGAATAGTTCTATTCAAATTCCAGGTCTATATCGGAAGGAAGACATTATGCCCTATATGCATGTTTTTGCAAAACACATACCTCAATTCATGCGACAATTAAAAGAAAAAGGCCTTTCTTTGCTAATTTTTTTCTACATCAAGTATAGAGAAAAAGAATCACAACCAGTTCCTATCCAAATTTTGTATTAGTTTATTATTTACTTTTACAGTAATACTAATATTTTAACTTTAGGTTCGTTTATTTTTTGGAGGTACAACCATGGGTGGAGGAACTGATAGAAAATCAGTTGTATATAATATTATTTTATTTGAAAACCATCAATTATTCTACTTAATTAATAACACCCCTAAAAAGATTATTGTTAGAAACATTGGTACAAATAAAGAAAATTAAATGTAGTTTTTATTAGCAAAAAAAATCTACTATTTTTTGGTATAATTAATACATAATTGTTGAAGTGACGTGCGGGGTAATATAAATCTATAATTTTGTGTATTTGAATGATTTGTATTTAAAGATTTAATTGTTTCAGATTTATTTCTAAAAAAAATTGGAATTGTTAATTAAATTTTATTAGTTTTTTTCATTTGTTAATAAAATAATACGTACTCATCCACAAATTCCCCAGAATCAGATACAAATGTATAAGTTGCAGTGCCACATTGAAAAGTTCGATTATCTTCATTTAATTCTGATAATGTCCTAAATAGAAAATTTTTATTAACCTTTTAAATAATATATTAATATATAAAATAAAATATAAATGGAATGTTTGAATACCAATTAAAATTGACTTTATACGTTCCCTCATAATTAACAAATAAGACATAACCTGTTAGTTTTTGTGTTGGAATCCTGCCTATAACTCCAATAATCATAATTAAGAATTTGCCGGAGTCTTTCATCTCCAGCCTTGCTTTGAAACTGACAATAGTATTTTCGTTGTACTGGACTATACCGAAAAGTTGGCTCATTTTCAAATAAATGAACAAAAATTGTTTCCAGAAACGCGTCAATTGAAAGTTGTTTCGAACCAATAGATCGTCTATTAGAGCCAAGTCGTTTTTTGATAAGCACTATAAACGCATCTTGATAATAAACAATATGCTCAAAAGAGGGTAAAGTAAGTAAAGTACGGTGAGGTATGACTTTGTTGTTTCTGTGTTTATTTCTTTCGTGTATTAACAGTTTATTTTTGGAAGGAAAATTTTGTTGGCAAAGTGAACATTTAAAATGTTAGACACGTCCAGCTTCAAAAATCAGTTTAGCTGTCAAATATTTATCCAATCATAACATATCCCTCAGACATCACATTTTATCACTCATGTGACATAACAAATCATGCGGAGTCAAATCAGCCCATACGTGTTAATCATGCCCTATTATGGAAGTTTTAATAAAATGCCTAAATTGATGAATTTAATTGGCGATCTAAGTCTTTGTATATTTTAACTAGCCTTTTTCTGATAAGTTTGTCGCCGATCTTAAATCATTACCGTATCGGAGTAATAAATCCGACATAAAGTTGTTCTCGTTCCATCGGTTTTTTTTTTATTCTTACACATGAAATAATAACATATTCCTTATTTAACAATTAATTCATTAGAATGGATGAAATTAAACTGAGTGATAATGTAATTGAGCAAATAAAATATTTTGTTCATTATGATTTGACTAAAGAACAAAAGTCGCTAATTAATAAACTAATATTGAATGAAAAATTGAAAAAACGTTATAAAGAATATGGTTTATGTCAACAATGTAACCTGATCAATACTGGTTATAGTTACTGTCGATCATGTAAATCAAAATATTTTCAACAAAATTTCAAAAATTGGACAAGTGGAAATCATAAAGTCGATGAATTTATTCAAAAAGTACAATTAGAAGCCGAAAATTGTGAGAAGATTATAGAGTGGATTGAATATGATAAATTTGAAGATATTGAATATTTAGCAAAAGGGGGATTTGGTACTACTTATAAAGCAATTTGGAAAGATGGGTATATAAATTCCATCAATAGAAATGGTTATTTTGGAAGATGGAGTGGAGCAGGAGTTGCTTTAAAATGTTTGCACAACTCACAAGACATTACAACTGAATTTTTAAAAGAAGTAAGATATTTCCTTTAAATTTAATATTAATAGCCTTTATGAATATAAACTAACAAATTTTCTTTTAAGGTTGAATCAAATATTTTAGCATGTGATCCAACTTCTGATTTTGTAGTTCGTTGTTTTGGTATCACTAAAGATCCAAATACAAATAATTTTATGATGGTGATGGAATTAAAAGAGCGTAGCTTAAGACAACATCTAGATATTAATTTTGATTCATTAAGTTGGTATCGTAAATTGGTATTGTTATATGATGTTTCACAAGGTCTTAATGATATTCATAATAGTGGATTAATTCACCGTGATTTTCATTGTGGAAACTTATTGAGTGATAGTGGCCTTGCTTATGTCACTGATTTGGGATTATGTCAACCAGCAAATGATAAGTCCTCTCAAAATGATAAGAAGAAAATATATGGAGTATTACCATATGTAGCCCCAGAAGTTTTAAGAGGGAAAGAATATACTCAAGAAAGTGATATTTATGGATTTGGAATTATTGCATATGAAATTTGTACAGGATTATCTCCTTATCATGATATACCTCATGATGAATTCTTAGCAATGAAAATTTGTAATGGATTGAGGCCAAAGTCTAATTATAAAATTCCTCAATTCATTTTTGACATTATTAATCAATGTTGGGATGCTGACCCTTCAAAACGACCTAAAGCAGTTGAGCTACATAAATTATTTGATGACTTACGTTATATTTGTGTTGAAGCAGATTCCGCAACCTGGAAACAAGCTAAAGAAGCAGATGAAATTAATAAAAAGTTATTATCTTCAACAGTTCAATCGTCATTATCATCTACTGGTACACTCTCATATACAACACATCCTCAAGCAGTTTACACAAGCAGACTTTTAAATTTTAAAAATCTTCCAGAACCTAAAAATGCAGATAATAATGATGATTTAATTGAAAAAGAATATTCAGGTAAAAAAATATAATTTATTATAATAATTTATATTGATATCAATAAAGTGTTAGTGAACGATTTCTTTATTTTATAGAAACTTTAAGAATAGATTTTACCAATCTTGGCATTAATTCTAAAGGTAAAATTTACTTTATATCGTGTATTAAATTAATTAATTGAATTAATTTATTATTTTCTTTTTTATCATAGATGAAAGTAATTAAATTGGATTACTTGAATGAGACTATCTGAGTATATTCGTTCTTTTTAGGGTGGGCTCGACGTAAAGCACACGATAGAGTATTAAAACATTATGATAAGTTCGCATTATCAATCTTTTATGTCTGAAAAAATTATCACCTGCTAAAAAATTAACATCGTATGTAATAAAATTATTTTTAGTATTCAGTTATCTAAAAGTTTATAATAAACAAGTGTATTTCAATTTATATCGATTACATGGTTGATAACAAAGCAATTAGTTTATAAATGCATTGTTTAGTGATGCATTTATTATGGTAGAATATTTTTATTTTTTAACCGCAAACTCTGCAGATTCGATATTAATCTATTAAGTTGAATCTATTTTATTTTAAATTTATACAATGATAACCGAACTTACTGATAAGAATGAATGATAAATAAAATTCTAATTTCTAATACGATTTCATTTCAAATGACAAGATGATGAAAATTATTTGTCAGAAAACAACGTCAAGCAGAACCTTAAATTGTAGTGACATAAGGAAAAAGTTCTTTAAT
This sequence comes from Rhizophagus clarus, assembly GCA_015698045.1. NCBI lineage: Eukaryota > Fungi > Glomeromycota > Glomeromycetes > Glomerales > Glomeraceae > Rhizophagus > Rhizophagus clarus. The sequence goes on along the minus strand of BLAL01000313.1, from coordinate 508,403 downwards.
AATAATATCAATTTATACTACGGTAAATTAGTTAAAACAATAAAAGGATTTTATGTCGATTTTTTACTGAATTTGGTAAATTTTTGTAGATCATTTTACATTTTACCTGGGCATTTCACATAATTTCGCTGAAAATTTTCTATGTAGATCTATTCTCAATCTGTTAATCATCCGCATGTACTGTTGCCGTGGATACAAAAAAAATTTCCTTTTTGATAAAAAAACGTTCATTTAATCCTGAAGTATATTATATACAGTACAGTACATATACTGTACTGTACTGTACTGTATATATACTGTATATATATAAAGTATGAGTATAAACTATGAAAATATTGTTTGAAAATATTGTTTGAACATTTCTTTAGACCATTTTTCTGCAAAAACTCTTCCTGTGCTAGTACAGAAGGTTGTCTTCCTTGTAAATCACAAAATAATTGCATATTTTAACTTTTTGTTGATCAAAATTGAATAAAAAATTTCTTTCATTTTTCTTTGATAATCATTTTATTTTATTTTCAAAAAAAAACATAAAATATATAAACTTTTTTAAACTTTATTTAATTTGCTTATTTATTTATTTATTTATTTATTTTTGTTGATAAATAATGTTTATTATCGTTTAGTATGATAAGCTTGAATTTATTCAGTTAATCCTTAGCAAAATTTTTTTTTTTTTTTGATTTAATTTTTAAAAAAATTTTATGTATAATAGAAACAATTAACAAGCAGTTAATAAATAAATATATTTTTTATTTTTTTATTATCATTATTTTTTTCATTATTATATTTTTGTTTTTATTTTTTTTGAAATATAATGATAATAAAGTAATAAACCAATAAAATTCTATTGTACTTAATCTTGTCAATTAAAAAAAAAACAAATAACGATTTGTTTTAATCATTTTTAATTGTTTTTAACAAAAAAAATCATTTTCATAAAATTGTTTTTAATGGAAAAACAATGAAAAAATTATGTTCTGAATGGGTCAGATCAATTCGAGTGACCGGTTAGGTTAACTCAATTAACCCGTTTCAACCCGCAGTTAAAAAAAAGTGCCGAGACACTTCTTTACACTAAATGATTGTAAAAGAAACGATCCAGTATTTATTTTTAGAATTTTATGCAAAAAAAATGCCAAACCGTTTTTCGTAATAGTTAACACAAAAAACCTCCGCTTTTTTTTGTAAATTTAATTTTAAACCACTAAAAAGATGTTATAAGAATGGTTTAAACCACTTTTTTTAAATTAAACGTTCAAAAAAAAAAACGTTTTTTAATATTTTTTTTTTAAATTAAACGCTTAAAAAAAATTTATTTAGTTTTTTTTAAAATTACGCTTAAAAAAATGTTTTTTAGTGTTTTTTTTAATTAAATGCTTAAAAATAATTAAACACTTAAAAAAAGCAGTTTTTTAATCAAACGCTTAAAAAGCATTTTTAATAATTTTTTTTTTTAAAATTAAAACGATCCAGTATTTTTATTTTTAGAATTTTATGCGAAAAAAAATGCCAAACTGTTTTTCGTAATAATTAACACAAAAAACCTCCGCTTTTTTTTGTAAATTTAATTTTAAACCACTAAAAAGATGTTAAAAGAATGGTTTAACCCACTTTTTTTAAATTAACCGTTCAAAAAAAATGTTTTTTAGTTAAAAAAAAGTGTTTTTTAATATATATTTTTTTAAATTAAACTTAAATTAAACGCTTAAAAAAAAGCGTTTTAATATTTTTTTTAAATTAAGCGCTTAAAAAAAGCAGTTTTTAATCGAACGCTTAAAAAGTGTTTTTAATAATTTTTTTTTTAAAATTAAACGCTTAAAAGAAGCGTTTTTAATATTTTTTCTAAAATTAAACGCTTAAAAAAAGCGTATTTTTAATTAAACGCTTTAAAAAAGCGTATTTTAATTAAATCTTTTTTTTTAACTAGAGTAATTTGGGTACAAGTTAGTGAGCTTTAATACCGATCAGTTTCAGTATCAAAACAGTTTCAGTTTACGATCAAACCGAAATATTCATCACTGTGGTTTCTATATCGATTTTACAATTTTCTGAACTGACTTTACCAAATCAATTTATGATAATAAAAAAAATGAGAAAACTTATGGAATGTTTTTTTAATTAAATTATGTATTATTCGCAACGTCATTTATAAAATTTTGAAAAAAACTGTTGCAAAATGTAGAGTTCCGAACAGGCAGATAGGGTCAGGTAATTGACTTAACCTGACCCGTGATATTCAAGTCAGGTCATCATGAATTTTAAATCAAAAAAATTATTAAGTTTCGACAATTTTATATATGAAAAAATTTTAATAACAAAAAAAAAACGATTTTCTTAATCGTTTTTAATAACAAAAAAAAATGATTTATTAATCATTTTTAATGACAAAAAATAAACAATTTATTAATCATTTTTGATAACAAAAAAAAATGATTTATTAATTGTTTTTAATAACAAAAAAAAATGATTTATTAATCGTTTTTAATAACAAAAAAAAAATGATTTATTAATCGTTTTTAATAACATAAAAAAAATGATTTATTAATTGTTTTTAATGACAAAAATAAAAAAACGATTTATTAATCATTTTTAATGACAAAAAAAACGATTTATTAATCGTTTTTAATGACAAAAAAAACGATTTATTAATCGTTTTTAATGACAAAAAAAACGATTTATTAATCGTTTTTAATAACAAAAAAAAATGATTTATTAATCGTTTTTAATAACAAAAAAAATGATTTATTAATCATTTTTAATGACAAAAAAAAATGATTTATTAATCGTTTTTAATGACAAAAAAAAACGATTTATTAATCGTTTTTAATGACAAAAAAAAATGATTTATTAATCATTTTTAATGACATAAAAAAAAATGATTTATTAATCGTTTTTAATAACAAAAAAAACACGATTTATTAATCGTTTTTAATGACAAAAAAAAATGATTTATTAATTGTTTTTAATAACAAAAAAAACGATTAATTAATCATTTTTAATAACAAAAAAAAACGATTTATTAATCATTTTTAATGACATAAAAAAAACAATTTATTAATCGTTTTTAATAACAAAAAAAACACGATTTATTAATCATTTTTAATAACAAAAATAAAATGATTTATTAATCGTTTTTAAATAATAATGAAAAAAAAACAATTTATTAATCATTTTTAAATAATAACAAAAAAGACGATTTATTAATCATTTTTAAATAATAACAAAATAGACGATTTATTAATCGTTTTTAAATAATAACAAAAAAAAATGATTTATTAATCATTTTTAAATAATAACAAAAAAATGATTTATTAGTCATTTTTAATAATCGTTTTTAATAATAAAAAAATGATTAACCAAACTTTAAATATAAAAATGCCAGAACTAATAGTTTCAATGTTTTTTTTTCAGCATTTTTATTTAACCTAAATATATCGGGTCAACAGGTCGGATCAGGTACTCGACTAACACTGACTCGACCCAAAAATTTTGGATCAATCCGTCAGGTCAGATTCAAAGCTTTAGCGAAACATCTTTTTTTAATTAAATTATATATATCTGATATCAAAAAACACACAACATTTTTTAATATCATAAAAAAACATTGCAAAATGTTTTTTTAATTAAATTATGCAACGTTTCTTTTTATTAAATTACATACCAAAAACTTTTCGTAAAGTTTTTTATCAAATTATGCTGTGAAAAGTTTTTTTTATTAAATTGTATATGTTAAAAAATATATTCGCAACGTTTTTTTATCAAATTATCGAGAAAATGTTTGCGTAATGGTTTTTTTTATTAAATTATATGTTAAAAAATGGTTTTGACAAATTATCAAAAAACGTTGCTAAACGTTTTTTATTAAATTATACATTAAAAAACGTTTGGCAACATTTATTAATAGCTTATAAAAGAATTTTTAAAAAATGTTGCTATTTTCATTTAATTCATAAATAAAAAACGTTTCGCAACATTTTTAATTATCGGAGAAAAAAACATTGCGAGTAACGTTTTTTTATTAATCCATAAGTAAAAAAAACATTTCACAACATTTTTAATTAATGGAAAAAGAAACGTTGAGATGACATTTTTATTCCGTTAAATCATTAAAAATTGGTTTGCAACATTTTTTTATGTGTAATAAAAACGGTTCACAACTTTTTTTGCGACCATGATAAATTTAACAATGAAAATTTGCCAAGGACTCAGACCAAGGTTTAACGATAAAAATATCACAATTGATTAACCGTTAATATACATAAACTAAGCTCACTAACTGTACTAAAAGAGCCCTAGTTAAACTATTATGATTTTCAATCTGTTTAAACTTTTTTTTGAAATTGTCATTTTAGAATGAAAAAAAAGAAAGTAAATTAGTATATTAAACATGAAACAAAAACTCTACGCTATTATTATTCATTGATATAATAAAAACTTTTTACCTCTTAATTATTATTCAATTAATAATATCAATTTGCAAAGATTCTATTTAATAATTAAAAGTTTTATTAGCACCTTTAGCAGCTAACATGCATTTTTAAAATAGTAGTAACATTATTTATCATTTTATTATAATAATCATCAGAATTTTTTTTGTTCAGGAAAATAAAATCGAGTAATATACTTGTATGTATATATATAGCTTCTGAATGTGTCATATATGACGTGAATATATTATCTAATTGAACAATTTTAATGAAGTCGAATAACAAATTAGGAGGTATAACAAATTATTTTCGATAGCACGCTAGGCGTAGAGAAATATACCATACGTAGTAATTTTTATCAGAGCCTATTTGACACTAAAATTGAGCAGAAAATAAAGTTAACTTATTAAGTAAATCATTGTTTATTTTAAAGAGTATGTTTAAATTCTACTTATGATGTTTTCTAAAAATTATGTATGTAAATAAAATTGTTGTTAATAAAAAGACCTTTCTTTTTAAATTTATCATGAGTTAACTTGCTTATGGTCGTATAATAAAAATCAATAAAAGAGTCAAAACAAAATTTGGATATGGGTTAACAGATATTTGTGGATAATTGAGTTTAAATAATATATAATTCATTTTCGTTATTAAGAAATTCGTAATCGATTCATTAAAAACTTGATTACTTCATTTCTGAAATATATGAAATACATTAATGATAATATAATGAATTAGTAAAATGGTCATTACATGACTCATTTCTATCCTATTATTCTGTATTTCATAATCGTCAAAAAAATTCTAACATTAAACACTTCTTTAGTGAAATTAAAAAAATTTTATAGTGCCTTAATTAAGTTACTGCCAATTAAGTAAAATTCAATAAGTACAATATGTGTATAATACTTATGAATGCTGTCAAAATTTTTTTGGGTATTTTACATATCCTATTATAATTCACAAGTTGAAATTAATGAGGTTGATTTTTTTTAAATCACATGGCAATATTCATTACCTTGCTACAATCCTTCGTTAAAAAGAATTCATACACTTGATCAGTGATTATTGTTATTTAGGGTTAGAAATAGCCATTTTCATATTCTTTTATACTACATTGCTGATAACAGAGCTAAATAAATTATAAAAATTCTTATTTATGTATAAAATCTACGATAAAAAATAATTTCCTAAAAAAGATTTTTAAACTAAATCAAATATGAAAAAATGTTGAGAATTTTATACATTACAACACTTTTACGTCTTATATTCGCTTGGAACTTAATAACTTGTTTAACCAATAAATATAAGACAGATATACCGTATACCTAATTAAATATATATTCATTAAATTTAAAATCTAATTCTCTCTGATTAAGTATAAAAAATTGCCATTCTGTTAGTATAAAAAGCAAAAAATACTTTATTTCAAAACATATAGATTTAAGAAAAACTAATGTTAATCAGAATTTTAAATTGTAAAGAAAAGTAAGTTCTTGAAAAATAGTAATATCAATATGTACTAACAAACACATACAGTAATATTACAAATTATAATCATTAAACTTTTCTGTACTTTAAATTCGCTATTTTTGGATCTAAAAAAAATTAAATGAATTTATTAAACATGAGTAAGAAATAATATCATTATGAATTATAAATAAAAAATTTTACATTCTGCCTAATATTCAATTGAGGAAATATTAACTTGTAATGATTCTATTTAATAGGTTAGATTTTTATTAGAATTTGAATTTTTCAAGAGCTATTTTGCATTTTAAAAAATAAAAAATTATTAATTAATACCTGAAATTTTCATGCTTTACTACTATCATTCTGTTTGTAATAATCATCGAAATTTCCAGGGTAATACCCTTGGGTTTTTGATCAGTACATTTAAAGAAATCCACTTGTTGTGATTAGCCGATGAGTATGTTTGATTAGTTATACACTATACATTAATCATCAAAATTTCATCCAAAAAATTTTTTACAATCTAATTAAGATGTCTTCTATTGTAGCCCTAAGTTTTCGCAGGAATATTTTGTCATCTCAACTCGTTACCTGCAAGGTTTTACTCTCTCAACCACAAAAATTTGTGATAAGAAATTCAAACTCTGTTCTATTTCAATCATTACTTTCGAGATCTTACACAAACTCTACCTTTCCTCTGTCTTCTCTCCAAAAAGTCTCTAGTTCCTTTTCCTATCTGAACAAATTTGCAGAAGCCATTGAAAAATGTCTTACAGTATGAGTATTTTATTATTTGTTGTGCATTGTTTATTTCAAGTTCTCAACATACTTTCATTATTTATAGACTATCACCGTTGCTGGCATTATTAGTTTGATATTGGTGGATTTTCTCTATGCTGGGTATCAAAACAAACGCTATGAGCATCTTCTTAATATGACTGTGGAAAAAGGAACTCGACCTAAAATTTATGTTGAGCTTGCTCCTAACCTTTAATTGTAGATCGCCTTAAAAAAATTTTTCAACCAAAAAGAGATCATTCATTTTATCATGTGGTTTATGGAGAATTCGGTACCGGGAAATCCACATTAACCAGAATTGCAGCAAGAGAAGTAGGACAGTGTGTCATATATGTTGATGTTCCTGAAGACCCTGACGAGTTTCGTGACGAATTAGAAAGAGCTCTTAATTTCAAGTTTGAGGAGCGTATATCCTATACAGCACAACTGATGAGAAAAATATTTAGCAATAATACTAACCGTTAGTTGTTCATTACTATCATTTTTTTAATGTTTTGCCCAGAAGTTTTTTTTTCCAGAACATTTTTGCCGGCAAAGTAGGTAGTGCATCAATACGAACATCTGCACATTTCAAGTAATTTTCTTACCTATACTATATCACAAACTTGAATTTATTGCTTGAACTGTTGAGGTAAGACAATAATTCAGTTTCATATCTATACCATTCGCCATGCAATCCATATTCCCATATCCCAATACCTTACAATAAAGAATAATCCAATATTACGAAAAATATATTTCTTTAGTATGTGTTGATCCTGAATTCTATTTAAGGTTGGTATTATTGTCGCATCTTTGAACATAAACAAAAAGTTAATTTATCAACACGTAATTATAAAAATAGCTTTTCAACTGTTGCATAGTTTAAAAAAGAGCATGTTGGGCTTAATCATGTCAAATTACTCACTATAGAAATGATGAGAGCTTACGCCATACCTGCTGTCAACAAGTGAAAAAAACAATTAAAAATGTTGAAAATTTGGCCAACAAATTAACTAGTAATAATAATGATAAATCACAACCAACTGAACCAAGTAGGTTTACTTTTATTTTAATTTAATATTGTATTTATCTTTTTTTTATAGCATTATAAGAAATAACTACCAAATCAATTAATCAAATCATATTAAATAATGGAGATATTTAAGAATACGTTTATTTGATTTTTTTAAAAACTAAAGAATTAGTAATTATCGTTCATAGTAAATAATGAAAAACAAAAATTATTTTAAAGATAATGAAATCACTGGATTTGCAATACGATTTGATCTAATTGATTAATAAATGAATATAAAACAAAATAAAAATAAAAGTAAAATAAAGATTCAATTGCATTTTACTTGTTTTATAAAATTTTTTCTTATCTTTCAAGATCAATTAACACAAATAATTCAAAGCAGTGTATTAACAAATTCAGATTCTGGATTAACTTCTACATCATGATTTAAACATGATTATTTATAAAATTTATGGTTTTTTTTTTAATATTATTTGAATTATTTCAAACTTTTCAAAGTTACAAACATGTCATGATTTTTTCTTTTCCAATTTTAATTTTTATCATCCCAACAAGTATCCTAACGATAGTTGCTTTTTAAATTCAGTATATTTGAGCCACTCCTTTACTAACTAATTTGCTTTCCTTCGGTTGTAAAAATAAATTTCTTTGAAAAAGTCCTGAATTTTTTTGATCGCAAAATCAACACGACAGTTACCCTTGTCTCTAATACTGTCATATGAGCTTCATTGTTATCTACAACTTCATATTACCTAATATCGTACGTTGCTTCATCAATTGTGTAGACAAATACAAGTGAAATGTTAAAATTGATATTATTCTCGATCGCTCAAAAATTAGGTTTAATTAACACGTTTTATTATTCGCAAATTGAAATTAGCGAAATTGATTTTTGTTAAATCACATGCGCAAGAATAAATTTGTAGCAATATTTTCGACTTTTAAACTATCAGATTTGGAGCATCTCTTATTTTAAAAAAACGGTTCAGTTTTTTAGTTTTTTTGATCTGATAGTGGTAATGATTACTTAGGATGAGAGATATGCGTTTTCAGATTCTTATACTGTATTGTTTGATAATAAAGCTAAATTAATTTTAAAAATTATTTTTTATTGTAGATTTCATATATAAATAAGTATTATCGGATTTAAATTAGATCAAATAAATTCATCAACAAGTCGCATGGATTATAAATAAAAATTGAGAGTTTTATGTACTGCACAACACTATTAGTACGTCTTATATTCGCTTAAATATAATAATTTATATACAAACAGACAGATATATGCCTAATTACTGTAAATATATAGGCATTAAAATTTAAATCTACTTAATATAATTCTCACTGGTTTAGTATAAAAAAAAAATACCATTCCGTTAGTTTAAAAAAGTAAAAAAAAAAAAAAAATAATATTCTATTTCAAAATATATTGATGTTAAGAAAACCAATGTTAAAGATTTATAAAAAAAGAAATACTTCAAATATAATAATACCTATGTGTACTAATATATAATGTTAATATTATTGGTACAGCATCAAAATTATTCAAATTATGATCTTTTTTAAACTTTTCTTACTTCAAATTATCTATTTTAAACCTAAAAACAATTAAACGAATATATTAATAAACACGAGTAAGAAATATTGTTTAATTACCAATTATAAAATAAAAAATTTTGCGTTTACTTAATAAAATTCAATTAGGGAATATTAATTTGTAATGATTCTAATTAATGAATTAAATTTTATTAGTATCTTTAAAAGCTAATTTCCATTTAAAATAAAAAATTATTGATTAATACCTGAAAATTCCACGCTTATTATATTATCATTCTGTTTGTAATAATCATAGGAATTTTTTGGTTCCGGAAGATCATCAAAATCAAGCAACCTACTTGTATAAATAGCTTCTGAGTGTGTTTTGTATGATAATCCTGAATACATGGTTAAAGACATTCTTCTACCATTTGATGAATTGTTATTTACTTCGTCTGCTTCTTTAATTTGTGCTTGTAATTCTACTGTTTGATTATCATTTGGTTTACATCGCCATGTGCGTAAAATATCGTTAATTTCTTCTGCTTTTGGACGATTTAATGGTTCTGCATCCAAACATTTTTTAATTAGAGATACGATTAATTGTGGTACTTTAATATTAAATCTTGGTCTAAGTCCCTGACAAATATTTATCGCCAAATTATTATCATGGTCTAAACCATAATACGGTGGTAATCCAGAAATTAATTCATACATAATAATACCAAAACTATAAATATCAGCGGCTTTGGTATAATCTTGCCCTCTTAAAATTTCAGGAGCTACATAAGGTAATACACCATATATGTTATTTTTTGTATTTTTTAGTGTATTATAATTCGCAGGTTTACATAATCCCATATCCGTTATGGCCACTTTATATTTAAGCTTTAATATATTACCATTATGCAAATCTCGATGAATTAATTCCTTATTATGAATATATTTAAGTCCAAGTATAATATCATACAAGTAGTCAATCATATCATTCAAATTTAAATCTTTATGACATTTATCTAAGTAATTTCGTAGACTTCCATCTTCAGCATATTCTAAAACCATCATATAATTTCCTGTTTCCGGATCACGGGTTATTCCATAAAATCCAATAATAAAAAGATCCATTTTAACTTTATTATGTAATATAACCTACATAAAAAACATACAACACATATCAATAAATTAATAATTTTAACATTTCGATTATATATATACAATATATACCTCATTCATGAATTCTAATGTAACATTTTTTGAATTGTCCAAACTCTTCAGAGCTACAATCATTTCTTTATCATTAAGTCTTTTCCAATTAGCTTTATATACTTTTCCAAAACCGCCTTTTGCAATATAATCTATATCATCAAATTTATCATGAGGTATCCATCCTAATGCTTCTAGTGGATTATCATAGGCTGACATCCGAGTACCTTGAATAAATTGATCAATATCATTATTACCACTAGTCCAATTATTACATGTACAATTATATTTTTCACATCTATTATCTGAAACCATCATGTAGTTTTTATTTTTTGGATCTTGAGTTATTCCATATAATTCATGGTCTATTTTAATCTTCAAATGCAGTAAAATATTAGTAAAATTAAAAAATTAAAAATACATTTATTATATATTAATCGATATAATACCTCATTTATATGATCCAATATATGATATTTATTTAAATACTTCAGAATTACAAGCATGTTACATTTTCTTCTTTTCCAATTCTGATTCTTATTATCCCAATAATTTATTTTTCCATCAATCCAATTTGCTCTAAACATTTTCCTATCTGCAATATATTTAATATCATTAAATCTATCATAAGGAATCCATTCTAATGCTCCTCTTATTTTATAATGAGCTGATAATTGAGTATCTTGAATAATTTTATCAATATCATCATCATTACTAGTCCAATTTTTAAAATTTTGTTGAAAATGCATTGTATTACATATATAATCACATTTTTTACATTTATTAGTCAAGACTATCAAGTAATTTTTTGTTTCTGGGTCCTGGGTTATTCCCAAGCATTCATTAATCTACAAATGTAAAAAATATATTAAAAAAATTAAAATTTCAAAATCTTATTTACAAAAACAAATTTATTGTACCTCATTTTTTAATTCTATTGCGATATTTTCTAAACTATTTAAACTTTTCAAAATTACAAGCATATTACAATTTATTCTTTTCCGATTTTGTTTTTTGTTATTCCAATAACTTATTTTAACATCACCCCAATTTGCTCTATATACTTTACCACGTTCATCTTTTGTTATATATTTGGCATCATTAAATCTGTCATAAGGTATCCATTCTAATGCTTCTTTTGTATCTTCATGAGCTGATAACTGAGTATTTTGAATAAATTTATCAATATCATTATTGCCACTAGTCCATTCTATAAATTTATGTTGAAAGTACATCGTATAACATATGATTTTACACTTTTTACAAATATTATTCAGAACCATCATATAATTTTTCGTTATTGGATCTTGAGTTATTCCATAAAATTCATACTTTGATTTAATCTACGAATATAATAATATATTAATAAAAATTAAATACCAAAGATTTCATTAAATAATAAATTGGTTATACCTCATTCATAAATTCTATTGTAATATTTTTCGGAGTACTTAAATTCATTAAATTTATAAACATGTTATTAGTACCTTCTCTTTTCCAATTTCGATTTTTATAATCCCAATAACTTATATTTCCGTCAATCCAATTTGCTCTATATACTTCACCAAACTCATTTTTTGTGACATATTTAATATCATTTAATTTATCATAAGGTATCCATTCTAATGCATATGATATTTCACTAGCTTTATGCACTGATAGCTGAGTATCTTGAATAAATTTATCAATATCATCATCATTACTAGTCCAATTTTCAAAATTTTGTTGAAAGTAAATTGCATTACATACATGTTTACATTTTTTACATATATTATTTAAAACCATCATATAATTTTTTGTTTCTGGATCCTGAGTTATTCCACAAGGTCTATTAATCTACGAAATAAATATATTATTAATTAAAATTAAAAACTTCAAAATTTTATTAATAAATTTATTATACCTCATTTGTAAATTCTAGTGCAATATTTTTTAAATTATTTAAGCTTTTCAGAATTGCGAACATATTATGTTCTCTTTTCCAATTTTGATTTTTATCATCCCAATACCTTATATGTCCATCAATCCAATTTGCTTTATATATTCTCCTTTCTGAAACGTATTTGACATCATCAAATCTGTCATAGGGTATCCATTCTAATGCTTCTTTTGTATCTTCATGAGCTGATAACTGAGTATTTTGAATAAATTTATCAATATCATTATTGCCACTAGTCCATTCTATAAATTTATGTTGAAAGTACATCGTATAACATATGATTTTACACTTTTTACAGATATTATTCAGAACCATCATATAATTTTTCGTTATTGGATCTTGAGTTATTCCATAAAATTCATACTCTGATTTAATCTACGAATATAATAATATATTAATAAAAATTAAATACCCAAGATTTCATTAAATAATAAATTGGCTATACCTCATTCGTAAATTCTATTGTAATATGTTTTGGAGTACTTAAATTCATTAAATTTACAAACATGTTATTAGTACCTTCTCTTTTCCAATTTTGATTTTTATAATCCCAATAACTTATATTTCCGTCAATCCAATTTGCTCTATATACTTCACCAAACTCATTTTTTGTGACATATTTAATATCATTTAATTTATCATGAGGTATCCATTCTAATGCATTTTTTATATTATATTTATCATGCACCAATAATTGAGTATCTCGAATAAATTTATCAATATCATCATCATTACTAGTCCAATTTTCAAAATTTTGTTGAAAGTAAATTGCATTACATACATGTTTACATTTTTTACATATATTATTTAAAACCATCATATAATTTTTTGTTTCTGGATCCTGAGTTATTCCACAAGGTCTATTAATCTACAAAATGAATATATTATTAATTAAAATTAAAAACTTCAAAATTTTATTAATAAATTTATTTTACCTCATTTGTAAATTCTAGTGCAATATTTTTTAAATTATTTAAGCTTTTCAGAATTGCGAACATATTATGATCTCTTTTCCAATTTTGATTTTTATCATTCCAATACCTTATGTGTCCATCAATCCAATTTGCTTTATATATTCTCCTTTCTGAAACGTATTTGACATCATTAAATCTGTCATAGGGTATCCATTCTAATGCTTCTCTTAAATCATAATGAGCTGATAATTGAGTATCTTGAATAAATTTATCGATATCATTATCACCACTAGTCCAATTTTCAAAATTTCGCTGAAAATGTATTGCGTTACATGCATAATTACATTCTTCACATTTTTTATTATACAATGAACTAATTGGCTCATTAATACTTTTGATAAAAGAATTCATTATGACTCTTTTAAATTAAAATTGAATTTAGCATAATAATATAACTAAAGAATGTAAAAAAAGAGACTGAAGAGAAAAATTATTTAGCTTAGAAAAAGTATATAAATATACAGAATTTTTTGGATGGATGTACATTTAACGCCATAAAATGATGCATTGTGCAACAGTGCTTAGCATATTTGCTAATACAGTTATAATGTGCACCCCATCCATCCAATCAACAAAGGATCTAACCTTACACTTCGTGTCTCAAATCTATAGGTTAGATCCTTTCATGGCGAAACATAGTTCACATCTAATGTCGCATAATAAGTGGTCGAAGCACATGAGCACATCCATTCAATATCATCACGTGACTTTGCAGACAATTTTGTCTGCATTTGCTTAGGTGTGGATAAAACATGTCCACTAGTAAAGGTGGACAATTTGTCCAAATTTGTTTGGATGCAGACAAAGTATGTCCATTAAATCAATTTTTGGATTATTTCGGATTTTCCATAACCTATAGTAATTCCAGAAAATTCTGAAATTTTAGTTTGTGCATCAGATCCTAGTATATAACCTATCCATATGCATTGTTTAAAAGGCAAAAGTAAAGACATTATTGTTGATGGTCCTCACTATGAAGGGAATCATTATCTTCACATTATTAGGGAGTATGATGGTTTTCATCATGGAGGATATTATCAACCCCACATGATTGGAGGACCATGATTGTCCTCACCATGAAGGACATTATTATTTTCATATTGGAAGACCAAGATGGCCCTCACTATAAAGAATATTTGTCCTCATATTAAGGACTAACTACTAATAGTAATAATAAACAGCAAACAGCATAAAGTTATAATTATATAAATATAATAGAATACCCTATATTTACCATTAGTAATTTTTAGTATTATTCCATTAATTTTAAAAAAAAACAATTTATGTATAGCTAAAATTTTTTATTTTGTGTTATTGAAAAATAAAAATGATTTTAAATATGATATTTTATATAAAAACAGATTGTAGGACTTCTAAACTTCTTCTAAATGAATATATATTTACATAGTTTTTTACACATTAAATAATTTTACAAGATGATTCATTTGATCAAAATGGTGAAATTACATTCTGAAGTTGGTTTAAAATTGCCACCACTATTATTACACATATCTACATCCTATAAAATTAAGATTTAAGCATTTCAACCTTTCTGAACAACTTTACTTAAGTGTAAAAAGTCAATTTCATTTTTAAATTATGCTCTGAAATTGTAAACGGAAAAATAAAAAACATGTAAACATTAAAAACAAAAAAAAAATTCTAATAAGTAGTATACATATTTATTATGTGGTTATTTTAGTAATTTCAACAAATAAAAAAACAAAAAAAAAACATAAAACAAAAAAAAAAACAAAAGAAAAAAATAAAAGAAAATCAGTAAACAAAAAAAAAATAGACAAAAAATATTAGTCTTAAGGAAGTATGAATTATAAGAAAGCTATTTGATAAAAAACTTTTATTTCTTAATTTCGGTTAAACCAATTTTCGTAAACACTCCTTTTTTTTTTGTTTTATTTTAGTTTGAAAAAAAAACTACAAAGGAGCAAAATTAGGGTTGGACTAGTCCGGTCCAATTCGATCTGGTCTCAAAAAGACTAGTTTTTCAGCCAGGACTAGACTGGACGGGACTGAACTGATTTATATTTAGGAAATTTGTTCTACCACCATAGTTTCATCAAGTTCAGTAGCATCTTTATCATATTTATCTTCTGAGTAGTCTTTACTTTTTCTCATTGTGGTTTGCACTTTGCACATATATTGTGGTTGAAAGATTGCGTATTTAAGTAAGAAACTATAAAATATTCAAACAATTTACTACGTTTTAAATAAAAAATTAGTGTAATAGTATTAAGGAGAGAATGATTTAGGTTAGAAATTTTGAATCAGGATTTGGAATCATAATAAAGTTACTATTGGTATAAAGAAACATTTTAAAGTACAATTTACAGATCTCTGAAACATGATTTAGAACTTTATTATAACTTTATTATAAAAATTAATCATTTTGGAAATTCAAAAAATTTTGAAATATAAAAAAAATTCAAAAATAAATTGAGCAATAATCTTAAAACTAAAATAGAAATAGATGAGCACAAAAATTTGGCTCATTTTTATTTGATATAAAAAATCATATAGGTTATATAGGTCAGTCCTGGTCTGAACCGGTCCTCAGATCTTGGGCCGAAGACCATGAGGAATGGTCCCAAGACCAGTGTAGGACCGATCTTTGCTAGAACTATAAGGAAAATGTAAATTTTATTCTCATAAAAAATTTAAACCATACAATTATTTTTTTGTTAGTTACATGGTATATTAGGACTAGGGATGTTAACGGTCTGGTCTGGACTGACTGGATCATGATCTGGTTATAGGACCAGTCCAGTCCTAGAACAGACCGATTAGGACCGATCGGTCCAATAGGACCAATCAATTTTTTATTCTCATAAATTAATTATGTTGTTGTATAACGATTTTCTAAAATTATAATTTAATTTTCAGTTTCGGATTTCAGCATCAAAAAATATTTTGGCTAGTCTGGCCAGAATTAAGGTTAATTCTGGCCAAAATATCAATTCCGGCCAAATTTGAAATGCCGAAACTGCCAAAATTATAGTTGGCCAAAATTGGCATAATTTCTGCAGTAATTATAAAATTTTCATTTAGGAAATTTATAGTTACATAAGATGCCAACCATGTTCTGAATTTTGTGAAGCGAGTATTTTCAAAAATGGATAGTAATCGCCATATCCATTTCATGTAACGTGTTTTTATTGGCTAATTTAATTTTATCTTATAAAATTTAAATTACGGTTAGAATTACACTTAATTCTGGCACAAAATTTTTTATAGGACCGCAGTCCAGATCACGGTCCTAGTCTCAGTTTGGTCCTGAACTGGGGACTGATAAAGACTGGACCAAGACGGATCAGACCAGACCATTAACATCCCAATTAGGACCCAGAAATATATATATAGGGGTCAGGTGATGAAAGAAAATTTTACTATGAGCTATACGCAGGGGTTTTTTGTATGAACAGTACGCAAAATTGACACCTGATATTGAAAATACCGCAAAAATACACAAATAAAATTTCAGACCTTAAAATTTTCAATAATTAATTAATTCAGTAAAGTGCAGTATATCATATGATATAGTTTCTATAATCTGCAGTTTGATATCAGTCTTTTTATATTTTAAAAAAAAAAAATATTTATATTTTATTTATTTTGTTTTTCTTTATGTTATATTAACAAAATATAATGAAATGTATTATATTTTAACAATATTTGTATACGAATTTATATAGCTTTATAATTAGATAAAAAAATTATTATTTTTTTTTTTTTAATATTTACTGTATATTTGAAAGTTCACTCCTACAATATGTTTAAATTCCAATTTAAAGTTCCAGTTCAAAATCTATAAAAAGAGAAATTAAAGTATATTAGTGAGTGTTCTTATATAAACTAGGATGGCAACGGTCACAGTCATTAACCAGCCATGACCAGTTATGACTGTGACCAATATCAGTCAGTCAAAGGCTTCTGACCAACCGTTTAACTGACTGTTTTAACTGACCGTTTAACCAACCATTTAACTGACCATTTAACCAACCATTAACTGACCGTTTAGCCAACTTTATTCATTTGACACTTCCTTTAATGAATTTAATGAATAAAGAAGTAGTTAAATAACGTTTTTTGATTAAATTCGCTAAAAAAATACTTAACATTTTGTCTTGATTAAATTTGTTAAAAAGAAAAAAGTGGTCAGTTAAATGGTCGGTTAAATGGTCAGAAAAATGGTCAGCCAAAATGGTCGCTCGGTCAAAGGTCCTTAACCAGTTATGACTGATTGATAACTGACTGTGATCGACCATTGCCATCTCTAATATAAACCCATTCCTTCTCCCTTTAGAAATACTCACCTATCGTGAATTATTCTAAGTTCTAGTCTAAATTCCGCAAAAAAGAGAAGTTAGTGAACGTTTTATTCAAATCTGCACTCTCCTGCTTTTAGAAATACTTAACCGTCTCAAATTCCAAATCTACAAAAGAGAAGTTAAAGAATGTTAGTAAATACACTTTAATACATAAAAAATTAAACCCACTCATTCCCCTTTTAGAAATACTTACCCGTCTTGAATTCCAAGTTCTGATCAAATTCTGAAATCTATAAAAAAGAATTTATAAAACATTAGTAAGCATTTTTTGATAAAATTCCTAAAAATTTGAAACATATCAATGTAATAAGCTATAAAAAATAGAATAATCTTGGTTATGTAGATACCTAAAAAACCAAAAGGAATGTTAGTAAAATTTATTAACATTCCCTGAATTCTGCTTCTTACACTTAACTCACCATATTTGCAAGAGTCCGCTGGTTCCAATTTATACTCCAGTAGTATCTAAAACTTTTTTTTTATTTTTTTTATAAATAGTTTTTTTTTTTTATTTTTTTTAAATCAGTGGAAAAGAAAAAGTGAAAAAAATAAATTTCTTAATTATTTATTTTTTTAAAAGAGAGTTTTGGTTTATAAAAAATCTTTTTTTAAAAAAAATTTGGTTAAGCTAATAATATAAATATTAAAAAATTCAGTTTATAAAACTGATAAAAAATATTAAAAAAAAAAAAAATTTCGGTTATAAAAACCGATAAAAAAATCTTTTTTATTATAGAAACTGATAAAAAAAATATTAAAAAAAAAAAAAATTTGATTTTTAAAAAAAAAATTTAAAACTATAAAAGTAATAAAACTGTAAATTTTATGATTAACTAGAATATGCGCTTATTTAGGGGACTTTGTCCCCCTATGATATATGAGTATACCTAGTACTCGTTTATTGGATTTATTGGATGTAAAAATAATTAACAAAAACTATAAAATGCACCAATGGTGTTAAACACCACATCACATGTTTATATGTTACACACCTAATCAGTTTATTTATTTAGATAGATGCGATTTATTTTAATTATTTTTCTTGTTAATTTTTTAGGTGCGGCTTTAGACATGTAGAATTTTGGTAGGGATTACGAAAAGTTTTTTTTATTAATTTTTTTTCTTTTATCAAATGTTCTACTTACATTTCAGTTTTCTTTTTTAGGTAGCTGGATCTTCAGACGTGTGAGGATTCAGTAAGGAAAAGATCATTTTTTTTAAATTGACTTTAACAACACGTTCCTAACATTTCAATTTTTTTTCTTTTTGTTTATTAAACAGTAGATTCTGATTTCAAAGTACCGGTAATAGGTAAGCTTTTTTCTGCATTTATTTCCTTTTTCTTATTCTTTATTAACTTGCTTGTGCTTTTTTTTAGATACGTCTGTTTTTAATTCCATTTTGACAGAAATCGAAGTGAGTTTTACTTTCTTTTCTTCTTTTTGTTTGTTCTTTTGTTCTTTTACTAATCTTTTTATCTCTTTTTTAGATTCAAGTGAGTCTACTTCGTCTCTTTCTCTTATTATTTTATTTTCTTTTAAGATGATATTAACTGTTTTCTTTTTATATTTTATGGGTGGGTGTTTCAGTATCTTTCATTTTTTCCCGTTATTTTTCTTACTTTGCCTTTATCCTTTTTGTTGGTTTTGTTGATTTTATTTTTTTGTTAATTCTTGTTTCTTTTGTTAATTCTTGTTTCTTTTGTTAATTCTTGTTTCTTTTGTTAATTCTTGTTTCTTTTGTTAATTCTTGTTTCTTTTGTTAATTCTTGTTTCTTTTGTTAATTCTTGTTTCTTTTGTTAATTCTTGTTTCTTTTGTTAATTCTTGTTTCGTTTGTTAATTCTTGTTTCGTTTGTTAATTCTTGTTTCTTTTGTTAATTCTTGTTTCTTTTGTTAATTCTTGTTTCTTTTGTTAATTCTTGTTTCGTTTGTTAATTCTTGTTTCTTTTGTTAATTCTTGTTTCTTTTGTTAATTCTTGTTTCGTTTGTTAATTCTTGTTTCTTTTGTTAATTCTTGTTTTTTTTGTTAATTCTTGTTTCTTTTGTTAATTCTTGTTTCTTTTGTTAATTCTTGTTTCTTTTGTTAATTCTTGTTTTTTTCATTGATCCTTATCTCTTTCATTAATTGTTTTCTTGTTTCTTTTGTTGATTTGATCCTTGTCTCCTTCAATGATCTTTGGCTTCTTTTCCATGATCTTTGTTTTTTTCCATGATCTTTGGTTTCTTTCATTAATCTTTGGCTTCTTTTGTTACTTTTTTGTTCCTTTGTTGATTTATTCCTCCTTTGCTCCTTTTTTCTTTTTCATTTGCCATTCATTTCTTTCATTCCTTTTTCATTACCCATTGTTTTTTTATTCCTTTTAATTCCCTTTTGCTTTTTTCATTCATTCTTAATCTTTCTTCGTTTCTCTTGTTCCTACTTCATTTCCTTTGTCCATTTTCATGTATCTTTCCTTTCTCTTTTATTCTTCCTTTGTCTTCTTTATTGTCCTATTTTATTGTATTTTCCCGTTCTTTCTTATATATTGCAGTGCATTCGATTTTTTATATAAATAAAATCATAAATTAGCCAATAAAATTTTTTTTATAAATCACATGATTGTGGTGTTGATAATTAATAAAAAAAAAAATGTTAAATTATTTTATTAAAAAGATTAAAATAAAACTAGTATTATTTTTATTAAAAATAAATAACAAAAATGATTAATAAAATTATTTTTATTAAACTATCAATAGAAAAGTATTAATATCATTTTTACTTTAATATAAAAGTATTTATATCATTTTTGTCAAAAAAAGATTAATAAAAAGTGACTAACATTGTTTTTTTGCTAAATAATTACGCGTTTTTTTTTATTAAAATTACTTAAATTAATTTGTTTAATTATTTACTTGATAAAATTAATAATATAACAAATGCTTTAGCAGTTTATTTATTAAACTGGATAATTAAAAAATATTAATTTTTTTTATTGATTTATTCTATTAGACTGACATAATTAATTTATTTTTCTAATGGATTAATAATGCTTATTTTTAACGAATTAATATTTTTTTTAACAGGTTAATAATTCATTTTTTTTAATGGATTAATTTTTAACCGGTTAATAATTCTTTTTTTTCCCAGATTAAATAATTTATTTTTTTTTAAAAAAAAATAATTTTTAGTGGTTTTAAATTGAATACTTTAATTTTTTTTACCTTTTCTTTATGATTTATTAAATCGAATAGTTAAGTTTATTTAATTTTTTTTAACAGTTTATTAAACTGTATAAATCAAAAAATCAATTTTAATTTTTTTTTAATGATTTATTTAAACTGGATAATTAAATTATTAGCTTATAATCGGATAATTAAAAAAAATAATTTATTTTTTAGTGATCAATTAAACCAGATAGTTAAAAAAAATTTTTTTTTGATTTTATTAAACTAAATAACTTAAAATTATAATTTTGTGCTATTAAGTTGAATGATTCAGTAATAATTATTCTTTTAACGGTTTATGAACTAAAAATTTTAAGTAAATAAATTGAATAAAATTAATTTTTTTAGAGATTTTTTAACTACTTAATACTTAATTTAACGGTTTATTAAATCAATAAGTAAACAATTTATTTATTAAACCAAATTTCTGGTTTAAAAAAAAAAATAATTTATTTGTTATTATTCGGTTAAAAGAACTGTTAAGAAATAAATTATTGAAAGTAGGCTATTTTTTTTAATGATTTTAAGTTAAATAACGAAAAATTGTTCTTTTTTTTTTTAAAAAAAAAAAATGCTCTATTTTTTTAATTATTTTCAAATAGTTTTAACTATTTTTTTCAAATTGTTTTCAATTATTTTAATCGAAAAGTGATTTTTTTTAATCATTTCACTTAAAAAAAAATGATTTTTTTTTAGTTGTTTAATTGGAAAAATAAAAAAAAAACAATTTTTTTCTTTAATTATTTGATTAAGAAAAATGATTTTTTTTCTATAATCAAAAAAAAATGAATTTTTTTGTGGTTTTTAAAACTACCTAATGCTTGATTTAACAATCATTAAACCAAATAATTAAAAAAATTTGTTTATTAAACCAAATGATTAATAATTTATTTTTAACAGTTTTTTTAACCGAATACTAATAAATTCATTAAAAAATTATTTGTTTTTTTTTTTAAACTGGAAAATCAAAATAAAATAAACTATTTCTTAAACAATTTTTAAACTGAATAACGAAAAAATTATTTTTCTTTTTTTTTTAAAAAAAAAATACTCTATTGTTTATCATTTTTACCATTTTTTCAATAATAAAAAAACAATTGTTTTTCTTAATTAAATTATTTTGTTTAAAAAAAATGACTTTAGAAAAAACAATTTTTTCTTAATTATTTTGATTAAGAAAATAATTTTCTTGATTGTTAATCGTTTTGACATTTTAATGAAAAAAATAACAAAAATGATTGACTAATCATTTAATAAAAAAAATAATTTTATGTTTATTTTTTTCTTTCTCTAATATAATCTATTTAATAATTTTCTTTAGTCCTGGTTGTTTTTTGGGCAGAATTTATTAATAAACTTTTGTTTTTAGCGGGTACAATTGATGGTTTTCTTGATAGGATCAACAAAATTAAAAAGTAGGATCAACAAAATTAAAAAAATTTACAAAAACCTATTATTTGATGACTCAACTAAACATGCAATGAAAGTGGCACAGGAAGGCCTAAATCGTGATTTTACTCTTTTGATGTCAAAAAAAGCCTAAGTATAAGCATATGCATTAATCATTAGGCATAAATGCTTTAAGCTTTAAGCATTATTATAAAACGCATTTCTCGAGTTCACATTGCGCATTTCCTAATTCAGACGATTTTATATTGAGTCTTGAAGATCAGTACAACCGAAAATCCAAATTGAGTGAAAAAGTCGATTAATTTAGAAATGATCTAATCACTTCAAAATCTTCTTTACGCTAATTAATTAAGTATTTGTACATCATGTGTTACTGTGTCACAGTGATTTGGATTTAGGCTTTTTAAGTTTCGAGCTAAAACTCTTTTAAAGGTTTTGATCAAAGTCGAACCGTTTTAATTATTTTTTTTTTTATTTTCTTTTAAAGTATCGATAAATCTTTTTTCAATTTTTTTTTGAAAAGTTTTGAGCTTTCAAAATTTTTTATTTTTTCTCAATCAAACTATCAAACCTTTTTTTAATTTTTTTATTTTCTACCGAACCAAAGCTTTTTTTAATTATAATTATTTATTTTTGATCAAACTGGCAAACTTTTTTTTAGTTTCAAATTTCAAATTTTTTGGCGCAAGATTGTGATATATGCAATTTTTTTTTTATTTTTATCCTTCAATAAAAGAACATTATTAACATTTTACATTTTTTTAGGCGGCTCTTTAGGTTGGACATGGAATTTTGGTAAGTGCAAATTTTCTACTTTTTTTTTTTTTACCCATCTTCTAATGAATATTTACTGATAGTTTGTTCTCTTTCTTTTTATTAGACAGTTGGTTCTTTGGCTCTTTGTGCATGAATTTCAGTAAGTTTTTCTTTATTTTTTTTTTAAAATACTTTTAATAAATTAATTATTAATATTTCATATTTTAGGCGGATCTATAATGTCAATAACGTACTATCATAGGATTATATTCAAGCTAAGTTATTGAATTAAAGATGAGCACGTACCTTTATACATACTATTATTCAAGATCAAATCTATTTTTCGATATATCAAGTATAATCTAGGCGATGGTACGGACACTAAAGTCATGAGGTCTTGGTAAGAAATTAGTTAATTCATTTCTCTTGACAAAATATTTCCTAATGTTTTTTTCATTTCTCCTTTTTTAAATGATTGTTTTTTCAGATTTCTTTAGACGCATAAGAATTCAATGAGTGGGGGTTTTTTTTTTTGAGTCAACTTATTATTTTAACAGAATGTCCCTTAATATTCCATCCTTTCTTTTAGGCGAATCTGGATGGAAAACCTTTAAAAAAGATGGCTTTTAGCTTTTTTTTTTGTAAGGAAGAATTAAGCTCCAACTTGAACACCAAAATTATTCCAGGAGAGCACAGAGAATATCAGATCAATCAGGTGATACCATTGTCCAAGTCAGGTTCCCACCTTGTTATAGTTGTGTCACCAGGGGTGCTTTGTCAACAGAAATTTAGTACATTGATCGCTTAAAAATCTGCGGCTATCCAATTATAACAAGAGGAACATTAGATAATTATTTGCAAATATATTGTAGGACATTATATAATACATTAATTAATTTATTAACATGTATATCATGTATATTTGATAAATTGTAGCAAATTACTGTAAAATATAATGTAAATTTAATTATAAAATACAACACTAAAATACATTTAGAAAATTTTGGTTGCTACACAAATTTTTACACTTCAAAAAAAAAAATAAAATAAAAAAGAAATTTTTTTAACATCTTAAGAAATGATTTTAGTCGATCATTGTACACTCGCAGATACGTCACACAAATATCTTGATTAATTTATTCTGACTGATGTTTGATGTTATTTACTATCTTTTAAAGATTATTATTCAAGCTCATCATTATTTCGAGACCAGTTTTTGTTAAAACTTTACCAAAATATTATCAAAAAATGTTATCACAAGATTGACATGAAATTGAAAATACTTGATGATAAACACGTGACTGCTAGGCCGCAAAACATAAGGTTTCTGTAAAGTTCTTTTTGTTTTGTAATAAGGTTATATCTATAATTATATATACCTCTTATTAATTCCCATTCTCTCGTTTTCATTGATAATATTATTGAATTTCCATAAAGAATTTCTATAAATGAGCATAGTAGATCTTGAATTATTTTTAATTCCTCTTTCTTTTCTTCATTTTTATGTTTCGTAATTTTGGCGTCAATGCCTTCTTCTATTACTTCTCTTAAATTGAATACATTTTCTTCGCATATTCATATATGTTCCCAATCTTTCTCTTCTTTCTCGCATCTTGAACATATACTAGATATTATTCCATTTGTATTTCTTTCATTCAAGATCTTGTAGGTGGGTAGTTCTTTTAGTAGATTTTTTATTCTATATGCTTTTTCTGACGTATCTTCTTTACTACATTGCGTTTTCTTGAATTTTGTTCTGTTACTCAAAAATTTTAGCGAATATTGCCAGTCAAATTCGTTCTTAAATTCAACATAAAAAATCTTCTAATCTATTACTATTTAAAATCTTGTTTTTTCAATGGACGTCAGAGCATTTCTCCCTCCATTTTCTATATTCACCTGTTATTAAAATGTTGTGCCAGTGAATATTAAATTCTTTGCTTTTTAAATACGTCTCTTCTAAATTTATTTCGTCAATTTCCTCTTCCCCTTTTATTTTTTCATCAAGTGTTTTACTCATCTTTTCTATATTTCCTTTGTAATCTAAATCTTCGCTTACTATTCTAATATCGATAATGATTTCTTTTTTCATTATTAGTTCTTCTAAATATATTAATTCTATATAATGTTTGTTATCTAGGCATCTCTATTCATTTTTATTATTAAAAAAATTATTCATCACATTTGCTACTATTGGATCTATACTTGTATTGCCATTTTAACGGTATTATGATAATTTCTATTATATCATGCATTGTACTGTTGTTATCATAAAATAAATAAATGAATAAATAAATAAATAAGTGCCAAACTATATATGTCAGATTTTTTGGGAATTACTGTAACAAGCTGTTCATCACTTTTTGATTGTGAAACGAAAAAAGATTACCAAAATATGCTTAAAATTCATAATGGTAAAAGAGAGAATCCTATACCAGACACAACAATAAATTTATTGTTCTTATCAAAGTGAGTATAAAATTATGCGAAGCAATAATCCAAAGGAACTAGTATGCTTTTATTCAAAATTACAACAATGTCTTTTATTGGGTTACATTTGCCAGAATAACAAATTTATTCAGCTAACTTTATGACTTAGTTGAAAAGTGGAGTTAACATTGGCAGTCATTTCAATAACTATAATTTAAAATTAAAAAGAAATCATTTTTTTTTATTTCTTTTTTTTTTAATATTTTATTAGTTCAGCCATTCAGGTTGAGAATTTATCGTGTAAATCAGTGTTCGGCAAATGACTTGAAATGACAAATGATTCAAATGACAAATGGCCTGAGAGTGACCTGATTTATTTGAAGATAACGTTGACCAATAATATAGTTCTAGCTTGCGTTATGTTTGCTTTATTTTTTTTTTATTTTTGGCTGAATCAAATGATAAGAATATTAACAAATCAAAACAAATAACTGAAATGACCAAATAACAAAAGATTATGAATAATAACAAATGATTAGCCAAATCATTTGAATGGTCAAATGACCAGGTTACTTCTGAACACTAGTGTCAATAGGATTATCTACATTTCTGTTCAGTTTTAAAATTGAATTTAAAATATTTTCATTATTTTATAGCAAATAATATATATGATAATATAACTTATTCTGCACCATTAATAAACAGTTGAGGTCGGTAAGTAAGCACATTTTGTTGACCTATTGTAAAAGTATCTCCATTATTAATTTTCAAAGAACATGATGAATGTCTGTTAC
Source organism: Rhizophagus clarus (assembly GCA_015698045.1). Classification (NCBI taxonomy): domain Eukaryota; kingdom Fungi; phylum Glomeromycota; class Glomeromycetes; order Glomerales; family Glomeraceae; genus Rhizophagus; species Rhizophagus clarus. The sequence goes on along the minus strand of BLAL01000313.1, from coordinate 482,091 downwards.
GTTAGTAGTTTAAATAATACTAAAATTACAATCTGTAACTAGAAAATAAAGTAAAGTGTATCCACCAATTAGATTGGATTTGTCACTCCTCTTGAATCCCTATAAAAAAACTGGATACGTTTTCAGTAAGATTTTTATATGATTTTTTTCCTTAGAAATAACATATCACAATAGACCGTTGAAAAGATACGGAAAAATGCACAATTCTGTATCACTATAAATATGGTTTGGATACAGAATTTGCATGGAATTCATACGGAATTTACATGATTTAATCACTGATTTACTATGAAATTTATATTATTGCTTATTAAATTTACTGTTTATATTACAATTTATTACAATTTATTACTAGACTTATTTACATAACTGATAAATTTAATTTTATTTATTAAATCAAAAAATAAAAAAATAAAATAAAATACAAATATATTATAAATAGTTAATTCCTATCAAACAAACCAAAACAAAAAGAAACATTAATATTATTTCTACTGATGTTTCTTTAAGAAATTTAATTTTTTTAAGAAATCAAAAGTCTCCAGGAGCACTTAGTCCAAAGAAATAACCTAATCCTTCAAAATAAATGAAAAAAAATACTAGTACGTTTCTTTAACTCAATTAGACCAACGCTTTCCTATTGTACCTATAATTCTGGATTCGTCCAAGTCATCAGCCAAAAACAAAAAAAAAAGAAATATAAGCTCCGCCTATATAGTACCTGCAATCATCCCAGTCTCCAAACGTCCAGTTCCTACTTGACTTACAAAAAAAAAGTACTTCAAAATTGATCCACAAAAAGAAAAAAGAAACCAAGCAGCCAAAAAAAAATCTGGTCTACAAAATAAAAGAATAAATATAAATAAAAAAGAAAGGATAGTGAGGTGGAAGTAAAAAAGTAAAATAAATAAAAAAAAATTTTTTTTTTTGAAAAAAGGAATAACAAAGTTAGGGAAGGAAATAAAAAAAGATTTTTAAAGGGATGACAAAGTTAGAAAAGTAGAGCAGAAGGTAACTTACATAACCCAGCTTATAGGAACTTCTCTTTTTAAATTAAAAACTCAGGAAATACCTGCACTAAATAAGGCTTTTTATTCACCAGTCCTGACAAACTTTGTGTCAATAGTCACAGTTAGTCCATCTTTAACCTCTAACCTACGCTGCCAGAAGGGAGAAAATCCAGAAATAATTCAGTAAAAAACAGGGCAAAATAAATTTTTTTTTTAAAAAGAAAAGAGGGTAATGAATGGGAATAAAAGAATTAAACCAAAAAATTTTTTTTTTTTTTTTAAAAGAGGGCAACGAAGTTAGAAAAATAAAGGAAAAGAAGTTTTAAAAGAAGAGTAGCAAGTGAGAATAAAAGGAGGGCAACAAATAAAAGAAAAAAAGAGTTTTTTTTTTAAAAAAAAAAAAAAAATAGCGAAATAAAAAATCAGGGAGAGGAAGTCAGGAAGTTAGGAAAAACAAAGGGTGGAAGATCAAAGCTAGGCTTATATAAACAAAAAACGTATCATAACAAATCACGTGATCACATGTTATGACTAAATCTCTATAATTAAAAATATTTGTAATGTTTAGAATACCTGTATAAATAAATTTAAATTGTGTAACCTTATTTTATTGGCCATATTATCACATGATGTTACACAAAATCCCAAAAAGAAAATTTTGCTCCCTACAAAAATTGGAAGTTTCTTATTCTGAAAAAAAGAATTTAATGTTACACAAATTCCAAAAATGGAAATATTTTCCCTTGCAAAAATCTGGTCAGGTTGGTTTAACAAGTATTCTAAAAAAGGAAATTAGTATGCTGATCATTTAATTCTGGCCAGAATTACAGCCATTATTACAATTAAATATAAAAAAACAAAAATGAAAAGGAAAAGTGTTAGGGATTAGGGGTAGATTAGGGTTAGGGTTAGGGTTAGGGTTAGAGTTAGGGATTAGGATTAGGGTTAGGATTAGGATTAGGGTTAGAATTAGGAATTAGAATTAGGGTTATGGTTAGGAATTAGGGTTAGTATTAGGATTAGATTAAAATTAGAGTTAGGATTAGGATTTGTATATTATTTTATTAATAAATACCAACCTGATATGAAGCAGCGGGCTTCAAGCTAGTTATTATTTAAAAAAAACAAGTTCAAAAATTCTGTATACATTTTGTATATATTAATTTTTCCGCATACATTCCATGTGCACCAATTTTTTTAAAAACATTTAAAAATGAATTACATATTAAATATACAGAATTATTATACGGAATTGGTAAAAATGTATATCAAACGTTTATAAACTGTATCCTTTCTGTATACAGATTTCTTATAGGGAATTAGATTGGATTTTGCATAATTCAAACCGTGAAGTAATAAGTTGGAAAAAGAAGATGAATATTACAAATAAAATTAAAGGCACAAAGGATCTGCTGGGAGTAGAGGCAGAATTAATATGACAGGAAAAACATATTTGAAAGCGCGCAAAGTTGTGTAGAGCGTTGGACCGCTTTTGTATAGATAGAAAGAGAATGTAAAAGATGTGTGGAAAAAACAAGCAGTAGATGATCTACAGAGTTTTAGCATCAGTGGAGATATGTTATTTAGCATCGATTAATAGAAGGGAAGTCAAATATTCGATATAGTATTATCATAGTAGTCTTTTATAGTAGGGAAAATTTCTTTTTTTATTTTTAATGGTCTTTAATATTAAATGCTTTTAGGATAGAATAGAAAAGTCTTCATTATTAATAATTAATATTAATAATACCTTAATATCTTAGTGTATAGGTACAAATTTTATTATACTACGTTATTGAGTATCTCAAATATATATATAAAGATCAGAGGCAGCCAAAATTTTTACTATTAGCTGTACGCATTTTTTCAGGGCCAAAGTTATGATAATTTTGGCCGGTAATAGGTTTTCACTAGAAACTATTTAAAAAAGGAAAGGTTTTCATGATTTTTTTGACTGGTTGTACGCAAACTCAAATCTGACCTTTTTACGATCAACAAAGGCTCTAACCTCACATTTCATGTCTCAAGTGCCTAGGTTATATCCTTCATGGTCCGCCCATGGTTTCAACTCATATCCGTGATACAACTTGACTAACATGCTATGTCATGGATTAAATACCCGTGTGCTAGTCATTCATAAGGAAATTCAACATCTCTTATTATTGTCAGTTATAGTTTATAAATGATAGTCCTATTTATCAATTACAGACATTTATGTCTGTGATATTTGTTGTCAGATGCTCATGATGCCTCTTGTCAAATACAGACATTTATGTCCGTGACGTTTGTTATCTGTTGTTCACGATTCTTCTTGCTAGGTACGAACATTTATGTCTGTGATGTTTGTTATCAAGTGTGCTTGTTGTCAGGTACGAATGATATTTGTTATCAATTGTTCATGGTGCTTCTTGTCAGATACGGACATTTATGTCTGTGATATTTGTTGTCAGTTAGGTACGGGTGATGTTTGTTTGCTTAGTATAATATTTCTTGTCAGATATAAGCATTTATATTCATGATATTTGTTGTCAGTTAATTAGCTCTTGTTTATGATATCTTTATTAACAGACATAGACGTTTATGTCTATGATGTTCTAAATTTTTAGGGGTATGTGTCAATGAAAGGTCACATGATAAACGTTGGAGTAGAACAAATGTGATTAAATAAGTTAGATTAATAATAATTACCAATATTGTTAAATAACAGTTGTTACCTTTTAATTAAACAATACTTTCCTTCTGATCAATATTTGTTTTGACCTTTATAATATCGGACTACATCTAAATATAATACTTTGTGTGATCATGTCACAGTACTTCTTATAAGCTTGCAAATCTTCAATGCTGTATTGGTCTAATTTCTGTAGTTTTAGTTTCTATTAATTTTATGAAGTAAAATTTACTTTATTTTTAAAAATTTCATTCCCTATTATTTCTTTTAAATCAAACTCTTTCTGAAGCTTTTTTCAACTCATGTGTTTAATAACAAGTTAAAACACAATATATCTTTATTATCGACAATTTTTTCTTGGAGATTCCATAGTAATAAACAAAAAAGCATTAATTTCATGTTGATCTTCTGTTAGAGTTAGAAATTCAGAACTTTTATAAAAGAAAAAAAATTTTTTTTTTGTGGTTTTGGTTTTATAATAAGTAATTTTGTATCAATTAAAAACAAAGATTAATCATAATCAAATAGATTATTATTATTAGACACATGACTATTTTTCAATAATTTGCAAAAATATAAATTGTTCTATAGTTTCAGATCAATAAACAATTTGACACGTGTCTATATATCATATTGGTATGAACAATAAATTTAATACGCAACAATACTTTGTGTAATTTGTGCATAATTTTATTGTAATATGTCCTTCAGTTTTTGTTTACATCTAATTAAAAGCATAATAAATATTCTTTGCATTGTTTAACTATTTAAAAAATTCATGTTCGTGTATTAATGATAATATTTTGCAAATCACTAATCAGTTTGGCAAAAAATAAAAATTTTAATTTTTTTTTTTTTTAGATAACGATCATAGATCAGTTTTGTGGAGAATATTTTAATCAACCAAACCTAAAAAATTTGTTGATCAACTCGTATTGTGTTTATATTCTAATTGTAATTTGATTTTGCTTATCATCAAAAAAAACTTGATGGACATACAAAATGCTGTTTATATCAATATTTTGAATTTAAAAGAAAAATAAATAAATAATAAAAATATATGTATTGAATAAAAAAAAAAAAAAGAATTAAAAAGTTGTGTAAATTTTTTTCTTAATTTTATTATAATTTAAAATAATCAAAGAAATAAAAAATACGTGAAAATTAAAACATCATCATAAAAACGAAACCAAAAATTTTCATTTATTATTTTAATCTATAAAAAATTTTAATGTTGTATGCTGCTATCAAGTCCTATAATCTTATATTACTAAATTCTTAACGAAAAATTTTTAAGTCGCCAGAATACTTAACAGTTAATAAAAATGAAAGAGTAGAGGGGTATGACACAGGTGACAAATATTTTACTTTTATCACGTGATTTTCCTGCTTTAAACATCCCCCTTTTATCGCAAAGATCTTGCTCTTATCGTTAAATTCTTGAATTTTCTAATAAAATTGCAGCTTTTTTTTAAGACAAAATAAAAACATTATAACAAAAAATGATTTAGGTTAGGCAGTTAATTTGGCCAAAAGATTACACACTATTGATATTCAGTTGTCAGATGCCACAATTTTAAGATTCTTTCATTTAAGGCTATCTTTATCCCTCCTATATTATTAAGAGTTATTTTATCATCATATAACCCATTTGTCAGGAAAAGAATATTAGATAGAGGAATTACTTAAAATAATAATATTTAACATCATAAATTAATTACCATTGTGCATTTCTTGTCATATCCCGTTAGATCAATTGATTCGGTGACTAGTATGAGAGTGCAAGTCAGGTTGTACTTGTATGCAGCTGAAAATTTAATTATAGTATCCTTTCCACGTATGTCATAATATACTAGTATCTTCAATTGTGTTGAAATATACTATTACATTCACAAATTATATCAAATTAAAAACGAGCGATATACCCTATTAGTAAGTTTGTCGAGCTGCAATGTATTACTTATCTTTTGGGAAGGACTTCAATTATTGAATTTTATCTCTATTACTTCTTTGTGGACGATTTATGACATGTGAGTATGCATATGGTTTGAGAATAGTCGTTTTCAATTTCTTTTCTAGAAATATTTCTAATTTACCACAAAATACTATACATTATTTGAATCTAAACCACAGCTATCGCATATAGTAATTTCTTCTGTAAATAAATAATAAGTGTTTATAGTTAGCAAATGAACGAGTATAAATTTATTAGTAAACTAAGTATTAATTTTATAATCTAGTAATCAAATATCATTACAGCTTATGGGAAGTCGCATATGAAATCCGTCATCCGGATTGAATAACGATTTAATCCGAATGAAAACTGTTATTTAACGAAAATCCGGATAAAAAAAATTATTATTTCAAAAATCCAGTCCTGCCATTATATGCGCAACGTCAAACACTAACAAATAGACCACAAATTGTTAAAATCTGATCATTGGTTTTGGAAATATTTTAAGTTATCCGAAACCTGGCAATCCGGATGGATCCGTCGAAATCCGGTTCAAACCGCAGATTTCTTCCGGATTTTCGGTTTAATCCGGATCAATCCGAATCAATCCGTACACGGATCGAAGCACTAACTGTACTGTACATATAAATAAACGTTAATGATAGATCGCCTGATTTTTTTTTATTTACAGTACATACTAATTTTGCTTAAAAAAAAAAAAATTAAAATTCAATTACGGAAAAACGTGATATTTATATACTTTATTTATTTATTTAAATAAGAATATGTATAAAAACTAATTTAAAGAAAAAAATTAAATAATAAAAAAATTATAAATTCATAATTTACGATAACTAATAGAATTACTTAATTAATTTATTCTGTTAAGATTCACCAATTTAATCCGTTAAATTGTTGAGAAACATTATTTACTGAGAATCGAATCATCAGTTGTGAAGAAATGGATTACAGAGAATTATCAATTCGTTGAGTTTGTTGAAAATCAATTCGTAAAGATTCTATTTAATGGATTAAAGTTTCATTAATAACGTATATTTATTATGCATAATAAAATATTAAATTAATACCTGAATATTTCATGCTTATTTTATTACTAGCATTTTGTTTATAATAATCATCAGAATTTGTTGGTTCAGGAAGATTACCAAAGTTAAGCAATCTACTTGTATAAATAGCTTCTGAATGTGATTTATATGAAGTGGATGATTTATTATTACTTTTTTCCGCTTCTTTAATTTGCTTTATTATTTCTGCTTGATCTGATTTAGATGATCCGCTAAATTCACGTGACCATTCTCTTAAAATTTTACTAATTTCTAATGCTGTTGGTCGATTTAATGGATTTGCGTCTAGGCACTTTTTAACTAGATGTACAATTAATTGAGGTATATTATTTTTGAAATTTGGCCTAAGCCCTTTACAAATTTGTATTGCTAAAAATTTATCATGGCTTACATCACGATATGGAGGTAATCCAGAAATTATTTCATACATAATTATACCAAAACTATAAATATCTGCAGCTTTAGTATAACTTTTACCTAGTAAAATTTCAGGAGCAACATAAGGTAAAACACCATATATACTATTTTTTGTATTTTCAGAATCATTATAATCTGCAGGTTTACATAATCCCATATCAGTTATACACGCAATACCCCTATGCAATAATATATTACCAATATGTAAATCTCGATGGATTAGTTTATGAAAATGCATATGGTTAAGTCCAAATGCAATATCATATAAATAACTAATCTTATTTTTCCAATCTAATTTAGTATAATTTATGCTTCGTAAACTTCCACCTTCTGCATAATCCATAACCATCATATAGTTTTTAGTTTCCGGATCTTGAGTTATTCCATAAAGTTTAATAATATTTGCATAACTATTAATTTTATGATGTTGCATGATCTAAATATAAAATAAAAATATTAATTGACTTGAAGATTTTTAAATTAATAAAAATAATTTTATACCTCATTCATAAATTCAAATGTAATATTTCTTGAATTATCTAAACTTTTCAGGGCCACCGATTTATGTTGAAATTTTCTCATCCAATTTTTCTTTTCATCATCCCATTTATGTATATATCCATCAATCCAAATTGCTTTAGATACATTTCCAAATCCGCCTTTTGCAATATGTTTAACTTCATTAAATCTATCATAAGATATCCATTCTAACGCTACACTTGTATTATTATGAGCTAATAACTGAGTACCTTGAATAAATTTATCAATACCATTATTACCACTTGTCCAATTTTCAAAATCTCGTTGAAAAAATTTGGAATTACAAATGTAATAACATTTTTTACATTTATCATTCAAAACCATTAAATAATTTTTTGATACTGGATTTTGAGTTATTCCATAAAATTCATAATCATTTTTAACCTATAAATACAATAAATTAATAAAAAATATTAACAAAATAAAACATTTATTAAATAATATTATACCTCATTAAGAAATTCTAATGTCATATTTTTTGGATCATTTAAACTTTTCAGAATAAATAACATATCTTTATTATTTCTTTCCCAATTCTGATTTTCATTATTCCATTCATTAATATGCCCATCAATCCAAATTGCTCTGTATACGTTAATACTTGCAACATATTTAATATCATAAAACCTATCATAAGGTATCCATTCCAATGCTTCTTTTGCATCATTATGGGCTAATAATTGGATTTCTTGAATAAATTTATCAATGTCGTTATTACCACTAGTCCAATTATCAAAATTTTGTTGAAAATACATTGCATTACAAATTTTATTACATGTTTTGCATATTTTGCATTTATTATTCAAAATCATCATATAATTTTTTGTTTCTGAATTATAAGTTACTCCATAAAATTTATAATTTATTTTAATCTACAAATGTAATAATACTGTATATATTAGTAAATAAAAATCAAAATATTTAAGCTTTGTTAATTTATAATACCTTATTTATAAATTCTGGTGCAAAACTTATTGGAGTATCTAAATTTTTCAAATACACGAACATATTATGACCTTTTCTTTCCCAATTTTGATTTTTATCATTCCAACATTCTATATATCCATTAATCCAATTTGCTCTATACATTTCGTCAAACTCATCTTTTGCAATATATTTAATATTCTGAAATTTATTATAAGGTATCCATTCCAATGCGTGTGATATTTCACTATTTTCATGAACTGATAGCTGAGTATTTTGAATAAATTTATCAATATCATCATTGCCACTAGTCCAATCTATAAATTTCTGTTGAAAATATATTGCATTACATATTTTATTACATATTTTACACTTTTTATATTTATTATTCAAAACCATCATATAATTTTTCGTATCTGGATTCTGGGTTATTCCATAAAATTCATAATCTACTTTAATCTATAAATGCAATGATATATTATTAGCAAGTGAAAATAATTTCCATTGAATAATTAATTTACTATACCTTATTTGTAAATTCTAATGTAAGATTTATTGGAGCATTTAAATTCTCCAAATTAACAAGCATATTATAACCTTCTCTTGCCCACTTTTGATTTGTATTATTACTCCAATACTTTATATATCCATCAATCCAATCTGCTCTATACGCTTTGTCAAGCCCATCCTTTGCAATATATTTAATATTTTGAAATCTATTATAAGGTATCCATTCTAATGCATGTGATATTTCATTATCATTGTGAACTGATAGCTGAGTATTTTGAATAAATTTATCAATATCATCATTACCACTAGTCCAACTATCGAATTTTCGTTGAAAATATACTGCATTACATATTTTATTACATATTTTACATTTGTTATTCAAAACCATCATATAATTCTTTGTTTCTGGATCCTGTGTTATTCCATAAAATTCATGATCTATTTTAACCTACAAATGTAATAATATATTAATAAATTAAAATTAAAAACTTAAATTTTATTGAATAATCAGTATATCATACCTTATTTGCAAACTCTAATGTGAGATTTACTGAAGTATTCAAACTTTTCAAATTTACGAACATGTTTTGACCTTTTCTTATCAAATTCTGATTCTCATCATCCCAATGTTCTACATTTCCATCAGTCCAATTTGCATTATAGACTTTGTATTCTGTAACATATTTAATATCAAAAAGTCTATCATAAGGTATCCATTCTAAAGCTTTATTTGCATCATCATGAGCTAATAGCTGGGTATCTTGAATATATTTATCAATGACATCATTACCACTAGTCCAATTATTAAAATTTTGTTGAAAATACATCGCATTACATATTTCATCACATTTTTTACATTTGCTATTCGTGACCATCATATAATTTTTTGTTCTTGGATCCTGGGTTATTCCATAAGATTTTTTGATCTAAAATACAAATATATTAGTAAAATTAAAAATTTACAATTACATTATATTATAAATTCATACACATACTTCTTTCATAAATTCCAATGAAATATTATTTAAATTATTTAAACTTTTTAAAATCAGAACCTCATGTTGACCTTCTCTTTCCCAATTTTCGTTTACATAATTCCAATAACTTATATATCCATCAATCCTCTTTGCTTTATATATTTCATCATTTACAATATATTTAACATCACAAAATCTATCGTAGGGTATCCATTCTAACGCATCTGTTACTTTAGAGGCAGTATGTTCAATTAGTTGAGTATTTTGGATAAATTTATCAATGTCATCATTACCACTAGTCCAATTATCAAAATTTTTTTGAAAGCGTCTTGCATTACATTCATAAAGACATCGATTACATGAATAATTTTCATTATACATTGATTCGATTTATATATAATTTATCAAACAAATAGTAAATTAGTGGAATGATGTTGTACAATGTCGCAAAAAAATAAAATAAAATAAAACAAATTTGCGTGGAGACCGTTTATATTTGTTCGTTGATCACGTGATTTGTGTCTAAACAAAATTGATCATTTCATTGAAAGTTGCTTTGTGTGTGAAATGTGTGAAAAGGTACCCGTCAATAATTGAATCAACAGATCAAAAAGCGAGGAAAAAAAACATTACAAACGTTGAATTTCAAAATATTAGTATTTATTTTATTCATTATATATACTACGTACATTAAAAAATACACAATAAATATAAAAGGTTACAATTTCTGTTTTTATATAATATAATAGGGACGTATCCGGTTTCTGGCGACTTCTTTTACCCATCAGGAAATGTCACAATTATTTAATTCGGGTAAAACCGCCGCCGCTCGCCGAAGTTCCTGTAAATGATCAACCTATTATTTCTGTGATCGTTAACTAAAACTGATTGGCTTTACCGACACGTGATCTTAGTTAATTATTTTTATTAAATAATACCTCTTCGTACATAATTATACCAAAATTGTAAATATCGGCAGCTTTTGTATAACTAAAATTTCAGGAACTATATAGAATGTCATATACGGTATTTTTTTGTGCATCATGATTTACAGGTTTACACAATCCCATATCAGTTATAACAGCATTATTTTTAAGCTTTAATATCATCTATATAAAAGGCAAAAAAATGATATTAAAAAGCAAGATATTTAAAATCTTATTTAGTAATAAATTATTTGTGCCTCATTCACAAAATATTTATTGAATTTAACCTTTTTAAAGCCACGGAGATATCTTTATCATATCTTTTCCAATTCTTGTTTTCATTATCACACTCTATACGTCCATCAATCCAATTTGCTCTACGCACTTCATTGAACTCACCTTCTTTGGAAATATACTTTATACCATGAAATTTATTATAAGGTATCCATTCTAATGCATATTACGCTATTGCTACCATTTTGTTTGCAATCCAAAATTAAATAGTTTTGCTATTAAATATTTTTGAAGCCAATTTCAAGACGATTCCCAAAGTTGCAAAATCCAGTTTCGAAAACATGCTAATTGCTAAATCTTCGATAATTAGTTTAAATATGAAATCGTTATTTACTATTATGTATTATTCGAATTTGTTCCTAATTGATACTTATTTTGATCACATGTCAATTACAAATTCACACTTCGTATTTATCACATAAATTTAATTAGTAATATGAGCGAAAATTGGTCCATATGATACATATCGAAAAATCGATCAATATTTGTGCGATTTAGACCAGAATACAAACCCATTGAATAGCAAAAAAATTTCATATATCACAGGCTACGACCTGGTTTACATTTATCTTTTACACGTCTCTTTTATGACAATTAAGATCACAGTGGAATGATCTACAAAACAATAATTATGCATATTGGGAGAGTTACAAAAACTTGTATATACTGTACTTTATATCTTTGTGGTAATAGTGACATATGACATCATCATCATAAATAACAATTTCAAATGGCAATTCCGCAGTAAACATATTAGGGAAATGTCTAACAACGAAACCGTGTCCCAAGCTAAAGACACAGTCGCCTTATTCGCCCCGAAGTTGTCCATTTGTATTCTCGATTCCACGGTGAAATTTTGACATGGAATTTTAGTTCACAGTCTCACGTTTCGGGAATACATTTAATTTCTGCGCAGTAACACGTGGTTTGTTAAGATCAATGTTTCTCCGATAAAGCCCAAACAGTATTGATCTGAGGTTTTATCGGATTTGTGAAGAGTGACCTGGGGGTCACGGTTGGATTATTTCATCACGTTTCTGACTCCGTAATCCGCATTTGATTTCTAATTACATAACGGTGTCCTAGATTACATTTGTTCTTTGGAACAGATCCAAAGTTAAAAAACAAGAGACAAATAATATTACATCAACATAGCCAATAGCTCACTGATATTTTCAGATGATGAAACCTTCCTTACTGAAATCACGACCACATAAGAAACGAACAATGCAGAAAATCGTTTCAAGATTTTTTGTTCCAATGATATACGTATTTTATATTTCTTATTTAAGTTATATGATATAGACATAATGACACTAACGTACGGGGTGAGTAAGTTTTCATTTATTTTGCGTAAATTTATTTATTCCTTGAATTTGGTTGCCAAACAAAAATTTGGAATAAAATAGATACATGAATTTAGGTTTGTGAAGAGAATCCCAAAGGGTTTCCGTTTACAATTTATATCTCGTATTCGAACACGTAATGTGTATGCCAACAAATAATACAAATAGTATCATGTAAATCGATGAAAGCTAAATGTAAATTCTTTTAGTGTAGGACAGTTGATTCCATAACAATAAAACCCCTATGAAAAAATATATACTTAAAATATACTTAAAATTTTAAAAATATTTTTTAAAATACTCTTAAAATATTCTTAAAACATACTTAAAATTTTTAAAAGAATATTTTAAATTTTTAAGCACATTTTAAGTATATATTTTTTTATAGGGAATAATGTATTAGTTACAAGCAAAAACGGTTTAGTAATCGAAACAGAAGAGGGATAACAATCATTGTTCCTTCTCATTGCGAAGCAATTTCTCTTTCAAAAAGGAAAATAGTTTTTTTTGTTATCTAGTATGAAATAATAGAAGCCAGTAACTAGCAAAACTAGAAGAGATCAATAGTCGTTAATTTGTTATTTTAATATGCTTAAACAACATGATTATAAAGATTACTAATTACTATAAATATTTATAAACAATAAACTCCGATATAACACGGATGGTAACAATCGTTCCTAACGTCTCCTTTAACAGCCGGCACTAATAAACTAAGTACTCCCAACAACAAATCCGCTATTTGCTTCGTACCACAAGAGACTTAGACTTCTTATTGCTTCGAAGATTAGACTTCTTCTTGTTTGTAGCACCAGAAAACTTTGTCTTTCTTGGTCGTCTACTTTTTATTCTTCTTAGCATTGGAAAAAAATGGTGCTGCTTCATAATTTTTTGATAGGTCCTGTCACATGACCTTAGTTGTCACCGAAGAAGATCAGGTGAAAGGTAAAAGTTTATCCGCATAAGTGACATGACATGCGATAAATTATAAAAGATAGATTATACTGTATATAGACATTGAACCGAAATAATTTTCATCTTGTACAGTCCTGGACATAAGTAACTGTACCCCTGTAATTTCTGAAGTTAAATAACAACTTTCATTAAAATTTTTTTTTAAATTCAAGTACAATAATAACCTTGATAATATGTAAAATTACAGGCTTTTATGATACGTAGATCAGGAATTAGATGATCGGTAAATTTTGTGTTTCAAAAAAAGTTATCTTCTTTTACGTGAATATTTTCATTTTTTTATTATTTCATGCCCTGACCTCTTAGTTATATAGAATTTTTTTTTGATATATTAATTTTTTAAGAGTCATTAAACGTTTTTCTAGAGTTTTAATCAAATTAGATGCATAGCCAGAGAATTTTAATTATGTTATAATCTTCCTTTTATTTTATTGTGATTTTTGAATGGTGTTTAGAATTATTAACTTTATGCAGAATTTACTCTAAATTATATTTACTAAAAAACTTATAGGAATAAGCCAAGAGATCCCTTTTATAGATATTATGCATAAAATGAGTATTGAGGTTCTACTGAAAGCAAATTGGTTTACTAAACCTCAGAGCTAAAAAAATCACTATAAAAATGGATTTTTTGCATATGATATGATTTTTTTCATTATTTAAGACTTTATTTTAATGTTATTCTTGGCCCAATAAATGGCTATAATCTTAATTATAATAAATGTAAGTAACTATTTTTTCAAAATTTCACTTTAATTTGATTGAATATTTGCGCACAAAAAACTGTTTTGTATAATTTATTAGAAAAGATCGTCATTTTGCAGCTAAAATTCACCGATCATCTAACTCCTGATTTATATGTTATACAAACCTCTAATTTTGTAAATGATCAAGATTAAGAATGACCTTCAACCCTGGAAATTTTTAGGGTAGGTTATCACATGACTTCAAAAAATATTGGGGTACAGATACTTATGACCAGGCCTGTATTTTGTTTGAATATTTATTATTGAAATGATAATTTTACTTTTAACCAAGGGCTAAATTGTGGAGACTGTGTCACGTAATTTTGATAAAATTTAAATTGAATTTTATAACGTAAATTAAAATTAAATATTAAAACATAGAAAATAATTAAATTAATAAATGAATAAATAAATAAAATCCTTGCAATTTATTTCATTTGAACATAATTTTTTTTATAGTTCATTCAGTTAAATTATTACATTATATTTAATGCTGAAAAAAAAAAAATGCACAAATAAAGAACTTTTATAAAAAAAAAAAGAAATTAATGTGATCGACGATCGGTCAAGAGCAATTTGCATGCTCAGTTAATAATTGTAAAGCTTTGCATGATTATTTGACTTAAATTACAATTATTTGAAAAAAAAAACGGTTCGGTCAAATCTTTATTTACAAACAATAACACACAATAACTGGATACAGAGTCAACGAGTCGATCAACAACTGAATTTATGACGAGTCAAATCATAATCGATTCGAATTTTTCGTTTAATTCACAAGTTGACTTGTTAATAAAAAAGAAAATAACAAAATTAAAAATGAAACAAAGGATCACAAAGAAAAAATTTATTCCGTATAATACCTTAAAAGTGTATTGTTATAAAGGAAATATGTTAATAAAAAACAAAAAAAAAACGCCACAATTCCACAATTACGAAATTCACTTTGTCTAATAAAAAAAAATTATAAAATAAATGAATAAAACACATAAAAATAATTACACACTCGTAAAAACATCATTACACGAAATTTATCTTACGATTCCAATTATTCTAAAATGTAAAAATAAAATAAACAAATAGAGTAAAATAATACAGCTGTATTCTCCCAAATTTCTAAAAAATTATTATTTTTTTTTTATATTATTGTACAAAAAAAAATATCAACCGAAATCCCGAATAATCAATCCCGTTCAAAGATTATTAAATCAATAACTTTCGTTTCAGTACGTAATTCAACTAATTCATGAGTAATGTGCGCAAGTGTATCCATATTAAAAAGAAAAATATGGATAATTACATAAATGATGATATTAATAATATTATAGTCAATTTGAATAAAAATTTTTCGTCCCTCTCGTAACCAAACTACCACAATAACAAATAATGACTTTATTGTACGTGGTTACATTTTTCGGAATAACAAAATACCGAAATTAACTTTGTTTGTCGTTAACCGAACATTTATCATGAAATAATGAAAGTATTACTAACGATAACTTGAGTCTTTTGAAGTTGAAATCCTTATTCATAACTGCATCGCTTTCAAAGTAAAAAAAAAATTGGACTTTAAAAAAAAATTTTTTTTTTTTTGGAAATCAAGTTATAAACAGATAACTGATAAACTGACGGATATGACAAAGGAGGAAAATGAAGTTATACAATTTGAGATAGATCAAACTTAATCTTTACCAATTACCGATCGGTGATACTTATGCAACTTCGATTTGAAAAAAGCTCTCCACTCATATCATTCCACTATAATATTTTGATTATCGCTCGACTCGATATATTAATATGGTTAAAAATCTTGCTGTCTTAATACTATGTCTTTTTTAAATCATGTTATTAATTAATTAGTTGATTATTCTTTTTCTTCTTTTTTCCTTCACGTCAATCACATGTCGTCATTGATTAAACTTTAATTCTGCACTCTTGTTTGACAATTCCGTATCTTTCCATCTAATCATTTGTTCATTTTCTTCTCACGTACAATAATATAAAGGTAAAAATAGTATTTTATAATGTTTATTTAACTGATAAAGTTTGTTCTTTTGAGAAATTTCTTTACATAAAATAAATAGGAAACTATTGTTCGTGAAGACTGGTTCGTAATACTGTAACAGTTACATTAGAAGAAAATTCTTTTTAGTTTTTTTGTGAAAGAAAAAAATTTTTTAATTAGAAGTACTTAATCCAATTAAGGTAAATGTGATAGACAAAATATTTTTTTGATATACACAAAATTGTCATTAATTGACCCTTTGTACTTCCCCATCTCAAGATAATCTGAACTTTATCTTCGGTACGACGATCACAATGAATATACTGTACGTCATAAAGTCTTACTCTAACATTTCATTATAAATAATCGTTCAATCCCAATGAAATTTTTTCTTTAAAAAAATCATTCTTTAAAAAAAAAAAAAATTAAAATAGTTCTCAAACATTTCTCAATTTATAAATATGAATTCAAAAATTTTTGCTGTGGCCTTTATCTTTTTTTTCGTTCTCATTTCTTCTGCAAATGCTCATATAGCATTTGTCAATCCTCCATTTAGAGGAAATAATGACGATACAATGAGAGATCCTCCTTGTGGAGGTTCTAATGAAGTAAATACTACTGCTATAACAGACTTTCCTGTTACAGGTAAGTTGAACGTTCAATCATTAGCTTTAGCTTTGCATTCGAATTCTCTTTAACGGTCCCTATTTCATGCGAAAATAATATGGCGATCTCGTCATTAATTTGATCACTGTCATGATAATCTATTTTGAATTTTATATTATATAGATGGTCAAGCTACGGTTGATATCGGTCATGGTGACGGTGTTTTGCTCTTCAACTACGCTCCTGATTCTAATAGCACTTTCCAATCTGTCTCAGGTTTTTAATTCTTAAAAAGGTTTAATTTTTCTTTTTGTTCTTAAATAAATATATATTAAATTTATATATATATTTTTTCGATACATGAAGATAATGTCACAGTTGCCGTTGCTGAAGGAACAGGACCGAAACCTTATACTGTACCAATTAATGTCTCTAAAGCTGGTGCAAAAATTGGTGACCAAGGTGTACTTCAAACTATTTTCATTCAAGGAGGAGTGAATTTTACCTATCAATGTGCTGATATCAAGGTTGTAGATCCTAACCCTAAAGCAGCAAATACCGCATCATCTTTTGTTGGTATATCTGAGGTCGCTTTGTTCATAATCGGTTTGACTTCTTTTGTCATGACTAATTTATAATTTAAAGGATTTTTTTTCATATATATTAAAAAAAGCATTAAATGACACGTAAATCCTTCTAAATGTACAAAGCTAATATGTTAGTTGATATTAATTAATATTTTAAATAAAATTTGTATTTTTCGACATAAAATTGTACCTACAATACAAGTTATAAGTTATACTATCTCTATCATTAAAATTAAAGAAATTTTTTCGTATATCACTTTTTTTTAAAGTGCTGCATGCATTATTAATTAATATTTATTAAGAAAAATGAAACGTATAGAATAAAAAAATAATATGTAACTCTTATAAAACGCGTTCTTGCAAAATTAGTAAAGCGAACCTTTTTCAAATCACGTATATTTCTATTCTAACCAAGTCGACTAACATTTCTGGAAGGCAACGCTCTCATAAACCGCCGATTGGACGATCAACTGGGAGTGTGGAAATATTTTCCTGAAACAGGGATTTTTTTTTACTAGGGTATTATGTCTAAGGATAGAATTAGGATACTGCCCATTGTCGATCGTGCATCCTAGCATCTCCATGAAAAAATTGTAACCAGGTTACAAGTTACTTGATCTTCACACATGATCCGGATTATTATTTTCGGTAATTATGTTTCGTAAAAATCGTAGAATAAAATTTATTGTTCACAAAATGTGCAATATTTAACAATAAAAAATGGTGAAAAAAGCAAATATAGTTACCCATAATAATTGAATTTCTGTAAATAAGTTAGTTATTTTAATACTTACAGTAGATGCGCTACAATAATATATTACCAGTATATTATTGAATTCTTGACGTAGTTTGACGAATTTTTTTAGCGCTGTAATATCATCGTCCATCTTTTCTAAAAATTTGAGATTAGGTCAAACTTCTTTAACCATAGATATAATAATATAGAAAGGCTGTTATTTTTATTGTTATTTATTGATTTGTGTTAGATGACAAACTGCGTATCTGACTCAAACGCGTAGGAAACAATTTTAATTTCACATAAAATAAATATAAAATTTTTCCGTGACACATAAGTTTAACTTATGGAATAAAAAATAATTTCATTAATAATATTACTTTTAATATTTTGCCATTGCCATTCAGACTTACATAAATAATAAATTTTTTAACTTTTTAAATAAATAAATCGATTATATTATTGGATGACGCTCACGTGGCGGACAGAGAAATACACGTGAACGGAAAGATTCATCTTTTTTTTCATAATACGTAGACATATTGACCCAGGTAATCATAGTATTACGTCTATCAAATCGAAATTTAAAGTTACAATAGTGTTTATAAAAGATTTTACTGGTATTTTTGGAAGATAATAGCAAAACACTTATAACATCTTGAAATCATTTATTTTTCTTGTTTATTTGTTCAATTATTTGCATTAATTTTTGGCATATATTGGAAATAATATTAAACATGGTCAACAATATGTTTATCACATTTTTTGAAATTGATGCATGTGTTTCAACAAAGAAATTTGTTGTTCTTTAAACTTAATCTCGGTCTGATGTCGTTGTTTGATATCACTAATCTGATTTTCTAATTGTTGAATATTCTTTGTATATTTATCTTCAATTCCTTCGATATCTCTTTTCAAATTTTCAACAATTATTTGATGTTGATTTTTCTCTTCGTTGTATTTGTCATTTAAATCATTATATTTTTCTTGTAAAATTTTCTTTTCTTCTTTAAACTTTTTAGTAGTTTGCGATAATTGAATCTGCATATTTTAATAATATCATCATTTACTTCTCGGATTTTTCGAGTAATTTCTGCTGTGTATACTGCACTCATTGATGTGATATGATATTGCAATTCTTTGAGGCGTTGTTCATACACATGATCACCAGGTGAAAATATATCTATATCCGGAGAAATACCCCATCGATTACCTATGGAATTGATAAAGGCCTCAATTGTCTCATTCCAATAAGTCTTTCTAAAATATCCTGGATTTAAAGTCTGCTTTTTTCTGCATTTTGAGAAAACAAGAATCATGCACCGGAAATGCTCTTCCATGAAGAATCTCTTTATTGTGTTGATCATATGTACTTGTTCAGGCGAGGACCGTCCGGCTACTATAGGCATTTTTTTTTCAATACATGTCTCTAATTTAGTAAGTCACAAGTCCCTACATGATCGTAATTATCAATACCTCATTCACAAATCACGAATAATATAGCCTTAATTCCATAAGCAAACTTTTGAATAGTAAGAGCGATTTCTTTTAAGATTTCTTCGTTGGGAACATCAGTTGCATAAATCCCTGGTGTGTCGATAATGTTGTAAATTTCGTCCCTGTAAATCGCAGAACAAGACTTTTTGGTGACAGTAAACTATTATTTTCGAGGGTTAGTAAACAAATATAAATTATATTCAAATTAAGTTTAGAGCGAAGGATTATTTATTGTTATGTTACCGTTACAAACTTCACCTTATTTCTTTTTATGATTATGTATTGAAACACCAACATTGATATATATATCATGTACGAAGGAATTAAACGGTTTCGCTTTCTTAGATTTATATTTTACATACTCACATAGCTATCAGAAGCGGGGAAGGTAGGATTTTCATCCTCAGACGTTCCTAACATCATATTTCCTAATGTGCTTTTACCAACGCCTTACAAATAAATAAATGTGCGACATGCTTCCAATCAACGGGAAAAAAAGAAAAAAAAATGATTGAAAAAAATTACATAAGTAAATACCGGCTTTTCCAACCAAGAGTATTGCGGGTGCGTTAATAATCAATGAAGGACTAAAAGATAAATAAATATTATAATTAATTAAGAAAAAAAGAAACTTAAGTTTTTTAATTTCTTACGTATTATCTTCCATAGTTATCGGTTCAGGTTGAAAATATCGTTAATTCACCAAACGATAAAAAAAGCAGTAATAAACGGAAGCAGTAGTTTAAATATAGAAATCGTCGTTTACATGAGTGCTGTACAATGATGATTAACCTCATTAATGCACGTAGATGGACGCTCTCTTGCATTTTTTATAGAGGTGTTAACTGTTCTACTTTTTTTTATTTCGATTTCTTTATAGCAAAATTTTATGAAGTAATGACCTGAAAACATGAATTAATCCTGTAAAGATAATGAATTCATTGTCCTGTGGCACAGTCATTTTTTATTCGGCAATGAATAGTATAAGTTCTTATATAAACCCTGAATCTACAATTTTTCATTATAACGTTACGTTTTATTTTAATATTAAATGTTTTCCTTTCATTATCAAAATTTTCAATTTTTCATTATTCGAAAAATCCTTTTCTATATTTTATGCTAAAAAAAAAATTATATAGGTTTTATTTTAAGTCAGTGCAACGAAAATAAAAATAACTTTATTGAAATATTAATCAATTTGTTTGGCTTGCTCTATAAAAAAAATAGATACGTTATACACTTATACGGAATTTATACTATTAAATGCTGAAAAATGCGTTTTATAATACTGGGAGATACGGATTTGGCCAATTTTCCGTATCTGGGAGGTATATACGCTTCTCAGTATCATTTTATGTAAAAACGTACATAATGAGATACGGAAAATTGTTTAATTCTGTATCTCAATATTATAAAACGTGCAACGTATCTTTCAGTACAAATTCCATACAAAAACGTATCCATTTTTTTTTTATAGGGTTGCAATATTAACAACAATAAATCGACTACTTTTATCATGACACTAATAAATGAAAGATATGTTATTTCTAAAAACTTGAACATAGTATGGATGAAGTCGTTCTTCACGATGCATTATATGAGCCCATCAAAGAACTGTAATAAAAGACCATAACAGGAACTGAACATACCGTTGAGCAAGTCAATTCTTGTGAAGCTAATGTACTTGTCATGTCCTGTTTAGATATTTATTGATAACTACCTTTAATTAATAGAACGTTGATTCAAACTCATATATTTGCTATACCATCCACGTGTGATTGCGATTTATTTCTTTTATTTTGAACCAAAATCATTTACACAAAATTTCATGAAATTATAAATTAATTTTTTCCTACTTCAGACAAATATATTACTGATTTTTTCGTACAAAGACTTTTGCAGGAACGTAAACTTTATGGTTGTTTGATGTAAAATCTCTTCCAATTAAAGGAAAGTAACACAAATCTACATACAAATTTTCATTATCATTATCATCAAAATTTTCTCCTTCCATAAATTTTTCATTCACCTTAACATTATATGGAATCCAAACATATTGTAGAACAAAAGGTTCATATACTTTTAGTCTGAACCAAAATATCTTTATAATTTCGCGAATTATAGTTGCTGCCAAGTTCTCAACTGCAATTTTCTCTTGCTGACATTTGATAATACGTAAATCATTCATAATGTTGTTTAATTTTTTCTTACAAAAAGTGATGAAAGGATGCTCAAATATAGTATTACTTTTTATATCAGTAAATCCACAATTATCAAGAATCAAATAAACTTGTTTATGTAAATTTGTTGATGCAACGCGTATTATTTCATCACTTCCAGTACGATATTTAGAAGCATTAGCTAATAATGTGGATAACAAAGATGCTTTATTAATAATATCTGATTCAAGATAATTTTGTCCTGACTTTCCTGTACTTTGAAAGTACTTTGTTGCATCAGAAAATATCGTTTCAATAATATGACGTTGCAAAACTGCTTGAATAAGTAACAAATCATCCTTCTGATTTGTAATTTTAGTTGGACATTTGTAAAGTAATAAAAGTTTTCTAATTTCTTCTATGTTCACAATAACACCTTGATTTAATTCTGTTACATATTCCTTTAAATTATTATTTAATTCTGAAATATCATTATTTAAATTCATAACGTAATTTTGGTTTTGATCAGCGTCATCTGATTGATCAGATAAAGTATTTTCTAATTGATTTGTCAAATTGGTATTTCTTTGATATAGACTATCATTTTCAGCATTTAGTTCATCCTTTTCTTTTTCTAAACTTTGTAATTGAGTTTCTTTCAATTCTATAGATTGTTGTAATTGATTAATTTGTTGCTCTTGCAGTTTGATTTTGGTTTGATGTTGTTGATTAATATCACTAATCTGATTTTCTAATTGTTGAATATTCTTTGTATATTTATCTTCAATTCCTTCGATATCTCTTTTCAAATTTTCAACAATTATTTGATGTTGATTTTTCTCTTCGTTGTATTTGTCATTTAAATCATTATATTTTTCTTGTAAATTTTTGTACAATTGGTTTACATCTTGAAATTTTTTCTTTTCTTCTTTAAACTTTTTAGTAGTTTGCGATAATTGAATCTGTATATTTTTAATAATATCATCATTTACTTCTCGGATTTTTCGAGTAATTTCTGCTGTGTATACTGCACTCATTGATGTGATATGATATTGCAATTCTTTGAGGCGTTGTTCATACACATGATCACCAGGTGAAAATATATCTATATCCGGAGAAATACACCATCGATTACCTATGGAATTGATAAAGGCCTTAATTGTCTCATTCCAATAAGTCTTTCTAAAATATCCTGGATCTAAAGTCTGCTTTTTTCTGCATTTTGAGAAAACAAGAATCATGCACCGGAAATGCTCTTCCATGAAGAATCTCTTTATTGTGTTAATCATATGTACTTGTTCAGGCGACCGTCCAAATCCTATAGGCAATTTTTTTTCAATATATGCCTCTAATTTAGTAAGTCACAAGTCCCTACATGATCGTAATTATCAATACCTCACTCACCTAACACGAATAATATAGCCTTAATTCCATAAGCACACTTTTGAATAGTAAGAGCGATTTCTTTTAAGATTTCTTCGTTGGGAACATCAGTTGCATAAATCCCTGGCGTGTCGATAATGTTGTAAATTTCGTCCCCAATTTTGTAAATCGCAGAACAAGACTTTTTGGTGACAGTAAACTATTATTTTCGAGGGTTAGTAAACAAATATAAATTGTATTCAAAATTAAGTTTAGAGCGAAGAATCATTTACTATTAACTTCTGTTTTTGTTCCCGTTACAAACTTCACTTTAATTTATTTTTATGAATTATGTATTGAAATACCAACATTGATATATATATCATGCGTGAAGGAATTAAACGGTTAGCTTTCTTAGATTTATATTTTACATACTTACACAGCTATCAGAAGCGGGAAAGGTAGGATTTTCATCCTCAGACGTTCCTAACATCATATTTCCTAATGTGCTTTTACCAACGCCTTACAAATAAATAAATGTGCGACATGCTTCCAATCAAAGGGAAAAAAAGAAAAAAAAATGATTGAAAAAAATTACATAAGTAAATACCGGTTGTTCCAACCAAGAGTATTGCGGGTGCGTTAATAATCAATGAAGGACTAAAAGATAAATAAATATTATAATTAATTAAGAAAAAAAGAAACTTAAGTTTTTTAATTTCTTACGTATTATCTTCCATAGTTATCGGTTCAGGTTGAAAATATCGTTAATTCACCAAACGATAAAAAAAGCAGTAATAAACGGAAGCAGTAGTTTAAATAAAGAAATCGTCGCTTACATGAGTGCTGTACAATGATGATTAACCTCATTAATGCACGTAGATGGACGCCCTCTTGCTTTTTTTATAGAGGTGTTAACTGTAAATCACTTAAAATGTTGCACAAATAATAAATGAAACTTTGATATTGTGAAAATTAGTTCTACTTTTTTTTTTATTTCAATTTCTTTATAGCAAAATTTTATGAAGTAATGACCTGAAAACATGAATTAATCCTGTAAAGATAATGAATTCATTGTCCTGTGGCACAGTCATTTTTTATTCGGCAATGAATAGTATAAGTTCCTATATAAACCCTGAATCTACAATTTTTCATTATAACGTTACGTTTTATTTTAATATTAAATGTTTTCATTTCATTATCAAAATTTTCAATTTTTCATTATTCGAAAAATCCTTTTCTATATTTTATACTAAAAAAAAAATTATATAGGTTTTATTTTAAGTCAGTGCAACGAAAATAAAAATAACTTTATTGAAATATTAATCAATTTGTTTGGCTTGCTCTATAAAAAAAAAATAGATACGTTATACACTTATACGGAATTTATACTATTAAATGCTGAAAAATGCATTTTATAATACTGGGAGATACGGATTTGGCCAATTTTCCGTATCTCGGAGGTATATACGCTTCTCAGTATCATTTTATGTAAAAACGTACATAATGAGATACGGAAAATTGTTTAATTCTGTATCTCAATATTATAAAACGTGCAACGTATCTTTCAGTACAAATTCCATACAAAAACGTATCCATTTTTTTTTTTATAGGGTTGCAATATTGACAACAATAAATCGATAACTTTTATCATAACACTAATAAATGAAAGTTATGTTATTTCTAAAAACTTGAACATAGTATGGATGAAGTCGTTCTTCGCGATGCATTATATGAGCCCACCAACGAACTGTAATAAAAGACCATAACAGGAACTGAATATACCGTTGAGTAAGTCAATTCTTGTGAAGCTAATGTACTTGTCATGTCCTGTTTAGATATTTATTGATAACTACCTTTAATTAATAGAACGTTGATTCAAACTCATATATTTGCTATACCATCCACAAATACTTTTACTAGCTGCTAAATTCGTGTGATTGCGATTTATTTCTTTTATTTTGAACCAAAATCATTTACACAAAATTTCATGAAATTATAAATTAATTTTTTCCTACTTCAGACAAATATATTACTGATTTTTTCGTACAAAAACTTTTGCAGGAACGTAAACTTTATGGTTGTTTGATGTAAAATCTCTTCCAATTAAAGGAAAGTAACACAAATCTACATACAAATTTTCATTATCATTATCATCAAAATTTTCTCCTTCCATAAATTTTTCATTCACCTTAGCATTATATGGAATCCAAACATATTGTAGAACAAAAGGTTCATATACTTTTAGTCTGAACCAAAATATCTTTATAACTTCGCGAATTATAGTTGCTGCCAAGTTCTCAACTGCAATTTTCTCTTGCTGACCTTTAATAATACGTAATTCATTCATAGTGTTGTTTAATTTTTTCTTACAAAAAGTGATGAAAGGATGCTCAAATATAGTATTACTTTTTATATCAGTAAATCCACAATTATCAAGAATCAAATAAACTTGTTTATGTAAATTTGTTGATGCAACGCGTATTATTTCATCACTTCCAGTACGATATTTAGAAGCATTAGCTAATAATGTGGATAACAAAGATGCTTTATTAATAATATCTGATTCAAGATAATCTTGTCCTGACTTTCCTGTACTTTGAAAGTACTTTGTTGCATCAGAAAATATCGTTTCAATAATATGACGTTGCAAAACTGCTTGAATAAGTAACAAACAATCCTTCTGATTTGTAATTTTAGTTGGACATTTGTAAAGTAATAAAAGTTTTCTAATTTCTTCTATGTTCACAATAACATCTTGATTTAATTCTGTTACATATTCCTTTAAATTATTATTTAATTCTGAAATATCATTATTTAAATTCATAACGTAATTTTGGTTTTGATCAGCGTCATCTGATTGATCAGATAAAGTATTTTCTAATTGATTTGTCAAATTGGTATTTCTTTGATATAGACTATCATTTTCAGCATTTAGTTCATCCTTTTCTTTTTCTAAACTTTGTAATTGAGTTTCTTTCAATTCTATAGATTGTTGTAATTGATTAATTTGTTGCTCTTGCAGTTTGATTTTGGTTTGATGTTGTTGATTAATATCACTAATCTGATTTTCTAATTGTTGAATATTCTTTAAATATTTATCTTTAGTTTCTTTGAAATCAATTTTCATATTTTCAACGATAATTTGATGATGAATTTTCTCTTCATTGTATTTGTTCATTACATCATCATGATTTTTTTGCAAATTATCGTATAATAATTTATAATTATTAAGATCATTATTAGATGCCTGAATTTCATTTTGAAGTTTATTTTGCATTTGATTTTCTCTTTGTTCTTGTAACTTAATTTTACTTTGATGCTGTCGATTAAGATCATTAATTTGATTTTCTAATTGTTGAATATTCTTTAAATATTTATCTTCAATTTCTTTGATATTATTTTCCAAATTTTCAACAATTTTTTGATGATGATTTTTCTCTTCATTGTACTTGTTCGTTGCATCATCATAATTTATTTGCAAATTTTCGTATAATAATTTATATTTATTAAGATCATTATTAGATGCTCGAATTTCATCTTGAAGTCTATTTTGCATTTGATTCTCTCTTTGCTCTTGTAACTTAATTTTACTTTGATGCTGTTGACTAATATCATTAATCTGATTTTCTAATTGTTGTATATTCTTTAAATATTTATCTTCAATTTCTTTAATATTGCTTTCCAAATTTTCAATAATTTTTTGATGTTGATTTTTCTCTTGATTGTATTTGTTCGTTGTATCATCATATTTTATTTGCAAATTTTCATATAATAATTGATATTTATTAAGATCATCATTAGATGTTCGAATTTTTTCCTGAAGTTTATTTTGCATTTGATTTTCTCTTTGCTCTTGTAACTTAATTCTGCTTTGATGTTGTTGATTAATATATATACATACATACATACATACATACATACATACATACATATATATATATAATTGTTGGATATTCATCTTTAAATTTTCAATAATATTTAGATGTTTATTTGTCTCTTCTTCATATTTGCTTGTTGCATCATTGTATTCTTCTTTCAAACTATCATATAATGACTTATATTTATCAAAGTTATTATTTGATACTAGAACTTCATCTCGAAGTACTTTAATATCATTTTTTAAATTTTCAACAATCATTTGATGTTGATTCGCCTTTTCATTGTATTTTCTCATTAAATTATCATGTTCTTCTTGTAAATTATTATATAATTGGTTTGCATCATTAAGTTTTTCCTCCTCTTCTTTAAGTGCACTTTGAAGTTTTTCCTTTTCTTCTTTAAGTGTACGTTGTAGTTTTTCCTTTTCTTCTTTAAATGCACTTTGAAGTTTTTCATTTAATTCTTTAAGTGCAATTTGAAGATTTTCCTTTTCTTCTTTAAGCTTTTTGCTTGTATCTTGAATATTATTATTGCTATAAATTTCACCTGGATTAACATTATTTAAAGGATCATTATTTAAATTTTTAAAAAAAAAATAAATATATAAAACAAATTAACGAATAAAAAATCTTACCGTAATTCAAGCCGTATTGAACAGCTAATAAAAAAGTAAAATTTCAATATTATCATTAGATTTTAATTAAAAAAAGATTTTTAATAAACTACACTTACCCCCTTTTATTATAATATCTTCAGAAAAAGGTGGTATATGAATAAGTTGTACTCTTTCACTAAACTTTTCCTTGATTCTTAATTGTAAATACTTTGATCTTCCCAATTCGCCAATCAATAATAAAGCAAAACAACCATTATTGCATAAACGTAATTGAGAATCAATTAGTTGTATAATCCTTTTTATAATGGGATCGAACATTGCTTTAACATCTTCAAATCCTAAATAAATTGACCAATCAGCTTCAATCATATTAGCACGATATTCTCCTTCACAATATCGTATTAAAGCTGGACAATATTCTAAAAAAAAAAAAAAAATTCATAAAATAGTAAGTATTTTAAATAATTTTTTTTTTTTAAGAAAAAATAACTCATCAATATCACATTACCTTCCAAATCAAAATAAACATCAGGATCAAATTCTGATTGAACTCCAGTAAATCTCATCATGATGTCACGCTTAAATTTACTTTGTAAATGTTTGAGTTGTTGTGGATGATTTTCCCCAAAAAGATTAATTGAAGTTGAACCAACTTCATGTTCTAAAAATTTAAGAAATTTCTGATATACAAAATTACCACCACAATTACTATCCTCAATTTTTTCTAATATATCACTTAATTTTTCATCTATCGAAAGCTGTCTTGTTGTTAATTTTATTGTAGCGTCTTCACATTCAACTATAATAAATTTTTCTAACAAATAAAATACAAATAATAAAATTTTTGTATTATTCAAGAAATTATTTGTACTTTTTGGACTCACCTCCAACCGATAAATTATGTTGCTTTAAATATTTCGTACAAAAAAGGGCAATAGCCTCAGCTTCAAAAAGATATAATTATAATTTATAAGTAATATCCAATTATCACATAATAAACGTACTACATAATACATACATTCTGTTATAAGTTTAAAATTCTGTCTACAATCATCGCTTAATAGCCCTGCTCTAATAACGCATTTCCTCATGGTCCTCTCCGAAATTTTATAATTATCGGGAACCTAATTATTTATTAAAACTAAATATAATCAAATTTCAAAGAAAACTAACAAAACGTTAAAATTATTTACCGTTAAGACGATAAAAGCTTCCTTCCAATTCTTCCAATGCCCACATATCGCTTCTTTTACAACTTCTCCCAATTTGTGGAGGTAATCTGTAATAACCTTTTCGTGGGATAAAGTTGGTTCAATTTCCATTTTATCTAAAAGTAACTTAAATAATTCAAGATGTTTTCTTTTGGGATTACTAATAT
Organism: Rhizophagus clarus; assembly: GCA_015698045.1. NCBI lineage: Eukaryota > Fungi > Glomeromycota > Glomeromycetes > Glomerales > Glomeraceae > Rhizophagus > Rhizophagus clarus. The sequence goes on along the minus strand of BLAL01000313.1, from coordinate 452,888 downwards.
TTTGTGCTCTTCCAATTTTTCTCTCTTCCAGCTCTACTAATGCTGGAAGCCCCCATAATTGCACATTCTTATATTTATCATCATATGATAATACTGTTGGAACTTTAACTTTTGCGCCATCATTCCAGTCAACATAAATAGTAATGTTTTTCGATAAACTCATATGCGCATATCCAAATCCCTTAAAAAAAAAGAAAAACTTATAAATTTACAATAGTAAAATTATAATAGATGCAATTAAAACGTACAGAATGAGTTGTTCCTAATTCTAACATTCATAAAGAAAATTTAGCAGCAAAATAATAATAAAATGAATAAATGGATACAAACAAACGTCTTAGACTTACCGATACCGACAACAAATCGATAATTAGCACTTCGAGACATGTTTTATCAGAATAATATTAGTAAGAATTGCTTTATAAACGAGTTTATTCATTCATTCAAAAAACTAAAATTTTTTACATGTGCAGTTATGCACTTACATATGCTCTGATATATTCGGGGTATAATTTACCCGAATATATTATTGCAAATCATCTCGACTTACCGATCGACAATCAGTTTCGCTAAAGATCATTTCACCAACAATGACCATTTCTCTGACAGGGTTATTTCACCAACAAATGCTAAATAAATAATCTTTCATAATAAAAAGACAGGTTTTTTGCATTTTTTATTATTTTTGTTGCTCATTATTTCAGAATATAATAAACACTAAATACAAATTTTTAATATATTGAATATTATATCATAGTACTGTTTATTATATTTTTTATTTAGAAAATTTCTATGATATAATATATAATAAATCATGTAAAGAAGTATTTAATATAACGGTTAAGATTAAAGTTGTTTATAAGCCTACTAAATGAAATATTATGTGTAATGAGTTATTCCGAAATTCAACTGTTTAAATCTATTTTCACGTCCACAACCACAATATTGAATCAATTCTTAAGAGTGTCATAAATGATAAGCTCAACTTAATGCCACTCATTTTATATTTCTCTTATAATTTTGAATACTCCTACATGTGCACGACCTACAAAATGCTCCCCATCTCCTATGTCATGCCTCGACTGAATTTTAAGTTCTTTAAAGAGTACACTCAATGCTGTCAGTGTCTGATCACAATGAAAAAGAAAAATTCCATTTCTTAATCTGCAGATTATTCTTTACAAATATAATAGGTTTCAAACCATTCCATGATATATTGACTTGTATTGCATATTGAGCAGTAAGGCCAAGGGCTTGTACTTCATGATATATATTTTGAGATAAATGGAAATGACAAGATAGCATTAATGACAGCTCGTTCAAAATCTGCTAAAACTAGAAATCTAGAGGCATTATTTGTGAGGTTTCATTTCCTCCAACACTTCTGTAAATTGTATAGATTTGTTTAGATATAGTTAAAACCGTCTTGAATGTTCCATCCATAATCCAGAACCATTTAAAGTTTTTGCGTATTTTCAGGAATAGTAAAATATTGTGGTTCTGCTGAAAAATTATCTCGTTTAACAGTTTGGTAAATTAACTATACTTGTACAAGTTGGTCATCTGTTTTCTTTAAATAAATTGAGACCTTTTAAATAGCCTGTTTCTCCAGCATGGTTGTGATTGATCATTATCCAACTGAATATTAGATGATGTTTGATCTTCAGTAAATATGGTATGATATGATTATAGCTTGTCCATCGCATCGTAGTTGATCCCATTTTTCATAATACTAATAATATGAATTGTTTTCTTTTTGTCTTTAACCATAAGATAGCCGTGAACATTGATTTGTCTATATTATAAATAAAAGAAACAACCTCAAGAATATTCGTTTAGGAAAAAAAAATTAAGCAAGATTAAAAAGAAAATAATAACGTTTTATACGTTAATTTGTACAACACTCCTTTTATGTATATATTGTATATATTTAATCTGGAATTTCACTAATTTTGGTAGTTATACAAAAAAAGAAATCGGTTCAACAATTGTGGCTATGCTATTTGATTATAAATCATGACGTAGAGAGATATAGTATAAGAAATTTCTGAAATTTTCGGAATTACCCTTTTCAGATTTTAGCTGTTGCTTGTACATAGACATTTAATTAAATAAACAATAAATAAAATAAATAGCAAAAAAAACTGAGCGACATAGTTTTTTATTTTGTAGGATTAAAAATAAAAAAAAAATTTAAATTTCAGTGTTATTTACTTTTACTTAGTTTATAAAATACTATTATTGTCAATACTCTAATTTTTTCTATGCAATTTAGTGTCCTGGTACGCTTTAATTTATTTGTCCTGGTGGGAGGGATCATTCTAAAGTATTGTTCTTATTTTTTGCATGTTAGTTTTTATCAATACATCAAAAAAAATATGATGCGAGATAAATCTTTGATTTGCATGTTACTAAATCTTAAAAAAGTAATTTGACATTTTTTTTTCATCATATCATAAAATTTTAACTTATTAAAAAAGTAATTTAACATTTGTACATTATAATATCTCCTTTTCCTTTAGTAAGCATAAACCTATTTTCTCAAGAAGGGGGTGGTAATTATATAACGTAAATAAATCAATAGATATTCTATAAATATAAATAAACGTACAAGTCACAAAACCAAAAAGATAATTCTCAAGGGTAAATTATTTCTTTCAGATTGCATGGAATTCCGAAAATTTCGAAATTTTTCTTAGGAAAAATATTTGATTAACAAAGATAATTAAAATATTTAATACTTATTAGGTAATTATTAATATTTCCACAGTAAGAAATAATGCCAGTGAAAAGTTTCACAACTCAGTTACTTAAAAAATAATGAAAATAAGTTCTGTAAAATAAGTTCTTTTTTCATTAATAAATTTTAATAAATTTTAATGAATGAAGTTAGCCTAATTTAACAAGTGTAACTTTGCAACATATTCTATTTTTCAGATATTAATAGTATGTATAATTGTTGTTTTTCGACATGGTTCAAGTAATACAATATGTTCATTCTCTAAAATTTTCTAAATATTCCCAGTGAGGCAATGTTGATACAATGATATATTTTAATCAGATGATGATTTTATTTGTACTTTAAAGTAGTTTAAACTTATGCGGGAAAAGTACACTCTGTAACCTACTTCTTGACAGACATAAAAATGAGCTTTTTTATGTTTCAGTCAAATTGGTAAGTGATTATTGCATTATTTGGAATTCATTTTATTCAGAAACGGAAAATGCCAAGTAGAAACAGTATTAATTAATGGCAGTATGTATGACATAATTGACACACCCGGAATTTTTGATACTTAAAGAAAAGATTCGCTTAAAGAAATCAGAAAATTATTCATAAATGTGCTTTTGATGTCAAGGCAATTATTATTGTTTTAGGTAACCAATATAAGAGAAATTTATACAACTAAACAGCTTACTGAAAGAATCTGAAAGATCAAGCAGAAAGCACGAGCGATTAGAGAAGAGGAAAGAAGGAATATGAGGATAAAATAATGGAGGATGCAATAAAAGCAGCGCGCGAAAAACTTACTAGAGAAGAAGAGATAGTTGGAGAGATTTTATAACGCAACACAATTATTGGGAGCTTTGATGAGTGGAATGGTGGTGGAAGATTTATTATTTTAATATCTTCTAGTCATTATTTACAAACCAGCACAAGTTAATAAACAAATCCATACTATTGCCGCCGTTCCTAAAGTAGGAAAAAGCCAAATTGATAAAAGAAGTATATATCAGTCATTTGTGTATCTCGAATCTCTGATGCGAATCAATGACCACTTAAAGGACCAACAACCGCTTTGTTAAAATATTGACAAAAAAAAATTCTTAAAAGATATCTATTATACAAAAACTTTTTCTAATTAGAGTCGTTCTAATAAAAGGTATATAAGTAAAGAAAACGCTCATAAAAGCATCATTACGCGAAACTTACCTTCTGTCTCCAATTGTTTCTATGAAAAATTCGATAAAATAAAATAATACTGTTTTGGTTTCGAACGAATTATCTTTACTTTTTATCAACGAGACAAATAGAATAACCTGACTCGTATGTATTCATAAAAAGAAATTTGCGCATATTATGATGAAATCGATCCTATAAATCGATCCTATATATATATACTGGTTATATATATAAAAAATAATTTTTTCTGCATCTCTTTTTTTTTGTATATAATCTTTTTTCAAACTAACCACGTTTTTGTAGTTCGAGAGACACCGAAACATAGAGTTCAAAAGTTAACGCAAAATATTTGACTTTTAATCATTATCAGTTTTATAGGACCGCACCGGTCCAAAATCGGTCCTAGGGCCGGACCGTTTAACATTCCTATAGACTATAGTGGTATGTATTGGAAACTACAAATACGGGCATCAAAACTTTATTTATTGTAGTGAATCTGGACGCGATCCATAAAAATGGATTCTTGGAATATGGTTTATAATTTATATAATCATATGGAAACATATAATGTATTATCAAAAAGAATTAGGAAAGGGAAGAGACTATTCATTATAACTAGATACTTATAGTATATAAGAAATAAGCAAAGGAAAAGTAATGTATATAGATAAAATATTAGTACAATATTGTCATGTTAAACAAAAAACAAAACAAAAAGCTATATTTTCTTTTAATAATATTTTTTTTTTTAAGATCGTGTGAAATTTCATAACTGAAATTATAAATTAATTTATTCCTACTTCATTAAATTATTGAATTTGTTGTTGATTTTTTCGAATAAAGACTTTTGCAGGAGCGTAAACTTTATGGTTGTTTGATGTAAGATCTCTTCCAATTAAAGGAAAGTAGCATAAATCAACATACAAATTTTCATTATCAACATCAGCAAAATTTTCACCTTCCATAAATTTTCCATCCACTTTAGCATTATATGGAATCCAAACATATTGTACAACGAAAGATTCATAAACTTTTAGTCTAAACCAAAATATCTTTATAATCTCACGAATTATAGTTGCTGCCAGGTTCTCAACTGCAATTTTCTCTTGATCTTTGATAATACGTAAATCATTCATAATGTTGTTTAGTTTTTCTTTACAAAAAGTAATGAAAGGATGCTCACATATAGTATTACTTTTTACATCAGTAAATCCACAATTGTCAAGAATTAAACAGATTTGTTTACGAAATTTTGTCGATGCAACACGTGTTATTTCATCATTTCCAGTACGATATTTAGAGGCATTAGCTAATGATGTGGATAATAAAGATGCTTTATTAATAATATCTGATTCAAGATAATCTTGTCCCGACTGTCCCGTGTTTTGAAAATACTTTGTTGCATCAGAAAATATCGTTTCAATAACATGACGTTGCAAAACTGCTTGAATAAGCAACAAATCATCCTTCTGACTTGTAATTCTAGTTTGACATTTGTAAAGCAATAAAAGCTTTCTAACTCCTTCCATATTAACAATAACATCTCGATCTAAATCTGTTATGTATTTCTTTAAATTCTTATTTAATTCTGAAATATCATTATTTAAATTCTTTTGATTTTGATCAGCGTCATCTGATTGACTAGATACTAATTGATTTATCAAATTAGTATTATTTTGATTTTTAACGCTTAATTTATCCTTTTCTTTTTCTAAACTTTGTAATTTAGTTTCTTTCAATTCTATAGATTGCTGTAATTGATTGATTTGTTGCTCTTGCAGCTTGATTTTGGTTTGATGATGTTGATCATTATCAATAATCTGATTTTCTAATTGTTGAATATCTTTTAAATATTTATCTTCAATATTAATTTTCATATTTTCAACGATTATTTGATGTTGATTTTTCTCTTGATTGTATTTGTTCATCACATCATTATAATTCTTTTGCAAATTATCATATAATGATTTATAATTATTAAGATCATTATTAGATGCCTGAATTTCATCTTGAAGTTTATTTTGAATTTGATTTTCTCTTTCCTCTTGCAACTTAATTTTATTTTGATGCTGTTGATTAATTTCATTAATTTGATTTTCTAATTGTTGAATATTCTTTAAATATTTATCTTCAATTTCTTTGATATTACTTTCCAAATCTTCTACAATTTTTTGATGCTGATTTTTCTCTTCATTGTACTTGTTTGTTGCATCATCATATTTTACTTGTAATTTCTCATATAATGATTTATAGTTATAATTATATTTCATTTGCGAATTTTCATATAATAATTTATATTTATTTGCATCATCAAATTTTATTTGCAAATTTTCGCATAATGATTTATATTTATTAAGATCATCAGTAGTTGTTTGAATTTCTCTTTGTCCTTGTAACCTAATATCTTTAATTTGAGCTTCTAATTTCATGAACTCATCATTCAAATTTCCATATTTGTTAGTCAAGTCATTATGTTTTTCCTGTAAATCGTTATACAATTTGTTTTCATCCTGAAGTTTTTTCTTTTCTTCTTCAAACTTTATAATAGTTTGTGATAAGTGACCCTGTATATTCTCAATAATATCACCATCATCGCTTATATTAACTGAATTGACATTATTTTTATTAAAAAAAAAAAATATTCTTAAAATTTTCCTTTTTTTTTAAAAAAAAAAAAAAATTAAATAAAGAAAAATACCATAATTCTTGCCATATAGAATAGCTAATAAAAAGGTAAAATTTTAACGTCATATACAATTTTTTAGTAAAAAAAAAAAAAATAAAATTTTTATGATTCTTACCCCCTTTCATTATAGCAGCTTCAGGAGAAGGTGGTATATGCACTCTCGTACTAAATTCTTCTTCAATTCTTGATCGTAAATATTGTGATTCTGCGAATTTCCCAACCAATGATAAAGGTAAACAATCGTTATTACAAGAATCAATTAGTTGCATAATTGTTTCTATAACGGGATCCAACAATGCTTTAGCATCTAAATAACTTAATTCGAGAATCCAATTATTTCTAACCATCCTATTACGATATTTTCCTTCACAATATTCTGCTAAAGAAGGACAATATTCTAAAAAAAAAATATATATCTTAAGATTAATTTTTTTGTTTTTTTTTATAAAGAAAATAATTTCATCAATATATTATATTCACCTTCCAATTCGAATTCGAAACGATTAAATTCTGATCGAATTCCGGTAAAGTTCATTAAGAAATATTTAATAACATTTTGTAAATATTGGAGTTGTTGTGGCTGACATTCTTTAAGAAGACTAATCGTCGATTCACCAACTTGCTCTTCTAAAAATCTAATTATTTCTTGATCCAAAAGATTACCACCAAAATTATTTTCAATTTCTTCTAATATTACACTTAGATTTTCGTCTATCAAAAGCTTCCTTGTCGTTAAAATTTATCGTATCATCCTCACATTTAACCACCATAAATTTTTCTAATGAAAAAAATTATAATTATTCAAAGAATAAATTTTTAATTATTCAAAAATTATTCGTACTTCTTACTTGCCTCCAACTGATAAATTATGTTCTTTTAAATGCTTCATACAAAAAAAGGCAATAGCTTCAGCTTTTAAAAAAAAAAAAAGAAAGAAACATTCCATAAGTAAAAAACGAAATTAAAACATAATAGATACATCACATAATACATACATTCCGTTATAACTATCAAATTTTGACTATAACGATAATTCAATAATCCTGCTTTAAAAGCGCATTCCCTCATAGTCCAAATTGAAATTTTATAATCATCGGGGATCTTTGTTTTTTTTTTTTTTTAAAAAAAAAAAAAAAAAAAAACATTTATTATCACATTTTACAACAAAATCCATAAAAATATTAAAATCGCATTTACCGTTAAGATGATAAGAACATGATTATGAAATTTTATTGATTCCCAACGTTTACATATCGTTTCTTTAACAATTTTTCCAAATCTACGGAGATAAGCTATAATAGCCTTTTCACAGGGTAATGGAGGTTGGGTTACTATTTTTCCTAAAAGTAACTTAAACAATTCAATATGCTTTCCTTCTAAAGCTGGAAATCCCCATGATAGCACTTTATTATATTCATCATCATATGATAATACTGTTGGGACTTTCACGGTTCCAGAGCGCCCATCCCATTCTGTATGAAAAGAAATGTCTTCCGTTGAGCTTATTTGAGCATATCCAAACCCCTTAAAACAAGGAAAAAAACTTTTAAATTTGGGAGAACAAATTTGAGTGAATAAGTAAAATTGTAAAGTTATAAACGTACAGAATGAGTAGTTCCGAGTTCTAAATTTCATAATGAAAAATGTTAGTAATGATATAATGAATAAACGGACACAAATAATCGAAATGTATTTATTAACTTACCGATACCAACAACAACGCGACAATCATTCATGTTTTGTCGGAATAATAGTATGGTAGCAAGAACATATAAGCTTTTTATAAAAAAGCCTTACAATGATGATCTTTCTTTTTTAAAAAATAAAGTTCACTGCTTTAATCAACGCATACCACATTATTCGATTGTTAGCCCGCAGTGTAACGAAGGACTATGATACTACGCAAGGAGATACGAATTTCCGGATGTCCGTCCGCACGTGATAATGTACGACTGTAAAACTCTTTCCTATTCTAATAATAAATAGCTTTTGTTAATTTATTTGATGCGGAACCTGTTCAATTAATTGTCAGTTTATGTTCGTTATGTAAAAAATGATATTTAAAGTTTTAGACCTTTATGAAGTGGTTCTCGAGGTTGAATAGTTAAGATAAAAAAATAACAAGTAAATAATTTTAATTTTTTTATTTATTTTATTTATTATAATAATAATAATTATTATCATTTTAGTGCTCAGGTGATAAAAAATTTTGTGAGATTTGAAAAAGTATTGTAAGAAATATCACAATATACAGAATATGGCAAAAATAAATAAAGTAAATTCTTGATATGTGGATCCTACTTGCGGACTACCGACTACATCGAGTTTTTAAATAAAATATTCAATTAATTTAAAATTTTAAATTATATGTAAATATAATATTATTAAAAAATAATGTCAACTGAAATCATTCAATAAATTTTAAATAAAGAATTTAGTTAGTTTAAGTTCTAGATGGTAAATATTATATAATATAATTAATCAATTTTTCTCTCTTGTGATAATAATAATAAATAAATCATTACTGTATTAAATAGATCATTACTTTATTCAGAAATGACTTGATTTTAAAATATAATTTTATAATAAATAATAATGTAATAATAAAGGAGTTACAGTCACACCTCCATAAGTGCACCCTCTATAAGTGCACGTAATATGTAAATTCTCTCTAAGTGCACGGTAAGCTTTAGTCCCAACTTAGAGAGGGAGTGCATTTATAAAGGGTAAAATATTAAGAACTCTTATAAGTGCACATTCTGCTATTTTTTTACTATGGTCCCAAGGGGGGTGCACTTATGGAGATATGACTGTATTCACATCATATACTCAAGTTAGTACATAACAAGGTATATCTCGAAGTAGTTGTATTCTACCGTAATAAATGAATTACTGAACAATAAATTTTTATATAAATTAGTTATTTTGTTAACAAGCATGTATTCGTTCTTATAAATTGAAATACTATTGATTTGTTGATTATGAATTTTAGATAACTGAATACTAAAAATAATTTTTGTTACATACTATGTTAATTGTTTAACAGGTGATAACTTTTTCATATGAACAATTGATAATGCGAGCTTATTATATTTCTATCAGAGGTTCAAACATAATATTTTAATACCCTATGATCTTCAATCGTATGCTTTATTGTTGAGCCGACCATAAAAAGAACGAATATGCTCGGTCTCATTTAAGTAATCCGATTTAATTGGTTTTATCTATGATAAAAAGAAAATAATAAATTAATTCAATTTTAATATTCGATATAAAGTAGATTTTACCTTTAGAATTAATGTCAAGATTGGTAAAATTTATTCTTAAAGATTCTATAAAATAAAGATGTTGTTCACTAACATTATATAATATATATCGATATAAATTATAATAATAAATTATATTATTTTACCTGAATATTCTTTTTCAAATAAATCATCATTATTTTCTGCATTTTTAGGTTCTGGGAGATTTTTAAAATCTAAAAGTCTGCTTGTGTAAACTGCTTGGGGATGTGTTGTATATGAGAGAGCTCCAGTAGATGATAATGCTGGTTGAACTGTTGAAGATAATGACTTTTTATTAATTTCATCTGCTTCTTTAGCTTGTTTCCATATTGTGAAATCTCCTCTACAATAATCACCATATAAGTCAATAAATAAGCTATATAACTCAACTGCTTTAGGTCGTTTTGAAGGGACTGCATCCCAACATTGATTAATAATGTCAAAAATGAATTGAGGAATTTTATAATCAGACCTTGGCCTCAATCCATTACAAATTTTCATTGCTAAGAATTCATCATGAGGTATATCATGATAAGGAGGTAATCCTGTACAAATTTCATATGCAATAATTCCAAATCCATAAATATCACTTTCTTGAGTATATTCTTTCCCTCTTAAAACTTCTGGATCTACATATGGTAATACTCCATATATTTCCTTCTTATCATTTTGAGAGGATTTAACATTTGCTGGTTGACATAATCCCAAATCAGTGACATAAGCAAGGCCACTATCATTCAATAAGTTTCCACAATGAAAATCATGGTGAATTAATTCACTGTTATGAATATCTTTAAGACCATGCGAAATATCTTCTAATAAAGAAATTTTATTACCCCAATTTAATGAATTAAAATTAATATTTAGATGTTGTCTTAAGCTGCACTCTTTTAATTTCATCACCATCATAAAATTATTTGTCTTTGGATCTTTAGTAATACCAAAACAACAAACTACAAAACTAGAAGTTGGATCACATGCTAAAATATTTGATTCAACCTTAAAAGAAAATTTGTTAGTTTATATTCATAAAGGCTATTAATACTAAATTTAAAGGAAATATCTTACTTCTTTTAAAAAATCAGCTGTAATTTCTTGTGAGTTATGCAAACATTTTAAAGCAACTTTTACTTCACCGGTTCTTCTCAGTTGACCATTTCTTTTGATGGAATGAATATTCCCATTTTTCCAAATTGCTTTATAAGTAGTACTAAAACCCCCTTTTGCTAAATATTCAATATCTTCAAATTTATCATATTCAATCCACTCTATAATCTTCACATAATGTTCGGCTTCTAATTGTGCTTTTTGAATAAATTCATCAACTTTATGATTTCCACTTGTCCAATTTTTGAAATTTTGTTGAAAATATTTTGATTTACATGATCGACAATAATCATGACCAGTATTGATCTGGTTACATTCGTGACATAAATCATATTCTTTATAACGTTCTTTCAATTTTTCATTCGAAATTAGTTTATCAATTAACGAGTTTTGTTCTTCAGTCAAATCATCATGAAAAAAATCTTTTATTTGCTCAATTACATCATCACTTAGTTTAATTTCATCCATTATAATGAATTAATTGTTAAATAAGGAATATGTTATTATTTCATGTGTAAAAATAACAAAAAAAAAAAATCAATGGAACGAGAACAACTTATGTCGGATTTTTCACTCCGATGCGGTAATGATTTAAGATCGATGACAAACTTATCAGAAAATGGCTAGTTAAAATATACAAAGACTTTGATCGCCAATTAAATTCATCAATTTAGACATTTTATTCAAATTTTCCATAATAGGTAAGATTAACATTACTTCAGCGTTAAGTGATGAAATCAAAGTCATGTGAAATTAAGCTAAACTTTTTACACACTTTCCGATATAATGATAATTTTTAAGATCCTTGGTCTGCCGTAATAAATGCATCAATGAATATGTAAATTAGTTACTTCGTTATCAGTAATGTACTGTATTTGCATAAATAACAGTACTATTCATTTGTTTATTATAACTTTTAAGAAACTAAATACTAAAAACAATTTATTACAATTGTTAATTTTTAACAGATGATAATATTTTTCAGAAAATTAACGTTATTTGACAATTTAAACTTATTATATTTATACCAAATGTTTAAGCATAATATTTTAATATTACAGTTGAAGCTCTCTATAATGAATCTTGATTTCTGAAGGTTACAATTTGTTATAATGAAAAATTTGGTAACATCTTTACCGAATTTTAAAAATTTGTTCGTTATACTAAATTTGGTATATAATCACAATAAAAAATGGAAGTCATTATTAGAATTTTTTTTTCATCATTTTTATTTAACTTATACTTTATTTATAAAATTTATAATGTGAAATTTCTATTAATAGTAATCCGATAAAGATTTGCTATATCCCTTAAATCTGATATAAAAATTCGTTAAAAATAACTGATAAATTCGTTAACGTAAGTAAAAATTCGGTATAAAAAAAAAAATTCGTTAACAAAAGCCTTATGTCATTATATATGTACGGGTTCTTTACTTCGTTATACGTAATAGTAAGATTTATTATAAAAATTCGGTATACTTAACTATTTTGATTAATGAAATTTTGGTACCACCCATGTGATTCGAAATAGAAATTCGTTATAGAGAACTTTGACTGTATCCTCAAATAAACTCTGATAACCTTCATTTAAGTAATTCGATTTAATTACTTTCATCTATGACAAAAAAAAAAAAAAAGATTAGAATTAATGTCATCATTTATCATTATTATTATTAAGGTAAAATCTACTTTTATATCGATTATTAAATTAATTAAATTTAAGTTCGGTAAAATCCATACTTAAAGATTCTATAAAATAAAAAATATTGTTCACTGACATTATATAGTATATATGAATAAATTATTATAATAAGTTATATTTTTTTACCCGAATATCCGTTTTCAAATAAACCATCGTTATTGTCTGTATTTTTGGGTTCTGGAAGATTTTTAAAATCTAAAAGTCTACTTGTGTAAACTGCTTGAGGATGTGTTGTATACAAGAGAGCATCAGTGGATGATAATGGCGATTGAATTGTAGAAAATAATGACTTTTTATTAATTTCATCTGCTTCTTCAGTTTGTTTACATATTGCGGAATTTTTTTTACAAGCATGATCAAAACTTAAGTTTTCAAATAAGTCATATAACTCTACTGCTTTAGGTCGTTTTGAAGGGTCTGCATTCCAACATTGATTAATAATATCAAAAATTAATTGAGGAATTTTATAATTAGATTTTGGTCTCAATCCATTACAAATTTTCATTGCTAAGAATTCATCATGAGGTATATCATGATAAGGAGGTAATCCTGTACAAATTTCATATGCAATAATTCCAAATCCATAAACATCACTTTCTTGAGTATATTCTTTCCCTCTTAAAACTTCTGGAGCTACATATGGTAATACTCCATATATTTTCTTCTTATCATTTTGAGAGGACTTAACATTTGCTGGTTGACATAATCCCAAATCAGTAATACAAGCTGTAATACCATTATTTAATAAATTTCCACAATGAAAATCACGGTGAATTAATCCACTATTATGAATATCGGTAAGACCTCGTGAAACGTCATATAACAATTCCAATTTATAATGCCAACTTAATGAATTAAAATTAATATTTAAATATTGTCTTAAGCTACGCTCTTGTAATTCCATCACCATCATAAAATTATTTGTCTTTGGGTCTTTAGTAATACCAAAACAACGAACTACAAAACCAGAAGCTGGATTATAAGCTGAAATATTTGATTCAACCTTAAAAGAAAAATTGTTAGTTTATATTCATAAAGGCTATTAATACTAAAATTTAAAGGAAATAACTTACTTCGTTTAAAAATTCAGCTGTAATGTCTTGTGAGTTGTGCAAACATTTTAAAGCAACTTTTTTTTCACTTGTCCTTACTAATTGATCATTTCCTTCATTGAAAACAAAATATCCATCTTTCCAAATTGCTTTATAAGTAGTACCAAATCCTCCCTTTGCTAAATATTCAATATCTTCAAATTTATCATATTCAATCCATTCTATAATCTTTTCATGATGTTCGGCTTCTAATTGTGCTTTTTGAATAAATTCATCGACTTTATGGTTTCCACTTGTCCAATTTTTGAAATTTTGTTGAAAATATTTTGATTTACATGATCGACAATAATTTCTACCAGTATTGATCAGGTTACATTCATGACATAAACCATATTCATTATAATTGGTTTTCAATTTTTCATTCAATATTAGTTTATCAATTAACGACTCTTGTTCTTCAGTCAAATCATAATGAACAAAATCTTTTATTTGCTCAATTACATCATCACTTAGTTTAATTTCATCCATTCTAATGAATTAATTGTTAAATAAGGAATATGTTATTATTTCATGTGTAAAAATAACAAAAAAAACCAATGGAACGAGAACAACTTTATGTCGGATTTTTTACTCCGATGCAGTAATGATTTAAGATCGGCGACAAACTTATCAGAAAATGGCTAGTTAAAATACACAAAGACTTAGATCGCCAACTAAATTCATCAATTTAGGCATTTTATTTTAATTTTCTATATTAGGCATGATTAACAACACTTCAGAACTCAAATCATGAAATTAAGCTAAACTTTTTACACATTTTGATAATTTTTTAAGATCCGTACCTTGAAATTGAGATTATAATATTAATATTTTTGTACATGATAGATGGAGTTTAATTTTTAAATATTCCTCTTTCATATTTAAATAAACAAGTTTAAAATACAATAATATTATTAATTAGAAAGCTGGCAAATGATGATACTAATTTATCTTGTAATGGTTGGTGTCCTTTTATAACTTATTCATCTGTTTTTATAAAATTAAGGTTGAGTGTAATTAATGTCAAAGAATTTCATGCCATTATAATGACTATAAAAATGGTTATAATTATTATTTTTCAGTTTTTATTTAAATATGCATTTTTTTTTTTAAAAAAAAAAAAAAAAAAATAAAAAATAGATATAAAATAATTATGTTAATTATTTATAATATTATAAAATTTTTATCATTGTATTGGCATGAAAGGTAACTTTAATGCAAGAAAAAAATAAATTATTTAGTTCTAAAAGTATGGTAAAAAAAAAAAAAAAAAAATTTCAACCATTCTTCATCACATTTTTGTGATCTTTAGTAGTTTTAGAAGAATGGAAAATGTTCGGAAAATTCAGTTAATGAAATTTATATACTGCAAAATACATTACATTGTTTTTAAATTATTACTCTTAATATTTTGATTCAACTAAAAAAAAATTTTAATGATTTAACGGACACTTCTGAACATTTTCCATTTTCCAGACATTTTCGATAACAATTTCTTGAATTCTTTTTTATAGGGATACGCTAAGATGTATAAAAGATCAAACCATTATTAATGCTTGAACATAGTGTTTAACAATTATTTATTCGTTATAATTAATGTTAAATCAAACTGATTAAACCAGTCCAGTATATCCACAATATTTAATTGGGTTAATATAAAATTCTTTTTTATATATATCGAGTGACAATCGTACATCTCATTGGAATTGTGTCAATGCATTATTATTCATAGTTATTGTAATTTCCTTTTTCAATTCCAATTGCACGTAATACACTTTGTTTAAATTTATGAAAAACATCCAATTTATCGTACCTAAGAATATTAATTTACAATAACTTAATTAATACTTTATAAATTTAAGTATCAACCGATAGTGTCATATATACTATATTTAAATATGTAAATACGTCTTTATTATTGATGATTTAAATAATAATAAAACATCAAATTTAGAAAAACTAGAAGAAAATTTATTAAATAAACCCCTTAGTATAATACTAAATATTATTGTTCCTACACAATTTTTTGTTATTAATTGAAAAAAAGTATATAAATATGACAAGACCGATGCATCCCCTTTTGACATTCTGACTTTGATGCAATTAAAATAAATTGATTAATAATAAATTGTATCATGCTCACTTAATTAAAAAATTTAAATTTCTGAAACTTAAAAATTGCAAAATTTAGATAATTACATTTAAAAATACTAATATGTTATTTATAATTTACAATGGACAAGTCTTTTTTACATTGTACAAGAATTTATTAATATAGTTTAAAAATTTTGATTGTTGTTTTCAATAAGTATAAATAATGTATCTAATGACAAGGTCATTGCAACTTAAAATTCCACTCGACATCACTCTCGTCCACCTTCTTAGCTTATCAACCTCGTATTAAATGTAATAAAAAAAAAAAAATAACTATAGATTATAAAAAAGCAAAAAATAAACTAGTTTAATAGTTTAGACTCGGCCTGTAAACATCATTATCGTCGTTAATCCAATTCTTGAAAAGGTATTGCATTACATTTTTCGCATGTGTATGAGGACTTCTTTACCAGAGACTTTTTAGTATAAATTTTGTAAAAAAAAAAAAAAAAAAAAAAAAAAAATTTTTTTTCAAGAAACTAGAAAAAAAAAAATTATTTTATTCCGAAGTTATACTATGATATGAAATGATTACACAGGACGTGTGATCATATTTCTATTTATACGTACATTAATTCTTGTTAATTGTTAATTACTTTGAATTTTAAAGAATCATCCTTTAATACTATAATGACAATAACTAATGACAATAATGAATTGAGTGCAATGTCGATCATTTAAAAAACGCGAATAACGACATGTTTCCGCACATCGTTAATTTATTTGTAGATAAATATATAATTTTTCTTTTAAAAAAAAAAATTGGTATAAACTAAAATATTGCATTGTAGATCTTTTATTTATATATTGAAAAAATAAATTAAGAACCAATTGTTTATTGAACGATACTTTTACAAGGTCATACAATCGATGACGCAACAATTATATAAATTTTATCACGTGATTTTACATGTCGATCATCATATGTGTCCTCGCAGTAACGCCGATACGGCGATACGCCAAAATTTCTTTGTTGCCTAGTTTTAGTTAAACTAAGAAAAAAAAAAATACCGATTTTACGTGTGAATATAAAAAAAGAAAAACGAATCAATTCAATATGATTTTTTAAAAAGGTTTGAGAAATATTTTGATAATAACAATTTAACCAAAATGGAATGATATTAGCGAGAGTCGCATCATTTCATGTCATTTTAATGATTATAAATCAAGAAGTGCATGATTTAATTATAAATACGTTGTTAGATAATTACAAATTTATTTCTTATGTTTAGTGTTGTTGAAAAGTCTCAGCAATTTTCACTAAATTTATTTGCGTAGATAGTTAATGTATTATTATATTATTTTAGTTAGAATTGATTGATTTTATATTTATCGTTAGCCGTAGGTTGGCGCAGAGACCTACGGGAAAGTTGTCACATAGACAAATTGTCCAGTGTACAAGTTGATCCCTGGCATAGTCAAGTTAGATTTTAGCGAATGTTGTTTGATAATAGTAGTAAAAATTGTATTGATTATCAACATATACGTAATTTTACGTTGATACTCTAAATTTAACTGCATAAACCATCACATCCTAATCGTAAATCGTTATCAATTAGTGGCAACATGTCGTGGTCAAATAAAATAGATTAACTAACAATAAGCCTTTTTTTTACATGTCTTTTGAGGATGATTTGGATGATTTAATAATATTCCTGTTTTGATCGGCTCGAATTGTTAAAATATTTTTTTCTTTTTTTTTACAGAAAATAAATTCTTTCGAAGAAATGATTCTATTTAGATGAAATAGGCTTCAAGTAACAAATAAAATTAAGAGTGTTTTTTTTTGTTAATTTAGCTCTTCTTTATTTAACGCATGAATTAAAACTTTGTTATCGACACAGGTCTTCAGCTTTAATAATATTCAAAAGCATCATGATTCCCAATTGTAGGATGATTGGGTAAACGAACGATTAATAACGAAATGATTTTCTTATCAGAGAATGAACGTTAGATCCTGTCGAACAAATATTTTGACAAACAAATTTAACTTGGTGAAATCACCATCACGTATATTTTAATATTAAATGTAGATAAATACATAAAACGTATTTTTATTGAGCTATAGTACTATTTTATTTTAAAAATACAGATGTGATAAATGGTAGATGTGACAGTTATAATCAACGATCGCTCTGAAAATGACCATCCCATTTATATAATAGTCTCGGGCTAAATTATATATTTACCCTCGGTTTATAAAAAAAAAACTTCGTAAACTTTTTTTCTTTTCTCGTTATTTTTAACCTTTGATTCATCTTAAAATTAAATTGAAAGACTATGTACCATATAAAAAAATTAATTAAGACATCTAACTCTGACGTGGAATCAAATGATATATGTGAAAATTGTAAACGAGTATGTTATGGAATACGCTTTCAACGAAACTTTAAAAATTGGTCGAGCGGCAATAATTATATTGATACATTCATTAAAGTTACTCAACTATCTGTTCATTATCGATGTGAAATTTCAAATGCATTAGAATGGATCCCTTATGATAGATTCTATGATATTAAATATATTTCAGAAGACGATTTTGGTAAAGAATATCGAGCAAATTGGATTGATGGTTATATTTATAAATGGAATCGTTATTTTAAAAATTGGAAAAGAGATGGTAAAAATATGTTTGTGATTTTAAAAAGTTTAAACGATCCAAATTTTGTTAAATTAAATTTTATGAATGAGGTATATTTATTATTATGAATTTATTGTTATTTTTGTTTTTTTTTCTCATAATATTTTAATCTCACTAATACATTACTTATATTTATATTTACAGATTGAAAAGGATCATGAATCTTACGGAATAACTCAAGATCCAGAAACAAAAAAATACATGATAGTTTTGGATTATAAATGTATATGTAATATTGCATGTCATGCAGCAATACATTTTCAACAAAACTTCAAAAATTGGTCTAGTGGTAATAAAGATATTGACAAATTCATTCAAGATACACAATTATCAGCTCATAATAATATAACAAATGCATTAGAATGGATACCTTATGATAGATTTGATGATATTAGATATGTCGAACAAAATAATTTATTTGTAGCAAATTGGATTGATGGATGTATAGATAAATGGGATAATGAATATCATAATTGGAAAAGATATAATCAAAATATGTTTGTAACTTTGAAAAATTTAAATAATTCGAAGATTATTATATCAGAAATTATGAATGAGGTATAAATTTACTCGTTTAATGAAATTTTAAATGTTCTTAATTTTTACTAATGTACTGTATTATATTTATTAGTTTAATAGACTTTATGGAGTTACTCAAAATCCTGAAACAAAAAATTATATGTTGGTTTTAAATGATAGATGCAAAAAATGTAATCACGTGTGCAACGCTATACGTTTTCAACATAATTTCAAAAGTTGGACCAGTGGTAATGAAAATATTGATAAACTTATTCAAGATTCTCAGTTATCAGCTCATAATGATAAAGCAAAATCATTAGAATGGATGTCTTATGAGCCTTATGATAGATTTTGCGATATTAAATATATCACTGAAGATAATATACACAAAACAAATTGGATTGATGGATGTATTGATAAATGGAATAATAGTGAAAATAAAAATTGGAAAAGATATAATCAAAATAGTCTTGTAGCTCTAAAGAAATTAAATAATTTAAATTACATTACAAGAGAAATTGTGAACGAGGTATAAACTTATTGTTTAATAAAGTTTTTGAATATTGCAAATTTTACTAAATAAATTTTTGGTTTATAGACTAACGGAGATCATCACAGAATAACTTGGGATTCAAAAACAAAAAATTATATGATGGTTTCAGATGATCGATGTAAAAAACATAATTGCGTATGTAATGCAAAAACATTTTTGAAAATTAGGCTAGTGATGATAATAATATTATTAATCAATTTATTCAGGACACTCAGTTATCATCTCATAATGAAACAAGACCATTAGAATGGATACCTTATAATGGATTTTGTGATATTAAATATATAGCAGTAAATAAAATATACAGTGCGAATTGGATTGATGGATGCATAGATAAATGGGATAATGAAAATCAAAATTGGAAGAGAAATCAAAGTATGTTTGTAACTCTGAAAATTTTAATTAATCCCAATAATATTACACGAGAATTTATTAATAAGGTATGGTTAATTAATTCAATAAAATTTTTTAAATTTTTTTTTTTTTTTTTTTTTTTTTTTTTTTTTTTTTTTTTTTTTTTATTAATATACAGTATATTATATATTATTTCATAGGTTAAAATAAATCATGAATTTTATGGAATAACTCAAAACCTAGAATCGAAAAATTATATGATGGTTTTAAATGAAAAATGTAATAAATGTAATTGCGTGTGTAACGCAAAACATTTTCAGTATAATTTTGGAAATTGGACTAGTGGTAATAATAATATTGATAGGCTTATTCAAGATACACAATTATCAGCTCATTCAATTTATGAAATAAGAAATGCATTAGAATGGATACCTTATGATAGATTTTGTAATATTAAATTTATTGCAAAAGGTGGATTTGGTAGAGTATATAAGGCAAATTGGATTGACGGTCGTATATGGGATTGGAATAATGAAACTCAAAATTGGGAAAGATATGGTAAAAATATGTTTGTTGCTTTAAAAAGTTTAAATAATTCAAAAGATGTCACTTTCGAATTCATGAATGAGGTATTTGTTTAATTGTTTTGTGAAATTAAGAAAAAAAAAAATTCTATTTATTAATAGTTACCTTTTATATGTAGATTACGTCACATCATAAAGTAAAGAATGATGTCATTATTGGATTTTATGGAATAACTCAAGATCCAGAAACAAAGAATTATGTAATGGTCTTGGAATACGCAGAGAATGGAAGTTTACGAGATTATTTAGACACAAATTGTAATAAATTAAATTGGGAAAGGAAAATTAGAGATTTATGTGACGTTGCAAAAGGACTTGAATTCATTCATAATAATAGATTAATTCATCGAGATTTACATATTGGTAATATACTAATGGGTAATGATACTGTTTATATAACTGATATGGGATTATGTAAACCTGCGGATCACAGTCTATCAGAAAATAATATTTATGGTGTTTTACCGTATATTGCACCTGAAATTTTAAGAGGACAAAATTATACCGAAGCTTCAGATATTTATAGTTTTGGTATAATTATGTATGAAGTGATTTCTGGGTTACCTCCTTATTATGATATCAGTCATGATAAAAATTTAGCAATAAAAATTTGTCAAGGTCTTAGACCAAGATTTAGGATTAAAGTACCTCAATTAATTATACATTTAATTAAAAGATGTTTAGATGCAAACCCATCAAATCGACCGACAGCAACAAGAATTAGTGAAATTTTTAATCCATGGAGATTACCAAAAGAATTATGAGAACAAATTAAAGAAGCTGAAAAAGTTAATAATAATTTATCAATTAGTAATTATTCGATTTCAAATAATAATTTAGGTTCATCATATAAAACACATTCGGATGCTATTTATGCAAGTAGATTGCTTAATTTTGGTAATCTTCCTGAACCAAAAAATTCTGTTAATTATTATGAACATAATCATAATATAATAAGCTTGGAATTTTCAGGTATACAGTAAATTAATTAAATTAATTAAATTAATAAGTCAATCACTTTAAGTATGATACTAATAATAAAATTTTATTTTGTTAAAATAGATTCTTTACAAATTAATATTATTTCTCAATTAAAATGGTAACTATTTGGTCTATGTAATTTATGTAATTGGTTTATATTTAATTTATTTTTTCTCTTTAGATTAAAATCGTTAAATTATGGACAAGGAAAAAAATTTTTTATTTAGCATTAAAGCTTTTTTGACGCTATTTCAAGTTATGAAACTTTTAATTATTTAAATATTATATTATTCAGTTAACATTAGCTTTCTTAAAAACACGGATCTAAATTTATTAAAACAGACTTTTCTATAATTATTCTTTTTTTACATTATTATTTGATATGATTGGTTTCGAATGATGTTTAAAATTTTGAGTTTTAATGACCTGACGTTCAATTAGTACAGTACAAATACCTTTTTTACATTTTTGTTAAAACTATTCAATGCGCAATGATAATAAAAAAAAAAAGCTTAATAGTGGATTCTTTTTAAATTACATTTCTTTAAAATATCATTATTTCTTTAAGAATATTATCACTTTAACATTCAAGTACTCTATATTGATTGCTACAGTACATTGAAAATTTTATTCACGAAAAATATTATTAACAACAAAGTATTAGTCAGATATCAGTGAAATGGACAATTCGGGGGAAGGATTCAATGAAATGTACTATCAAGAAGACGGACTTTTAGAGAAATGTCTTTTCAGACAAATATCCTTTCGATGAAATAGCCTCGATGAAGTGGATTTCGACAAAATGTACCGTAACCCTATACCATATACCCTACTAGTGCATGGTCACATGTATGAATTAAAATGCCTAGTATCACTACAAAATTTTTCCATTCTATATGAACGTTACGGCAAATCTATTTCCCACACCCCCACCTTTTTAAATCCATTAAAGCTGTAACTAATTTTTATTTACAATAAACATATTTTTTAAGGATTTTGCATTGTAATATTAATTTGAACACTTTAGTTAAATAAAACAAGGTTTGAGTAACTAAATAGAGTTTATATAACAAGCATAAATATTATTTTTTTTTTTTTGTTAATATTGTTAAAAGAAAAGAAGAAGGCGAAAGCGAGAGAAATGGAACTGTTAAGTACTCCTGATAACAAAATCACAATAGATAATGTAATGTTACCGTCAGCAAAAGAAGAATTTCAGGAGGTACAATCAGTGAGGAGAGAGGAATTAGTTGTGAAAATTCTCAAAGCGGTGTCGAAACCTAAGAAGGAAATACGGTCCTAAGTTATGAAAGTAATAACAGCCCAAAAAATAAGCAAGAATTCATTGAAAAATGTATTAATATAGAAGAGACAGATTACTTTTATGAGGGCGAAGTATCACCTAAGGTAGAGAGATGAAGAAAAACATTAATGAAAAAGGTAGTTAAAACGGTGGGGGAACCAACGATTAAAGAATATAATAAGTTAAACGAATTTTTTCAGAGGAATTTAGAAAAGGTTAATGAAGTTAAAAGAGCAGGCGAGATTAATGACAACTCGAAACGTGTCCAAGGATCACCACAAAAAGGTAGAGTGAAGTTCTACAAATGGGATAAATCTGAAGTCCAAGAAAAACAAGAGTATCAGGGGGTAGTATAGAAACTAGATAGTTTTATTTTAGATATAGTCTTCGTTAGTTTGTATTAGTGTTATGTTTTGATTTTATTTTTTCTTTTTTTCTTTCTTTTTCTTTTGATTATGTGATGATAAACGTATTAGCTTAGGGTACCATATGAAAGTACAGTATGGCCACAGTACTGTATATAGTTATTCTAAGCACAACTGTATGGTTATGGTACTAGATCAGTTAGTGCTTTTACTGCGGAAATAAAAGAAGAAAAAAAACATAAATATATTTTTGTATAGTAATTACTGTGCCACGCGCGTGGATTTTTTCTCTTTACAGCGTAATTTTTGTATCTTGGATAAATGAAATAAGCCTTTTGGTGATTAAGTAAGTTGTTCAACGAGTGTGGATTACTTGCATTTATTTTTTATCAAGCTAGCTTTAATATTATCAGTAAAATTATTTGTTACACATGATTTGCCTACAATACCAATGCTAAATAATGTTTTTGCGTAACAGTAGCGCAAAAAAATCTATCGTATCGTATAGTATGCAAAGTTATATGTATGTGAATGATCGACACAAATGGGGAGAAATTGGTTTCAGGTGCACCCCATCAAGGTGCCCATCAAAGTATGCACTTGTGACACAAATTATTGATAATTATTATAAAAATGGGTTGTGAAAATCCTTCCTTTTCTGTATATTAGAATGCAATGATCTGCAATTTTATGTTACATAAATTGCTCAATAAGGCTAACATATTATCATAATTGCATTAGACCTAGTCAGTTTTTTTCCAACCAAAATTTAATTATTGTTAAACAACATCATTATTTATCTGTTATTATCATTTTTTGTTTAAGCACTCTATCGAATTTTCAATATTATTGTTTAAATTCTTTTTTTTTCGAATTTTGCAATTTCAATATTAATATTGGCATCATCAGTTCATCACCATTATCATCTTTAGGATTATTAAATTTACGATATCATTTAAACTGTTTTTTGTCAGTTTGGTTTCAATTTCAATATTAATATTAATATCATTATCATTATCATATTTCTTACCATACTAATATCAACTACATAATCCAAATTGGAAATCTAATAAAATTTGTCTACCTTTAGTTTCCGCATTCAGAATAAGAAAATCTTATTTTTTTTTACCTTAAAAAAGTTTAGTATTTAGTCCATTTGAAAAAATATCTTTGAACTATTAATAATAATTTATCACTATTATCGTCAATGAAACAATAATTAAATTTGGTGGTTAATAAAAATAAGTTTAGGAATATTAATTATATACAGTATAATACAGTAAGATGTGACAGAAGTGTCCATTTGTTCTGGTATATGAACTATAAAGAAACAAGGGAGTGGTGGATTGATTAAATCTGGGAGATTATGGTTTAAAATTGTTGATCTTTCATACAATTTTGAAGCTTGAAATAAGTAGAATCAAAAGGTCATAATTACTTATTCTTTAGTTCAATACCAGTATATAGTGTGAATGATGCAATTTTATTGTATTAACTGAAAGTTACAAGAAAGATTATTCCAGGATGATTTTTGGTTGTTCGCAACTAAAAATAATAATAAATCAATTTATTAATTTATTCATTCATAGTTGAGATTGACTATTACATAAGAAAAGATAGAAACTAATCCTAAACTAAGGAATTCTAAACTAAGGAATTCGAGCTATACTAATCCAATATGTAAAATCCACACCTAGTTTAATTTTAAACTGTTAGGCTAAAACCTACAATCTCCCAAACACAAAATAAGAATCTTTTGGATTCTAGGTCCCGCTTTGATTTCATGAATGATATTATTCATGAGCTTGATTACACCATTTGATTCAATGATATTATAGCTCTTCCTTTGTTTCTTTTTTTAGTTATTTTCTTTATCACTCTAATAATGTAATAGAAGTATAAAGATTAGTAAAAGTAGTTTACTAAATAAAAATATTTATAAGTAATGAAACAAGAGTAAATTTTCAAATAAGGAAGGCACATAATCAATTTTCCTTCACAATTGATAGACCTTATTTAAGAAACTTCATTGGCATATGTTTCTCTGTGGACCGATCGACCAACTGGAAGTGGCACAACCGTGTGGAACAACCAGAAATCACCTCACAATATTGTTCATATCATGGACCTTTTCACTCTATCATGGAACAAAATTGTTCTTGGTGACCTCACAGAAAAAGCCCAATGGAAAAGGTGCTTATTTACTAAAACAAATGTAAGTTTCCCAATAAGGAAGGCACATAATCAATTTTCCTCCACAATTGACAGACCTTATTTAAGAAACTTCATTGGCATATATTTCTCTGTGGACCGATCGACCAACTGGAAGTGGCACAACCGTGTGGAACGACCGGAAATCACCTCACAATATTGTTCATATCATGGACCTTTTCACTCTATCATGGAACAAAATTGTTCTTGGTGACCTTACAGAAAAAGCCCAATGGAAAAGGTGCTTATTTACTAAAACTAGAATATGCGCTTTTTTAGGGGACTTCGTCCCCTATGATATATAAGCATACATTCTGCAATGGTATTAATATCTTGTTAATAATCGTTTTTAAGTAAAAAAGTGATATTAATATTTTTTGCTAGTCATTTTAGTAAAAAACGATATCTGATATTGATACTTTTTTTATTGATCATTTTGATAAAAACATTTTGACATTTTTTAACAATTATTTTTACTTAAAATCTCATCCGATAAATGAGTATCATTTTTATCAAAATGATAAAAAATAATTAATTTTATTTTATTAAAAATGATTTTAACAAATGCCTTTTAGCTTTTTTTTTAATTAAAATAACTTAATAAAAAGGTGGAGATTGTTTTTTTTTTATTAAAAAATTACAAAAAATGCCAATGAAGGAATTTTTTTGCTACATTATTAATAAAAACATTTTTTTTAATTATCAAAGTAAATAATTAAAAAAAAAAATTAATTTATCTTTTTTTAACATTTGTTTATTAAACCGGATAATAAAAAAATCAATTTAATTTTTTTTAATGGCCTATTAAATCTCAAACTGGATAACCAAGAAAAATTGTTGTCTTTTATGTCTTTTAAACTAACTAATGCTTAATCAAAAAATATTTTAATGGTTTATTATCAAATAATTGAAAAATTTTATTTATTTATTTTTTTTTAATGATTATTAATAATTTATTTTTTGTTTTTTAATCGAATAATTAAAAAAAAAAATAATTTAACAATTTATTTATTAAACCAGATAGTCAAAAAAAAAAAAAAGATTTTTAACAATTTTTTAAACCTATTAACAAAAATATTATTATTTTTTTTAATAGTTTTTATACAAATAAAAGCAATTTTTTTCATTTTAAAATGATTAATAAATCAATCATTTTTTTCATTTTATTAAAACAATTAACCGTTTTTTCCATTAAAATGATTAATAAAAAAAAATCGTTGTTTTAATAAAAAGAACCAAACCCATTTTTAACATTTTAATGTTATTTTGATAAAAAAAAGGTTACCAATTTTCAGTGTTTTTCTTTGATTTGTTTTGATAAAAAAAATGTTTTTTTATTAAATGACTTAGGAAAAAACGGTTTTCATATTTAATGACAGAAAAAAATGGCCAAATTCATTTTTTATTAGACGACCAATAAAAAATTGGTTTTTTTAAAACAATTAATACCATGAAAATTGTACTTTAGTCCTGGAATAATTGCAAATGAAAAATGAGAATTCTGGTGATATAAGTAACGGGTTATTGAAGCATGCTCCAAATGTGTTAATGGAGAAAGAAATGGCAAATGCTGATGCATATTTGTTTTATGAGTGATCATCATGTTAAAGCAATTAATAAAAAAAAAGTTGGTTTTTTTTGTTAAAACGATTAAAAAAAAGTCATTTTTTTTAAAACAATCAAATAAAAAAAATGATTAATAAAAAAAAATCCTTTTTTTTTGTTAAACCGATTAAAAAAAATCATTTTTTGTCATTTTTTAAGTGTTTAATTTGAAAAAAATGGCCCAAAGTTAAAAAACATTTTTTTGGCATTTTTTTTTAAATTAAACTCTTTAAAAAACGCTAACTTTTGAAAAATTAAACACCTAAAAGAAACACATTTTAGCGTTCTTTTTTTTTAAAAATTAAATGCCTTAACAGAACTTGTTTTTTTAATTTAAACGCTTAACACTTAAAAGAAAGCAGTTTTTTTTTAAAAAATAAAAAAAAAAATTAAACGTCTTAAATATTTTAGCGTTTTTTTTTAAAAAAAATCAAACGCTTTTAAAAAACGCATTTTTTTAGCATTTTTTTTAAATTAAACGCTTAAAAAAATGCAATTTAACGTTTTGTTTTAAATTAAACGCTTAAAAAAAATTTAACGCTTAAAAAAAGCATTTTTTTAATTAAACGCTTAACGCTTAAAAGAAAGCATTTTTTTAATAAACGCCTAATGCTTAAAAGAAAGCAGTTTTTTTTTTAAAAAAAAAAATTAAACGCTTTAAAAATTTTAGCGATTTTTTTTAAAAAAAATTTTAAATGTTTTAAAAAAAACTATTTATCATTTTTTTTTTAAATCAAACGCTTAGAAAAAAAAGCGTTTTTTTTTAAACTAAATGCTTGAGAAAAGAGCGTATTTTTTTAATTATGAACGCTTAAAAAAAAGCGTAGTTTTTTTTAATTAAGCAATTAGAAAAAGCGCTATTTCCATTTCTTTTTTTTAATTAAACTCCTAAAAAAAAGGCAATTTTTTTTAATTAAACGCCTAAAAAGGCGTTTTTTTTAATTATACGCTTAAATGAAGGCTCACTAACTGTACCCAAATTGCCTTAGTTACATTTTTAAAAAACCTGATTTTTAATCATTACATTTTTAAAAAAAACAATTTTTTTAATCTTTACATTTTTAAAAAAACGATTTTTTCAATTTTAAAAAACAATTTTTATAATCATTACATTTTTAAAAAAAATGATTCTTTTAGTCATTACATTTAAAAAAAAAAAATGATTTAACGCTTTAATGATCTTCGATTGATAAGAAAATAATTTTAATGTTTATTTTTTTTTCTTTGAAAAGACCTATTTAATAATTTTCTTAATAAAATGTATGTTTTTGATAGTTCCAGTTGTTTTTTTTTGTAGAATTTATTTTATTAATAATTTCAATTTTTAATTGGCACATTTGATATTTTACTTTTAACAATATTTGTAATTTTACGATAGGATCAACGAAATTGAAAAAAATTAAAAAATTCGAAAAACCTATTATTTGATGGCTCAACTAAACACGCAATGAAAGTGGCACAGGAAGGCCTAAATCGCAATTTTACTCTTTTGATGTCAAAAGGAGCCTAAGCATAAGCATATGCATCAATCATTAGGCATAAATGCTTTACGCTTTAAGCATTATTATAAAACACATTTCTCAAGTTCACATTGCGCATTTCCTAATTTGGACGATTTTATATTGAGTCTTGAAGATCAGTACAACTGAAAATCCAAATTGAGTGAAAAAGTCGATTAATTTAGAAATGATCTAATCACTTCAAAATCTTCTTTACACTAACAAATGTAAGTTTCCCAATAAGGAAGGCACATAATCAATTTTCCTCCACAATTGACAGACCTTATTTAAAAAACTTCATTGGCATATGTTTCTTTGTGGACTGATCGACCAACTGGAAGTGGCACAACCATGTGGAATGACCGGAAATCACCTCACAATATTGTTCATATCATGGACCTTTTCATACTATCATGGAACAAAATTGTTCTTGGTGACCTCACAAAGAAAGCCCAATGGAAAAGGTATTTGCTTTTATTACCCAAAAATATATCTACCTTATTTTTCTTCTGAGAATCACATCATCTATGTATAGAACAGCTAAAAGGTAAAATAATCTGTTTGGTCACGTGAAATTTGATGGTTTCGATGCTCAAGGGATATAGTTTGTCAACAGGAAACGAAATGGGTTTTGGTAAAGACATAATAAAGAGAGTGAAAAAAAAGAAGAAATATAAGCTTGTAAATAAAGAGAAAAGTTCACGTAAAGGGAGTGTAGAACAAGTCTACACTAGTATAATTCTATTGGTATAAAACTACCTTACGTAAATATGACGAAGTTCGTAAATGTAGTTGTAGTGGGAACGAAAAAAAACCCTAAAGGAACTTTTATTCTTTATATTCTTTGAAGTGTAAAAAAAATAGGAGTTGTATAGGGAAGTAAGCTTTCAACTTCCTTCGCGAAAAATTGGACTGAAGGACCGGTGGGAAGACGTCCTTTTACATTTGTTTTGACCCGATCCTTATAAATATTAGTTACAAAATCAAAGATCATGTGAACCCCTCATCAATATCACAAAGCCACAGCCAACGAATGTGATACGGGTTATACTCAACATAATCATATATCATGTGAACATGAGTAAAATTACGCGTCATTTTGTATAAATAAATAAATAATAAAATTTTTTTTTTAATTGTTTACGCTAGTCCGCGTTTTTAATTAAACCACTAAATATTATATCTGAAGATCCTCCACTTGCTCCTCCTCCGGTTCGAGCCCATCGATGGTTCCTCCTTCTGTAAAACTGAAAGGCAAAGCGAAAGAGCAATATTATCCTGAGACGAAATCACACCTATTAAAAGAATTGGAATTTACACCTGACCCTGTGTTCATGGATAGTAACGATTATTAAGCAATTCGAACGGTCTTTATATGGCATGTCAAGTGAGACACATGATCAATACCTTTTCAAACCGGATGCGATTACGGATTACAACGAAGAACACCACAACACTTTTTCGAAGTTACAAAAAGCTCGGATCAATAAAGATCGTTTAAAAAACATTAGGATTCCTTCTCATCTTGATGAGAAATTTATCCAACATCTTGCTCCTGGCAAACGTAAAGCGATTACCTTCCCAAATGTGATGTAACAAAAAGGAAAAGAAGTTCAGAAACATTATCAAATCCTTAAAACTGTTACCCGTCATATAGTTAAGAACATATTCTGCTAAAACTTTCCGATGCTCCTGATTTTTAAACATGATTTGAGCGATAAAGAATCGCCCGACTCTCATAAAGATTTAGTTCGTTTAACTTATAGATAGATTAATTAGACGCTAGTAGACCATTTAATTTTTATTTTTCTTTGTATGTATTTTTTTTTTAGTTATAGCTTACTTTCTTTTATTTGTTTGTCTTTTTTTTTTAACTTCTAACCACAACTAGAAAACAGGTTACATAATTCTTCACCATACAGGATTCACGTGAAGCGGATTTTTATCTGAAAGGAAAATTTGGTACTAATATAGTAGGGTTCTATTTATATTAGTATGTTCATGGTACGAAAGATGGGCGGTAAAATCTTACATGATATATTCTTTATATACAATGTTTTTTTTTTTACGTTTGTATTTAATTTTCTTGTAACAATAACTTCCGTTTTAAATAAATAAATAAAAAAACAAATGTAATTAAATATAAATGACAGTTATTCGATCTAAAAAATTAACAACCGTTATATCATTTTTTTTGAGAGAATGTGAATTTAAAATTTATTTTCATAATACAATTTATTCACAATAATGATTTATCTGAAACTCCTATGTTCTTTATAAAAAAAAAATTCTCGAATTCTTTTTTTTGAAGCTGTTACCCTGAGTGTAATTAAGTATCAGTATTTTATCCTTAAACCACGTGGAGACTATGGTATTCCAAAGGTTACATCCTAAAAAATTGGTTACACTAAGAAAAAGTTGTAAAGCTTCGTGATTTAAAGTTGAAACTTGATTTCTAACTAGATTGGCTGGAGCCAGTCATTTCTCAATTCATTGCGAAAACATTTTAAACGTGGTTGTTTCTAAATATTCAATATATTGTATAAATTTTGAATAATTTAGATTTTTGTGCAATATTGAATACCCTAATGATAGCGGTGATCTTAGTACATTTCCCTTGTGATAGTTGATTTATCATATGAACGTATAATATTTGAACCGGAGAAAGATATTATGGACGTGCAATAAGTCATTGCGAAGTACAAATTTACGCCACGTTACTGTACGTCCGTTCTAGTTAGTACAACCATAATGGTTGTACTAATTTAGCCCCCTACTTACATTGATTCGTCGGATCCAATGGGAACCTGGGACGAAAATTAGTGTAACCCACAAATAATAAGGTTATAACCTTTGATGATCACCTTGATGGGGGAGTTCCAGGTGCACCAATTATCCAAAAATGTTGAACTAGGGTTTGTATAATATATATGTACCAACTTATTTCGCCTCTCAATATATTATTTATCTATAAAAATATCATGGATGCACTAATCAAGAGAATATCGCTAAATAATAAATGTAAAAAATGTAAATTTAAATGTAACACAATCTATTTTCAAAAAAATTTCAAAAATTGGACCAGCGGCAATGAATATATTGATAAATTTATTCAAGATATTCAGCTAAAAGTTCATGATGACATTGACGAAGCATTAGAGTGGATATCTTATGATAGATTTGATGATATTAAATATGTTGAAAAAATTGGAATATACAGGGCAAATTGGATTGATGGATATATATTATATCGAGATATTGAAAATAAAAATTGGAGAAGATTTAATAATATATATGTAACTTTAAAAAGTTTAAATAATCCCAACAATATTACATCAGAATTTATGAACGAGGTATAACTAATTTTTTTTAATGAAAATTTTCAACAAAAGCTTTTCACTAACGACGTATTATATTTTACAGATCAATAGAACTTATAAGACTTACGGAATAACTCAGGATCCACGAACAAAAAAATATATGATGGTTTTAAACGATGAGTGCATAAAATGCAAAAATGCATGTATTGCAATACGCTTTCGGCGAAATTTTGGAAATTGGACTAGTGGCAACGATGATATTGACGAATATATTCAATATACTCAGCTGGTAGTTCATAAAGACAGTGAAATATTACATGCACTAGAATGGATTCCTTATGACAGATTTTATGATATTAAATATATTACACAAGTTGGAGTATACAGAGCAAATTGGATTGATGGAAACATAAGTGATTGGGATGGTTACAATCGAAAATGGAAAAGATGTCAAAATATGTTTGTAATTCTGAAAAGTTTAAATAATTCCAATAATATTACATCAGAATTTATGAATAAGGTATGACTAATCTATTTAATGAAAATTATTAGCAAAAATCTTTTTTTCACTATCGTATTATATTTTACAGATCGATAGAACTTATAAGACTTATGGAATAACTCAGGATCCACGAACAAAAAAATATATCATGGTTTTAAGTGACAAATGCACAAAATGTGGTTATGCATGTAATGCAATACACTTTCAACATGGTTTTGGAAATTGGACTAGTAATAATAATGTAATTGATAAACTTATTCAAGGCACTCAGTTATCTGTTCATTACCAATACGAAATATCAAGTGCATTAGAATGGATACCTTATCATAAATTTAATAAGATTAGATATATTGAAGATGGCAGATTTGGCAAAGTGTATAAAGCAAATTGGATTGATGGAAATATGAGTGACTGGGATAATGATAATCAAAATTGGAAAAGAAAATATCAAAATATGTTTGTAATTCTGAGAAGTTTAAATAATCCCAATAATATTACATCAGAATTTTTAAATGAAGTATGGTGAATTTATTTAATAAAAATTTTTGATGGAAATTTTTTTTTCTTTTACTAATATATTATATTTTTAGACCAAAGGAACTTTTGTAACTTATGGAATAACTCAAGATCCACAAACAAAAAAATATATGATGGTTTTAAATGACAAATGCCCAAAATGCAATTGTGTATGCATTGCTATACACTTCCAACAGAATTTTGAAAGTTGGACTAGTGGTAACGATGATATTGACGAATATATTCAATATACTCAGCTGGTAGTTCATAAAGACAGTGAAATATTACATGCATTAGAATGGATTCCTTATGACAGATTTTATGATGTTGAATATATTACACAAGTTGGAGTATATAGAGCAAATTGGATTGATGGAAGTATGAGTGACTGGGATGATGATAATCAAAATTGGAAAAGAAAATATCAAAGTATGTTTGTAATTCTGAGAAGTTTAAGTAATCCCAATAATATTACATCAGAATTTTTAAATGAAGTATGGCTAATTTATTTAATAATAATTTTTGATGGAAATATATATTTTTTTTCTTTTACTAATACATTATATTTTTAGACCAAAGGAACTTTCGTAACTTATGGAATAACTCAAGATCCACTAACAAAAAAATATATGATGGTTTCAAGTGACAAATGCCCAAAATGCAATTGTGTGTGCATTGCTATACACTTCCAACAGAATTTTGAAAGTTGGACTAGTGGTAATAACAATATTGATAAACTTATTCAAAATTCTCAACAAACAGCGCATTCAATTTATGATATTAAAAATGTATTAGAATGGATACCATATGATAGATTTTATAATATTAAATACATTGCAAAAGGTGGATTTGGCAAAGTATATAAGGCGAATTGGGCGGATGGATGTATATGGGATTGGAATAATGAAACTCAAAATTGGGAGAGATATGGCAAAAATATGTTTGTTGCTTTGAAAAGTTTGAATAATTCAAAAGATGTCACGTTTGAATTCATAAATGAGGTATTATTTAATTGTTTTGTGAAATTAAGGAAAAAAAAATTCAATTTTTTAATAATTACCTTTTATATGTAGATTACGTCACATCATAAAGTAAGGAATGATACCATTATTAGATTTTATGGAATAACTCAAGATCCGGAAACGGAAAATTATATGATGGTTTTGGAATATGCAAATAATGGAAGTTTACGAAATTATTTAAACATTAATTGTAATAAATTAAGTTGGGAAAGGAAAATTAGAGATTTGTGTGACGTTGCAAAAGGACTTGAATCCATTCATAATAATAGATTAATTCATCGAGATTTACATGTTGGCAATATACTAATGGGTAATGATACTGTTTATATAACTGATATGGGATTATGTAAACCTGCGGATCACAGTCTATCAGAAAATAATATTTATGGTGTTTTACAGTATATTGCACCTGAAATTTTAAGAGGACAAAATTATACTGAAGCTTCAGATATTTATAGCTTTGGTATAATTATGTATGAAGTAATTTCTGAATTACCTCCTTATCATGATATGATTCATGACCAATATTTATCAATAAAAATATGTCAAGGACTTAGGCCAAGATTTAGTATTAAGGTGCCCCAATTAATTGTTCATTTAATTAAAAGATGCTTGGATGCAAATCCACTAAATCGACCAACGGCATTAGAAATTAGTGAAATTCTTAACCCATGGAGTTTATCAAATGAATTACGAGAGCAAATTAAAGAAGCAGAAAAAGCTAATGATGATTTACCAACTGGCAATACGTCTTCAACTAGTTTAGGATTATCATATGAAAAACATTCAGGGGCTGTTTATACAAGTAGATTGCTTAATTTTGACAATCTTCCTAAACCGAAAAATTCTGACGATTATTATGAAAAAAATGATAATATTATAAGCTTGGAATTTTCAGGTATAAATTAATTAATGATTCAGTTATTTTAAATATAGTAAAGGTACTAACAATAAATTTAAATTTTTAAATAGATTCTTTACAAATTAATATTTCATAATGGATATTAGTTAGAATAGTGAATAGAAAAGTGCAAATGAAAAATGCGGTAAAATGGTAATAGTCACTGCAATAGAGGTTTATATGCATTTATGGTTTATATTTTGATATACAGTATTTGTTGTTTTGATTAAAATAGTGATTCTTGGGCAAAGAAAATTTCATTACGCATTAATTTTTGATTATTAAATATTTTTTTTTTTTCTGCCGTTACAATTTATTGTTTGCGTTAGTTTTGTTATGAGATATTGTAAACTCGCAATTACAACATATATCGATCTACTGAATTTTCTCTTTTTAATACGAATTTATTGCCTTTATGATTTTAGGATAAATTAAAATATATTTTCTGACATAAGTTTTATAACTAGTGTGCGTTATTATAACAAAATATGGGATAGTTCAGTTAACGATTGCAGTAGTTTCGCAACGTTTCAATGAAACGGCTCTTTGAGATCGATCAATTGACTGAAGCAAGTTTTACTATGGGATATCTTTTTAATAATTCTTATATTTTAAGTATTTCTTTAATTTTCGTTACTTATTTTAGGAATGGTTTAGATACAAAATGTTCAGTGCTATTATGATCCCGATTATGAGATAAGAGATTCGAAAAATACTGTAAAAATGTCGCAGTATCCAAAATTGGTTAATTCCTTGTCATTAATTTCCAATTTTCTTTCTGCTGCGACGAAATACTTATCAGATACTAAAATAATGGTTATTTTGATAAATCATCATCATAATCTTGCTCAAATTCCAAGATTTGCCATATGATTAATTTAATAATATGAGTATAGCAAGTAAAATTATATTTGAATAAAATTTTATCACTAAATAATTATTTTTTTCCTTCAAAATAGATGTCTTTCAATTAATCGTGGAATTAATTAATCATTGAATCAAAAAAAAAAAAAAGGTAAGAAATAAAAGTGAATTCCGACCAAATCCTTATTTCAATATAAAAATTACTTTTTTTATATGATTGGCTAATTATATTTGGAAACTCAAAGCGATAATACTTATCTTAAATAACTAATAAATATATTAATTTAAAGTAATTTACCAAAAATAACACGTCACACAAATTAAACGGTCAAAGCATCAGTTTTTAGATGATATGTTGTTTTATTAATAAATTATAGTACATAATAGGGTTTCTACATCACTTGTTACAGGCAATATTATAGTTTAATTTCAACGATTAACTATAAACTGAATTAAATACAATATATTTAAATTTAAAAATCAGGCACAATCTTTCTAAAAAAAAAACTTTAACCTTCTGTTTATAGGAAATAAATTAAAATATGCATTTCATTCGCGAAATTATTGTTCAACAACATCTAATGATGTATGTTATATTTATTTTTGAAGACGTTATTCATTTCAACCAATAAAAATTTCATCACCAACTTCTTATGATAATCACTCGATGTACGCAATACGCAAGTAAAAGTAATAAAAAAAATGAAACTTATTATATTAAAAGTAAGATAAGCGAGCGATAATTGTTCTGCTGTTATAGTTAAATGCTAATTCTATTATGGAGAATCATTATATGGCGTACCGTAGAAGTCAAAAGGTTGTTGTAAAAACAACAAGTTAGTTGTTGTAAATCAACAAGTAAGTTGTTATAAATTAATAAGTTACTTGTTGATTTACAACAACTAACTTGTTGTATTGATCGACATAGCGAGGTAACAAGTAACTTGTTGCTTTTTATGTCGATCACATTTTGATTTCCATTTATGGAAAATGATCCATATATATATCGGATTACCAATTAACTGGGTTATTCGATTATATCACTTCACTCCCATCAAAAGATAAAATAAAATATAATAGAGTAGAATAAAGCAAAATAAAACTAAAAAGAGAAATTTTAACTTCTTATTATAATTACAATATTTAACATTATAATGAGATAAAAAAAAAATTTTTTCTTTTTGAATTTAACTAGGGCTCTTTAGTACAGTTAGTGAGCTTAGTTTAAATATATTGACAGTTAATCAATTATTGTTAAACCTTGGTGAGTCCTTGGCAAATTTTCATTGCTAAATTTTTATCATCACTTACAACATGTGTGGCATGGTGGTAAACCTAAATAATATTATTGTCTAAATAAATGCTTAGCATGTAATACCTGAACAGATAAATCATGTTTACTTAGATCGATTATTTAAATGCTTTAAGATATGACTTTATATGTAAATATTTAATCCCTATTTATTTTTGATTAGTTTAGATTTCCATATATTATATATATGTATATTTTAATTTCACATTTGTGCTCCAAAAAATAACCAAATTAATCTAAAAAATTTTGAATTTATCTATAAACATTTAAAGTGTAAAATATACAGTATGTAAAATTAATTTTATTAAACATTTATTGTGTAAAAATAAAACATGATTTTGTCAGAAAATCTGTCTATATTATTTAACCACATATTTCACATATAATTTTTTTTACTTTGATCCAAAAAATAAACAATTAAATAATAAAATTTTCATTATCATCATCTCATTCCTCCATCTTCTTCTAAGCTCTCCCATGACTCAAAAAGTCAGGAAGATGGAATTGTTAATCTTAAATGGTGAAGGTCCACTCAAACGTTGTCCACGTTTTTGCATGGTTGTCGTAAAGTAGGTGAATTGACACCCTGGCTAACTGAGTCGAGTATTAATATAAACTCAGACTCAACTCAAATGTCACATGACTATAACATCCTCAAATCAAACTCGCGAACTGACCCGTGTTGACTCGACTTGAATTATAATTTAATAAAAGACGTTTAGCAACATTTATAATTTGTCAAAAAACGTTGCGAAACGTTTTTTAACGTATAATTAATAAAGAAGTTTAACACATACAATTTAACAAAAAAAACGCTTCGTAGTGCTTTTTTGATAATTTGATAAAAAACGTTGCGAAAATGTTTTTTGATATGGGATTTAATAAAAAAAAACATTGCGCGTTTTTTAACAACGCGATAAAAAGCATAAACGTTGTGAAAACGGTTTTTTTTTGATATTAAAAGACGTTGCGCATTTGTTGATATCAGATATATATAATTTAATTTCAAAAAACGTTTCGTTAGAGCTCCGAATCTGACCCGACTGGTTGACCCAAAATTCTCGGGTCGGGTCAGTGTTAATCGGGTACCTGATCCGACCCGTTGACCTGACAAAAAATGCTGAAAAAAAACGCTGAAACTATTAGTCCCGGCGTTTTTATATTTAAAGTTTGGCTAAATCGGTTTTTTATTACTAAAAACGATTAATAAAAACGATTAATAATCTTTTTTTTTTGTTATTAAAAACGATTAATAAATCGTTTTTTTTTTGTTATTAAAAATGATTAATAAATCGTTTTTTTTGTTATTAAAAACGATTAAGGAAATCGTTTTTTTTTTGTTATTAAAAACGATTAAGGAAATCGTTTTTTTCTTTTGTTATTAAAAACGATAAAGAAAATCATTTTTTTTTATTATTAAAAACGATTAAGAAAATCGTTTTTTGTTTTGTTATTAAAAACGATTAAGAAAATTGTTTCTTTTTTGTTATTAAAAATGAATAATAAATCGTTTTTTTTTTGTTATTAAAAACGATTAAGAAAATCGTTTCTTTTTTGTTATTAAAAACGATTAAGAAAATCCTTTTTTTATTATTAAAAACGATAAAGAAAATCATTTTATTTTTGTTATTAAAAAATCGCTTTTTTTTGTTATTAAAAACGATTAAGAAAATACTTTTTTTTTGTTATTAAAAACGATAAAAAAAATCGTTTTATTTTTGTTATTAAAAAATCGCTTTTTTTTGTTATTAAAAATGATTAAGAAAATCGTTTTTTTTGTTATTAAAAACGATTAAGAAAATCCTTTTTTTCTTTTGTTATTAAAAACGATAAAGAAAATCGTTTTTTTTTATTATTAAAAACGATTAAGAAAATCGTTTTTTGTTTTGTTATTAAAAACGATTAAGAAAATTGTTTCTTTTTTGTTATTAAAAACGAATAATAAATCGTTTTTTTTGTTATTAAAAACGATTAAGAAAATCGTTTCTTTTTTGTTATTAAAAACGATTAAGAAAATACTTTTTTTATTATTAAAAACGATAAAGAAAATTGTTTTATTTTTGTTATTAAAAACGATTAAGAAAATCGTTTTTTGTTTTGTTATTAAAAACGATTAAGAAAATTGTTTCTTTTTTGTTATTAAAAACGATTAAGAAAATCGCTTTTTTTTCTTATTAAAACTATTATTAAATCGTTTTTTTCTTTTGTTATTAAAAACGATTAAGAAAATCGTTTTATTTTTGTTATTAAAAAATCGCTTTTTTTTGTTATAACTATTAATAAATCGTTTTTTTCTTTTGTTATTAAAAACGATAAAGAAAATCGTTTTTTTTTATTATTAAAAACGATAAAGAAAATCGTTTTTTTTTATTATTAAAAACGATAAAGAAAATCATTTTTTTTTATTATTAAAAACGATAAAGAAAATCGTTTTTTTTTATTATTAAAAACGATAAAGAAAATCGTTTTTTTTTATTATTAAAAACGATAAAGAAAATCGTTTTTTTTTATTATTAAAAACGATTAAGAAAATCGTTTTTTGTTTTGTTATTAAAAACGATTAAGAAAATTGTTTCTTTTTTGTTATTGAAAATGAATAATAAATCGTTTTTTTTTTGTTATTAAAAACGATTAAGAAAATCGTTTCTTTTTTGTTATTAAAAACGATTAAGAAAATCCTTTTTTTATTATTAAAAATGATAAAGAAAATCATTTTATTTTTGTTATTAAAAAATCGCTTTTTTTTGTTATTAAAAACGATTAAGAAAATCCTTTTTTTTTTGTTATTAAAAACGATAAAGAAAATCCTTTTATTTTTGTTATTAAAAAATCGCTTTTTTTTGTTATAACTATTAATAAATCGTTTTTTTCTTTTGTTATTAAAAACGATTAAGAAAATCATTTCTTTTTTGTTATTAAAAACGAATAATAAATCGTTTTACTTTTGTTATTAAAAACGATTAAGAAAATCGCTTTTTTTTCTTATTAAAACTATTATTAAATCGTTTTTTTCTTTTGTTATTAAAAACGATTAAGAAAATCGTTTTATTTTTGTTATTAAAAAATCGCTTTTTTTTGTTATAACTATTAATAAATCGTTTTTTTCTTTTGTTATTAAAAACGATTAAGAAAATTGTTTCTTTTTTGTTATTGAAAATGAATAATAAATCGTTTTTTTTTTGTTATTAAAAACGATTAAGAAAATTGTTTCTTTTTTGTTATTAAAAACGATTAAGAAAATCCTTTTTTTATTATTAAAAACGATAAAGAAAATCATTTTATTTTTGTTATTAAAAAATCGCTTTTTTTTGTTATTAAAAATGATTAAGAAAATCGTTTTTTTTGTTATTAAAAACGATAAAGAAAATCGTTTTTTTTTTATTATTAAAAACGATTAAGAAAATCGTTTTTTGTTTTGTTATTAAAAACGATTAAAAAAATCGTTTTTTGTTTTGTTATTAAAAACGATTAAGAAAATTGTTTCTTTTTTGTTATTAAAAACGAATAATAAATCGTTTTTTTTTGTTATTAAAAACGATTAAGAAAATCGTTTTATTTTTGTTATTAAAAAATCGCTTTTTTTTGTTATAACTATTAATAAATCGTTTTTTTCTTTTGTTATTAAAAATGATTAAGAAAATCGTTTCTTTTTTGTTATTAAAAACGAATAATAAATCGTTTTACTTTTGTTAT
Organism: Rhizophagus clarus; assembly: GCA_015698045.1. Classification (NCBI taxonomy): domain Eukaryota; kingdom Fungi; phylum Glomeromycota; class Glomeromycetes; order Glomerales; family Glomeraceae; genus Rhizophagus; species Rhizophagus clarus. Next base: position 412,210 of record BLAL01000313.1, on the reverse strand, counting down.
TAAAAACGATTAAGAAAATCGCTTTTTTTTCTTATTAAAACTATTATTAAATCGTTTTTTTCTTTTGTTATTAAAAACGATTAAGAAAATCGTTTTATTTTTGTTATTAAAAAATCGTTTTTTTTTGTTATAACTATTAATAAATCGTTTTTTTCTTTTGTTATTAAAAACGATTAAGAAAATCGTTTTTTTTTTTGTTATTAAAAACGATTAAGAAAATCGTTTTTTTTTTATTATTTAAATTTTTTCATATATAAAATTGTTGAATCTTGACAATTTTTTTTGATATAAAACGGGTCATGAATTTGATGACCTGACTTGAATATCGTGGGTCAGGTTAAGTCAATTACCCGACCCCATTCGCCCGTTCGGAACTCTACATTTTGCAAGTTTTTTTTGATATTTTACTGATAAACGTTGCAAAAACGTTTTTTGATGTATATTTACCGCGGATTTTTAAGTGATCAACGTACTAAATTTTTTCCGTAATTAAAAAAAGTTTCGTGACGTTTTAACATTGCGAAAACGTTTTTGTAACTTTTTTTTTGATATTTTATTAAGAAACGCATTTTCTGATATATAATTAAATTAAAAAATGTTTTTTTGTGATAATTTAGTAAAAAGTGTCATGAAACGTTTGTACAATGTTTTTTTTTTATTAATCTAATCATTCGAAGTAATCCGAATACCTTCAGGCTAACGGGTAGGGTCAGATCAGAGCAGGTTACCGAACTGAACTGACCCGAAAAAATTCTTCAGTTCGGATTGACAAGGTAACCCGAACCAGCCCAACCCGTTCAGAGCATTAAATTTATTAAATGACAAAAAAAAATGGTTTTCTCGTTTTTTATTATCACAAATCAATTCGGTAAAATCGGTTCAGAAAATCGTAAAATTGACATAGAAACTGCAGTGATGAATGTTTCAGTTCGATCGTAAACTGGAACTGTTAAAACCGATCGGTAATTACTGAAACTCTAACTTGTACCCAAATTATTCTAGTTCGTTTAGTAAAAAAGGTCAAAGCCTTTATTTATCAATGTTTTTAATTCGTTTTGGCAAAAAAACCTATTAAAAAATGCTTATTAGCATTTTTTGAAAGAAAGTTTATTTATTAACGTTTTTTAATTTGTATATTTGTATTAAAAAAAATGTTAAAAAACATTTAGTTAATATTTTAACTCGTTTTAACTTTCACTTTTTAAAAAAAGTTAGAAAAACGTTAGTTACCGTTTTTTAATTCATTTTAGTTACCATTTTCCAAATCGGTTTAAAGAAAAGTTTTTTTTAACTTCATTTTTTTAAAAAAAGAAACGTTTTTCAACTTTTTTTTTAAAAAAAAGGAAAAAAAACGTAGTCAACGTTTTTTTAACTCGTTCTTTAAAAAAATGTAGTTACCTTTTAACTCGTTCTTTAAAAAAATGTAGTTACCTTTTAACTCGTTTTTTAAAAAAAAGTAATTAACATTTTTTTAACTCGTTCTTTAAAAACCGTAGTTAACATTTTTAACTCGTTACTATGTTTTTTTTAACTTGTTTTAAAGAAAAAAAGTTAAGAAATCGTTTGGTTAACATTTTCTTAATTCATCTTGATAATATAATAGTTAAATTAAATTTAATGTTTTTTAGGAACTGAACCGGATGTCCAGATAAAATTGAAGCAAATTTTTTTGGTTTGGTCCCATATTACTATTCAACCCAGACTAATCCAGTCTTTAAAAAAAACGGGTTTAATCATTTCATTATTTCTTTTTCTCTTAAATAAAAAAGAAAGAAACGGTTTTATAAACTGCCTTGTACATTATTTTTTTTATTATTCTTTTCAGGTTAACAAGCCACCCGATCCAGATCATGATTTTGATGACCCGAATGGATCTTTACCCTAATCGTTCCAATTAAAAAATGAAAGAAAAAAATGATTTTTTTTTCTAAATCGTTTAATAAAAAAATGGTTTTATCCGTTTTTTCCTAAATCTTTAAAGATTTCTTCATATTTATCATCAAAATTTATTGTATTTTTTTTTTTTTTTTTTTTTTTGCAATAAAATTAAAAAAAAAAAATTAAAATTTTAAAGATACTAATTTTTAATGATTGTAACAATTTATTATTGATCGGCAAAAAAGTTAAAAAGTGCAAATAATTTATGATTATAAAGCTAACAGCTATTTTCGCTGGCACAGGAAGAGGTTTTGCAAAAAGTTAGTCTAAAGATGTGCTCAAGCTTAAGCTTAAGCTTAGGCATAAGCAAAGCAAAGCTTAAGCTAAGCTTAAGCTTAAGACTATGTATATATAAAACTAACTGAAGCTTTTTTTATGAAAAAGGCAATTTTTTTTGTATCTACGGCAACTGTGCATGTGGGTCATCATCGAAAGTGGAATAGAAAATTTTAGTGAAAATCTGGCCAAAATAAAAATGATTGACCAACATTTTTTCCTATTATAGAGGAAAATCGCACTAAAAGCTTATCTGGTTGTTAAATTAATTTTATTATATTTCCGCAACTATTAGGTTAGTTTAGGGAACTGTCTGTAGATGGTTGATAGGTAGTAATATTACTCTGGAATATAGTCACTTGGAGAAATTTTTGTTTTTTGACCTTACTGACCAGTGCAGGGTAGATATACTTATCTTGGGGGCTGGCGGTGTTAGTCATAGGATATCTGCGGGGTACGGGCTTCGACTTACCTGGTGTTTGGATTGGCTGTAAGAGAGGTAGTGACTATGATTAGGATTAACTGACCGTGAAGGGTTTCAACTCGATGTCGTACTTTCACATTAGTGTCGACCTTTCCTTGCTTAGTTCACCGGTTTAAGTAGATTATTCCTTTTTGCAATTTAGTATTTTAATGTATGTTCAAATTTTTGTTCTTCATGTAAATAATTTACTTAAATTCGCGTCATGTTAGGTTCCTAACTGACACCCATACATAAAAATAAAAATAAAAATAAAAATAAAAATAAAAATTAATTTTATTATATAATAAAAATAAAAATTAATTTTATTATATTCATTCAAAAAGGGATCTTTCAGATTCCACTATAACGAAAATCGCATCTACAAATATTCGTACCTTAAATAAAAACAAATTTATCGGTTTAATCGACGCTATGAAAGATTACAATATTGACATTTATGGGCTCTCAGAGACTAATTGTTCTGAACGACAAGCAAAAATATGGCAGCATCAATTAGGTGTTCGCGGTTACTTTGAATATTCACAATTAGGGGGCAAAGGCCAAGGCGTAGGCATTATCATTGACGCCAAATATGACATATTCGTTCACAAAGCAGTTGGACATAAAGGCAGAATCCTTTATTTGGACTTATACTTTAGCGATAAGCGTAAACTTCGTTTAATTCAGGTTTACCTTAATGCTAATCAAAAAGAAAGACCACAAATTGAAGCTTTATACAAATACATTGACGATACTATCAGCGATGCTCAATCACGTGATATGGAAGTCATCATCATGGGAGATTTTAATATTAATTATAGGAAATATTTAATGGCCTTTGTCAATAATAAATGGTAATTTTCCTTGTTTCGCACTCTGGAAAGTAAAAGATTGTTAGATACCATTCCAATCTTCAACGACAATGATGAAGAAATGTATACTTACACACCAGCTGATTCTAATAGATAGGAATCAAGATTAGATTACATTTGGGCGTCTTTATCTATGTTAGAGAAAAGTGTTAATAGCACAGTGATAGAGAACGATCATTTTGATACTGACCATAAATCTATAACGTTGTCATTGGACACAGTACAGATGACAGGTGTTTCCTTGAACGCAACCAATCAAAAGAAGAAATATATCAAAAGGACCGTATTTCAATATGATGAAATGGACAAGGATGATGAATATACCTGGGAGAATTTCAGCACCCAATTGGACCTAGAGATTGAGAATACAATGATGAAAGATTTTTCCATCAATAAACCTCGCCACATCAATACCCTCTGGGACATGTTTAGACAAACCCTTATGAGAGTAGCTAAATCTCGTATAGTCAACAAGCAAGTCACTAGAAATAAAGTTAAAACTACACCTGAAAAGAAGCTTTCAATTTACTTCGATCTAAGATATGTCATTAATCGTATACTGGAAACACGTTCGATACTGAATGATTCCACTTCTATTACTTATAGTGTCTCTGCTAAATGGTCCAAGTTCCAACGTCTTATTAACATGACATTGGACAAATATGAATGCTCAGACCTTTCATTGTCCTTCAACTTTCTGATACTTGACGACTTTAAATTATTTTTGAAGAATTTGTGTAAAATTAGAAAACACTTACGACTTCTTTTCAAATTGGAACTTGATATTATGGTTCAGGAACAAATAGTTTCTAATATCAAGAAACGCTGTACTAATTTTAAGGACAACCAAGCCTCGATGATTCGCTTGATCACAGAAGAAGAGATGGTACATATCTCGATTGAAAAAATATACAAGAAAGACGCCCATGGCAATGAATCACTGATCACAGGTGAATCAGCTGTTCTCAATGAAACCAACCATCATTTCCAAACTATTGCAGGCTCGATTAATAGGAAAAAGCCACTTCAAGGCCGTTGGAAAGATCAATATCGACCTCTACATCATGTTAATGAGAATATTTACTCAAACCTCATGGACCTTCCATCATGTGATGAATGGCTGGATGTTATTAGAAACCTTCCTAAAGGCAAAGCTACAGGCCCCTCAGGAATATCTAATAAAATGTTACAACACCTTAGTCCTACGGCTCACGATATTTTATATTATTTGATATGTAAGATTATACAATTAGGTTACTTACCAAAATAATGGAAAGAAGCAACCGTTTTTCCCATTGCCAAGCCTAAACCCTTTAATTGTGAATTATCAAACTCTCGACCGATCACTTTACTTGAGACTGCTCGTAAAGCGCTTATTACGTTACTTAATCGTCACCTTACTTCAACGTTGAAACAACATAATGTTTTACAGACAAACCAATTCGCTGGTTTACCTAAACAATCTACCTTTGAACCTATAAGGATCGTTAATAAAATCATTCAGGACGCTATTGATAATAATAATGAACTTTGGATTTTATCACAGGATATGGGTAAGGCCTATAATCGTGTCAATACCTTCCAACTAAAGAAAGCGATGGACAGAATTAAACTACCTCAGCAATTCACTCATTTAATTTTAGACTTGTTTAAAGATAGAACAAACCAAGTTATAACAGCCTATGGCAAGACGACTGCTTATGATGTTCTTACAGGCATAGACCAAGGAGAAGTTATTTCACCTGTTTTATGGTGTATTTATTATGATCCTTTACTTGCTGAGATTAACAAACAAAATTTGGGATATACGGTATCATGTAACAACATACAGCAAGTACCACAGCTGAATTCAGCTGTGATAGAACAACATGTCCCGGCCTTGGCATTTATGGATGACACGCAGTGGATTACTGATAAGAAAGATAAGCTGGAATCTATGCTCTCCATCGCTGACTCCTTTTATAGATTAAATGATATCCAGATAAATAAGGAGAAATCTGAACTTATGATGAGAACTAAGATGTATAAGCGTCGCTATTCTCACATTTATAATAACAAGATCAATATTCAATTTGGAAGGGAATCTATCAGTATTAAGGCAAAGCACCCTCATGAACCCACTCGTATCCTGGGAGTTTATTTAACATTGAAAATGATGAACAATATCTAATCTCTAAAGTTAAAGCAGAAATTGACCACCTAACGAACCTTATGTGGAAAAAGAAAATTACTGATAAACATATCCTATATATTTTCAATAGGATTATTATACCTCGTGTTGAATACTGGTCACAGGTCTTCGTTCTATCACCAGATTTAATTCATTGTTTATTTGTTCCTTTTCGTCGAATGTTTAAAAATAAGCTCAAATTTGCTCGTACTGCTCCTAATGCGATCCTAGATAATTCTTATATATATGGTTATCGAAATCCTTATGAGAATCAACTTCAAGCAAAAATTACCAATTTTTGCATTCAATTAAACAACACTGGAATTTTAGGAAGAATCACTGAAATTCGCTTGAAACTGCTACAACAACTGCTATGATGTTCTCGACCGCTAATAGAGGGTATTCCTTTTGATAAAATCCCTAGACGTATGAAGAATAATTATTTACTTAATATGATCAACTTGATGAGGCAGAATGATTTTACACTTCTTGTCATTGACAAAGGCAGATTTCCTACCATAGCAGGAGGAAAAAATGATTTCGTGACTATTGCTATTTTTGACTTTTTGTCTAAGCATAGCACAATTTTACGCTCACGCCAAATTATGTTTGTAGAACAAATTATTTCAGGAGACAAACAACGCTTACTTAATTGGACTGATATATGTAATAAACATTACTTTCAATCCATTCCTGATCATGGTAACAAAGAAGAAAAATGGTATATGGATATCCAAAAACTCATTACAGTGGATGGGCTTAACATTAAACCACAAATTTACAACAAATTTACTACATTCTTTAATAATATTGAAGATACTAAATCATATAATATAGAAAAACTAGATAGATCATTATCTGTTGTATATAGTCCCCAACATAATTCGATTTTATTTGGAAAAGTTCAACGCCTTATTGATGAGAACAACATTCTTCTTCGACATTACCATGCAGATATGTCTCAATCAACATCAACATCTACTCACGTTACCATTTGTGATGATACACTTTGTGCTGCTAATACTGTAAATCGTTCAAGTATGGGTGTTTGTGCTTTTACTGCTAATCCAAAGCATATAGTACCACTTTTATCGGCTGCTAAATTTACTAAAGAAGATGTTAAGCGTAGAAAAATGATTAATTTTAATATTTTTAATCTTTTTGATCAGGCTAAGAAAAAATATGCTCTTTCTCAAAGTACATTAACGAGAAATCACGTGATCAGACAAAATAATATTATTTTAGAATTGTTAGAACCAGGACTTTCTAGGAATGAATTACTTATAATTCAACGAAAACTCGCTATATTTGATAATCCAAATTGCTGTATTTTTGAATTTTTCACTGATGGATCTCTTATTGAATTAGGCACTGAACAATGCAACATTAGCTGCGCGTTTGCTCACCTTGATAGATCCTTTGGTATTCCTCAAGTAGAATTTTATATTACGATTGATAAATGGCCTTCAGCATATCGAGGCAAACTCTTAGCAGTCATTTTAGCTCTTATGGTAGTCCCTTATAGAAGTAAAGTGAGAATCAACATTGACTCTTTAAATGTGATTACTATGTTTGAGGGATTTAAACATAATAATTTCTCTCTTACATCACGAGATTATTTCAAACTTAATAATAGCTATTTATGGTCAATTTTGATTAGAATTATTCGTCAACAGAACTTACATGTAGAAATGTTTAAAGTAGCTGCACACACTGATTGCGACGGCAATAATCACGTGGATAGATTAGCAAAATCTGCTCACATTGACCAAGATAGATTTATTAACTTTATAGATACTGCTCCTGACATTAAAGTACTTCCGTTATGGAATAATATCGTCATTGAAACTCATTTACGAAAGTTCATCAAGATGGTTAGTCATATTAAAGGCCTGGAAAAATTTATCAATCTACATAGGAATACTAAATATCGAAAATTAGAAGTTGATTGGACTTCTACCTTTGAATGCCTCAATTGCGATATTGCTAATAATGAAACTTCAATGTCTTCTTCTAAAGTTAAAGCTCATAAAGTTCATCTCCTTATAGAAGAGATTCCTACAATTGAACAAATGAAGAAATCATTCCTAGAATTATACGATGGATGGAAATGTCCTAGTTGTGGATTGGAAGATGAAACGTTTGATCACGTGTGGACATGTGATGAACATCGATCTCTTCTTTTAAAGATTAAAAATAATACAATTGATCTTTTATTATCATTGTTATTTGAATATAATCCAGACATTACAGATTATTCTGCCTTATTAACGCTTAATATATGGACAATTAGTACAGATCCTGACAATTTTACTTTTGTGGATCTCATCAAAGGCTTTATACCATTGGAGTTGACTCAAATTCTCAACTTGTGGATTCCTCGTAAACAATTACTGTTAGTCATTATTGAGATCAGGCAGTACATTTATGAACAAACATTTAAAGAAATTTGGATATGTCGTTGTTCTTTTATAAAAGAATTTGAACGTTCGTTGGGTATTACAAAAAAGAAAAAATTAACTTTAAAAAATTTTCGGCCGTTTAATAATATTTTGAATAGTGATAGAGAATTAGAATATAAATTTGATGCTCTAGATAGTATTCGTAATAATATATATTTTGGTAAAAATATTATTGAATTTTACAGTAATCTTACTTCGTAGCGCTAGTAGTTAGTTAGTATACTTTATATAGAATTTTATATATGGTTTTATTACTTTCTTTTTTGCAGAGCGGGCTTCGATTTACCTGGTTTTTAACTGGCTGTAAAAGAGGTAGTGGGTTAATTATTGAATGTTTCTAGAAGTAGTTGGTTATTTTTAGATAGTTCGTTATATAATTACTCCACCGTCGAAGTAGATTTAGTTCGCTTCTATTAGTTAGTTTCATTTTTTATTTTCATGTATCAATTTTGATGTGTTTATAATTCATGTGTTCGCTTCTAATATCTGTTCAATAAAATAAAATAAAATAAAATTAATTTTATTATATTTTATTTTATTTTTTCATTTTTTATTAATATTAACGTGAAAATTGGATAGTTGTGGTAATATGAAAAAAAATTATTTCATTATATTATCATTATATGACTTTTAAGGAGTGCTTATTTAGGGGATTTCATCCCCTATGGTATATAAGTATACATGCTGTACCTGGTACTCATTTATCAAATGAGATTTTAAGTGATAAACGTTCAAATCGATAAAAAAAAAAAAGTATCAATTTTGTTTTTTACTAAAATGACTAGTAGTAAATAATATTAACTGTTAATATCACTTTTTTACTTAAAAATGATTAATTAAAAATATTAATATCATTTTTAACAAAAAACGATTTTTATTGTTTTTGATAAAATGATTTTAATGAATCCTTTAGCATTTTTTTATTAAAATAACTTAAAAAAATGTTTTTAATTAATAATGTAACAAAAAATTACTTCATTAATATTTTTTTAGTTTTTTTAATAAAAAAAAAACAAATTTCACTTTTTTTTTAATTATCAAAGTAAATAATTAAAATAAAAAATCAATTTATCCTTTCCTAACAGTTTATTTATCAAACCGGATAATTAAAAAATTAATTTGTTTTTTTTAATGACCTATTAAATCTCAAACCAGATAATTAAGAAAAAATAATTGTCTTTTATGGTTTTTATGATCAATAATTTATTTTTTAACAGTTTTTTAATCGAATAATTAAAAAAAAATAATTTTTAACAATCTATAAAAAAATTTTTTAACGTTTTTTAAACTTATTAATGAAAAATTATTTTTCATTTTAAAAAATTAATAAAAAACAATCATTTTTTTTTTAATTTTTATTAAAACGATTAACGTTTTTTTTCATTAAACCGATTAATAAAAAAACGCTAAAAAATGGGTAAACTAGGTTTAAACTTTTTTTTATCAAAACATTAAAATGTTCAAAAACATCTTTGGTGCCCTTTTTTAGGCGTTTAATTAAAAAAAAAATTACCTTTTTTTTAGGTGTTCAATTAAAAAAAATTGCCTTTTTTAGGCGTTTATGATTAAAAAAAATGCTTTTTTTTAGGCGTTTAATTAAAAAAATCGTCCTCTTTAGACGTTTAATTAAAAAAAAAATTGCCTTTTTTTAGACGTTTAATTTAAAGAAACGGTTTTTTAAGCGTTTAATCGGGAATAACGCTTTTCTAAACGCCTTTTTTTTAAGCGTTTAATCGGGAATAACGCTTTTCTAAACGCTTTTTTTAAGCGTTTAATTAAAGAAACGCTTTTTTTTAAAGCGTTTAATTAAAAAAAAATGTTTTTTTTTAAGCGTTTAATTAAAAAAAACGCTTTTTTTTAAGTGTTTAATTAAAGAAATGCTTTTTTTTAGGCGTTTAATTAAAAAAATCGTCCTCTTTAGACGTTTAATTAAAAAAAAAATCGCCTTTTTTAGACATTTAATTTAAAGAAACGGTTTTTTTAAGTGTTTAATCGGGAATAACGCTTTTCTAAACGCCTTTTTTTTAAGCATTTAATCGGGAATAATGCTTTTCTAAATGCCTTTTTTTTAAGCGTTTAATTAAAAAAAAATGCTTTTTTTTAAGCGTTTAATTAAAGAAACGCTTTTTTATAAAGCGTTTAATTAAAAAAACGCTTTTTTATAAAGCGTTTAATTAAAAAAAAATGTTTTTTTTGTGTTTAATTAAAAAAAACACTTTTTTTTAAGTGTTTAATTAAAGAAACGCTTTTTTTTAGGCGTTTAATTAAGAAAGCGCTTTTTTTTAAGCGTTTAATTAAGAAAACGCTTTTTTTTAAGCGTTTAATTAAGAAAACGCTTTTTTTTAAGCGTTTAATTAAGAAAACGCTTTTTTTTTAAGCGTTTAATTAACAAAACGCTTTTTTTTAGGCGGTTAATTAAAAAAAATCGCCTTTTTTTTAGGCGTTTAATTAAAAAAAATCGCCTTTTTTTAGGCATTTAATTAAAAAAAAATCGCCTATTTTTTAGGCATTTAATTAAAAAATTGCCTTTTTTTTAGGCGGTTAATTAAAAAAAAATTGCCTTTTTTTTAGGCATTTAATTAAAAAATTGCCTTTTTTTTAGGCGGTTAATTAAAAAAAAATCGCCTTTTTTTTAGGCGTTTAATTAAAAAATCGCCTTTTTTTTAGGCGGTTAATTAAAAAAAAATTGCCTTTTTTTTAGGCGTTTAATTAAAAAAAAATTGCCTTTTTTTTAGGCGGTTAATTAAAAAAAAATCGCCTTTTTTTAGGCGTTTAATTAAAAAAAAATTGCCTTTTTTTTAGGCGGTTAATTAAAAAAAAATTGCCTTTTTTTTTAGGCGGTTAATTAAAAAAAAATTGCCTTTTTTTTAGGCATTTAATTAAAAAAAATCGCCTTTTTTTTAGGCGTTTAATTAAAAAAATCGCCTTTTTTAGGCGTTTATAATTAAAAAAACACCTTAAAAAATCATTTTTTAAAAAACCCGTTTTTTTTAATTAAACGTGTAAAAAGTGTTTAAATCGGAAATAAAGCTTTTTCTAAGCGCTTAATTAAAAAAAAATACACTTTTTTTTAAGCGTTCATAATTAAAAAATACGCTTTTTTTTTAATCATTTAATTAAAAAAAAAAACGCTTTCTGTTAAGCATTTGATTTTTAAAAGAACGCTAAAATTCATTTTTTAAGCGTTTATTTTTTAAAAATTAGCGTTTTTTAGAGTTTAATTTAAAAAAAAAAACACCAAAAAAAATGCGTTTTTTTAGAGTTTAATTTTTAAAAAAAAACGCTAAATGCAACAAATTCACAACAGTGGGATAAAGCTGAGCATAATTTACCGAGACAACTTGCAATGAAAAGCGTTCAAACAATTCACATAGTTCACTAAGTAAAAGTTGGATTTAAAGTGTTTGATTTAAAAAAAAAACGCCAAAAAATTTTTTTTAACTTCGGGTTAAACGGGTCAATCGGGTCAATCCGATGGGTCACCCGAATTGATCCAACCCATTCGGAACACTAAAGACGATCAATAAAAAAAATTTACAATTTTTGATTTTTTTAAGACGATTAATAAAAAAATCATCTTTTTTGTTAAGACAATTTGTTAAAGATGATTAATAAAAAAAAAATCATTTTTTTTTTGTTAAAGGATTAATAAAAAAAAAATCGTTTTTTTGTTAAAGACGATTAAAAAAAAAAAAATCATTTTTTTTTTATTAAGACGATTAAATAAAAAAGAAAACGATTAACAAATAAATCAATTATTGTTAAAACGATTATGTCAACATTTTTTTTTAAGTGTTTAAAAAACATTTTTTAAGAATTTAATTAAAAAAAATATTAAAAAACGCTTTTTTAAACGTTTAAACTTAAAAAATGTTTTTTTAAGCATTTTAAAATTTTTTTAAAAAAAAAAACATTAAAAAAAAATGTTTAAAAAAAAAATGCCAAAATACGTATTTTAGCATTTTTTTAATTAAAATATTTGATTAAAAAACACTAAAATATGTTTTTTTAACGTTTTTTTAAGCGTTTAATAATAATAAAAATGTTAAAACCGTCCTTTAATGCTTATTAGTAATATAAAATTAATTGGCAAAAAAGAGCCTTGGCTTTTTTTGCATTATAAGAAAAACAGTTTAGCATTTTTTCGTATAAACTTCTGAAAAAAAACACCAAAATGTTTCATTTAGTGTCAGTGTTTTCTTTTTTAATTTCGGGTTAAATGGATAAATCGGGTCAAATCCAATGGGCCTGAATTGACCAAACAGTCTTTTTTAGTATTCTAAAGTTCGCTAACTGTACCTAGTTGTATTTTTTTTAAAAAAAAAACAATTTTTTTAATCGTTTTATTTAAAAAAAAATGATTTTTTTAATCATTTTATTTAAAAAAAAATGATTTTTTTTTATTTGTTACATTTAAAAAATGATCTTAATCAATTTTTTTATCGTTTATAACTAAAATAAAATGATTTTTTATCGTTTAAATCTAAAAAAAATCGATTTTTTAAATCGATTTAAGTTTTTTTTAAATCACTTTACATAAAGAAAAACAGGTTTTAATCGCTTAAAAAAAATGATTTTTTTTTAAAATCGTTTTTACTTTAAATGATGATTATCATGATCTTTTTTATTAAACGTTCTAAAAAACTATTTTAATAAAAAAATATTCTTTTTTTTGGTCATTTCAATGAAAAAGTGTTATTTTAAAATTAATTTAATAAAAAAGTCTTTTTAATTATTAAACAAAAAAGCATCTTGTAATGTTCTTTAAATCATTTAATTATTTAATAAAATTTTTTTTCATAGTTTTCTTTATATATGCATGTTAGATATAATAAATTTATACAACAATACTATTATCCATTATCCTTATAATTATCTTCTTAAAAGCCATTTAATGATGATATAATGAAATAATTTTATTTTTCATATTTCCGTGACTAGTGTCTATTTTTTCACGTTTATATTAAAAATAAATAAAATATAATAAAATTAATGAAATTGCAAAAAAAATTTTTTTTTTTGTCTCATTACAATGATAAATATTGTAATTATAATAAGAAGTCAAGATTTCTCTTTTAGTTTTATTTTGCTTTATTCTACTCTATTATATTTTATTTTATCTTTTGATGGGAGTGAAGTGATATAATCGAATAACCCAGTTAATTGGTAATCCGATATATATATGGATCATTTTCCATAAATGGAAATCAAAATATGATCGACATAAAAAGCAACAAGTTACTTGTTACCTCGCTATGTCGATCAATACAACAAGTTAGTTGTTGTAAATCAACAAGTAACTTATTAATTTATAACAACTTACTTGTTGATTTACAACAACTAACTTGTTGTTTTTACAACAACCTTTTGACTTCTACGGTACACCATATCATTACACGTAAAACCGGTTGATGTACAGGCGTACAGTAATGACACTCCATTAACGTAAAGATGCCATTTTTAGTTAGCGTAGGACATAATCGAGCGTTTTTATACATTGCGTGACAAATAGACAAATTTACCCGTTTAATGTTACATTTTTCGGAATTTAGAAATTCGCTTACAAAGAAATTTTCCATCCCTCGAAAATTTTTTTATCTTCGAAAATATATTAACAGTTAAGCGACAAACCGATGCGGGATGATACAATTATGACGGACGAAGGTTCATCTAAAGCTAGTGGGAGTGAAGTGGTCGACACAAATAATTCAGGTATTATCATCGTTATTATTATGTTATTACGTAATCTTTTTTTTTTAATAATTGCTAAATGTATAAAGTTCATTATTCCAATATTATTCCAACAAACTGACTAGCATTAAGAAATAGACAACCTCAATCATCCGTACAATCTCAATCTACCGTTAATGATCAATCTATTACCCAAAATAATCAATATATAAGTTTATATGGAAAACCGATTTTTATTTTTATTTCTATTGTTATAATTCTTGTAAGAAATTAATTCTTAATGCTGAAAATTTAATAAGACTTCACATTAATTTTCATTAATTACTATAAACTGATATCTTTGAATTTACCTCAAAGACAATTAGCGGACTCTACATTCCAGGTATACCATATAGACTTTACATTTTTTTTCTTCTTTATTTAAGTAAACTGGTATACGTATCTTTTAATCACAAATTGAAATTTTATTTTATATATATTTAATTATTAATTATTAGGTAACTTCTAATTCTGAACTTTTAATTAAATATCCTCTCTTATTGAATTAACTATTTCTATATCTGAATAATTATGGCAGGTTATATGTAAGGAACATAAAATCATAAATGTATTTACAGATATTCATATTTTTAATACTTATCGATTTTCACTTTTTAGATCTGGACCGGAACAAGATCAGATAATTTCACTATCAGATATCAACGCGCCAGTCATACTCTTAATTGGAAAAACAGGTATGTTCTGATGTTGTGTCATTTTATTTGTGATTTTCATTGAAGATATGTAATACGTTTTCTTGTAAGGCGCTGGTAAAAGCACATTAGGAAATTTATTGTTGAAGACCTCTAAAGAGACCTTTCCCGTCTCTGGTAGCTTTGTAAGTATAAAAAGTAAATGTACTCGATTTTAAATAATTTTGATTATATTAGTTTTCCAACTTTCGAAAATGATTAGACATCTGAAACAAAAAAATCTGGCTATGCGAATATCAAAATCGGGGATAAAATTTATAATATTGTCGACACGCCAGGAATTTTTGATACTGATGATCTTAACGAAGATATCCTAAAAGAAATTGCTCGTACCATTCAAAAGTGTGCTCACGGGATCAAGGCTATATTATTTGTACTTGGTGAGTGAGAATGTAGTAATCACATTCACGATAGAAAGTTGTGTATATATTAAAAAAAGCTGTTTACAGAAGCAAAACGGTACACAAAAGAACAAGAGAAAATGGTCAATATGATAAAATTATTTCTCGGGGATGATGCTCTCGAATACATGATTACTGTCTTTTCACATTGTGACAAAAAGCAGACTGAAGATCCCGAATATTTTAAAAAAGTTTCTTGGAATAAACAAATTAAAGTTTTCGTTAATTCTATGGGTAATCGATGGACTATTTCTCCAAACCCAGATCTTTTTTCACCAAGTAGTAATGTGCGTCAACAACGCCTCAGAGAATTGGAAAACCATATTTTATCCATAGATGGAGTATATACAAATGAGTTACTCGAAAAGGCCCGGAAAAAACAAGAAGAAATTGAAAAAATTGAAAGAGCAGCAGAAAAGAAACGAAAAGAAGAATACGATGAAAGTAAAAGGAAAGAAGGTGAAGCCAACGCAAGATATAGATATGAAAGGCAGAGGATTATTGATGAGAAAACGACAAAAGATAAATACGAAGAGCAAATAAAGGATATTATGAGTCAAATAGAAATCTTAAATAAAAAAGTGATTGAACTTAGCGAAAAAGACAATAAGTGTTTCGGGCTTGAAACACAAGTCAAACTTGAATCAGGAAAGACTATTCAAATGTCAGAACTTCAAACAGGGGATCGAGTGTTATCAAACATAAGAAATGGTATTACTGAGTACTCAGATGTTTATCTTATTGCTCACATCGGTAAACTCGATCATGAAGAGGCGTTTGCTAAAGTCAGCTTTACCAGACCAGATGGATCTAAAGGCATTTTTTTTTTTAAAAAATTAATTTTATTGTAATTTATTAATAAGTAAATTATTCATTGAGTATTGTCTATTACTAGGTCAATTACGGCTTACAACTACTCATTATGTCTTTGATGAAAATTTATCAATTATATTCGCTAAAGATCTGCGTCCTGGAGAAACAAAGATTTTGGTATCAGGTGATAACAATAAGCTAGTTCCAGTCTTTGTGGATGATGTAACAATTGTGAGTTTAATTCATATTCGAATTCTTATCAATATTGTAAAATGCTTTTCTTAATAATTAATTACCTTTGTATTTTAAACAGGAATTACATGATGAATATATTAGTTTCTACACACGAGCTGGCACAGTTATCGCCAATGGTGTACTTAGTTCCTGTTATGATCAATGCCCACCGTCTCAAATGCTCATGGATTTGGTTTTCTTACCAGTTCGTTTGTGGACTTATATTATTCCAAGTACACATCGTGAAGAACGACTTCATCCATATGTTCAATTCTTAGAGACGATGTATTTTTTATTTATAAATGCTATGGAAAAAGGCAAACGATTTATTGATTGAAAACTAGATCTAGATTGTGCAGGCGTTAGATCCAATGATGATATTTTTTTATTAGACAATATTTAGCATACAAAAATAAAGAATAATGGGTAATTTGGCTGGAAAATTTGATAGTGATGAAATTTGATTATTATCGATAATAAGAAATTAATCTAACTTCTATAACAAATAAAATAGAAAAATTTCATTGACCACGTCACAAAATGTAGTAAATGTATTATCTATCATTTCATTTAAAAAACCTTGAATTTTTGAAATATCCCAAAATGACTAAAATTTGTTTAAATTCAGCCAAAGTATTAACCAGCAGTTCATCTTCATCAAGTGTTTGTGTCGTACTGAATCTTTGAGCTCTTGAATTCTTTTTTTTACGATAGTGCGGGTGGAGTTTCAGATTGAGGAAGCGCATGTCTGCTAAAATTAATGTTTTTTTGTCTTTATTAGTATTCAAAAACAAAAAATTTGAATATAATTATTCAACATAACCTTTTATATTTACTCGTAATTTTAGGAAAGCTTATCAAGTCTAACCATATTTTGAAAGGACGATGCTTTTTTCTTTAGTCTGTAGTTTCGTTTGAAGTAATGATTTGTGATGTCACTAGTTAGGTGGTTTTATGATACAGCTAGTATCTTTAAATTTCAGAAAAAAATTATTTTCTATACAAATTACAATTCCTGAAAATATTTTTATATCTATTTATGCCGGCAATATTCGTTACTATTCCAAAGCGATGAGAATCTGTGTATCATATTTCAGGATTGTGATGCATTTCAATTCAGATCTTTGGATTCGATTCACGCCAAAATAATTCAAAAGATCAATCAGAAATTCTTGAACTTTTGCAATTAAAAACAAAATAAAATTAAGACTAGACGACCAAGATTTTTTACATGAAAAAAAATGCCGAATGCTAAATATGACAGGATATATACATTTTAATCAATTGAAATTGTACAATTATAAAAACAGAAATATTTTAAATCACTACATATAATTTTACTTAATACGAAATTTTTAATTTTCTAGATACGGGTAGAGGTTGTAATTAATGTAAAGCGTACGACTTTCATATTCTATAATTTCTTGTATTGCAGATTTCCTTTTTAATGAATTTCCTCCATTTTTAAGTGTTTTATGAAAATATGTTGAATCCTGATTATGGGTTTTTATTCAGCGGCAGAGCATGAAAATATTTCAAACTCCATCTTTTATGTTTCTCCAGGAGTTCCCATATATATGCTTGGTAAATGTGATCCTTGCACAAAGGTTTTTGATTATTAGGTCCTCCTTTTGACGGTGTAGCGTTTATTTAAAAAATTGAGACGAAAGAACATAAATTTAATTGTATGATTAACGTTACTCTGACACGAACTTTGCGTTTTTTAAGTAGACAAACTATTGATTTTAAAATTTTTTTTCAATATGAACTGTTCTCAAACAAATGATACAGTGTACTGATAAACATGGGTTTTTAACAATCTTTAGTACTGTTTTAAATCTAAAGACCTTATCAACGATTTTCACTCCTTACATCATAACAAAGAAATAAAGTATTTTAAAAAGATCGAAATCTTTGATGTCTTTCCCACTGAAAAAAATGTCTATTGTGGAATGTGAAACCCAGTAAACGGAAAATGACATGTTTAGTTAGTGGAGATCATCATCCACGACATGCTAGAAATTCGCTTACAAAAAAATTTCCCACCCTCGAAAATTTATTTATCTTCGAAAATGTATCAAAGACAAAACGATGCGGGTTGATACAATCGTAACGGATGAAGGTTCATCTAAAGCTAGTGGAAGTGAATTGTTAGACACCAAAAATTCAGGTATTATTGTTATTCCTTTTTTTTTTTTTATTTTTTTATTTGATAATAGTTAAATGTAAGTAGTTTAATATTTTTTCAATGTTGTATTAGGTAACTTCCACTTCTAAACTTCTGATTAAGCACTATTTCTCTTTATTGAATCAATTATTTCCATGATCTGAATAATTATGGCAGATGATATGTAAGGAACATATACTGATAAAATACAGTACTAGATATTCATATTTTTAATACTTGTCGATTTGCATTTTATAGAACTAAACCGAAACCGTCTCAATTTCCATTATCGGATATCAACGCACCAGTCATACTCTTAATTGGAAAAACAGGTATGCCCTGATATGGTTTTAATTTTTTTTTTTTTTTTCATTTGAAGATATATAATACATTTGCTCGTAAGGCGCTGGTAAAAGCACATTGGGAAATTTACTGTTGGGAACCTCTGAAGATGAAAATCCGACTTTTAACGCCTCTGATAGATTTGTAAGTATAAAAAAAAATAAATGTAAAATAATTTCATTATGTTAGTTTTCTAACTCCCAAATTGATTTAGTCATCTGTTACCAAAAAATCTGGCTCTGCGAATATCAAATTTGGCAACATGACTTATAACATTGTCGACACGCCAGGAATTTTTGATACTGATGATCTCAATGAAGGTGTCCTTGAAGAAATTGCTCACACTATTCAAAAATGCGCTCATGGGATCAAAGCCATATTATTCGTACTTGGTGAGTTAGAATACCAGTAATTTTATTCACGATGAAGAGATGCATATATTAAAAAAGCTGTTTATAGAAGCTAAACGAAGAGCAAAAGAAAATGGTCAATATGATAAAAGCATTTCTAGGTTATGAGGCTCTTCAATACATGATTTCTGTCTTTTCACACTGTAGCCGTAAACAGACTGAAGATCTAGAATATTTTAAAAAATCTTCATGGAATGAACCAATTAAGGCTTTCGTTAATTCCATGGGTAATCGGTGGGCTATTTCTCCGAATCCAGAAATTTTCCCTCCAAATAGCATTGTACATAAACAACGCCTTGAAGAATTGCAAAAACTTATTACCTCCGATATTGATGGAGTATATACAAATGACCTTTTTCAAAAAATTCAAGAAGAACGAAATAAAAGTGCAATGATTACGAATAGTAAGGAAAAAGAACGTCAAGAACTTGAGTATATTATAAACGCTTTAAAGGAACAAATTGTCAAATTACAAAGTGAAGTCGATAATCTCAAAAGCCGTAGTTGTTTCGGGCTTGAAACACAAGTCAGGCTTGAATCGGGAAGGGTTATTCAAATGTCAGAGCTTCAAACAGGAGATCGAGTGCTATCAAATGTAAGAAATGGCATTGCCGAATACTCAGATGTTTATCTTATTGCTCTTGGTAAACTCGATCATGAAGAGGAGTTTGCTATAGTCAGTTTTACCAGATCAGATGGATCTAAAGGTATTATTTTTATTTAAATAATTTATTTATAAATTACTCACTTATATCTTTTTTTAGGTCAATTACGGCTTACAGTAACCCATTATGTCTTTGATGAAAATTTATTCGCCAAGGATCTGCGTCCTGGAAAAACAAAGATTTTGATGTCAGATAATAACAATAAGCTAGTTCCAGTCTTCGTGGATGATGTAACAATTGTGAGTTGAACTATAATCGATTTTTTACCAATATTATAAAATTATTTTTTTTGATAATTAATTATTTTATATTCTAAATAGGAATTACATGATAAGTATATTAGTTTTTACACACGAGCTGGCACAGTTATCACAAATGATGTACTTAGTTCATGCTATGACCAATGTCCACCGTCTCAAATGCTTATGGATCTAGTTTTCTTACCAGTTCGTTTGTGGACCTATATTATCCCAAGTACACATCGTGAAGAACGACTTCACCCATATGTTCAATTCTTAGAAACGGCATATTTTTTATTTGTAAATACTATAAGAAGTGGCAAACGACTTATTGGAAATTAGTTCTAGATTGTGCAGATGTTAGATCCAATGATAATATTTCTTATTATACAATGTTTAGCATACCAAAATAAGATATTTTGACAATAAATTCTTAATATATTACTATTTATTGGAAAATTTGATAGTGATGAAAATTTATTATTGATAATTTAATTTCTATAACAAAAAATTTGATTGACCGCGTCGTAAAGCGCATTGTCTATTATTCCGCTTAAAAAGTAGTTTGAGACATTAAAGGACTAGAACCTGATTAAACATGGTCAATGTTTGTAAATATACAATATACTTTTCTCATCAAAAAGGTTCATGTTCGTTAATGAAATAATATTAAATTTTGTCTAATATTCAATAATATATAAAATAATATGTTCAAAATGTTTAACTATTGTAAATTACTATTTTCTTCTTTTAACGACTCTAACAGTATCATTTTTTTTTTCGTGAATCAAACTATAAAGTATACTATATCTGTACCTGTTCACAAGATGTTTGGCATTTCGTTAAACAAGGTTGTAAAATATATCAAAAATATATTCATATATTATATATATTTTTCAGATGAGATGTTAATATTCGTGTTACCTAGCAAAAAACTTATTTGTTATATTTATAAAAGAAAATGTTTCATTTTTTTCATACAAATGATACATGACCAATGCTTAGTGTATTATAAACATTGACCATAATATAATATTTTTAGATCAATCGTCAGTTAATTTTTAACGGAGATAAGCTGTATTAAATGACAAATTCTCTTAGAAATTGGGAACTAGATGGTGACTATTTTATTTTGTTGGTTATTTCTCTTTATACGATTTAAATTTTATTCTTTTTAAGGGCAACACCAGCTCGAAGTGAGTTCGTGCTGTTTTTTTTTTATTAATAGTAATAATTAATAATATCACACGAGATGATTAAATGATGTAATCGAAATTAATCACCTGACTATCGTATAAATATTGTTTACGCTAAAGTAGTTTGTTTTTTTTCCCGTTATCCTGCAATTTATGTTTCACAGAAACTTGTTCAGATTATTTATTAGTACTTTGACTCATTATATAATTCAATGAAATTAATGAAACAAAGAATAAGAAAATTATCACGATCATTTCATAATGATAATAAGTGTGAAGTTATGTAGAAAATTTTAAGCAAAGCTTCAAAAATTGGATTAGTTGTAATAGCGACATTGAAAAATTTAATAGATATACTCAATTATCAGCTCATAATAGAGATATACTGAAAGCATATATCTTATGATAGATTTTATGATATTAATTATATTGGAGAAATTGGATTGACGGAATGAGGTATTAGTTAATATATGGCATATTTGTATATTAATAAGCCTTATGGAGTGACCCAAAATCCACAAATAAAAAACTATATGATGGTTTTGAGATAAATGTAACCATATACCATGCAATGTAATACATTTTCAACAAAGTTTTGATAATTGGACTAGTGGTAATAATGATATTGATAAATTTATCCAAGATACTCAGCTATCAACTCATGGTAATGTAAACGGTGTACCTTATGAAAAATTTTATAATATTAAATATATTAAAAATATTGGAATAAATAAAGTCTATAAAAAAAGAATTTCGGTATTTGTTATTGAAAATGTCCGGAAAATGGAAATGTTCAGTAAGTGTTCAGAAAAGTATATTTTTTTCCTGAGTAAAATTTTTTTTTTAGTTGATTCGACACAGTAATAATTTAAAGAACGTATGTATTTATTGCAGTTATATATTTCATCAACTGAATTTTCCGAAAATTTTCAATTCTTCTAATTCTTCTAAAACTATCAAAGATCACGAAAATGAGATGAGGAATAATTGAAATTTTTTCTTAACATCTACTTTAGTATGTAGTTAGATAAATATTTTTTTTCATTTTTACATTAAATAACTTTACTATTAATTTTTATCAAAAAACAAAAAAAAATACTATAAAATTTTATTTGTCATTTTATTATTCTAACATATTAATTTAACTAAATCAAATATATATATACATATATATAAAGGTGAAATAACGATCAACTAATATACAATTATATTTGATCATGTGTTGTTCAGCTAAAGGTTATGAAAAGGGATTATTGAGCCTAGATGATTGGATAGCTGTTATTCGATTTAAGTAAAATATGGTAATTTCCAATATTTCGAATAAGAATTGTCGATTTCTTGAACTATGCGGGATCTTATTTAATAACAATCAAATTTTATTTTTTTTTTAAAAAATATATTTTTTTTTTACCATACATTTAGAAATAAATAATTTATTTTTTTCTTACATTACCTTTCATGACAATGCAACAATAAAAATATTTTATAGCAATATAAATAATTGACATTAAAAAAAAAATGTATATTTAAATAAAAACTGAAAGAATAATAATATTACCATTTTTACAGTCATTTTAATGACACGAAATTCTTTATCGTTGGTTACACTCAACCCTAAATTTATGAAAACAGTAAGCTATAATAGAATATCAAGGACTATGATAAATCAGTATCCATCGTTTTGATGCCAGCTCTCTGATTAATAATATTGTATTTTAAACTTTTATTTTTAGATATTCTTTTATCATAAATAAATAATTCCATCTATCATGCACTAAATATTCTTAAAATTATCATTATATCGGAAAGCGTACAAAGTTTAGCCTAATCTCACATGACTTGATTTTATTACTAAATTATTTATTAACCTTGCCTATTATGGCGATCTAAGTCTTTGTGTATTTTAACTAGCCTTTTTCTGATAAGTTTGTCGCCGATTTTAGATCATTACCGCATTGGAGTGAAAAATCCGACATAAAGTTCATAAAGTTGTTCTCGTTCCATTGGTTTTTTTTTTTGTTATTTTTACACATGAAATAATAACATATTCCTTATTTAACAATTAATTCATTAGAATGGATGAAATTAAACTAAGTGACGATGCAATTGAGCAAATAAAAGATTTTGTTCATGATGATTTGACTGAAGAACAAAACTCGTTAATTGATAAACTGATATTGAATGAAAAATTGAAAGAACGTTATAAAAAATATGATTTATGTTACAAATGTAGCCAGATCAATACTGGTCGTAATTATTATCGATCATGTAAATCAAAATATTTTCAACAAAATTTCAAAAATTGGACAAGTGGAAATCATAAAGTTGACGAATTTATTCAAAAAGCACAATTAGAAGCCGAACATTATGTGAAGGTTATAGAGTGGATTGATTATGACAAATTTGAAGATATTGAATATTTAGCAAAAGGGGTTTTGGTACTACTTATAAAGCAATTTGGGAAGATGGATGGATTTTTTTCAATGATAATGGTCAATTGGGAAGAGATAATAATACAAAAGTTGCTTTAAAATTTTTGCACAACTCACAAGACATTACAGCTGATTTTTTAAAAGAAGTAAGATATTTCCTTTAAATTTAGTATTAATAGCCTTTATGAATATAAACTAACAATTTTTCTTTTAAGATTGAATCAAATATTTTAGCATGTGATCCAAGTTCTGGTCTTGTAGTTCGTTGTTTTGGTATCGCTAAAGATCCAAAGACAAATAATTTTATGATGGTGATGAAATTAAAAGAGTGTAGCTTAAGACAACATCTAGATATTAATTTTGATTCATTAAGTTGGCATGATAAATTGATTTTATTGTATTGTGTTTCGTATGGTCTTGACGATATTCATAATAGTGGATTAATTCACCATGATTTTCATTGTGGAAATTTATTGAGTAATTTTGGTATTGCTTATATTACTGATTTAGGATTATGTCAACTAGCAAATGTTAAGTCTTCTCAAAATGATAAGGAGAAAATATATGGAGTATTACCATATGTAGCTCCAGAAGTTTTAAGAGGGAAAGAATATACTCAAGAAAGTGATATTTATGGATTTGGAATTATTGCATATGAAATTTGTACAGGATTACCTCCTTATCATGATATACCTCATGATGAATTCTTAGCGATGAAAATTTGTAATGGATTGAGGCCAAAATCTAATTATAAAATTCCTCAATTAATTTTTGACATTATTAATCAATGTTGGGATGCAGACCCTTCAAAACGACCTAAAGCAGTTGAGTTACATAAATTATATGATGACTTACGTTATAATTGTGGTAAAGTAGATTCCGCAACCTGGAAACAAGCTAAAGAAGCAGATGAAATTAATAAAAAGTCATGATCTTCAACAGTTCAATCGCCATTATCATGTACTGGTACACTCTCATATACAACACATCCTCAAGCAATTTACACAAGTAGACTTTTAGATTTTAAAAATCTCCCGGAACCTAAAAATGCAGACAATAATGTTGATTTAATTAAAAAAGAATATTCAGGTAAAAATATAATTTATTATGACCATTTATATAATGTCAGTGAACAATATTTTTATTTTTATAGAATTATTTTTACCAAATCTGACATTAATTCTAAAGGTATTATTTTACTTTATATCAATATACTAAATTAATTAATTAAATTAATTTATTATTTTCTTTTTGTCATAGATGAAAGTAATTAAATCGGACTACTTGAATGACATTATCTGAGTTATTTGTGTGGGCTCAACGGTAGAGCATACGATTGAAGATCGTAGAGTATTAAAATATTATCTGATGGGAATATAATAATCTCACATTGTCAATTGTTCATATCTTAAAAATTAATACCCGCTAAGATTTAACATTGTATGTGATAAAAATTATTTTTGTTATTCAGTTATCTAAAAGTTATAATACTGTAAACGAATCAATAGTATTTCAATTTATACGAGTACATGGTTGATAACAAAGAAACTAATTTTTGTTATTCAGTGATTCATTTATTACGGTAGATACAATTATTTCGAATAGAGTCTATGATGCGGTAACATGATCTCTTCTATTATTATCACAAGAGAAAAATTGATTGATTAGTATAAGTTATTTATTTGATTTTATTATATTATATAATATTCTACTATATAATATTCTACTATATAGTGCTTAAACTATTAACTAAATTCTTTATTTAAAAATTATTTGAATGATTTCAGTTGGTATTACTTATTTAACTCTATATATTTGCATAATTTAAATCAATAAAATTTTTTTATTTAAAAACTCGGTGTAATCCTGCCAATAGAAGTACCCATATTCCTTATATCAAGAATTTATTTTATTTATTTTGCTATATTCTGTATATTATAATATTTCTTACAAATACTTTTTCAAGCCTTATAAATTTTTTATCTGCTGAGTACTAAAAAAAATAATAATAATAAATAAGAAAGTTAAGATAGTAAAAAAATAATAAATAATTCATTTCAACTCTTCTACCTCAATACCATTTCATAAAGGTCTAAAACTTCAATACCATTTTTATATAACGAACATAAACTGACAATTAGTTGATGAAGGGCCTTAATGCTGCAGAGATAATAAAATGCTTACAAATTATCCATTTTATTATTTAAATGATACACGTATACGTAAGGATGGTCATCGGTCCTACCGGTCCTACTCGGTCCTGGACCGGCCGGTCCCAGGACTTGTAGGACCGGACCGCGGTCTTTCATTTTCTTGTGGCGCAGTAGGACCGGTCTCGAGGACTGACCGGTCCTCATATCGGTCTTCATATAATAAACGATTTATATATTAAATATAGCTATTAATTTAATAAAGATCTTTATAAAAAAATATAAAGACCGACCGATTTTGAAATCACAAACAAATAAAATAATGATAATCAATTTTCTCCACTTATACGCCTATATTTTTTCGAAAAAATACCCTAATTCATTGATTTAAAATATTTTAAGTTATATATATTTATGCACCTTGAAATTTGGTAATTTTTATTTGCATTCATTTTTTTTTTAAAAATAAAGGAAAAAAGGAAAAGTTTTTTATTTGTAAAAAAGGAAAAGATCGATCGGTCCTAAAAAGACTGCGGTCCTTAAAAAGACCGACGGTCTTATTGTATGCGATACAGGACCGAAAGACCACAGTCCTACACCAAGACGGCCCGGTCCGTCTTTTTAAGGTGTAGGACCGTAGGACCGCGGTCTACTAGGACCGATGACCATCTTTAATATTGAATACTAGTATATCGTACTCACCATCTTTTTTAGCACCGTACACCACTCATTTGATCCACAACTATCTGTCTTACCGATAAACAAACAGGTCCATTAAATGGCACAATGTGGCGCAGCAAAATAAAAAAAAAAATTGTCAACATTCTAATATATAGTTTCTAGTACTCGTAATTTTCGTTACACTGCAAATTTAGAGTGACAAAAGCAATTTTAATACCTATTTAATAAACATTATTTTCGCTAATTCTTATTTTGGAAATAAAGACTTGTTTTATATGTAAAGTCAATAACTTATTTGCATTAACTTGATCAATACTAGTATTATAATAAACTTATTGATTTTGTTCATATCAAATCAATTCAACTAAAGAAGTATCAAAACTTATTCTAAAGAATAAATTGAAATTTGATGATAATTAATCGAAATTAAGTGTCATTCATTTTATATGATCATTTGCTTGACAAAATATCATAACCATTTTTGAGAAGTAGAATAAAACTAACTGATTTTGATATAGTAATCTAGTAACGCCTAATTTCGTTCCAAATATAAAATATTTACAATTAAAATTTATTAATCATGCTATTTTTTTTTCGTTTCCAATCACTTTGCATTAATATTAAAAAATCTGAAATTTATTGTTTAATTATACTCTATAGTTTAAAAATATCAATAGTCAATCAATAAATATAAAATTGATAATATAAATACAGCATAAAGACATTAAAATTTAAAACTCTATTTGACATTATTCTTTGTCCATCTTGATCATCCATTCTTGTCAATTTTCTAAAAATATTTGCTCAAGTAAAATAATAATTATTAAAATAATGAAGATTACTAATATATTATCCCACTTTTCTCATAAAGTCTTTCAAATCGTAATATGCAATGTTTTTATGGAACTTCTTATCGCCTTGTTATTTAAACAAACTAATGTTAAACAGAATTTTAAATTATAATGTCAAAAAAGAAAAAAAGATCTTTGAAAAATAATATTAAAAGATAATTAAGAATTTACACTAACTATTATTGCAATGAAAATGGTAAATCCTATACATATATCTTCTATTTTCATGTATTTTATTAAAAAACGTGAAATTATCATATAAGTTAAATATATATTTACCATATTTATTATCATTCAATTTAGAAATATCATTTTTAAATGTTCTGTTTATTAAATTAAAATTCTAATATTAGTATCTCATGATTTAAAGTTTATAATGTAATAAATAAATTGAAATCTGAAAATTCTAACTTATTATATTATCAGTTTGTTCAAAATAATCATCAGAATTTTTCGATTCAGGAAGATTATCAAAATTAAGCAATCTACTTGATAAACAGCTTCTGAATGTGTTTTGTATGATATTACTAAATTTAGTTAATTATTTGATGAATAGTTGTTTATCTCATTTGCCTCTGATTTGCGTATGTAATACATAGTTAAATTAAAATATCTCTGCTTTTGATTTGCATTTAAGCGTTTTTAATTAATTGTACAATTAATTGAGGTTCTTAAAATTTCAAGAGCTACATAAGGTAAAACACCATATACTTTATGTATACATTTAAGACCACATATGATATCACGCAAATAACAAATCTTTTTATACCAATCTAAATCTAATTTACTATGTCCTTCATTCAAATAATCTCGTAAGCTTCCATCTACTGTATAATATAAAACCATTACATTGTTTGTATTTCTGGATCCTGAGTTATTCCATAAAATTCAATAATATAATTCTTTCTTTATTATGTAATGCAATCTACATGTAAAAGTAGCTATTAATGAGAATAAATTTTAATTTCATAGGTAATAATATAAACATATTTCATTCATGAATTCAAATGTAACATTTCTTGAATTATTTAAACTTTTTAGAGAAATAAACATATTTTTTGCAATTCCGAGTTTCTTTATTATTCCAATTTGATATACGTCCATCAATCCAATTTGTTCTATACATTTTACTGAAACATCCCTTTGCATTTATCATAAGGTATCTATTCTAATGCATTTGATCTGGACTTTAGCTTCTAGGATCAGCTGCTTTATTATAATATGCGTTGTCGCAAAATATAAGAAAAACGAATTTTTTTAACATGAAATCACCTTTTTATGAAGACATCAATCCGTGATAAGCCTGCGTAACAATTAAGTCCTGGCAGATTTCAGAAATCCTATTGAGTCAAAATTAAATGGTTAATTTCAATACCTATTAAATAACACATTAATTTACCTTGTATTTGTTATTTGTTATCCGAGGGCTTTTTTTTTGCAAAGTTCAAAAAAGATACTCAATACTTTAAGGACCAAAATAAGGAAATTTGCAATTTTGAATAATTTAGTTAAAAATTCCTCTGCAATTGATTAATTCACTGCTAGCAGGAATAAGCTATAATAAATATATTTTTGTATTAGTCAACGATAAAATCATTGTTATTACCATATTGACAATTTCTTATAATGTCGAAGATTTATAATGAAATCAGTTTGATAGAAACATTGTTATTTTGATCAATTACCCATGGACATACTATTAATCACCCATGATCACCCATGGGATATACTATAGCCTTTTATAAAAGGTAACCTGGGGTACCCCAGATTACCTTTTATAAAAGGTTATGATGGCGCGACTGGGTGTAAATTAATTATTGTACAATTATTTTTTATTAGGCGCAACTGCGGCAGATGTGACAAACAAAAAGATGGATCTACATCTGGGGTCACTTGCTGTGCCAAATTAAAACGTGGAATATTTTTAATTGGATATAATTATTTTAAGAACTTCAGCCATAATTAAGATATTTATAATTCGGTCTAAAATTAAGATTAATCGCGTTATGTAACTTCAATTTTGTTAGAATATCGAGATTTTACTAGTAAACTCTGGTATATTGAATTTCAATATACAGTCTGACTTCGATGTAACGGACCCATGGTTTAACGAACCTTCGACTTCCTGAACTTATTTAAAAACTGGTTTCATATTATTTAAAAGGGAATCTTAACGTAGACCCCAATGCCTAGGATAATATCCTAGGCACCCAAACTTGATTGTTTCATCATCTCATATCGTTTATCACCGTTTATAACTAAAAAAAGCTCTTCTCTCTTTTATTTTTTCCCCTTTATATTTTTTACGATGCATTTAAAATTCGTTAAGTAATAAAGCTGAGTATTTTTAACAGCAGCTTAAAACATATTGACATAAAGTTGTAGAGATTTCATAACAAACATATCTGTTATAGACAACTTTCTCTATGTGTTCTTTGCCTGCTGTTTAATCTACATAGTGAAATCTTTACAAAATAAGATATGAAAATATTCTCATATTAATTTTGTTTGTCCAGCTTTAAATTTTAGTGGTTTAAATAATGTTAAGATGTGTCATTGTTCTTTTGTTTAATTTCTTTGACTAGAGTATTTAATTCATCTTTGAAAATAAAGTTAAAGTTGTTCAGTATGTTATTAAAGTTTTTGTACAGTATGTAATTTTCATGGGGTTAGCTTATCGTTATGTAATTGTGGATTTATATTTTTTCAACTGACAACATTAAATAAATGTTCTTATGGTAAAAAATTTCAGTTATTGTGCAGTATAACGTTTGATATCATTTAATAGTAAGTAATTATTAATAATAACATTAGTTTTGAGTTTTGACATTGATTTATTAATAAGTTTTCACGTTATGAAACTTTGTATTTTCAAGACTTTTAATCGATTAAAATCATTTTATTATTATTATTATAAAAATAATATCTTTCACCATTTATTAATTTTTACAAAAAGAAAATGCATCATATATTTTATTTTTTTTATAATTTAAAAGTACGTAAATATAAAGGTCTTTGAAACATTTTTTTTTTAAAAAAAAAATGAATAAGAAAAGATTTTGATTCGTGCAAAAAATATTTCTAAGATAAATATATGTGGCTAATGATAATTTTTCTTAGTTGAGTCATATCCTAGACCCGGGATTTATGTTAAAATTTGATTTTTTATTTCAAATCACATTAATCAAACAAACTTAAGTTCATTTATAACCATGTTAATTATTAATCATCAATTATCTGTTATGCATACTATACATACTGTATTTTTCCTATTTTCTTCTAAATTTATTATAGACGACTGTAAAAGGGTTCTTTGAAGTAATTAAATTTTTGGTATCTATTGGTATCCGGTTTTTGAACCATTAGCTGAATTTTGAATTAGTATGAGCTAAAATCCTATGAGAAATAAATGAAAAACTTTGAAATAATTTTTAACTTGCAAGTTTTCTTTTCTTTTATTTGATTAAAAAGTTGAGCCGAACTGTATTCAAATCGGTTCCAAAAAATTCGGTTCAAAATTGATTGTCATCATTACCGTTTGATGACCAATCAAAATTTTCTCAACTTATCTCATCACATGACTTAGCCGTGCTTTTAAATTATACATGTGGCCGAAATTTTCCGAAAATGTGGCCAAATCCCGAAAGTCTGAAATCACGAGACGAAATTCTGGCCGAAATTTAAGAGCATGGCCGAAATTATTTTGTAGTTCTGGCCAAATTTGTAGCGCCGGCCAGAATCATAAGTCACGTGACATGTACAAACAGCCACCAGATAAGAATGTTACACAAGAAAATTTTTGAATTTTGCATCACAATTTCGGCTTGAGTTTTAACCTGCCGAAACTGAAATCCAGAAATTATGCCGAATTATCAAGTTTCGGCCACATGTATCTTTTAAATCTTCATTTTTATAAAGTACAGAAGTACAGAAATCGAATCCTAGAAAGATCACCGATTACACAAATCACGTGATCATGCGTAAGTATTATTCGACAAAGTATTGTTCGATTATTATTATATAATCGCCTCGGGACAAAAATATTTTCCCCTGATTTCTCTTTCTATAAAATTGCTTCATAAGATCAATGGACAAAGAAAAGCCTATTAAGTCTCCATACATTAGAAAAGAATTAAATACTATATGTGAAAAATGTGATAAAATATGCAATACAATGTTATTTCAACAAAATTTTGAAAATTGGACTAGTGGTAATAATGATATAGATAAGCTTATCCAAGATACTCAGCTATCTGCACATAGTTATTATAATGTATTTAAAAAAGCATTAGAATGGATACCTTATGATAGATTTATAAATATCAAATATATTGCTGAAACAAGAGTATATAGAGCAAATTGGATTGATGGATATATAGATGAATTGGATTATGAAAATTCAGATTGGGTGAGATATCATCAAAATATGGTTGTAACTTTAAGAACTTTAGATAATTTCAATAATATTACATTAGAATTTATAAATAAGGTATGATTAACTTATTTTAAAAAAAAAAAATTTGAATTTCAATTTTATTAATATATATTATATTTGTAGATAAGAAAAGATTATGTAATTTATGGAATAACTCAAGATTCAGAAACAAAGTATTATATGATCGTTTTGAATAATAAATGTAAAAAATGTAATGAAGTTTGCATTGCAATGTTATTTCAACAAAATTTTGAAAATTGGACTAGTGGTAATAATGATATAGATAAGCTTATCCAAGATATTCAGCTATCTGCACATAATTATTATAATTTATTTGAAAAAGTATTAGAATGGATACCTTATGATAGATTTTGCAAGATTAGATATATTGAAAGTGGTAGATTTGGCAAAATGTGTAAAGCAAATTGGATTGATGGATGTATAGATGAATGGGATTATGAAAATCAAAATTGGGAGAGATATAATCAAAATGTGTATGTAACTTTAAGAATTTTAGATAATTTCAATAATATTACATTAGAATTTATAAATGAGGTATGGTTATCTTATTTTAAAGAATATTTTAAATTTCAATTTTATTAAATAATATACTATTATATTTGTAGATAAAAAAAGATCATGTAATTTATGGAATAACTCAGGATCCAGAAACAAGAGATTACATGATTGTTTTAAATAATAAATGTAAAAAATGTGATAACATTTGCATTGCAATGTTGTATCAACAAAATTTTGAAAATTGGACTATTGGTAATAATGATGTAAATAAGCTTATTCAAGATATTCAGCTATCTGCACATGTTTATTACAAAGTATCTGAAAAAGCACTAGAATGGATACCTTATGATAGATTTTGCAAGATTAGATATATTGAAAATGGTAGATTTGGCAAAATGTGTAGAGCAAATTGGATTGATGGATGTGCAGATGAATGGGATTAAAATTGGAAGAGATATAATCAAAATATGTATGTAATTTTAAGAATTTTAGATAATTTCAATAATATTACATTAGAATTTATAAATGAGGTATGGTTATCTTATTTTAAAGAATATTTTAAATTTCAACTTTATTAAATAATATATATTATATTTATAGATAAAAAAAGATCATGTAATTTATGGAATAACTCAGGATCCAGAAACAAGAGATTACATGATTGTTTTAAATAATAAATGTAAAATATGTGATAGAATTTGCATTGCAATATTATTTCAACAAAATTTTGAAAATTGGACTAGTAGTAATAATGATATAAATAAGCTTATCCAAGATATTCAGCTATCTGCACATGATAATTACAAAGTATTTGAAAAAGCACTAGAATGGATACCTTATGATAGATTTTGCAAGATTAGATATATTGAAAATGGTAGATTTGGCAAAATGTGTAGAGCAAATTGGATTGATGGATGTATAGATGAATGGGATTATAAAAATCAAAATTGGAAGAGATATGATCAAAATATGTATGTAACTTTAAGAATTTTAGATAATTTCAATAATATTACATCAGAATTTATAAATGAGGTATGGTTATCTTATTTTAAAGAAAATTTTAAATTTCAATTTTATTAAATAATATACTATTATATTTGTAGATAAAAAAAGATCATGTAATTTATGGAATAACTCAGGATCCAGAAACAAGAGATTACATGATTGTTTTAAATAATAAATGTAAAAAATGTGATAAAATATGCAGTGCAATGTTATTTCAACAAAATTTTGAAAATTGGACTAGTGGTAATAATGATGTAAATAAGCTTATCCAATATACTCAGCTATCTACACATATAGATTATTATGTATTTGAGAATGTATTAGAATGGATACCTTATCATAGACTTAAAAATATCAAATATATTGTAGAAAAAAGAGTATATAGAGCAAATTGGATTGATGGATGTATAGATGAATGGGATTATGTAAATCAAAATTGGAAGAGATATAATCAAAATATGTATGTGACTTTAAGAATTTTAAATAATTCTACATTAGATTTTATGAATGAGGTATGATTAATTTATTTTTAATAAATTTTGAATTCCGATTTTTAATAATATATTATATTTATAGATAAAAAAAGACCATATAATTTATGGAATAACTCAGGATCCAATAACAAAAAATTATAAGATGATTTTGAAAGATAAATGTAAAAAATGTGATAAAATTTGCAGTGCAATGTTATTTCAAGAAAATTTTGAAAATTGGACTAGTGGTAATAATGATATTGATAAATTTATCCATGATAACCAGTTATTAGCACATAATCGTACTTATAACACAATAGAATGGATACCATATGATAAATTTTATGATATTGAATATCTTGCAAAAGGCGGTTTATAAAGCAAATTGGACTGATGGATGTATCGGGTATCGGAATAGTTGGGATTATAAAAATCACAATTGGAAAAGAGAAGATCAAAACATGTCTGTAGCCCTGAAAAGTTTAAATAATTCAAAAATATTACATCAGAATTTATGAATGAGGTATATACATTTTTTTTTTCTTTTTTTTTTAAAATTAAAAAGTTTCAATTTTTAATATTATATCTTATTTTATTTTACTTTTATATATAGATTAAGATACATAATAAAGTAAGTGGAGGTATTGTTATTAAATTTTACGGAATAACTCAAGATCCAGAAACAAAAAATTATATAATGGTTTTGGAATATGCGAAAAATGGAAGTTTACGGAATTATTTAAATACAAGTTTTAACAAATTAGGTTGGTTCGATAAGATTGCCTATTTACGTGATATTGCATTTGGACTTAGAACTATTCATGAAAATGAATTAATTCATCGAGATTTACATTCTGGCAATATATTAGTAAATGACAATTACATAAAAATAACTGATATGGGATTGTGTAAGCCTGCGGATTATAATTTATCAGAAAATGCAAAAAACAACATGTATGGTGGTTTACCTTATATAGCTCCTGAAATTTTAAGTAGAAGAAACTATTATACTAAAGCTGCAGATATTTATAGTTTTGGTATAATTATGTATGAAGTAATTTCTGGATTGCCTCCATATCATGATGTAAGTCATGATAATTATTTAGCGATAAAAATCTGTCACGGACTTAGACCAAGATTTGATTTTAAAGTACCCCAACTAATTGTTTATTTAATTAAAAGTTGCTTAGATGCAAATCCATTAAATAGACCAACAGCAAAAGAAATTTATGAAATTTTAGATCCATCATATAATGTAGAATTAGAAAATCAAATTAAAGAAGTAGGGAAATTAAATAATAATCCGTTAATTGAAAATACAGTGATTAATTTAGGATTGTCATATGAAACACATTCAGAAGCTATTTATACAAGTAGATTACTTAATTTTAATAATCTTCCTGAGCCAAAAAATTCTTATGATTATTATACGAAAAATGATAACATAATAAGCAAGGAATTATCAGGTATTAATTAATAATTTGTTAATCGTTACTTTACGAATATATTTAGCTAATATCATATTAATAATTATTAAATAGATTCTTTGCAACTTAGGATTTCTCAATTAAATATTAATAAGAGTGGTAAATATTTAGCTTAAATAATAACTCTATAAATACTTTAAATACTAACAAAGATTTTTAATTTATCAAATAGAATCTTTACAAATAAATATTTCTCAACTAAACATTAATGAGAATGGTAAATATTTAGTTTATATAATAAATTCAGTCAAAAATACTGTAAGCACTAATAAAGGTTTTTAATTTATTAAATAGAATCTTTACAAATTAATGTTTCTCAATTAAACATTAACGAAAATGGTAAATATTGATTTTATTTAATTATTTAGCTTTTTCATTGATGTATGATTAATTCATTACTTTTCTTTTCATAGATCAAAATGATGATCAAAATTATGAGTCAGAGGGATCTAGAATAAAAAGAATCAAATTAGAATAAATGGCTTCACTTAGCTTTTTACTGCTATATTTATTGAATAATATTTTCAACATTATAATTTAGAATTCTATTTAACATTGCAGATTGGCTTTTTTAGTTCGGTTGGTCTAAGTATTTAAACATTTTTTTTTTTTTTTATTCTAGTTATTTATACATATATATTAAGAAGGAGGGAGAAGGAGGGTAAAAACAATGTTAAGTAGAATTTTAAGTTGTAATGACCAGATGTAATATTTGCATTTATTAATTAAATAAACATTGAAATTTTTAAACCAAACTATGGAACGTGATAGAATCAATATAACTTTTTCATAATCATCTATAATTATAATCATTACCCTGTACAAATTAACCTGAATTTTGTGACGTGTGGTACGCCATATTTTATACGTAATAAACCGTACCCGGAAGGCTGTTATGCCATCCCGGGAATTTATTGCGTAATTATATTAATTTGTTTAATCTGATTGCTTTTAATGCTAATAAGAAAATATAAGTCAAACGAACTTTTTTTCTAAATATTTCTTAATAAATCGCATAAAATTTTAAAATTGTTTTCTTATATTATTTTTTAATAAAGCGTTTTAATAAATCTCATACTATATACTGTAAGTCTGTAATACAATAAATGACCAATGAATGATACATTTACTGTATGTATCTATCTAACTGATATTAACTTTACTATTATTTATAATTATTCTTGATATCACTTTCAGGTAATAATCAATAGTATCAATCACAGATTTTTTCCGCCGGTTTGTTTATTTTCCTAATTTTACTACAAAATGGTTTAAACCAAATAAAATCGATTATTTGAATCGGTTAAAAACCAATTTGGTTAAACTCAGTTATAAATATGATATCTGAAATCGGTACTAAAGACTTAACATTGTGACTATTTTTATTCTATTAAAACTTTGTTCAATGCAATAATGTACTTTGATATTATTATTTTATTATTGTCTATACTATACATCGTAAAAAATTTTGGTTGGTTTTGGAATTGTTCGTGATAAAACAGCACATATTCATTTTTTTTTTTTATTTTCTACCTTTAATACATTACTACAAAATTTAACGACACCGTTATGTATATTCTTAATTTTTAATTAAAAAACAAATCATGTAATGTTTTTATTTTTGAGCTAAAAAAAAAAATGTTCACAAATAAACTTTTAAACTTTTATAATATGTTTAGAGTAAAATTAATTAATTTAAATAAATTAATATTCTTGTTAAGGTAAAAAGATCGAATTTTGTTGACTAGTCAGTCATGTCAAAGTGATTTGTAGCTTGTTCAACAAAAATCTTAATTAGTAAATTTTAATTAAAATTAGTCAATTTTTTTTTAGTACTTTATATATTTTATTAAAATAATTTAATAAAATAAACTAGGGTTTGCTATACATGTTGGGGGACTTCGTCCCCCCACTTGTTGCATTGAACATTAATGCTTAATGGTGGTGGAATCTCTAATTTAATACTGTACTAAACAAATTAGATGATCATCATTAAAATTTATAGGAGTAGAAATTATTGTAGATGGAATTTAAGTAAAATTTTATTCCAACACTTTAAATAGGTAGCCCATTACTTGATATTTCTTCTAGCCTTGCATGTTCAATTTTACTATAATCCTCTGACCCACTGAAAATACATCTGGTTGAAGAGATAAAGTCTTTACATCTATATCATTCCAAGATTTACACCTGTTTAAGGTGAGATAAACCTTTTCTTTGCATTCTCTGTAACCAACAATGTGAGATGCATTCAATACATTTTCTGAGATAAATTATTTGAACTATCTTGAAGCTTCTGATATAGTATGTATATTATATGAGGACCTAGATAATACAAATACAAATACAACT
Source organism: Rhizophagus clarus (assembly GCA_015698045.1). Classification (NCBI taxonomy): domain Eukaryota; kingdom Fungi; phylum Glomeromycota; class Glomeromycetes; order Glomerales; family Glomeraceae; genus Rhizophagus; species Rhizophagus clarus. The sequence continues at coordinate 374,734 of BLAL01000313.1, read as the reverse complement.
AAGTCCAGACTCAAAAGTTTTAAACATTTAATTTTACTAAAAGCTTTATACAAAATCGGCATACAAGTTCAAATTTTACTATATATTATACAATTTCAAATGTAAGCTTATATAAATTACAATATTTAAAAATCTAACAATTACATTTTAGAGGTTTTTATACTGTTTAATTTATCCTAATGATATGAATCTAACAATATAAAATTTATATTTGAAGCATAAATATTACTAGGATTGTAGACTTTTTTTTTGGAAAATTAAGCTAAAGTTGACAATATGTCATACTTTTAAGTTTTTGCAAATTACACTGATTTTTAGAAATATAATTATGTAATAAATATATAGTAATAGTAAATTAATTTTTTATGTCATTGCGAAAAAAATTGTGAAAATTGATTCACTAAATGTCTAAATCAATAATATAAAATGGTATACCAGTAATCAAAACTTCGGAATTTTTAATTTTAATTATGAAATTTTTTTTAGAAAAAATAATTGTGCATAAACCATAGCAAGGTTATATATTTTTGTTATCTAATAAATGACAATGACTAAAAAAATCCTAAAAAATTAGGGCAATTAAATAAACAAATTATATCATCTTTTTTGTTTACTAATTTTTAATTTATAATAATTATTTTATTTTAGTATTGTCTTCATTGATGCTAGCAATTTATATTTTACTAGCTAGAAAAATTTTTTTCATTATGAAAAAAATAAATGTTAAGTTTGTCTTATGCAGTACTAATAGCTAATCAACAATATTTTTTCAAAAAACAATTAGTTGTTGTAATTTTTTCCACTATATATCAATTATCTAACACTTTTTTAGATTAGGAACAAAAAATTTGGCAAAATTAATTGTTGACTAATACTTAATTATTTTAGGTTAAAAAACTAAAGGCTAAATATATAAAAAAAATAATCACGTAATTTTTTTTTACCAATGTTTAATGACTGCCAGATTTTATCGATTTTTTATCAAATTAACTAATACTTTTTTAGAAAAAAATTGGTGTAATGCTGATCATCTGATTGAAAACAAAAAAAATTTTATTGCGTAGTGCTGATCATCTGATTAGCTGACAAATTTTTTTTTAATCCGTATAAAATGTATAACGTTGATCATGGAAATTACCGAATTTTTATTTTTTTTTTGCCATAAAAAAAATCCCTTTTTTTTCCCTCAATAAAAAACATATTTAAAGAACCTCTGTCCTGATAAAAAACTGAAGGGGAACAATTAAATAGACATTAGATATTAAATAACAGATAACAGATATTAGTTAATAGTTAATTTGATAATTATTATTAACAATTGTTAATTTAATAATTGATAATTATTAATTATTAATTGTTAATTTGATAATTTGATAATTATTATAAAAATGGTTTGTGAAAATCCTTCCTTTTCTGTATATTAGAAGGCAATGATCTGCAATTTTGTGTTATACAAATTGCTCAATAAGGCTAACATATTACCATAATTGCATTAGACTTAGTCAGTTTTTTCCAACCAAAATTTAATTATTGTTAAAGAAATTATGAATATTTTATTAGAAATAATAATAGTCCAGATGCATCTGTTAAGATGACAAATATAATAACAAAACACAAATAATAAAAAAAAAAATAGTATAAATTCTGAAAGGGCAAATGAATTCATAAGACGTTTACATGTCAATACGAACAAAATGGGATGTAAATTTTGAAAAGTTTAAAATTATTCAAAAAATATTATTAGAATTTATGAATATGGATAATTTAATGAATTTGAATTTTCAATTTTTGTTATAAATTTACTAACATGATATGCATGTAGATAAAGAAATCTTAAATTATAATATGGAATAATTCAATATCCACAACATTGACTATATGTATTATTTTATTGATTAAATAGATTTAACTATTATTAAAGATTTTAAAATTATTATGATTCTAATTTAAATGCAAAAATGGTTAAGGGAAGAATATACTGAGAGCTAACATATTAAATGATGCATTTAGTAAGGTCAGTTTATAAATTTTAAACAAATATTAATGAATATCATCTCCAAATTGTCTTCATATCTTAACAATTTTTGCTTTAATATTAGCCAGATACTCCACTTAGAATCTAAATGACTATCTTATTAAGAATAGTCTTACTGGAAAATATATAACTTGTAAGATACACAGTCCATCATGGCCTTTTTGATCTAATGACATGGTATGTAAACATAGTAAATTTCTCTGTATTTAAGGAAAAATAGCAGATAGTAATTAATTCTCAAACAACAAATAATTAATAGTAAAGCCTTCATATTATTAACTAAACAGAAACTCGAAGACACTCCATTCAAGTTTTCTGCTGGAACGGTTTTGCTGATCGAGGATTTAATTAAAAAAACTCAAAAGTTCAGAAGGCAAAGAAATCGTAATATATAATGCTACATCTAATACACAGATATAATAATGATAGGTAACGAAGGAAAAGTAATTTATACAACTTCAAATGACGTTAATTTAACGGTGTCTCATAAACTGTTTGATACAGAGATAACATTTTCTCGTCTGGAGAATTCTCTGTATACAATATTTGACCAAAAATTAATTCTTAGTTGTAATGTAATTACTTTTTCTTGAAAACAGTTTTTCAAACGAGACATATTTATAACTATGTGTCAAACATTCGCACTTATATGCCTTGTGATTTTGTGCAACTTTGAACTTATGCGAGGAGTTAAAAGAGAATTTTTAAATTTTCTGCTATTTTGTTAAGTGTAACCTCTCCTAACGTATTCAAAATTTTTTCTTACAAATGATTTTTTATAAATTGATACTGATGTTAGGAGTATAGAAACCTCAGTAAAAGGTTGTTCATAGCAGATAATCTGGGTATAATATCACAAGTATTGGTAGTTTATGGTTTTGCAAAAGTAAATCATGGTATGATTAATAATTTTTTCTTTCTTTTTTTTTTTTTTTTATTCTAAGCTCATTCCAAATTAAACGATATCGGATTACTTCAAAGGTTATTCAAAGTAATAGCCGAGACTAATGATTTCACTTTTAAAGTTATCAGTGATGAAATAAAGTCAACAAACCATTCTATCTGTGAAACTGTGAAACCACAGTAGGAAAGTTTCATCGTGGTGATTCCAACCTTATTCCGGATAATGAATTAGCTGTACGGAAGTGGGTAGGAAAATTTATAGCGAATGGAAACAGGATGGTCAATGTATTGGATCTCGTACACAACATGTAGTGAAAATATTATAATATTGCTTTGCGTTGTTTCTTTCACCGAATAAAAATTCCATTATTACAACTACAAGTATTATTATTTACAGTATTAATTGCTAGATATACTGAAGGACGACTGACGATTAATTAGTTTCCATCATCCAGTAGAATTCTCTCAAAATCTCAATTTCAACTTGTGTTACTTTTTTTTTATTCGTTAAATAAAACGCAAAAATAGGTTGATTTATTGATCACTTTCTCGCATATTGTATAAACAGAAAGCAATTCCTGATAATAAAAAATTTAACAAATTTAAAACATCCCTTTTTGTTTAATGTGAGTAATTGTGCATGTTTTGTTAAATAGAAATTTCTTGAAATCATTTGCTAGTTGATACGAACAAATTTTATTGTCTTTTAGTTAAATTTTCTTGTATTTGCAATATGTTCCAGCCTTTTCATAAGAGTAATATACAAGACACTAGTCGAAAATGGAATATTCGGCCTTAATGAAATTTGGCCTATATTCAACCAAAATTAAAATTATTCGACCACAATTAGTAATGATCAATGATTATACATATATTCGACCTTTGTTAAATCATAGTTGAATCTAATATTAATTGTGTGTCGTATGAATTTGCATCATGTGTCACGTAATCAAAGTTTAAAAAAAAGATCTTTATGCTTTTTTTAAACTTTTAACGAAACTCTTTTCTTTTTTCCTTTGCCATTCCCTTTTTCCTTACCCTCCCCTCTCTTTCGTTTTTCACATCCTTTTGTCCTTCCCTGTCCTTTATCTTTCCCCTTTCTTTCGTCTTTTCCCTTCCCTTTATCTTTTCCTTTCCCTTTTCCTTTTCCTCTCTTTCTTTTTTCCTACTTCTCTCGACCTTCTGTTAAAAAAAAACCTTTACAAAATGTCTGATTTTTACGTAGTTATTTTGATCTTCTTAGACACGAAACTTCAAGTAAGTTTTTGTTTTTTTCTCCCAATTACTTTTATTTAACAAACGGTTTTTAACAGTTCGTTTTCTTTCTTTTTTTTAGGCATTCTCTCAGATCTCTTCCTTGGAACTCGGTGAGGGAACTTATTTTTCTTTAATTTTTTAACGAACTTTGTTAATATTTTGTTTTTTTTGTAGACAACTGGTTGGCTCTTCGGGATATCTGAATGTCTGTAACTTGTTGAGTCATTTCTTTTTTTGCGGCTCTTTGACTCTTTGGAGCATTTCGGTGAGAGGGGAAGGAGAAGTGGTTTTTGTATTATTCGATTTAATGAAACGTCGCTTAACATTCAGTTTTCTTTCTTTTTTAGGCGACTGACCTTTGGACACGAAAAGCTTCTTTTAATTACTCCTTAACGAAACTTACATTTTGTTTTTCTTTTTTTTAGGAAACCAAATCTTACATGGAATTTTGACGGTTAAGTTTATTTTTTTTTAATCAGTTTCTTTTTTTTTTTCTAACGAAACTTACGGTTTGTCTTTCTTTCTATAGGAAACTGACCTCTAGATTTGGAATTTTGGTGAGATTCTTGTCTTTCTTAATTAATTTTTTTAGTTCCTTCTTTAATGGAACTATATTTAAATTCTTTTTTTTTTTCTTTTTTTTAAGCAATTAGCTCTTCAGATTCTTAGCGTATAAATAGAGAACACATAGGATCTCAGTGAGGAATTGGACAGTAGAAATTCAGTAAGCAATCCGGTAGACAAATGTCCTTTTTTTGTTTCTTTTCGCAATGATTATTAACATTTCGTTATTATTCTTTTTTAGATGACCAGTTTCTCGAACATTTGGATGCAGTATTCGGCAAAGTAAAAAAAAAATAATTTTTTTTTTGTAATTTAACGAACATTGCTAACATTCGCTTTTTTTTCTTTTTTTTAGACGGTTTTCAAGTTTCTCTTAGGATTGATTGGATATTGGTAAATGAAAAAAAACAAATTTTTCTTTTCACTTTTATTTTAACGAACTATTGCTAACAGTTCATTTTATTTTATTTCTTTTTTTTAGGCGATTCAGTGGTGATTATCTAGAAAGTTTAGACTTGGATTTTAGTAAGTAAAAAAGTGATTTTTTTTCACTTTTATTTTAACGATCATTACTCATTGATCATTTTTTTTTTAGATAATTTCTCAAGTCTCTGATGGAATATCTGCAGGTAAAAATGTTTTTTAATTTTTTTCGTATTATTTCAACGAATATTATACTAATATTCATTTTTTTTTCTTTTTATAGGAAAATTGGCTCCACTGAAACCAGATAAAGTTTCATAGGAAAATAGTCTCAAAAAAAGTGACCATAAAGCTCTATGTAGGTATACCTTAGGCCACCATCAACAGCTTTCAGTTTTTACCTAAAAAATGTTAACATTGAACTATAAACACATTTTTTTGCCATATGGGTCTTAATAGATAATGATTGTAGATGGATGGCGGACGGATGGATGGATGAGAATGATAATATATAGATAGATATTAGATAGAATTTTATATGTATAATATGTAACTATTAATAAAATGTAGCTATAAATAAATGTTAATAAAACTACTATTATTCGGCCTTAAAAAATCTCTAGTTTGACCTATTTATCAATAATATTTGGATTATATATAGTAGTCGAATATAGTTTTTTTTTAGGTCGAATAAATATGTAAATGTCCTAATATAGGTTGAATTTTTCTTTCTGAATTTGAGATGATTGGCACCCTAAATGCACCAAAAAAATTGGCCTCAATTTGATATAGGTTAGATTGTCATTCAACCTATATTCGACCTGGTCAAATTTAGGCTGAATTGTCCTTTTTCAACTAGTGAGAATATAGACAAAATTTGAAGAAATTTATCTCTCCCCGAAAACTAACAATAGGAAATAAAACAATATCCTGCAAAAACAAAATGCGATTGGTTTGTCATGTTATGAGCTCCAATAAATAACGAAAATTGTAGAAATAAGATTTTAGGCAATAAAATCATGCCTACTTGTAAGCTATGAGTTTTATTAATTTAGAGTTCTATCGTATTAGAGTTTCTACCAAATAGTTATCGCATTAATCTCATGTAGATTATAAGATGATTCCACACAGCCATCCATTATGTATTTTTGTCAACAAAGCAGAAAATCATATGACATTGTGTTTAATCACAACATGTCTCAAAATTCCAGTAATGTGTTCCGCAATAAGTCAACAAAGACAGGATAATAGTTATTTACTAACATCACGATTGGTATGTCGTATCTGAATCATTCTTTATCGTCTGAAACGTTATTCAAACCATTGTTACATTATTATACCTTTTTCTATTCTATCATGTATTCTCCAAACTATTATATAATGATCAAACAGCTTAGAGTAAAATAATACTACGTTAACTTTATGGTTTCTTTAAAGTCATCAAATCTGTCTTATGCGCATTTTGTTAATTAAAGCTATTTATATACTAAATGAGATTACATGTCTTCTAATACAACAAGGATACGTGTAGAATGACAATTCTTCTATTTGGTGCAATCATAATTCGCGAGAACATAAAAAAATTATTGAAATCAAGAATTTCATCATCATTCTAATTACCAATAAGAATATTCTTTTTTTTGAAACATTTTGAAAAAAAAGAAAAGACACTTGAATGTTCGGTTCACTCGTTCTGCCTCCTTAGATCATATTCATTATTGTCAATTGATTGTTACCATGAATGGTTACGTCATTCATTATAAATATTTCTCTGCAATTGATATCTGTTATCACACCTAAATTCCTTCATTCCTGTTTAGAAATTGAACTACGCCAGGTTCACATGTACTCTAAACTCTTGTGCAGAGTGTCACATGATAATTAAAGACCTGTTGTTTCAATACATTTTGTCAATTCCTCATTTGTCTATTTTTCTTCCACATTCAAACATGTTATTCTCTGTTTTTGATATCCATAGTATACTGCGCATCTGTTATCAGATTCTGCTGATTTTATCTGTCGCCTATTCCTTATATTTTGTAGAGTAAATCAGGAAAAAATCCAATGCTTTGACAGTCCCTATAAAAAATAAGTGTCCGGATAATGTCTGGAAAATGTCCAGAAAAATTATCTAAAATATTGTCCAGAAATTCTGGACACTGTGTATCCGGAAACTGTTCCGAAAACACTGCATTTTCGGGATATTAGGAAATTGTCCAGAAATTGTCCATAAATGTATTTTCGTAAAATTTGCCACAAAAGATGATCAATGGATAGATGATTATCATTATTCCTTAACCCAAAATTTTTATATCATAGATATATAGTATTTTTGCCTGCTCTGCAATTTTAATTAGTACAGTAGCTGGTACCATATGATATAATTATATCATATGGTACCAGCTACTTGCCCTAGATTATATGGTAACCTATGATCTAAAAGTAACCTATAATCTGATAGTATCCTATAATCTAAAAGTAACCTATAATCTGATAGTAACCTATAATCTAATAGTAGCCTATAATCTAATAAATATAATCTAATGGTAACCATATAATCTAATAATATAATCTAATGGTATCAATGTAATCTATTTTTGAGTATCTTTATGACTTTCTAGATATTCTTTTATTTATTTCCTGCTATATTTAAATTGGTACCATATAGTCTAAAGGTAACAATACCATATAGTCTAATGGTAACCTTATAATCTAGTGGTACCACTTTTCTTCTTGCTCCTAACCTTCTTACTCGTCAAATTCTATATTGTGAGTGTTGGCCTTCTGTGCCTGTTTGGAACCCAAGTTCTATATCGAGGAGATGGTCTTTTACATCCGTTTGGAACTTTGGTTCCATATTGAGGGTACTGGTCTTCTGCACCTGTTTGGGTACCAGATTTCATATCGAGGTATTTACCTTTTTGCGCCTATTTGGTTGCCTTTCTAGATCCCAAAATGTGGTAAAAAAATTATCGTGTCAGGTGGCGCAGTAGATCTGTGATTAATTTCAGCCGGCACTATACCACAATTTCGGCCGATCTTTTTGGCATGTGATTCGAGGATCCAGCTTGGCTCCATGATGGTGACTTGATAGTGTCCTGGAACTCTCCTGGAGCTGTCATGGAACTGGCAGGGAACTAGAGTGGTTCTATTAGTTTGCCAGTTTCAGACCACTTGTATGCTATATATGGTAGCTTGGATGCTGAATTATTATATCCAAAGATCTGGCTGAATTTATAGAATAGTATTGGCTGAAATTAGGCAAAAACTGACTGCGCCTTACTGCGCCATGGTCACGTGATCCTGTTCTGGCCTGGAACACCCTCACATAAGTTACTTGATCAGCCATGGATAAAAAAATCGGTTAAATTTGGCTGGCACTATGCTATATAGCATGTAATTCTAGCGGGCTAGTGACGGGCTAGTGACAGGAATGTTCTGGGAATGTTTCTGAAACCCAATATATATGCATTTGTGCCCCAAAAAAAATGTCTAAACAAGTACAAATTACAAATCCTGAGAAGCCACTAAAAGAATAATGTGTCGTGGCATGATGATCGATTGACATCTTGCAATAAGCCAGAATTAAGCCATATTTTAAACCAGGATTAGGCCATGATGTTTAAGCCATATTTAAGCCATATTTTAAGACGAAAGCTGAGCTCAATTTTTATTATAAATATGATATCTTTCTTCGCTACTCTGCACCAGTGCTATTAATAGTATACCAAATATTCATTGCACTTCCAATTCAATAACCAATTCAACAACGAAAAAATGAGATTCTGCACCATTATTTGCATTGCCGTATGTATAAATTTTCTTGAAGTTTGAATTGATGCTAAGATCCTAACTATTCAATTTTCATTTAATAGGTTATTGCTTTTGCCTACTCGACATTAGTTTCTGCCACAGATGTCCTACTCTATAAATCAAGCAACTGTGATGATAAAATTGATAAAACTCCTGTGTCCATTTCTCTCTGTGGTTGCAAAAATCTTGATCTGACAAAATTCCAATCAATTAAAGTCACTGACCGGAATATAGTTCTTGCGACTTTTGATGGTAATCCACAATGCTTACCTGAGTTTGGTAGCGCTCCCATTATTTTAAATCCTGCAGGAGCAGATCCATTATGTCGCAATTTATTCAATGGGAAACCCAACACAGGCATAATGGCTCTTTTTAAACTTTAGAAAAAAATAATTTCTCAGCAAAAGGGTCGCTTAATTAAAAAGCAATCTATTGAATACATTACAGATTAGTTTTCTTACTATGTATATTATATAATGTGCAATTGCATATTAGAAATTTGACATTTTAATAAATTAATCTCAGACTATAACTAAAAACAGTTGTTTTACTGTATACAGTATACTTTCAGAATATTTATTCCTGAGGTTCAACTTGTTTTTTTATCACAAGCTGTCACTAGTGTCACCAGTTAGTATACAGAACTAGTGACAGAACTAGTGACGGGTTTGCTATCTTTCTTAAGGTTATTATGCTATTTTATTCCTTTCTTGATTACTGTCACTAGTGTCACTAGTAAAAGAGTAGTAAATTTCTAGGAAAAAAATTGAAATTTTTCTATGCTATTCTAATGCTGTATATGTATCGTGATATAGTGTATGTATGATACTGTATATATGTGGTGCGTGTATATATGCTATAAAAAATAAAAAATAAAAAAAGTTAAGAGACTCGAATTTTTTCCAGTGACGCTAGTGACACCGGTGACACCCATCAAGAAGACTTTCTTTCGGCCTAGAATTCCTAAAGAGCCTATCATCTGTGTCACAAGCTTCTGTCACAAGCTTTTTTTTCCTGTGACACTAGCAACAAGTTGTATCATTTTCGTTTACCTCTAAATTACCTACCAGTATCTCTGCCGAAGCTAAGTCTACCATCCTTTTCCGATGGTATTGTTCCCTTTTACGGTGCTTTCTAGCGTGATCATTGCAATATCCATATCCAGAATAAGATAATTTTCCACATTCTTTGCAAAATACCTGAGAAGGAGAATTGCGATGAATAAAACATCCTTCCGGATGGTAGCATCCTCGATTGCAAATCTTACCACTCCTGTGGATATAAGTACATCGATAAAATACCATTTTTAATAACTATGGATAGTTGATTTATGTATCGATCTATATAGTTCAGAATTAATTTTCATTTTAAACTTTTTTCTCCTGGAGTATATAGTTTCTCTCGAACTGTATATTTGCGATATAATATCCGAAAATTTGTACTATGACCGAACATTCTGAGCTTTCAGAGTTCCTCTCCTCTGACGCCCCCGCCCTTTTTCACCCAGAGGCTGAAAAAGAAAAAACATCATTGGGTCAGGTAATCAGTTATGGCGGTGAGAATTACTTGGCGGGTATCTCAACCCGTGATAAATTAGCCATGAGAAACGATGAGGGATCGACTTCAATGTTGCAAAGGCAACTAGCAAACCATCGAGATATTCCATTCATGTCAGTCGATATAAAAGAAGCAAAAGAATATATTAATAAAACCCCCCATTATATTCTTCGCCTTTATGGATACCTCGTTAATGGCCAGAAAGCAGTTGTCACAATTACTGGTATCAAGGTATTTTTCGATATTCGTGTTCCCAATAATACAAGTATTCCCAAATTCTGGTCTAAAATAAAAGGTATTCTTGCTACTGGAGAAGACGGTAGTGGAAACACTATGAACATGAATCTAATCCGGATGGAATGTATAAAAGCATATCCTATCCGTGGTTACCATGCAGAAAAAAAGCCGTATCTTCGCATTACTGTGCCAAATAAAGACCTAAGGTTTACCGCTCTCAATATTATCTCAAGATATAATTCGGAGACCGATCAAGAAAATAGGATAGAGACCACTTCAGATGATACAGGCACATATTATCGTAAAGTTGCAAGAGAGTATAAGATACCACTTTCTGGGTGGAGCTTAGTGAGCGATTATAGATATAATTACAGTGCACCTTATTATGCGAAATCCCAACATTGTCCACATGCATTTTATGTCCACATTGAAAACTTTTGTCCTATAGTCAATTTTGAACCATTTTACAAAATATACCCATCTTCTCTCTTTACCCATGATCGAGCATTAGTCCTAACATGGGATATAGAAACATACGACTCGCGTGGGTCAGGAAACTTCCCAGAAGCTAAAAATGACACATCTCAAGTTTTTACGATCTGTATGACTCTACACTGGAAAGACGACCCGAAACCACTAGAACAGATATGCCTTGTCGACGTTAAGATGGCACAAGACCCGGACTGGATTACTATTATATGTGGAAACCAAACCAATGTATTAAAAGCTTTCGCTTTATGCTGGAAATCTTTTGCTCTAGACATCCAGCTCGGTTTTAATGACTCTGGTTATGATTGGCCCTTCATCGTAGAAAAGGCTACCAAATTAAATGTTCTCGGGTGGATGGTTCAGCAGATGTTGGCAAACCCGCATAAGAGAGCTGATGCTGAATCCATCCTCACTTGGAATTATTTTGGTGGGAGAGGGAAGCCACTAACTAATGGTTTCTTCCAAAGGAACCAATGGGTAAAGAAAGCGGACAAGAGATCCAAAAAAGCATTAGGTCGAGATTCCATCGATATCAAAATCAACCCAACTTTGGACTTAGAATCCTCCTTTCTTAAGCTCCCGGAATGTGTACCGATCAATGTTCGCGCAAGTTTTATGCAACTCCACTCCCGCTCTGAGAAAACATCACTAAAATACTTCTTAGAAAAATATGGTCTAGATGGTAAAGCTGATATGCCCATGAGCAAATTATGGAAGTATTATTCGGAAGCAAAAGACAGGACTTCCGACTCTTCCAAAAAACATATGCATGAAATCGTAAATTATTGTGTTATAGATGCTTTACGTTGTCAGGAGCTCATGGTCAAATCTAATGTTATAAATGATTACAGAGAGGTGGCCTCAATCGCTCATATATCATTATTTGACTCACATTATTATGCTATAGGAACGAAAGTATCCAATCTCTTAGGCGCTGAAGCTTGGACGCAGGACATTCTATACACCACGAAAATTTCCAATCAGAAAGCATCTGGGAAATTTCCAGGTGCACATGTGTTCCCGCCAGAAAAGGGTCTTGAAAATAAGCACCCTGTCACTGGTTTAGACTTTAGATCCTTATATCCTAGCATAATTATGACTTACAACCTCTCACCCGAGAAGATGGTCTCAACACTTTCAGAAGTAGATGAATTAAAGAGAGAGAATAAAGTACTTCACAGTATCGAGTTCAAGTATGGCGGTAAACCTGTGCGAGCCTGGACCATACGACATAGAAATAAATCTGATCAGGAAGGTCTATTTACAAAAATATTGAAAAATCTGCTCAATATACGGAATGGATTAAAGGCCCAACTTAAAGTTCTCGGAAAGAAAAAGGAATAAATGGGGAAAGTTAAAAATAAAATGGATTTAGCTGGCGGATCTTCCCTGGTAGTGGACGCAATCAAAGATGTTCTATCCTCTGTAAAAAATACTGAGAGGCATGCAGAGATGACCAATATCCTAAGTCCCTTTATGGAGCGCTCTGATGGAGCTGATTTATCATATGATGATTTTATGAAAGAATATAGTTCTATTTGTTTTGAATACAATTCTTTAAATTCGAAGCAGAAGGCGATTAAATTGTATATGAATTCGTTCTATGGTGTGACCGGTTAAAGTGATTCCCCGTTCTATACACTAGCACTTGCTGGGGGTGTTACTTCAGCTGGGCAAGAGAATATCAAACTCTTTGCAGAATTCGTGAAAAAGAAGGGCTTTGGGTTAAAATACGGGGATACTGATTCCCTATATCTCACTTGCCCAGATTCTTGTTTTGAGAAATGTGATCTGGCCTACAATGGCGGGAAAGGCACAATTTCGAAACTAGAGTACTGGACTGAAATGGTCACAATTATTATGGGCGTAATGGAGAAATTGCGTAATGAAGTAAACAGTTTTCTTAGGCTAAAAACCAGATTGGGTTATCTCGAAATGGCTTACAAAGAAGTGTTATTCCCAGTAGTCTTCACTGGGAAGAAAAAATATTTTGGCACCAAGCACGAAGATGCAGTAAATTTCAGTCTGGAGGACCTTTTCATAAGAGGAATTGATACTGTAAAACAAGGCAAATCCCAGCTTTTCAAAACCATAGGGGATCGGATTATGAATGAAGTTAGGGATATCAACAACGAGCATTCTCTCCATAAAATTGTTGAGGACGTTCTTAGGGACTCTATAATTAATATTGAGCAATGGAATTTCGAACAGTTTATAGAGACCGATGCATGGAAACCTGATGTAAATAATATTAGCGTCCAACGTTTTATAGGAAGAATGAGAGGAAAATATGATAGTAAAATTCTGATACCAGGTGAGCGCTTTAGTTATGTAGTAACCCATCCCGATACTACCTTCGATTTACATGGTAGAAAGTTAAAACCAACTAAAGGCGAAAAAATGGAATTCGCCGATGTAGCTAAGGAATTGGGGAAGGAACTAGATTTATACCATTATTTCGAAAAAACTATTATTGGCCTCTATGCCCGATTTATCATGTATGATAAAAAGTATGAGCCAGAACCCTCCAGTCGAATCATGCGAATCGAAGACCCGGATGAGAAATATAAGCAAATTGATGACTACGCTCAAAACAAGGCCAAGTCATAGCTTGAGGGATTCGTAAAAGAAAATATCATAGTCAATGGTGTTACTTCCAAGATGATGGAATCTCGTGGGATTGCTTATAAGCGTGCTTACAGAACTGCAGTCAAAAAAGCACAAGAAATATTGTATCAAAAGATAGGTAGCTCATACGAAATATTTCATGGTGCATGGCTTAGCTACGAGATTTTTATGACAAGTAACCCTGTCGAGATAATATGGGAGAAATTTATGAAATGCGCTAGAAAACTCTCAAAAGATAAAAACCTCTTGGTAGATGACGAAATGAAGGAAAAAATATGCTCTGATTTTGCTAGATATCCTAGTGAGCTTGTGAAGTGTATCGAAGAGTATGATTTATTCTTTCAGAAATTGGTCTATCATATGCGTTATAAAGAGCATATGTCTATACTAGAAGAAATTGGCCCAGTCTCATCTATGCGAAAAAATGAGATAATTGCTAACTTACCAGCCTTACCTCACATATCAGAAATTGGGGCGCTAGACGAGATTAGTAATTTATGGTATTTCCATCTTGAGGGTGTGACCGAGCCAGAGGCAGTAAAGTAAAGCACTTAAATAAATTATATTATTAAGTATTCTAGTGGAGGTATGGCAATTTCAGCTAAGAAAACTTATATTATTTATATATTTTTTTCGCTTGCAATAATACCGGCTAACTTCAATTCCTGTAATCGATCTTCCAGCCTCCGATCCCAAGAGATCATCCTCCGATCATATAGTCCAGCCTCAGATATGCTCGGAGATAATCATTAGTATTTTGCGTATCAAAGTTTACGATCAGCCGAAAAAATCTACATATTTTAAACTTAAGCTTTATTGATATAATGGCTGAATTACAGGAAAAAGTTTCCCAGTACATAGGCATAAAATCAAGTGAAATCCGTCTCCCAATTACAGAAGAGGATAGACAGGAATTTCGTAAAATAATAGCTGATCAGGAGAAAATGACGGAGATTGTCATGGAAGACTATCGATTTTTACAACACCATGGACATAATGGTAAGGGAGGTGACTGGATTCATATTGGATAGTTATTAGGATGTACAGTGGCCGACGCAGAAAAAGTCATAATAAATCCGCCTGAGCGCCAAGCTGAAAGAGATTTATCAGAAAAGGTATTAGCTCATATCCAAAAAAGATTTGAAGAAGTCCCACTAGCGCCAGTACTTATACGATAGATAATTAGGTATTATTCCCAGCCTATCTTCATATTTTTCGTGAGAGAAATGTCGGTCTTCTTTTTTCCACGAATTCCACCATTTCCTGGCCATGAAGCATATAATCGTAATAAGTACTAGGGTAAGTATAGAATATATTAACATAGGTGATATCAAAGAGCTCGTGACGATAGGAGCTGTTGCCGGTAAAGATACCGCTTTTGCGCCACCTACAGAAATTATTTGGGACGAAGGATTGGAAGTTGAAAGGGTCTCTTCAGGACCAAGTTGAGATGAATTGTTTATAGGCGGAGGTGGACGGTCTACTTCATTATTTTTCTTTAACGCTAACTGCTCCCTAAGGGACCTATTTGCCTCTATTAAATTTGACCGCGTTAAAAATAAAGAATCTATCGTCTGATTGTATATGTTTTTTGAGGACTCTATTCCCTTTTCCATACATTCTATTTCATATTTTTTCGAGGATAAATCATCCCTTACTTGCTCCAATTCAAGCCTAAGAGAATCGATCTCTTTAGGATCAGATGAGTTTATTTGGGCCGGCTCATCTATTAGCCCTCCTACTACATTTGAATCGTGGAGCACTTGATCTAGCTCCAAGTCATCCAACTTACCTTCCAATTCACATATTTTAGTTTCAAGAGAAAGAATCTGGACCTTATCAGCGGATAAAGCTTTCTGGGTCAAAGTTGCTTCTCTCTTTAGTGTTTTAATATTAGATTTGAGCAATTTGATTTCGGCAGTATATTTGGCTTCAAGCTCACGTTGACTCTCGAGATGAGACTTTCGTTCGGAAATAAGTTGGGATCTGACCTTAGCACTGGATGCATTTAACTGGCTAATCTTATTTCCAATATCAGCATAGGTTCGCTGAAACTCCTTTTCTCGATCATTGTACTTATCTACCAGCTTTTCACTAAGATCATTAATCTCGAAGTTAAATTCGGTAACAGATCTTATTTTTTTTTGAGCTCTTACTCATATGCACTACCCAGCCGATTACTGGGTTTTCTATAAGAACCACCCTCTCTATCTTTTATATCATTCAATGTATACACATTAGTCATAATATTAGCATGGTTATATATTAGAAAAAAAATACACGAATAAATTTCCGAGATAATAGACATAATCTGTTTATTTAGAATAATACATTCTTCCTATATATCCTGTATATCCTATACATCCAGAATATTATCTTCCTATATATCCTGTATATCCTATATATTCAGAATAATACATTCTTTCTATATATCCTATTTAATAAATTATTTCGGAGTATTATATTAGATATAAAAAAATATTGCCACCATGCTTAGGCAACAGATGAAATGTGATGCCCCTTCTTTTTCACCAGCCGATTACGATCATATTATGCAATGCGCTGAAAAAAAGCCTAGAAATAAAGTTTTAAAGGATTTAACAGATAAATATCGCACATCACAAAAATGTATTTATCAGATCTGAAGAGGTGAAGAAAAAAATAGGGTTGCGTGGAATAAACCAATTCATATGCCAACAGCTTCGCTTTCTAATATAAATGTTGTGAGCGGGCAGACCGAGCCAGAGATCCAAGGCCAAGATGTTTCTCCATTTGCAGAACTGGAAAAACAAATACGTGATGGTAAGATAGAGCCTAGCAAATCTATTGATTCAGTTTTGGAAGAAGGTGGGAAGGCAAAAAAGACTGGAGGGAAGAAATTGAAGTCCAAATCCGCCTTAGCAGAGCTAATTCCATCTCCCGTCCAGACTCAACCGATCCCTACGTCGCATGAGAAGATAGCCGAAAGAAACATAAAAAATATAGCGAATATGAAGAATATATTAGAAAAATAACTTGCCTATTTCCTAAGAAGTTCGTCATAGCATGTCTGTAGTCTTTCACAATATTCATTGATTTCTGCGTTATACTTAAGAGTGGTATATAGCATTTTTTCAAGCTCCCTATAACTCACTTTTTTTTTTAATGTCTCATCTTCACTTATGTCCTGCGGGTTCTGAGAAACTTTGTCCGGAGCTAGCAGATCAACACATTCAGAGGTAGTGGTCGCACAATTCACCTCAAGCTTATTCTTGACCTTATGCATATTAATTGGGATAAAAAATTCCTTACCATTACACTCTAGTCTCAATTCTCGTTTTGATGCAAGTAAATCATAATTATATTTATCGAGAAGTGTGTTGGGTAAAATGAGCATTAGCTTAGGATACTTAACTACAGCAAAATCAGCATATATAGTACATCTGGGAGCAAAATTTACTGGGACATTTCTGACAATTCCAAGGGATTCTATGGGAGAAGTAGCAATGCCTCTGAGATCATGTTTTTCTTTCGTGTCAATCTCTAGCTTCAATCGTTTGGCTATGTCCTCAGACATGATCGGAAAATTAGCACCAGGATCAACTGTACCTGCCGGAATCACTAGACGCTTAATTTTACATTTAACGGTGGCAACGTCTGTGGCAGGTTCTTTTTCCGGATAAAATTTATCTCCATGGGTCCATCCAAAATATCTTCTTCATCTGAATCTTGAGCTAAGACAGGTACACAGTTTTTAGCTTGCTGAATTATGTATGGAAGATAATTCTCAAATTCGATCTGAATGATTTTGCGGATAATTTCTTCTAAAGACACACGCTTACCATGACTATATTTATCTGATAAGGCATTATGGGCGGAAGACGAATTATTGTCTTGCTTTACCTTACGAAGCTCAGATTTATTAGAGATCTTAGACTTTGAGAATTTATCGGGATACCCACGTTGCTCAGCGGATCCTAAAGGGACCGCGTAATTCACTTTTTTTTCTTATATAAATATTCATATCATGATTTTCAGAGTCTGAACCGGCTGACGAACCATCAGAGTTATAACCATTCTCCTCAGGTTTTGCTGTATCATCATCAGAAAAAATGGGATCAGACTGTTCATCTATTGTAGCCATATGAATTCGACCACTTCTGGATTTGGAATCTTTAGCGAGTTTAACCAATAAAGCTTCGATTTGTCCTAATCTTTTTTCCAGCCCCCCAAAAGGTGAAGACTCTGAGCGTTGACGCTGAGACGATTTGGTATCTTTTCTGGCAAATTTGGCCAAGTGGGCTTCAATTTGTTCTAATCTTTTTTCCAATCCTCCATTATTATAATCTGGGGATTTTGAATACTAATATCGGGTTGATTTGGTATCTATGGTATCTTCTCTTATGAGTTTGGTGAGTTTGGCTAAATTAATTTCGATTACTCCTAATCTTTTTTCCAATTCTTGATTAATATGACTATCAAAGATTGAAGGATTGTTCGAATTAATTACATTTTCTGGTAGCTGTAAACGTTGGGCAAGTTTAGAATGTACTTGCATTGATTCTGCTAACTGTGCCTCCAAAGAAGCTACTTTGGAATTTAACTTTTCAAAATTGGCCGAAGCTTCATTATTTTGGGGGTGCACTTGAGCCGGTTGTGCTAGTTGCGCCTGTAGAGATGCTATTTGGGAATTTAACTTTTCAATCTCGGCTGAAGAATTACCCTGATAATTTTGACCCCCATTTAAATTGGGAGCACGCTCCAGCCACATGTCTTTTAGATTTGTAAAAAATGCATTAATAGTGGCAGGAGCGACAGCTCGCATCCATGTATAAAGGTCGCCTGATAAGTGGTTCTTAAGAAATCCTATAGTTTGTGCATCATTATCTGCTACACCTAATAATAAAGGTCGGATTCTTTTTTCATAATTATCAGGCGAGTCTGTGGGTAGAAATTTTTCTTGAGTTAATCTTTGAAGTGCTGACTGCCGACTACCTACTGTTTCTCGTTGATAATGTGATCTCATCCAAGCACGTAAAGTATCTGGAGTATTAATATTAGCATTTCCATTATATGGGTCTTGAGCAGGAACTGGTAAATGTTTTTCTCCCATCTGAGCTTTATAAATATTACACTTGACAGCATCATCAAAATCTCCAGCATTTGCATTTTCAACAACAGTCATATGTCCTTGCGTGAATGATATTGATTGAATAAGCCTATCCAAATAATCATCAGGAGGTTCTTGGCCTGTATACGGCTTATTTTTAGCAAGAATAGGTGCAATCAAATTTAATACTGGTAAACGTCTAGCATCAGCCATATTTCCTAATAGATTATTCTGAAGCGCCAAAATTTGTCCTTGCAAATTTAAAATATTCTGGTCTCTTTGCCTAATCACTAGCTGAAAATCAAACTTTTCACGTATCAATTCGCCAATACGGGTTTGTTTTCTTGCTATAATAACTATCATCCTATTTACCTGATTTTGGGCATTAGTCTGTAACTGACGGGTATTTTGCTGATGATGGTTAACATTTCGCTGATATAGTAGCTGTTTAGCAAATTTTTCTCGTATTAATTCTTGAATACGCCTATCTTTATCCCGATATGAGAAACGCCAGCGACGGGATTCTTTTTTCTTATTATTATAAGCCAGAATGGCCAGATCCCGCTCTCCTTGAGCATTGTCTCTTTCTCTCATAGTTCTTTCAACCTGAATTTGGGATTCATTTAATAAACGTTGTAACCGTAAATTCTGATTTCTACTATTTCTTAACTGATTCCTATAGTCCTGTTCCCAGTTATTCGTATCATTTAATATGTTCTGGTACTGATCACGCTCGGCTGTAATATTTTGCAAAGTAACCCGAATAGTATTTAATGAGCCTCTGATACCATCTATAACATTAGCAGGATTCTGCATAGGAGTACCAACTCCCCTAATGTGATTTTCAATTCGATCTAACCCTCTATTAACATTTGCAATAAGATTGGTTGTTGCCATATCTAAAGCATTTATTGAGATTTTTTTATCTATGAGAATCTGGATTCTTGCTTTAAGTCTCCCAACCTTATTTTCAAGCTCTATGATTCGTCCATCTTGAATAGACCCAACCTCATCTTTGAATTTCTTATCCTGTTGTAAAACCCTAAGCTGTTTTCGTAAATCAGATATTTCTGATTTAAGTTTCTCTATCTCTTTCTCGTGAACTATAATAGTATTATCCTGTATTGAGATAGTTCGATAACATTGCTCAAGCTCTTTTACCAGAGATCGAATTTTTTTTCTCATTGCTCTTATTAATGAAAATCTCATCTTGAAGCTCACCACGAAGCTCCTGATTCGTATCTAAAAGCTCTGAATATGCCGGATCAAACATGGTATTTCATCCTAATTTATAGTACCATTATAATAATCCTATCTTGAGAATGAGCCAACCCCAAATTATAATAGATCCCGATGAAGAGCTCCGTATAGTTTGTAGACTTTTGTTTTATAATATACCCAGTTTCTATCCCAATGCAAAAAAATTATATAGAGTGTGTCAGGAGGAAGGATATTCTTTTCGATTAAAAGATATTACAAAATGGTTAAAACATCAATATAACTATCAAATCTTTCTACAGCCATTACCATGTAAAGCTATTGCAAGTTTTTCAAAGATTAGGATTCCAAATAAAGTTCATCAATGCGATATATTACTCCATACTCACGATGATCAGAATGGTAGAAGGATATTTGTTTGTAGCTTTCTAGTCATAGATGTAGCAACACGTTTTAAGGCTGGGCGTTCATTAACATCGAGAAATAGTTTAGAAATCTGGATCGCAATCAAAGAAATATATGAGGATCCTTCTAATCCTCTCACATGGCCAGCATTGTTAATGACTGATGGTGATGCTTCATTCCGAGGCGCATTTTCACGAGGGATGCAACAGTACAATGTCACAATACGTGTTGTTGATCTTTATAGTTTCGAGAGCTTGGCCTTGATAAAAGCATTCAAGAAAAATTTAGCAAAACTAATATATAAGGTCCAATACGCCATAGAGGGTCGATTAGCTGAAGGAGAACGTTCAAGACTCTGGAATAAAGTCCTTCAGAAATACATTAATTTCATGAATAATAGTAAGACTCGTCTTATCGGAATGTCACCAACTCGTGCTATGACTTTGGATGAAGTTGAATCGAAACCCTCTAGTAAAGCTAAGCGGGCAATTGGGAGATATGAAGAGATAAAATTAAAGAAGGGTATGGCAGTTAGATATCTATTGAAACCGGGTGAGTTGGAAGGTGATCACAGGCATCGAGCAACTGATCCATACTGGTCGTTGCATATTTACAAGATCAAAAGAGTTGTTATTGGAAGGAATCCACCACAACCGGTCTTATATTATCTCGAGGATGAACCCATTGAATCAACTGCTCATTTGATAGGACGAAATTCCAAAAGACCCTTTAAATATGAGGAACTTCAAGTGATTGAAGAACCTGATAAAATCGAATATCCACCAAATGAATTTATGCGGAAATACCACCTTACTGGATTCGTTCATTATGTTTATGTTTCCACTAGTAAGTCAGCTCAGGCCGTGGATTATGCCATGAAGCGTGGTGGTCAATGTCTTGGAAAGACCGGGCAAATAAATGGTCATGATGTATATCTTTGGTCTTGTGAAAATGGTGCGCATCAATGGGAGTATCCATTAAAGTATATCATGAAAAAATTCGAATAGTGTCCTCTTTGCCACCATAGAAGCGGTGAACGCCAATGCCGATATATTTTTGAGGATCTGTTAGGGAAGAAATTCCCATCATGTAGGCCAAATTTTTTGGATGGGATGCAACTTGATGGATATAACGAAGAGTTGCGACTAGGATTCGAATTTCATGGCAAGCAACACTATAGTCTTAATTCAATGTTTCATAGGAGAGGCCAGATAGATTTGGATGAACAGAAAATGCGCGATCAGAAGAAGCAAGATATATGCAAGAAACAAGGTATATGCCTTATTGAAGTACCTCATACAGCTGATTTATATCCGTATATTAGACATACTCTAATCGAGAAAGGGTTCTTGAATAGTTCTTCTAGTTAGGTCAGAGAGTATTATTTTCTTGGCATTTTCTTTTTTTTTCTCTCTAGATTCGAAAAAATATGTGTTTTATCACATGATACTGTTCCTTCGAGGAGTATGTACCGCAGTCCTTGGACAAGGGGTGAAATTTCATAATATATTTTTTAGTATATCATTAGTAAAAGATAGTTCGACATGAAAATAAAGAAACTTGAGCCAGTTGAAAGGCTGGTATACCATATTAACGAGATCAAAGATGCCCAAAAATACAATGCCAATTCGAGTGTTCCCCAATGGCCTTTCACATTACTAATTTCAGGCCGTACTAATTCAGGGAAGACTAATGAGGTTCTCAATCTCATGCTTGGAAATAAGCTTTATCGAATGTTTAATGGGAAGAAAGGAGGGACGCGTTATATCAAGAATGATGATTTGCTATTAATTGGCCACAATCTTGAGGAACCAAAATATATGTACCTCGAATCGGCATATCAGATAATTGCAAATAGTCCAAGGCCATATCGTGAAAATATCACATTCCGGGCTTTGGAGTAAGGATGGTGCCGCAATTGATTTATCAAATCCGCAATATTGCGGATTTTGGAGTTGAATTGCGGTTAGTGAACCGCAATTCCGCAATTCACCTGATCGGTTTTGGCAGTTTACCGAACCGATTTAATAAAAAAAACGTTTACGCAACGTTTTTTTTAATTAATTTAACGAAAAAACGTTGCGAAACGTTTTTTCAAAGTATTTTAATTAATAAAAAACGTTTCGCAACGTTTTTTTAATTAATTTAAAGAAAAAATGTTGTGAAACGTTTTTTCAAAGTATATTTAATTAAAAAAAAACGTTTCGCAATATTTTTTAATTAATTTAAAGAAAAAACGTTGCGAAACATTTTTTCAAAGTATATTTAATTAAAAAAAACGTTTTGCAACGTTTTTTTAATTAATTTAAAGAAAAAATGTTGCGAAATGTTTTTTTAATTAATTTAAAGAAAAAACGTTGCGAAACGTTTTTTCAAAGTATATTTTAATTAAAAAAAACGTTTCACAACGTTTTTTTGGATTGCTTTAGCGAAATTGCAATTCCGCAAATGTATCGCAATTCCGCAAATGTGCCGCAATTCTGCAATTATTCCGCAATTGAATTGCGGTACTTTGCGGAATTGCGGAATATTTGCGGAATTGCGGACAATTGCAGATTGCGGAATTGCGGATATTTAGGTTTAAAAATCCGCAATGTTCCGCAATACCGTAAATCGCAATTATTCCGCAATTGCTTATTTGCAGCACCATCCTTACTTTGGAGCCTAATAAGATTCCTAAGGTAGATTCATTTTCTCCAAAAACTGGTACGGTGGCTATATTCGAAGATGTATGTGCTGATCCAAAGGAAGTGCAAAAGAAAATTATTCCTTATTTCATTGAAGGACGCCATTTCGATATATGTATCCCAGAGTTACTTTGACTGCCCAAAGATAATACAAAAAAATCTTACACATGTCTGCCTATTTAACGGGTCCTGCACTACAGACGAGCTAGTCAGAATTGTGCGTCAATATGCCAATGACTGGCGTAGTGTGATTAAGATTATTGACAAGACTTTATGTGAACATAAATTCATTGTTTTTGATTTAACAGTACCCCACGAACACCCACATAGGATACGCCTCGGCTGGGACCAAATTCTTGAAAAAAGTGCCCTAGCTAATGAATAGAATCCCCCCTCAAAGCTATTGATGAAGTGAGACGAAATGTATATTTTTTCCGGATTTCTAGATCATGTTCAGATTTACTATGCCTCTTCGCCCATAATTTCCTTTCATGAGTGTTAGAATATATTTCCAGTTCTATAGTCACATCACTATGCTCCGTTTTAGAAAGGATCTGATCAACAAGAGCGATAATTTTCCTATCCTTAGCAGAAATAATATTCTCCAGATGCTGGCATTTATTCTCTAACATGTCAATGGACTTTTCTGCCGATGCAATAGCTTTCTTCGTATCAGGAATTATACTTTTGAATAAAGCTATCGAATCTGATAATTGGGTGACTTTCTCGCCACTCTCCTCCAAAGACCTGGTCATAGCTACCTCACGAGACTTATACTGCTCTTGCAATTCGAGAAGCTCTTCAATCTTTTTTTCCAATACCTGCTTTGATATACACAATTCCTCATTTTCTTGCCTTAACGAAGTTTCACAGTCGCTAGTAATGGGCTTCATCTTCTGACGCTCTTTTTGCTTAATATAATTTCCAACCGCCTTATTTAACAAGTCTTCCACTTCGGGATGAATACTACTTGCCTGTTCTATCGATAATGGATGTTTTCGTGAAGTAAGACGTCGCCATGTACAGTATCTATTTTAATGGAACGGGGAAGCTGGTTAAGTTGCTTTGAGTAATATACGTGAAAAGTTGGTGTTAGTATACCGGTCATTATTACAAATAAAAATTTTGAGAATTTTATAGATTCAGAAATTTTATAAGAAAATTTTGAGAATTTCTCCGAAGGTGCTTTGCTACACGCCAATATCACGGATTGCATCACATCAGATAGGGATCTGCTAGAAAACTCCGATTGGCAAAAAATTCACGTGATTTTGGCAGGGATGCCCCGGCTGAAATTTGCCAAGAATACATGATCACGTCTTTCGTGATACAGATAATAAGTTTTTTTATCAATTCATTCTGTATCTGCACATCTTCCAATTTCGCAATTCTGGCCTTAAGCTCAGCATTCCTGGCTTCAATCTCAGCAAACTTCTTTCTAAGTTCGGCATTTTTGACCTCAAGTCTAGCAATGCATATTTTCAATGAATCGGTCTCATCTATTTCGGATTGCATGCTAGCGTAATGTAGTTAATATTCAAAAGTAAAAAATCACGTGATATCCTGACCAATGGTCAGCAAGAAAAAATCTATTATCCGGCATATATCCGCACGAAAAAAAAATACATATGAATGTATAAAAATAATCGGCCACTAGGGCGTTTTATTGATATAGAAAAAAAAATAAAATACAATTTTACTATATATATATGACTTATTCAGAATCTACAGTCGTACTATCTTCTTTCTATCTATCTGATTTAGGTGTAGACCCGTGAGGGAGTAAGGACATATTGACTATCAAAATATTACGCAAGATTAATAAAGTCTCTATAAATTTCGCTATAACAGCTGGTTCTGACTTTTGCACAGGAATCCTTGACTCGTGTAAATGATAATATCTATCTACATTAGCTCCATCCCTGATAAGAACAGTTAGTCGTAATATAGATCTAGCAACTTGCAACCCAATTATTCCAAATTCGTCCTTTTCAGGCCTCTGACCTTTATAAACCCAATACATCCCATCGTTAGTCTCACGCCATATTTTTACTGCATCGTCTTTTATTTTTTATTCCGTACAAAATAGACGTGAGCACTCTGTATACATAAGTTCGTATTTTTTCCCTCTATCCATCATTACAAATATAATATCAGGGCGTCTTCCTGAACGTTTTCTTCTATCTGCACTAGCGATGCTCTGTCGCTCATACCTAAAAAAATAGTGTAAATAAATTTATAATAGTTCGTCTTAAATAATATTATTTTACTTACGTGCTAATATAGGTGAATTTCCCATGTGGGAGATTTTTCAAACTAGCTCAAATTGCTGGAACTATCAAATTTGTTAGATAAGTTCCTTCATTCAATACTTCAGCTTCTTCAGGACTAAATGCCGAATTATTCCAAGAATCATTCCTAATGAAATTAATGCTTCTAAGATAAATATACTCATAATTGCAATCTAACAATAGTAAAATAACTTACAGCGTTTCCAAGATTCCATCAGTGATCTTGGCAAGCTTCTCGTTTGATTCCTTTCACCTTCCATCATGTAAAAGTGCTCGGGGTAATTTATTAATATCACGACTAGCGAAATCTCGTACAAATTCATTACATTTCTTTCGTATAAACCCCGGAAGAGTAGTAGGCACCATGTTTCGTACCGGTTTCTAATAACAGATTAGGATTAGAATTACATTTCTTATTTATTAATTTAATGAATACCTACCATAAAATTTTCACGTAATTGTTTTGGCAACTTCTTTATTATATCTGATTCATCTGCAATAACTTGACTACCCAGCGGAACCTTCCATGTTAATTCGTCTGTAGATACTCGATTTACAGCTGAGAACAAATGTTGATAAAGAGTTGATGTGTTTTTTTTAAGTTTAGATTTCAACTTATTTACATTGCTTCTGATTTGGGCTGAACTAAGAGGTTCTTCTTCATTTACTTTTACAACCCCAATGGCTCGTAAACTAAAAATAGCTTTATATGAAATGTCAAACTAACGCAGACATAAAGTAATTAGTTTATACCCATACAAATAATATTATTTCCAGAGGCGCATGCGCTGTCAGATTGTAAACAAGATTTCGTCTTTATGAGGTTAGCTACTCCATCACGCAAACAAAAATCTTGTGCAATGCTAAAATATCACACAAAATTAAGCATGTATATATAGCTTAAAGAACCCTTCTGCTGTCGAGGAAAATCCTGTTGGCAGGCTATAGGGAACTTAAACTATTATGCTCTCTTCCTTAGTGGCATCGCTTGTCTGCGTCTTCATCATCCAAAATTAATATTTTATAGAAAGCTGTCGTCAACTTACCTCTGAAAGAATTTCTAGAAGAGTTGTATGACGTGAAGAACCTCGAACATTTTGATTATTTGCTAGAATTACTGCCTGAGATATAATACTTCTCAACTCTTCCTTCGATACCCATGGGTCGTCTTCAATCTCTTGATAGATGACGGAGGCTCCAGTAATATGCTCTTCTTCTGCATTTACTAAGAAATTATAAATTTTAGTAGATAAATGAGTATTCATGCTGGAAAAAATAAAAGTGACGAATAACTTTATTTCTATATACTTGCCCTTTTAAATCTCCATTCATGCTCTTTCCAAGTCACATTCGTGTTGGGGGAAAAGATAGGAGAAATATGCAAGACACTTTTACGCCAAAATTTTGTGTTAGAGAATAAGGGCATGTGGAATGTGCATTGAAGATCTCAACATTTACAAAGGCGTTGGGGAATATGCATATACATACTTTTTTTCTTTATTTCACCTGCCCGACCGCTCAGTAATAAAGGCCTAGTAACATTATATAATATATTCCGGACAAAATCTAGTAGGAATAGCCTGTAGCCTGGGAGGAAATAAATTCATAAATAAATGCTATTCAGATAGATAGGGAAAAAAATTCGAAATATTCTTGGGGTTGATTTCAAATTGTTTTGTCGCACAAGCAGTCACACAGAGTTACAGATGATTTGCGGTGTATCACTTATTACATCATATATACTTTAATGGGGATCGAAAACGTGCTAATTTATGCTTTAGCGTCTTAACGACTGTCGCACATGCCAACATGCATTGTGGCTAGGCAATATATTATAATATTCGGGATCTGATGATCTGACACTGCGAGAATTATAATCCAACACGCTCACAGATTGATTTTATACTCCATGAATTAGCCTTATATTTCTCGCATTCTGTAACTCTAATGATATATTCAATGTTATCTTTATCAATACGATAATAATCAGGATTCTGTAGCCACTTTAGTTGGTTAGACCAATCCAAACCTCTAATGATTATATAGCCTCGCTGGTATAATTTTTTAAAAACAATACCATATGTTACATTAGCTAATCTCACAGATAATTGCCATTTCTTCTCAATTATCCACTCATCATCTCTTGTAGGCCATGAAGGGGCGGGATAAGTATCACGAGGAGTTATACCTAAGAGTTTCTTTCTATCAGGAGTACCATCATTCCTCACCACCTCCCAAATTCGTTTTGCCAAAGATTCGGGTCTCTTCTTGTAATTCCTGTAAGCTCGCTGGATAACTGTTGCATAGAAATTTTCAAAGCCATAATTATAGTATTTAGAAATCAAGAATCCCTAAGATCGCTTCATTGATCTTCCTGAAATACTTTATTAAAATAGTTATACAATATTGGAGGATCTAACCCAGAATAGATGGATCATGCATATTCCACATAAAATGCAGGTGATACATTTCACAATTATACTAGGCGATCATGTATGCAGATTATATAGCGTAATAAAATATTATACATTGCGCCTTTAGCTAAATGATATTAATCTTCAATAGTCTATAATTAATATATTTCTCAGTCAGTTAAACCAGTTAAACGAATGTGATTTTTGTACCATCTCTCAATCTTAATGCGGGTACTCCGTTTCAATTAAGATGGTCTATAGATGGTAATAAGTTATTTTGTTTAGCATACCGAGATGAGATAAATATTTCACTTGTATTACTTCTATGCGTAGCGCCTCTCGGCCAATTCAATGACTGATAAGAAGTTGGTAGAATCATTTCTTGCCTGGCAGGTGAAACACGAAATGGATTTAAATCTGGAGCACTTGGCATAGTATCTTTTGCCATGGTCACTTTAACCTGCCTATATGTTTCATAGCTAGTTGAACGTGCATCAAGATCATATGATACAGATGCCAATTTATCCTTTTCTGAGTGTAAGGTAGATTGGGAGAAAAGCTCTAGACGGAGACGATTAATTTTAGCCTCTTCCTCTAATATATATTGCTTATATTGCCAGATCCGAAATTCCCTTCTATCAATAGATTGGAGAATTTCATTTCTTCTCGCATGTTCATTTGAAATACTATTTCCAGAAATGCATCTTTTCAAGTGGTTATCTCGATAGGTTATGGGAAGACCACCAAGACCATTTTCAGATATGAAAACTAAGGAGTCGCATACACTACAATATATGTAATTTGATGGATGCCTATGAACTCTATCACTTCTTTCAATTAAATTTCCACACATTGTAATGTATCCATTCTTAGAAAGAATTCTTGGGTTATCTTCTAGTATTTTCCTAAATGGATCACGAATATGAGAGCACCACATTTCTGGTGTTTCGTGATCATATCGTTCAGCTAAAGGAGATAATGCATCTAATATTCTTCTATATATTTCGAAGTTTACATCTCTATAGTCTACAGAAACTAGCTTATATTGGGCTTTACTATCTAAATCCATATTAGCGTTTTGGTAGAATAACAGAATATAACGATTTTATTGATTTATAGTCTTTTTAGCGATTTTAGCTGATTTAGCAATATTATACTATAATAAATATCGGATTCATTTTTATAAGTAACTTTATCGATTTGTAGCCGATTTGCGAGACTACATACTGCTAAAAACACATATTTTTTCGAATCTAGAGAGAGCGCCAAGCCGAAGAAAAAGGGCTAATTTTATATTTACATGCATATGCACGGCGCCTGACTAAATCGGTTTGTGGTATGGCGTATATCATATCACATGTATCACCCTAGATCCTGGCTAAATCACGAGATGATCGGCCAATTATATTCCGGGAAAATTAGATGACACAGGTGCAGTAATCTGGCACAGTACCAAGGAATCCCGGACATACATGTCCACTAATTATGTGGTGTTAGTATCGATCAAATATTTTTGGACATGCATGTCCGCTAATTAGGTGGTGGCAGTGTCGGTCAAATATTTTTGGACATGCATGTCCGCTAATTATGTAGTGTCGGTATCGATCAAATATTTTTGTCCGCTAATTAGGTGGTGTCACTATCGTCGGCGCTGGACATGCATGTCTACTATTTATGCAGTGGTTAGTATCAATCAAAAAATTTTTATATATACATATCCTAATCATGCGGGTCAGTATCGATCAAAAAAAATGATATATATCATAATCATGCAGTAGCCAGTAACAATTTAAAAATAAATAATTAAACTTTATTAATATATGCGGTCGTTCGCATAGCGAACCCTGACCTGCTAAGCGGATATCGCGCCTTTCGGCTGTTTTCATAACACTATCTCCGAAGCACTTTAACAATTACGTATTTAATGTCATCCTTAGACAAGGCCGTTATAGTTGATAATGAAAAAGTTTTAATTCTTCCTATCATAGCCCTACCCATATTTACATCCACATTGATGCTACTGAAGAGACCATAAACCTTTTGAGCCCTTTCAATTCTTTTTCGAAGAGCTTCTTCTGAAATATCTTTGGGAAGCTGTTTCTTCACATCATCCTCAACTAGAGTCTCAGAGGCAAAATCTTCATGTTTCGATGATCTATAATGATCATACCTTTTCTTCATTGCATCCCCAAAATCAAAGTAATGGCGAAGAACATCTTGCGTTGTCTTTTTTAGTTGGTCTTCACCAGCAACAATCTTATTATATAGGTTGAGGAAGATATTTGAGTCATTGTTCGATTCAGAGGTGGGTTCGGTTTGCAAAATTTCTTCATCTCCAGGATCGGTAGTAGTCAACTCTTTAATCAGTCTTTGCAATGTAGGGGATTGATCCCTATCAACTGGCTTCTTAGTCTTCTTTGCCTTTTTACCGGAAGTAGATGTGGAGCCGAGAGACGCTTCGTATGTTTCGTTACTATCTTCCCTAGTACGTTTTTTCTGGTTTGTAGATTCTTCCGTAAGCGCTTCATCATTGTTATCTACGTCCATGAGGGCTTTCTGGTCTTGCAATCTCTTTAAAAAATCCGGAGAGAGAAAAGTTTCGATATTTCTATTACAACCATCAAAAGGGCAACTCGTCTCACCATCCACCAAATACTCTTCGAGACACTTCTGGTGAAAAATGTGCCCACATGAAGCTAAGGTAAATTCTTTGATTATGTCTTGTTCAAGCATATAAATGTCATCCCCGCATATTGGGCACGGATCTACTTTTGGAATACTAGTGTTCTCACTGGAGGAAGGGAGAGTTAGCTTTACTAACGATATTTATTGCAAGAGTTTCGATATGGGATTTATCCATATTGCCCACCTTCGATTGTTAATCAGCTAGAGGATAAGGCATTAGAACAGCTGTGAGAAAAAAGGTTCCCTTCTTACCCTTTTATAGCACTTGTAAACATCGTAGGAGAAATCATTCCCCGGATCTTCACTAGCAATTACGCACCGCATTTCGTCATTCATTAATCCCTTGCAAATCAATAAAAATGACGATAAGGAACAGGATTAGCATATACCCCCAAATCCCATATGCGAAATAAAGATTATCGGAAAAAATATCCATACCTGAATATTGTTTTATTGGTATGATACTAGCGTGGACTGGAGACAGCCAGAGGCGCTAAAGCATGACGCAAAAATAAATGCAAATCAAGTCAAAAAAAAAACATGCGAATATATGCGATTCGCACGTCGCATAGCCCCTATTCTTTCGGCAAGATAGCATTTTTCAAGGTCACAAGTGCGCATTTGATTTCGGCATCATTACACGTAAAAAAAAATATATGTCCAAACTATCAAACTATAGGAGGAACTTTATTGTACATCGTGGCTAAGAATTAAATTTTAGCTATCATATTACATAATGCAAAATCGCAAACTTTCTATTATCTATTATGCGTGATAATGATTCTCATGCAATAAAAATGTTTCTCTATTAAAATTAGCAAATAGCATAGACTGGGTTGTAGCCCATAATATTAAAAAAATATATATTTATATCTTAAACTAACATTATGCCTCCTTCTCAAAATAAGTACCCAACAATTAGTTCATGATCTCTCTTGTTGTCGCATAGACAAATCAATTTTTAAGACCCATTGTTCCACGTTACTGAGAACGGAAGATAATCGTTCGACATCCTTAAAATCATCAAGATCGTCTCCATTATCTTTCTTTGGCGTTACATATCTTTGATATTCGAAACCATCATATATGTCATCTGGAACTACGAACACAAGTCGAATTTTTGCATTATTATCCCTTCTGTAGGCTAGCATATTTGGAATTATTTTGACTAGCTCTTTTTGTTTGATAGGGTGTTTTTTAGACACCGTAATTTGAAAAACATAATCTGGCATAATGAATAGATCCGCTGCACCAAAATTTTTCACCTTTGGTCGGATAGTAATACAATCTTGATCATAATTGGAAAGATTCTCTGCAGTTCGGACGTACTGAATGTTTTTTTCTGAAATATATATCTTTAATCTTATTCTTCGATTATCGTTTTTCTGAAAATGATAAGGTCAATAAAGTCGATTTCCCTCAATTACTATCAAAAATGATCGTATAAGACTTTATTACCTCTAAACATCTCAT
This sequence comes from Rhizophagus clarus, assembly GCA_015698045.1. Classification (NCBI taxonomy): domain Eukaryota; kingdom Fungi; phylum Glomeromycota; class Glomeromycetes; order Glomerales; family Glomeraceae; genus Rhizophagus; species Rhizophagus clarus. The sequence goes on along the minus strand of BLAL01000313.1, from coordinate 342,566 downwards.
ATCATATCCAAAACCTTCATCTTTACGTGTCGCGAAGTGGTGAATTACATATAATTCAAACATAATTCCCCTAGAGTTAGTAACATCCGAAGGATTCCGAATTTTCTGCAAAAGCTCGTCCCACCTAAATTTCTCTAGTTTTCTCATAATAGTTTTATAAATATAGCTGGATGCCCATTCATAGTAGTAGTCCTCGTAAGAAGGATCCGGCCATCGGTGGACAATTCGATTACTGATCTTAACAAAACTAGCATTTTCAGTAAAGCATAGTAAAAGTTCGTCAAAGTTTTCGATTTCCGAAATGGCTTCTTCAACGCGTTCCATAGATTTGTTTACAATTGTATCATAATCTGATGGATTTTTATATTTTTTAATCAGGCGTGCCGGATGCCGGAGAACGTATCGTGGAACTCCACCTGCTCTGTCAAAGATATCAAGCATCAGATTTTCTGGAACCTGCAGGAAGATATGTTCCCGACAAGCTTTCAGCTCTTCAATTGTCCATGGTGGCATGCAGTACTTATTCACAACTATCTTGGAAAAATCTTGAAATTGGTCGTCATTTAAACTATTTGGGGATACAGCAACAACTGTTTTTGCTTGGACTATTTCGGGTTTCGTGCTGTCCACTAGATACCATGTTCTGGAAGAGTGGAGACGGTCTAAAAAATCGTCAATCTCTCCAACTTCGAGATTCGAATCCTTAAAACAGTAACATAATTTGCCTTGTCGGGAGTGGTAAATAACAGTAACATCATCAACATTACGCAAAAGCTGGATTAATAAATATAGCAGGAAACACGATTTACCGACACCCGATGTGCCAGTTATAAGGAATCGGTGATCAGGATCGGGATCGGTAACAAATCGATATAAATCTTTGTAAGCTTGCCGGACATAAAGTGCGGGCTCTTCAATTACTGCAAGATCTCCAGTGTTGCTTCGGATGATATTCGACTCCTGAGCATCAGTTGACGATTCTGGGTTGCATGCTTCTACGTTTTCGCGTTGGGTAATGTTTGTCAACAAGGTTGATAACCTTCGGGTAACCTCATTTTGCTTGAGAGAGACGACCACTTCCAATATGCCTCCAAATAATGGATCTGTAAGGGTAAATTTAAAAAAAAATCATTAGTTCACAGATTATCAAAGCAACTCCAACAGCTCTCTTCGGTGACGAATGCTCACCTCCTAGTCTTGAGCGTTTGGCAACGGGTTGCACTACGATAACGCGAATATGTTTTTTTTGGGCGGGTTTGACGATAAGAAGCAGGAAAGAAAAGCACAAGAATAAGTAAGTATTCGGTATTATTGGCGAATGTGACAGAGAAAGGAAAAAATAAAGCTAAAAGCTAAGCCACATTATTCTTATACTTCGATAGAAAGAACGTACCAGGCTTCAAGAAAGTTCTAAGATAAGCAAGTTTATTTTCATTCGTATCAAAACAATTAAGATCTGACAATGCATCATCTTGCTGATCTTTATGCTTAGTGAAGTAGGAAAGTAATTCAGCCTTCTCTCCTTGATCCTCAACGAGACGAACAATTTCCGTTTTAATGTTTACGGTAGAACCAGAAGCGGAATCTGACATACTGTAAGATTTGGATGAAAGAGTATTACAAAGAGAGTAGCACGAATAGTGCACAAATGAATGAACTGGGAAAAGATTTTTGGGGATTTATCGGGTATATATATTAAATCGATTGTCGCACAAATTGATCTGACTCGTCAGTTGATCAGGCAATGACTTAATACACTTATCTGTCACGCCTTCATATAAAAAAAGTGAGATCGTGACGCGTGTCACAAGTCTCGGGATTTCGTACTTTTACATATCAGGTGATTGATAAGCGAGAAAGTATTCTATTAATACATTCGAAAAAAATATCAAAATCTTAGGTGAGAAAAATAACAATATCTTTCTGCGCATTTCAGATGATCGCTTTTTTGAAAACATAATTTTATTATATAAGCCACATGCAAACAGGTACTAGCCACATGATGTTAAGTCGTTGTATAAGCCACGTAAAGATTAATCAAGGTTAAAGTCTTTTCGATCAATACACTCTTTAAATTTATATATCTTCTGAGGAATCGTAATTTCCGGATTCTCGTCATACCATACTTCAAGAAGATAAATTCCATTAAGCTGACATAAGGTTCTTTTTTTCCGATCACGATCAACAATATCTTCAAGTTTTTTGACATCTTTATACCAGCTAGTATTATGAAGCCGATGTTGTGCCCCTTGCACTTCTAATGCCATTCGATGATGTCGGAAGAAAGCATCAAGTTCTAATCCCCTCATAAAAGATGGTCGGTATTCAACAATGGGTTCCTCTCCAAGCAATACTTGAGCAATTAGAATACATTTCTCCTGAAATTTACGATTTTTCTTTGATTCCAATTCTTTTTTAAGTTCACCTATATCTTGTTCCAATTTCACAACTCTTGCTCTAAGTTCAGCGTTTTCGACAACAGTATCTGTCCTATTTTTCTCTAGCTCCTCGATTCTGGCCTTAAACTCAGCTTTTTCAGCATCACGCCTGGTACACTCCTCCCTAATTTGCTTTAGAAGCTCAATATACATATCCTCAATATCAGCTTTCTCAGCCTTAATCTTAGCATTCTCGGCCTCAAGTTCAGTAATGCGCTGTCTCAATATTTCATGCTCGGATGACATGATTGATTATAATTTTATACATGATAGGAATAATTCAATGTTATGTGATGAATGTAAAGACTAGCTTTGTTAATACACGCAAAATAAATACAAATGCGGGGCTTTGCCCATGACACATGAAGTTTCTATACTAATGTCTAATCCTACGGTCTAACTACTAACTACTTGACATTTAAGTGACTTCAAAATTTGTCCGCGTAATGCCAATTCAAGGTTCGTAATATGTGTGTTATGCTCTGCGCCTTTCGGCTAAGCCACCCATGTGATTCAAAATAAAAAAGAAATAGATGATCCAGCAATTTAGTCTATGTGAATATCCTAGGCAGTTACCGGAGAGATAATAGGACTCATCATTGGTGAGGTTTTTCTTTCGTACCTTCCATCACGATAATAATAGCCTCTATCACATTCACCATATTCATTATATCCACCGTATCTATCATATCCATCATCATCCGAATCGTCTGGCATCTCTTCTTCAGAATCATCGGAAGCATTTTCATCGTCTGACTTACTTTCATTTGTTTCTCCCCCTGATTGCGAAACAACTTCTTTATTCGTTTCTTTCACCGACTGGGGTACGGAATCAACTTCCTTATCAAAATACTCACAATCCTTCGCACAATCTTCCAAGAGCATTTTGTAGTAATCGTCCTCAGCTTCGAGCGGATTGCTTGGGCCAACTTCTTTGAAATATCAGAAGAATTAGAGTCATGGGTTAAAGGAATAGGTGATGCTGATTCACTTACCTCGGCTGAAAACAAGGGATTCGCTCGCACCTCCGACGTATCAGTTTGACTGAAAGAATCATCGCTAATAAAAATGTCCTGATCCTCAGTGAAATCCATACTGGGCTTATTCGAGAAATGATTCATAATCTTTTGGATTTCATCACTAGTAAACTTTGATATTTCATTCGCACTATATGTCCTGATATATTGGATTTTATCTAATCCTATTTTTTCGAGAAGTTTGTAGATCTTCTCAGCTCTCTGAGTTTTTTTACGCAAACCATCTCTTGTTATGTCCGGGAGTGGCACCCCTGTATCTTGAGATCTTTTCTTACGAATGATATTAACTTGCTTCACGACTTCATCGTATATTAGACCTCTTGCCTTCTTTTCGCCAATTTTATCTTTACCACACAAAGCCTCCAACTGAAATACGAAATTTCTTCCATAGTGGTACCAGCATAATATTTCTTCTTGATTTGCTTCCAATCTGTGCTCTTCTGCAATAAGTGCATTATCACATAACTGGGCCAAATGCTGAGATATCTCTATCATACTAGTCCCATGAAATGAAGACATTAATGCATCCGAATTATCAGATTTCCGGGACCGCGCGGTCTCGGAAATTTTAGTCACATGATTTTCTTTGGGCACGGATGAAGAGATTTCTTGAATCAATCCCTGCCCATTTTTTTCATTCTTCTTTCTATCGACTTGGCGCTCCTTATTACGTCTCTTTATTTCACTACTAACGATTTTCTTATGAGCCTCAAGCAAGAAACTATCCATATCTTTCTCTTCCAACGATGTGCCATTAAGGCGCTTCGCAGAGTTGACAGGTACCGTTACCACCAATTCTTGTTTATTATAGCAAACCTCTTCAGGAAAGGAATTATCTGTTTTCACATCCACCAATGGTTTCTCATGATACTCTGCAACTGAATTAAAGTTAGATGTACTATCGTCAGAAGGATTATCATTATACGACTGCTCTTCCACTGGTAAGGAAACCTGTTCCACTATCGCAAGTCTGGTCTCAAGCTCCTTATTTTTTTGCTCCAGTTCCTCAACTCTAACATCGCGTTTAGTATTCTCCTCCATAATCCGCTTTAAAAGTTCAGCTTTTTCTGCCTCAAGCTCGGCATTCTTAGCCTCAAGTTCAACGATACGCTGTTTCAATACTTCAAGCTCGGACGACATGGTTGATAAATTTTATACAAGAAGTGAAATATTCAAAAGTTAGTTAGTATATATATACATAGAGACTGTCATTTTACCAAGAGAAATAGGTTATAAAGTCACCAGATTTCCGGGACCGCGCGGTCTCGGAAAAATGCCAAGAAAAAAATATTTTATTAATACATGCGAAGAATAAATACAAAGTTCGGGACGTAGCCCAGGATACATGACGTCTATGCTATTATTTTTTCGCTGACTACTAACTATATGCGGTGTCATGGTCCTAGTTCTTTTTTCCCGCAAGATTACCCGTTGACTTTACCCTTTTTACTCCACCTTGCGAAGTTTCCGCCGGCTTCTGTGCCTCCTCCAATAACCATACAATATGCCCGAGGACCTTTTCTACTTTAGCTTGCAAATTCTCATCTTTGTACACAACGGTCACTGGTTCCGATAACTTAAACGATGGCTTCCCCTCATTATCTAGCGAACATTCCATAAAATACCATTCAGATGCATCGGTAACAATCCCAAATACCCTATCTACGTCCTGTCCATTATCGATTTCATCTGCCTTGCGTTTACGTGACAAAGTTGACTCCATCTGCACGGACGCCTGGGCAAATCCTTCATAAAATCTTCCTTCTTAACTTCGATTACACCAAGGACTCTACCGGTCGAACGACACTCTACTGCATAATCGAGGTTTCCTTGCCCATTTCGACCCTCGATAAGTTTTTCCGGTATAAGCTTGAAATTATCTTTGTAGAGCGAAACCCCGGAAGCGAGATAGCAGTAAGAGTAAATACTTTTTGTTGCCTCATTTGCCTTGTTGAGAGGAGTAACATCTTGACGAAGTTTTATTTCCGCCATTAGGTGCTTAATCACGACTTTGGAGTTACCACTATTTAGGTCTGCAGAACCACATGAAAAGGGAGGGAATACGTCAATGTCGGGATTCGGGTCATTGCTAATACCATAAAGCTGGCACACTTTTGGAAACGACCAATCTGAGAAAGGTTTTGATGGCGTCTCGATGAATACAGTAAACTTGAGTTTTTTATCTGACACGAATATGCGGAGGATTTCACGAAGGTCTTGATCGCTCCGAGGTGAATATTTGTCTCCATCATTCATTAAGTTGAGTTCCGCCCCATCATTTTCAAGTGCGGGTGATTGATACATCTTGCGTATATATTCCTTAAGGCCTTCGAGAGTCGCATGTTCGATATTTGCGGTCCACTTATTTGGCTTCCGTTTCGGGTGAACAACGACGTCGAAATCTATAATACAATGGTCAGTTAGAAAATTCTCACGAAGTCTCTCTTCCAACTATTTTATACATACCATGTGTGGACTTGTTGAGTAATGCCTGCAACGAGGCGAGTTGTTCCCTTAATTCCAATACTTCGCTCGAAGTGGTGGTGCTCTCTGGTGGTTCGACTATGACATGAATATTCCTTTTAGGCGGTTTCTCAGTCCAGTAGTCTCCAATTTCTCTTGTTGCAAGGAGTTCGTCCCCGTCATTGAGTGTGAGATTGCTTAAGAGATCGTCCTGATCGTCAGGAATTTCCTTTTTCCATAGCTTGAGCCTGTCTGCGTCTATTCCAGCAAAGTCATTTTGTTTTTCTGCCTTAATAACTTTTTTGAGGTGGCCTACAAGCTGGTCCTTATTAACATCGATAGGAAAAGCGTTCGCTAGAGTATTTCCTTTAACGAGGCAAAGTAAAGTGATAGACATGTTTTCGGCTTATATAGTATTTTTTGCGAAATTTTATTGGCTCAAAGGGTGGTATGTGAGGACAAGAGTAAAAAAGAATTTTATTTGCGAAAAATGCTGAGGGCTGGTATATGTGAGAAATTCAACTGTCGCACAAGAAAAGACCTGCTGTGTGATCAGCCACATTACGTGATCGCATCATAGGTGCAACGATCGCCGGCCAAATACACGTGAACTTTCGATATATTAATACATGAGAGGAATACCAATGATGGGATAATTCAGGGTAAAGCTATTACTATAAATGTCTATACCACTACCACTGCATGTAACAAAATTTTGAAATATTTTTCTTAATGTAAACCATAAACGTGCCAGGAATCTATAGATTTCTTTTACTAACATTTAAATAACAATAAAATACATTTAATATCTGTTATGTATCATTATAAAAGTATTGCTTTAAGAATCCCGTATAAATCAAAAATATCTGTATACCGGATGTAACGCAAATACCGATTAAAAAGACATAATCATTTCCGGAAAAGCGTGTAAACACCGGTATGATAATATTCGTTATACTGCACAACAAAATTGAGTAAATTAGATATCGTCTTCCTTCAGGAAATACATGAGCATTTCTAATTAAGAGAGCTCGTTCTATAATGTAGAAGAACGAGAATAATGAATAAATAGAATGCTTAAATTATACCAATAATTTTATTTAATATTTATATACCATTGCACTCAATTTCTGTACCATCAGGTCTAGTAAGTGTTCGAATCCCATAATCAGCAGTAACGGAAGTGGAAGTGGAAGTAGAGGCAGGCGTATTAGTTTCAGACGACATAACGCTTTTATGGTGATATTTAGCTCGGGTAAAAAAATGTGTTACGTTCCGGAGTGGAGGAAAAATAGAGTTTTATATCTGGTGGGAACGCAAGCGTTAATATAGGTTTTTATGTCACACAGGCATTGTATCATTACACGTGACCCGTTTCTCTTATACATCCGATAAAATAATACTTTATTTATGAAATAAAAACGTTATTGCTACGCACCTACAATACATAAAAATTGCGAATATATCGCTTTACATGATACAAATAAAAATACTAATTATCTGTAGGAGGATACACGATAACATTGATTCCCTTTTCACCGTCACTGGGATAGAAAGGTTGGGGCTGAATGGGAAAATAACTAAAAATTGTATTTTGCGGATTCATCAATTCTGTACCATCCAATATAGCCACATTGTTATTTCTTAAGTTTTGGATTATGACCCTGTCGGCTTCGGATTTATTCTTATATAAAACCAATCTGGTCGAATTAATATCTCGAAATCGATCTAGACGACGGTTTCTGATTGCCTCCGCGAGAGAAGAGACTCGATTGTTATTAGCATTAGATATCGTTACATCGAAAATATCCCTCACTTCCTCGCCAGGAATGAAACAATTAAGGACAATGTCTCCACCTTCGACCAACTTATCAAATTTTGATTTATCAGATGTATTGGTCTTATCGGGTACTTCTAGTTGGTTTTACGCCTGGCGATCTCAAAAATGTGAGTCCCTCAGCCTTTCATAACATATGCTTTTGCCGTCAATATTTACTTTTAGAGCTGGTCCTGTGTTGCTTGTAGACATTCTTTCACATTTTCTCATGATTGTTTGGGGGGAAAATAGAGGTAGTAGTTAGCATGAATATATATATATGCGAAAATTATTATGTCGCACAAGACCTGCCTAGTGATCCACTTATTTTTCTGTCACACAGGAGTGGCCCAGCAAATTCTTCCGAGCTGGAGATCACCGACCTCGGACTGACCAATATATACCATCCGGCCAGGTCCTGGAGGGACCCCATATTTCTGATCGAAGTTCAAGTGGATAATATGGCAATTCTATTAGACTTATTAATTGTGGGAGATAAATGACATTGGATTGTAAGAGTACATGGAATAATGACGTTGGATTACTTACACTGGGTAGATTATATACAAATCGCTTAAGTATTTTCTCTCCAATACTTGACCGCCTTTGTGTTCCAATGGGTCTTAATTTCACAAAAAAGGTCATCCCAGTCGTGCCAATCATTATCATAAATAGTCCAATCCTCCTCTCTTTCTCCATATTCTTTGATAAATTCATTGAAGGCTTCCTCCTTCTCGGCATCTATATTCTCATCAAACATTTTGCTAATAGATCAATTATACTTAATAAAAAAATAAAGTACTGGTTAGCATGCATAGCTTCTTTTCGGTATATGTGAAAATTATTATGTCGCACAAGACCTCCACTTATTTTTTGTCACACAGGAGTGGCCCAGCAAATTCTTCCGAGCTGGTGATCACTGCTCCGGACTAGCTAGATTATTCAGACTCTGATTCGGTTTCAGAGCTAGAAGATTCTGAATCGGAACAGTAATCTTCATCAAATTCGATATGAATATTTGGATTTAGCTGGTCCATGGCTTCTTTGCTGATATTTCTACACCCCTCCAAATCAAGAAATTTTAAATTGGGGCGTGAACGAGCAATTTCTTTTCATAGTGGTACTGGTAATATTGCAACATCCAAGGCTGAGATGCTGAATCTTCGGGCAGGAGCGAATAACATTGCAGATTGATAATTCACTAATAAATGTACAACCACTTAGATCAAGATATTCTAATTTACGGCAAGAATGGGCCAGTGCTTCAGTAACCTCATCACCAATATCATTATGACCGATCTCTAAATGTCTTAAATTTGGAGATCCTCTGATGATAGCCACAATTAATGCATCATTACAGAAAGCCATGACATCAGCAAAGTCAAGATATTCTATGCTGAGACATCTCTGTATTAACATACTAGCATCTTTGACACTCCCCCCATACTATATGCAATATCAAGAATTTGTAAATTTAGGCATGAGTTCAAGATGCAACTTATAGATTTATCTGTGATCCAACGTGCTTCGGCAAAATGGAACTCTTGTAAATCATGACAATTATCTGCAATTACAAACAAAGATTTATCGGTAATATTTCTGCAGTAGGAAATATTTAGATATTCTAATTTATGGCATGATCCTACGATCGCATATATACCTTTATCGGGCGTCCCACAGATTGAGATATCTCAAATTAGGATACGATTCCGCTATTATAAATAGTGATCTATTAGCAAAACCTATACTTTCTTTGAAATTTAAATGAATTATATTCGGAAATGTATTCACAATACTTTTTATTTTTTTATCTGAAAGTCGATAGTAATTTGAAATTTCTAGATAGGTTACATTTGAGGCATAAGCTGGTTTATTCTTTCCGCACATTATTTTTACAAAATTTTCCAATCGAAAACGATTATTAACATTATAGCCATACCTCCGGTTATTCCCCTTTAGCTCGATGCGTTCCCATAGAATATCTGTACCACAATCGGGAAACAAATGAAGTGGGATACAGTGTCTTATCTACTGCTAGAAAATATAGAATCTGCTCTAATAGTTCTGGTAAATATAAGATGCTTGATTGCGCCATACATAGTGCATATTATATGTTATATCTTTAAACGGAAAAAATGTAAAATACACGATCACTGCTCCAGACTAAGGCTTTCTACTATCTCATCTAACCCAAGCTCTATTAAACCATCCATAAGAACTTTTGTCTTATTCTCGGGTGATAATCCTTCGATGAATAGATTTTTAAGAAGCCATTCTGGATAGTCTTTGCTTAAATTACACTCTTTCAGTTTCGAATAATATTCCTTTACTGTATAATTGCCTTGAACTATTCTCCCAAATAAAAATTCCATTCTTTTACGCCATTCAAGATTCGCCTCTCTTTCCCATATATTATTTATATTGCGAGAATTTTCTAGGTCACATTCTGGAAGATACTTTAGAATGAATGGTAATAGTTCAGGCGGAAGTTGTTCTAGTAAATTAACTGTATGCATTTTATATGGTTAGAATTTCTTTCAATCAGAAAAAATCTTCCGAATGGAAGATATGCATTCTTCTTCTAAAACTCCCCTTTGGCGCTTCCTGATCTGTTTCCAAATCCTTTGATGCTTAATCATCTTTACTATTTCATCAATATCAGAATCAGATGAACCAGATTCGGATGAGCTAGTCTCGGATGAGGAACTAGATTCAGACGAACTACCAGATGACGAACTAGATTCGGATGAACTAGTCTCAGATGATGAGCCAGACTCGGATGAGTTTGATTCAGATGAACTAGTCTCAGGTGAAGTAGACTTGGACGGAATATTGGTTAAGGCCGTCAGATGCTTTACCCTGAATGCCTTGTTTTTTTGAACGCCTCCAACCGGTTGGTCACTTTCCATTTTGATTATTTATATATTAAACTTAATATCTCTAATCGAAAAAATAGCAAAGCACCTGGCTTGGCCCACTTCAAACTACAAACCGCTTAACCTTTCTTGGTCGTACCCTTCTTCGTTGCTTAACCAAAGGCGCTAAAGCATGAGGGACAACTTTTTTTTCTCTTACCTCAATTATTTCAACTGAGTCAGAATCTTCGGAAGACTCAGACGAATAGGAGGAATCCTTATCTTTCTTACCAATCAGCGAGGGAACTATTTTATGAATTAAGTCAATCACAGTTTCCCTATTCACACATACCTCTGGATCATCCAATTCGTCTTTTAAGGAATAGACATCCCTTTCCAGTCTTTTAACCCTCTTTTCTAAAGTGTTATATTGGGGATGACAATCTTCGAATTGTTTCTTTAGTGTCTCTCTTATACTGGAAAGTGCACTATATACTTCTGCATTTTGCTTGTCTGTCTCTAATAATCGGACTATTTTTTCTGTACACCTGTTAACTCCCTGCTCGGTGGGGGTACTATCAGGTGAATGATTTTGATCGGTTAGCATTTTCGTGATATTTTATATATGATATATCTTGCCTCGAGCGGAAAAATAAAATTAATAAATGACCAGGGTTACCGGAGGTAACGCCCTTCCGATCCTCTAATCCATATACAGTATGTGATTAGTTTTCATCAGAAATCCAGAATGGTTTTGCTTGATCATAAGGTTGCCCTCTCCTTCTGAAATTAACTATAGTATATCTATCAGATGGAGAAGTATGATTGTCAGGACTGTGGCGAAGTGCTTCACTGGCATAAGTATTGGCTTTTGACGGATTTTTAGGCCCATGCACTACAGAAGCAAATACCGCCCCTAATTTGCGTGAGTAATGGCTCATAGGGTTTAGGAATATATTCATCTTTTTTCAGAAATGAACTTAAGTATGTCGATCTAGGCTTTCCAGGGTCTCTTAACTATCCGGAAGAAATTGCTTCCTGAATCCATGTAAGTAATTGCCTAGCCCGCTCCTCATTTTTTTCCAGTGATTTAAACACCCGAGGAATATCCTGTTGGCCTCAGTTTTTTGCGTATCCAGTTACACCTCTATTTGCTATGCGCAAGTTTTTAATTTCAGCAGGGCGGATACAGAGCATGATCATTACATCAGCTAGGGCCTGTTTATCGGGTGTATTAGATACATCATACGCATCTAGCCGTTCCTTAACCGATTCTAACGAGAAGTGGTCTGGATAATGAAGTCCTTCATTTTTACGTTGCTCTGTACGCTCCTGTTGGATTTTATTAGATGCTCTGGTTATCTCCGGAATCAATGTAGCAGAAATTATTTCCTTTGGAGCATTGAGGATTCGCAATTCTCTTCGAAGCCTAGAGAGACGAGATAAGGCAACAACGGCATCAGTGGATGTTTCCACTAAGGCTCTAGATATCGCTTTTACATCTCTTTCACTAAGATTATCCCGGATGATACGCTGAGCCATTTCTCTTATAGTCTCGCCTTCTGGGATGATATCAGATACTTGACATATATTAATTTCTGCTTCTGGTCCGGTCCTAGACAGACTCCCTCCTTCCTGAAAAGTTACTTGACTTACGCACCGCTCAATTCTCTGGTCAGGAATCAATAGAAATACCTGTTCTTTGCTAAAACTATAGCCCTCCTGTAAGCGCTGACGACCCTTGAGTCTTTTTAGTTTATCTGTCAAAAGCTCAAATAATGCTGGAGCGTGTTGGCTAAGTTCTTCATTACTCATATCTTTATTGAGTTTGTGGTCTGCAACGTACTTTGTTATAATCGCGGACATGACAATGTGAATTTAGGTTATGAGTATCTGTTAGATTATATGTAACCCTTAGGTTATAGTATATCTGAGAAACTTCAATTCGAAAAAAAATATTCCCGATATTTCACTACCTCATGGTCGGTGAAAGCTATCGGAGGGTTAGAGAAAAGGAAAAAATATATAACTTATGGGAGGTCTCTTTGGGGCCACCTGCTCCGGCCAGAATATGTTTTGCATATATTTGAAAATTGCGGGTAGATAGGATATGCGAAAAAAATAATAATAATAATTTGGAATAATATATAATATTTATTAATCCACTCTTATTCGCTCTTTACCAAAGCATACCATTCTCTGCGCTTGCGCTGAGTATGCTTATATTTTTTGTCATTTCTTGTCGATATCAAACCTACCATAGGTGACCGTTCTCTTGAAGTATGCTAATACCCTTTTGCCACTCCTCATCGTCATAAACATATGTCTGGGGCTTACCTGCATTCTCGAAGTTGTGGAGATATATTTCTTCACTTATTAGCCTTTCTCTCCTAGACATATAAAATATATCGTTTACATTCATACCGTCTTCTTTCGCAAAATCGACGGCATCTGCGTCCGACATCATCCTGTCTCGATATTCATGGGATAGTCTGATATCTTTTTCTGTGATGGTCACGAATATGTCTGGATCTTCGCCATGATCAATAGCCCATTTCCTGAGGCGCTCTTCTCGCTCTTGTCTAGCCAGAAGTATGGTAGATGATAGTTCATTACTACTAGGCTTGATATATTTGGATGGTTTACTGACTTCAGGCTTATCGATTTCTGGCTCAAGTTGTTTAGAAGTTTCAGATGTGCCAGATGTGGTCCCTTCAGGACCTGTTGAGGTGACCGGAGCACGTGTATCTTCTGCCATATAGTCGAAAAGTGCCTGAGTCGAATCGTCCTGATTACTGGCCTTTTTATCTTTACTGGTATTAGGTGAAGGCGTATTCTTTCTATCGGCTACTCTGTTATGGCGCTCTGGCTGAGGCGGGATTATTTTCTGTGAAATAGTTGGTCCCTCTAGGACGGTTTCTGGCACATTGAGTATGGGTATGTCTGTAGTCTCATTTTCGGGCAAGTCGTCTTGAGGTATATCAGAAAATTCTTCCATATCACCTAAGCCAGATTCACGGAGCTTGGCTACGATCTTGGAGCGGTCAAGTATATATTGCCATTCCCTTTTTCCGCCACCTGTTCGCGCTTGTTTGCTCTCAATACCAATATCTGAAAATTTCTTCCCGGTAATGTTATTAGAAAATGGCTTTTCACCATTCTCTTCACACCATTCAAGATACTTCTGATATAATAATGTACGACTTGGACTGGCTATTTTAACCCCACACCATGAAGAAATATAGTCAATTATAAATCGGATGGGATTAGGTAATTGGTCTCGCATTGTTTTTATCTTCATTTTAGTTACAGGAATTTCTTGTGGTTCAAAGTCTGAGAGGTCGCGACTAAGAAGATATCTCATGACTACTCCTGGTGCATCGGGATGGTCAAGAACTTTTCCTAGTTGCTTAAAATATACTGTATTTCCTCTACATCGTGAAGACACATCAAAACAGACTACACGAGAATCCCCTATATCTATTTTGAGCGGAGCATCCTGGTTGCTTGTAACCATAAATCTGGTGAAATCTCTAATTCGCTTTGTTTCAATACCCTTACGCTCTATAGACACCATTCCTTCCGTTATAAGGGATTTAAGATGTCCATTAAATTTATGCCATTTCCCACTAGACATTCCATCTCGTTCATAACAATAAGTTTTCGAGCTTGAATAGCACTATTAAATCGCCCAAGAATTTTCTCCAAATCTGATGTAGCATAATGGAGATGTTCCCCTAGGACTTTGTCACCAATAAAGTCAGTGATAATATTTTTTCCACACTGCTGTAGTGTAAACTTTAAGACTAAGATCAACCGAGGCTTTTTTTCTGGCTTCTGCACTAAATATTCCCACCAATTCCAAAGATATTTGTGAAGCTCCATATTTTCATTACTGATTATATTCTTCGTATGCCAGAGAATAGGATCCATGATTTCGGGATTAATTTCCACCACTGGCTTAGCCAAAAATCCTATGAAAAGGTTAAAGAACTTTGTATTGGGAACTGGACTATTCAGCGGATACGGTAGAAAATTAATATTGTGGTAAAGGATTAGACCTTTAGTAACCGCCCAATCTATTAAGTTAATTAACTTCACCCCCTCCCCACCTAGCTCAAGCAAGTTAACTTCATACTTGGCAAGATCTAGCTTTGGCGCCATATCAAAATAAAGTCCACCATTCATATCCTCTATTTTGAGCACCCATAATCTTGATGTTGTTTGAATACAGGCGACCGTTGCCTGTATTGCTTCATAAACTTCATTACGAGAAAATTTTCGCCCAGAGGTGCTTATATCAATTAAATCTCCCCATACGAAACGGTCATTTGGGTCAGAAATTCTGGATCGGTCTAGTTTTGTATAACTTGGGAGCTTTTGTTCTCGATCCAAGGCAGTTTCACTAATAGTAAGCTTTTTCGAAGGTTTTCTAGATCCGGGTTCCCTATCATTGTTTGCCCGGTAGCAGAAAAAGCTGTAGGATTTTTTATTTCGAATAATATATCCATGATCACTATCATGTTCTCGGTCACATATTGGGCAGTGCGATGGAGAGATGCGTGATAGTGGAAATTTGTTGGGAAAATTTTCAGATGGATATGAGAGACTATACCCTTCGATGCTAGCTTCTTGAAGTAATGTCTCTACTAGTTCGAATTCAGCATCGGTGATAACATTATTTGTGCTAGGACATCCCTCCATTTTTGCTTTCGAAACAACCAAGAGAGGACTGTTCTTGATGACTTCTGATTCATCATTGGGTGGGCGAATCATAAAGTCAAAGATTGTTTCATTTTTGGGACGAATAGCTTTTTTCACACAAATATGTTCTCCAGTTTTTTCATTGTATTTGGGTGATCCAAGCATCCGCAAGGAGAATGAACATTTGTTTGCTATGTTATCGATAATGCTATTTTCTTGTAGAGCTGTCGGAAGTTTTTTACGAATAAACTCAGTGAACATCGTGACCTGAGGAATATTTGGAAGTCTCATGCCAAAGGTTGAAACATGGAGAGATATTTTTTTCTCATCACTACTTTCGGCAATAGTTAAAGTTTCTTTATCCCATTCTGGGAATATTTCTAGGCAAGTATCTCTGAAGGCACAACAAAGTGAATTTTTTACCTGACCGCCTGAAAGCTTGGGAGTTATAGCATTTAATGTTTCTATTGGCAAATCAAAGTCTATAACAGGACGTAGTAGCTCATCTCCATCAATAAATTCGTGTAAGGAGTGGCCCTCACGATAGTATGGCTTCTATTTCATCTGCATCGTCTGCACCAAGGAAATGCCTTGGTTTAACACTATCATCTCGAATTTTATATAGAGATGCACCTATATCCGAGGCTCTGTATCCTTGATAGTACGGGGCGAGGGCATCAGAGGAGAGGAACTCTGAAAGCTCAGAATGTTCAGTCATAGTACAAATTTTCGGATATTATATCGCAAATATACAGTTCGAGAGAAACTATATACTCCGGGAGAAAAAAGTTTAAAATGAAAATTAATTCCGAACTATATAGATCGATATATAAATCAACTATCCATAGTTATTAAAAATGGTATTTTATCGATGTACTTATATCCACAGGAGTGGTAAGATTTGCAATCGAGGATGCTACCATCCGGAAGGATGTTTTATTCATCGCAATTCTCCTTTTCAGGTATTTTGCAAAGAATGTGGAAAATTATCTTATTCTGGATATGGATATTGCAATGATCATGCTAGAAAGCACTGTAAAAGGGAACAATACTATCGGAAAAGGATGGTAGACTTAGCTTCGGCAGAGATACTGGTAGGTAATTTAGAGATAAATGAAAATGATACAACTTGTTGCTAGTGTCACAGGAAAAAAAAGCTTGTGACAGAAGCTTGTGATACAGACGATAGGCTCTTTAGGAATTCTAGGCCGAAAGAAAGTCTTCTTGATGGGTGTCACCGGTGTCACTAGCGTCACTGGAAAAAATTCGAGTCTCTTAACTTTTTTTATTTTTTATTTTTTATAGCATATATACACGCACCACATATATACAGTATCATACATACACTATATCACGATACATATACAGCATTAGAATAGCATAGAAAAATTTCGATTTTTTTCCTAGAAATTTACTACTCTTTTACTAGTGACACTAGTGACAGTAATTAAGAAAGGAATAAAATAGCATAATAACCTTAA
The DNA here is from genome assembly GCA_015698045.1 of Rhizophagus clarus. Classification (NCBI taxonomy): domain Eukaryota; kingdom Fungi; phylum Glomeromycota; class Glomeromycetes; order Glomerales; family Glomeraceae; genus Rhizophagus; species Rhizophagus clarus. The sequence goes on along the minus strand of BLAL01000313.1, from coordinate 325,772 downwards.
GAAAGATAGCAAACCCGTCACTAGTTCTGTCACTAGTTCTGTATACTAACTGGTGACACTAGTGACAGCTTGTGATAAAAAAACAAGTTGAATCTCAGGAATAAATATTCTGAAAGTATACTGTATACAGTAAAACAACTGTTTTTAGTTATAGTCTGAGATTAATTTATTAAAATGTCAAATTTCTAATATGCAATTGCACATTATATAATATACATAGTAAGAAAACTAATCTGTAATGTATTCAATAGATTGCTTTTTAATTAAGCGACCCTTTTGCTGAGAAATTATTTTTTTCTAAAGTTTAAAAAGAGCCATTATGCCTGTATTGGGTTTCCCATTGAATAAATTGTGACATAATGGATCTGCTCCCGCAGGATTTAAAATAATGGGAGCGCTACCAAACCCAGGTAAGCATTGTGAATTACCATCAAAAGTCGCAAGAACTATATTCCGGTCGGTGACTTTAATTGATTGGAATTTTGTCAGATCAAGATTTTTGCAACCACAGAGAGAAATGGACACAGGAGTTTTATCAATTTTATCATCACAGTTGCTTGATTTATAGAGTAGGACATCTGTGGCAGAAACTAATGTCGAGTAGGCAAAAGCCATAACCTATTAAATGAAAATTGAATAGTTAGGATCTTAGCATCAATTCAAACTTCAAGAAAATTTATACATACGGCAATGCAAATAATGGTGCAGAATCTCATTTTTTCATTGTTGAATTGGTTATTGAATTGGAAGTGCAATGAATATTTGGTATACTATTAATAGCACTGGTGCAGAGTAGCGAAGAAAGATATCATATTTATAATAAAAATTGAGCTCAGCTTTCGTCTTAAAATATGGCTTAAATATGGCTTAAACATCATGGCCTAATCCTGGTTTAAAATATGGCTTAATTCTGGCTTATTGCAAGATGTCAATCGATCATCATGCCACGGCACATTATTCTTTTAGTGGCTTCTCAGGATTTGTAATTTGTACTTGTTTAGACATTTTTTTTGGGGCACAAATGCATATATATTGGGTTTCAGAAACATTCACAGAACATTCCCATCACTAGCCCGTCACTAGCCCGCTAGAATTACATGCTATATAGTGCCAGCCAAATTTAACCGATTTTTTTATCTATGGCTGATCAAGTAACTTATGTGAGGGTGTTCCGGGCCAGAACAGGATCACGTGACCATGGCGCAGTAAGGCGCAGTCAGTTTTTGCCTAATTTCGGCCAATACTATTCTATAAATTCGGCCAGATCTTTGGATATAATAATTCGGCATCCAAGCTAGCATATATAGCATACAAGTGGTCTGAAACTGGCAAACTAATAGAACCACTCTAGTTCTCTGCCAGTTCCATGACAGCTCCAGGAGAGTTCCAGGACACTATCAAGTCACCATCATGGAGCCAAGCTGGATCCTCGAATCACATGCCAAAAAGATCGGCCGAAATTGTGGTATAGTGCCGGCTGAAATTAATCGCAGATCTACTGCGCCACCCAACACGATAATTTTTTTACCACATTTTGGGATCTAGAAAGGCAACCAAATAGGCGCAAAAAGGTAAATACCTCGATATGAAATCTGGTACCCAAACAGGTGCAGAAGACCAGTACCCTCAATATGGAACCAGAGTTCCAAACGGATGTAAAAGACCATCTCCTCGATATAGAACTTGGGTTCCAAACAGGCACAGAAGGCCAACACTCACAATATAGAATTTGACGAGTAAGAAGGTTAGGAGTAAGAAGAAAAGTGGTACCACTAGATTATAAGGTTACCATTAGACTATATGGTATTGTTACCTTTAGACTATATGGTACCAATTTAAATATAGCAGGAAATAAATAAAAGAATATCTAGAAAGTCATAAAGATACTCAAAAATAGATTACATTGATACCATTAGATTATATTATTAGATTATATGGTTACCATTAGATTATATTTATTAGATTATAGGCTACTATTAGATTATAGGTTACTATCAGATTATAGGTTACTTTTAGATTATAGGATACTATCAGATTATAGGTTACTTTTAGATCATAGGTTACCATATAATCTAGGGCAAGTAGCTGGTACCATATGATATAATTATATCATATGGTACCAGCTACTAGTACGACAGAAAAGGTTTTGAATGTCAGTTTTGTGCTTTTTGCATTTTTTTACAAAATTAATTTATCCTTTTTTGGAAATAGTATCCAGAATTTGTCCTGAACTTTTTTATGTCCGGAATTTGTCTATCTGGTTTTTTTACTATGTCCAGAATTTGTCCAGGTTTAACTGTTCAGAATTTGTCCAAAATTTTATACTGAACAAATACTGGACGAATTCTGGACAAAGTTAGGACATGTCAAAATTTTAAGTATCAGAAGTGTATCAGACATGTACCAAAAAAGTGGACATTTTCCAGACACATCAGATTTATTCCAGACATTTTCCAGACATTTTTGATAACATTTTCCAGACATTTATTTTTTATAGGGGGTATTAAGGGCATATTATTAGATATTTTCGATATCTGCGCATGATACAATGAAGATCAGTAAACTATTATTTATTTGTTAAAACAACTAAACAATAAAAATCACAAAATAACGCATATATATAAAGATTACCGGTTAATCCAGAATTAAAATTTTATAGTTATTTAATAATGAAAAAAAAATGAAAGAACGAGGGAATAAAGTGAAATAAAGAGAAACAAAGGAATGAAAAAAAAGAAAATGGACGAATCAAAGAAGAGGATAAAAAAGTGAAGAAATAGAAAAGGAACAAAAAGAATAAATAAAGGGAAAAACAGAGCAATAGGAGGAAGTGAAAAAAGATGAAGGAATAGAAAGAGAAGGACAAGAGATTAAAAAAAAACAAAGGATAAAGAAGAAATAGGAAAAGAATAGAAATAAAAAAGAGATAATTATGAACAAAATAAAGGATGATGAAAGGGAAGAAGAAGGAATGAAAATCACAAAAATCAATATCCTTTTGTTCTTTCAAACTTTATGGTTTTGTTAAAGTAAATGAAAATGACAAACCCCAAAAAGAAATGAATTGAATAGTGTTAGTAAGAAATGAAATATAAGAAACAATAACTAAAGAAAAGAAAAAAAGAAAAAAGCACCTAACTGCAATTTAAAACATAACCGCAAACATAAGAACTTGAAGATCTAAAAAAAAAACAAAAATTAGAGACAAAATATAAGAAATAAAAGACAATAATTTTGTGATTATGACTCAATCGCCACAAAAAGTAAAGACAAAAAATAAAAGAAAAAGAAAGAAAATTAAAACAAATGATAATAACAAAAAGAAAAAGAGTACCTTTAACCATACTAACTTGAAACCTAAAGAGAGAAAAGTATCTTCAACTACAAAACGGAAAAACTTGAAAACCTAAAAAAGAAGAAAAAAATTAAAGTTGTAGAAAATAAAAGCTCGTTAACGCAAAAAAAAACAGAAAATCAAAATTTTCTTTTTTCTAGAACAAACCTTTAGTTTACCTTTCTGGAGTGGGCCTAAAGAAAAAAAGAATATCTGATATAAAAGGTTGTACTGTACAAAACAACTAATCGTACAACCACTATTTGCACAGTACAGTTTATATGTACAGTATACTCAAAATTTTGGGTGATGAAAAAAAGAAAAGTAAATGGCGTCTCAGTCTTAAGTCAAAGGAAATACTAATTCCGAAAACTCAAAAACAGAATGTTAGTTTGTGCTTTGAAAACGAATCATTTGTCGCTGAATTAAAAATTTGCGTCAGCATTTCACAAATTTACTGCGTCGCAAATTGATTTGCACAAATAATATTCTGTGGCACAAACAATGCAAACATGGTACCGAATCACATAAATTAATAATTAAGCAAGCAAAGTCTATTTGTCCAAAAGTGTATCACAACAAGGAACGATTAAGTAGACAATTATAGTGTAATTATTATTGTTTCTTTTTTATTGGTAAATGCATATTATTGTTTCTTAATTTTACCAAATTGATTGGTGCAGCCATTATATTATTATTTTATTAAACGGGCCAGTAAACGCAGATCACTTGATTATGCGTAAGCATAATTTATATAATGACCTCACGTTGAAATTATTATTTTTCTGTTTCTCCTGCAAATAACAAACCTCATTCCGCTTATTTTTTTACCTTAATTATCTATTCTTTATTTTATTCCATTAATCTGTAGTTTCATCAATTTTTATTGAATTATAATTGAGGCATGGAAGAACTAAGGTCATTGTCTTTTCATAATGATAAATGTAAAGAATGTGATCATTATTTTTGTTTTGTAAAATATTTTCAACAAAATTTCAAAAATTGGACCAGTGGTAATGAATATATCGATAAATTTATTAAAGACACACAACTATCAGCCCATGGTGATACAAAAAAGGCATTAGAATGGATAACATTTGATAGATTTCGTAATATTAAATATATTGAAAAAATTGGAATATATAAAGCAAATTGGGTTGATGGGCTTATTTACGAATGGGATAGTGAAAATAAAAATTGGAAAAGATTTTGTGAAAACATGTTTATTACTTTAAAAAGTTTAAGTAATCCAAAAAACATTACAATAGAATCTATGAATGAGGTATTATTTATATAATGAAATTTTGAAACTTAATTTTTGCCACTTTTACTAATGAACATGTCGTATTTTTAGATTAGATTAGATTACAAATTTTATGGAATAACTCAAGATCCACAAACAAAAAATTATATGATGGTTTTGAATGATAAATGTAAAAAATGTAATTATATATGTAATGCAATGCACTTTCAAAATAATTTTGATATTTGGACCAGTGGTAATAAATATATTGATAAATTTATTCAAGATACTCAACTGTCAGCCCATAATAATGTAAAAGATGCATTAGAATGGATATCTTATGAAAGATTTTACGATATTAAATTTATTGCAAAATTTGGAGTATATAGAGCAAATTTGATCGACGAAACTAAAAAACATCGGAATGATTATAAACAATATTACATAAGAGTTGATAAAAATATGGTTGTGACTTTGAAAAATTTAATTAATCCAAAAAATGTTACATTAGAATTTATGAATGAGGTATTATTTAAAAAATTCAAAATTTCAATCTTATTAGCTATTTTGCTATTTTTACTAACATATTATATTCGTAGATTAAAATAGATTATGAATTTTATGGAATAACTCAAGATCCACAAACAAAAAATTATATGGTGGTTTTGGGTGATAAATGTAAAAAATGTAATCGTGTATGTAATGCAATACACTTTCAGCATAATTTTAAAAATTGGACCAGTGGTAATGATTATATTGATAGATTCATTCAAGATACTCAATTATCAGCCCATGATGATACAAAAGAAGCATTAGAATGGATACCTCATGATAGATTTTATGGAATTGAAATTATTAAAAAAATTGGAGTATATAGAGCAAATTGGATTGATGGATATATTTCTTATTGGGATAATTGGAAACAAAATTGGATGAGATATGATCAAAATATACTTGTGACCCTAAGATGTTTAAATAATTCAGAAAATATTACAACAGAATTCATAAATAAGGTATAATTAATTTACTATAATATAACAAAGTAATTACTAACTTTAATTAACCGATTATTCTTGTAGATTAAAATAGACCATTGTATTTATGGAATAACTCAAGATTTGCAAACAAAGAATTATATGATTGTTTTAAATGATAAATGTAAAAAATGCAATTATGTTTGTAATGCAATACGCTTTCAACATAATTTTAAAAGTTGGACTAGTGGTAATGATGATATTGATAAATTTATTCAAGATACACAACTGTCAGCCCATAATGATAATGATGTAAAAAAAGCATTAGAATGGATACCTTATAACAGGTTTGAAAATAATAAATTTGTCACAGAATGGAATGTATGGATTGACGGAAACATTCGTTATTGGGATAAAAAAAATCAAAATTGGGAAAGACATAATCAAAATATGCGTATAACTTTAAAAAATTTAAATAATCCAAAAAATGTTAAATTAGAACTTACAAATAAGGTATGATAATTTACTGTAATATCTAATCAATTTTTGAAATATTATTTATTACTAATGCATATTATTTATAGCTTACAAAATCCTATGGAATAACCCAAGATCCACAAACAAAAAATTATGTGATGGTTTTGAGTGATAAATGCAAAAAATGTTATTATGAATGTAAGGCAGTATACTTTCAAGAAAATTTTGAAAATTGGACTAGTGGTAATGATGATATTGACAAATTAATTCAAGATGATCAGCTATCAGCCCATAAAGATGTAAGAGAAGCATTAGAATGGATACCTTATAAGAGATTTTATGATATTAAATATATTAAACAAATTGGAATATATGAGGCAAATTTAGGAAATATGTTTGCATTTCTAAAAAGTTTTAATAATCCAAAAAATGCCATATTAGAATTTAAAAATGAGGTATAATAAATTTTTTTATTCAATTAATAATTTGAAACTTTTAATTTTTAACATTAATATACTATATTATATTTGTAGTTTACAAAACCCAATGGAATAACCCAAGATCCACAAACGAAAAATTATATGATGGTTCTGAATGATAAATGTAAAGAATGTAATAAAGTATGTGAAGCAAGATATTTTCATAAAAACTTTATTAATTGGTCTAGTGGCAACAATGATATTGATAGACTTATTCGAAATATTCAGCTGTCTGTTCATTATGATGGTCAGTATGAATTATATACAATAGAATGGATACCTTATGATAGATTTAAAAATATTGAATATATTGCAAAAGGTGGATTTGGCAAAGTGTATAAAGCAAATTGGATTGATGGACATATTGAAAAATGGGATAGTAAAAATAAAAATTGGATAAGAAATGGGAAAAATATGTTAGTTGCACTAAAGAGTTTAAATAATTCAAAAAATGTTACATTTGAATTCATGAATGAGGTATATTTATTATTTATTTAATGAAATTTTAACATCTAGTAATCTTACTAATAATTGTTTTCATATGTAGGTTACGTTACATCATAAAGGAAGAAAAGGTAATGTTTTTATTGCTGAATTTTATGGAATAACTCAAGATCCAGAAACAAAAAACTATATGATGGTTTTAGATTATGCGGAAGGTGGAAGCTTGCGAAATTATTTAAATAAAGTATATAATGAATTAGATTGGAATAGTAAGATTGCTAATTTAGATGATATAGCATTTGGTTTACTTAGTATTCACAAAAAAGAATTAATTCATCGTGATTTGCATATTGGTAATATATTAAAACATATATCTAGATGTGTTATAACTGATATGGGGTTATGTAAACCTGCAAATTATAAATCATTAGAAAATTCAAAAAGTAACGTATATGGTATTTTACCCTATATAGCTCCTGAAATTTTAAGAGGTCAGGAGTACACCAAAGCTTCAGACATTTATAGTTTTGGTATAATTATGTATGAAGTAATATCTGGATTACCTCCATATTATGATTTAAGCCATGATAATAACTTAGCAATAAAAATTTGTCAAGGACTCAGACCAAGATTTAATATTAAAGTTCCTCAATTAATTATACATTTAATTAAAAGATGCTTGGACGCAAATCCATTAGTTCGACCAAAAGTAGATGAAATTGAAGATATTTTGTACAGATGGAAACCTAAGCAACATTATTACCAACCAGAATTACAAGAACAAATTAAAGAAGCAGACGAGATAAATAAATATTCATCAAATGATAGAATACCTTTAACTAATTTAGGAATATCATATAAAACACATTCAGAAGCTATTTATGCAAGTAGGTCGCTCAATTTTAATAATCTTCCTGAACCAAAAAATTCCGATGATTATTATAAACAAACTGATAATATAATAAGTTTAGAGTTTTCAGGTATCAATCAATTTATTTATTTCATTATAAAATTTTTAGTTCATAAAACACTAATTACAACTTTAATTTGTTAAATAGAATCCCTACAAATCGATATTTCTCAATTGAATATTAATGAGTATGGTAAATATATATTTAATAGGTTATTTAATAATTTCAGTTTTTTTTATTTATATTTACTTAGTAAATGCAATTTTTATATTTTTTAGATCAAAATATCTGAAGGTAAAAGATATGTTTGAAATATATCATTTTTATTGTGGTTAAAATGCTATTTTTAAAATCTTTTTTACTTTTGTCATTATAATTTTGAAATTCTGCTTAGAATTAATTTGGTCTAAAACAAGCCATATTTGCTTGAAAGTGAATATAATATTATTTACCTTTTAAACAAATTTTTTTTATTAATAAATTGGTAAAATAGAATGAAGGATATAAATAATACTAAAATCTTAATGGCTTGTCATTAATTATACGTATTATTTTTTATGAATTATTTTATTGATTAAACATTAAACTTCATAATAAAAGTATAATTCTATCCCAAATGCAAAAAGAATTCATGAGGGAAAATAATTAAAACTTAATAAATTAAATCGACTACGGTCGACCGGTATCGGTCTTTTTACTTGGACTGGCAACGGATCGGATTTTGTAATGATTCTAGGACCAGTCTAAACTTGGGTGCCGAAATATTTCGGCTATATGCCGAAATTGAAATACCTTTCGGCATATAACAATTTCGGAAATCCCAAATCCCAAACCATTTCCGAAATCCCAAACCATCTCCGAAATCAAAATCCCAATTTTATTTATTTTATCACTTTAAAAAAAAATTTATGATTAAAAAACTTTTTTTTAACAAGGAAACTAGTAAATTTCGGTAAGAGGCTTCTTCAAACTTTCACATCGCTAACATTCCTTTTAAAATTTTTTGTAAATACGTTTTTTAGAACTTTTTTTGAATGCAAGGTATTATTTTTTTCATTATTTCTTTGAAATTAGCTCTAAGAAAAATTACGTCACTAATATTTCTTTTCTTTGTTTTATACTGTGGATTATTTTAGACAAGGTGTTCCTTCATCTTTTCTTTGAAATTAGTTTAAGAAGTCGTTTACTAGCATATTTTTTCTTTTTTGCAGTTTTCGTCTTGGAACAACCGAATATCGGCTGATTATTGAATTACTTACACCAATTTTTTAGTATATTTTATGTTGACTTTTTATTACCTTTTTTAATGTAAACCAATAAATAATAATAAATCGGAATTCCTTTTCCTTTTAATAAGACTTACAATTCTTTTTTAACAATTAAAACATTTTTTGTTTGTTGTCTGTTCTTAATCTACATGAATATACTTATGGGTTTTTTTGGGTTTCGATAAAGGTTTGGGATTTTGACAATAATTTGGGATTCTGACAACAGTTTGAGGTTTGGGATTTGGGATTTTGTCGAATTCCGAAACTATATTTCGGCTTATGTCAAATCTCAAATATATTTCGGCGTATACAGGTTTCGGCACCCAAGTTTAGACCAGTCATATTAAATCGGTCTACCGTAGTCATGATTGGACTTTGGTGATTAAATTTAAAAAAAAAGATAAAACGGGAAGAAAACATCCTATATAGTGCGTATGTGAAGAGTATGGCCTATGATACGAAAATGTACTAGTACATTTCACTATTATAAATGGATTTTTTTGTAATGATGTGCGAATAAATTTACTATTATTAAAACCTTGTTGAACTTTTCTTATTCTTCTCTTTTTCATCGAGATTTGTTTTATGATTAGATATAAAGGTTAGTTCAAAGTCGAGAATTCTAGAAAAAAAAACATGACATTTTAAACATACAGTATATACCATATCAGATATACATATATAAGTTGTGTGACGCGCGTCAAATGTCAACACCTATAAGAAAACTATTTTTTTTGCTAATAAAGTTACCTCCAGTATCATAAGTGAACTTGTGTGTCATGATGAATTACACATATCCTGAAAATATTACATTAATCTGACCAATAATTAATTATATACTTTAAATGATCTTATATGCTATAATAAACGTTAAATTTTTTAGTCTCAATGTATCTTAGAAGACTAAGTAAACTTTGTTTCTCATCATTGTAAACATATAATTTTAAAGTTTTAGCATAAACAAATTCGTATTAATGGTAATATTTTATTTAAAATTCAAAATTGGCATCTGACGCAAATTGACATTTGACGCACAACATATATATAAATTCTGTCCCACATTCTATTTGTATCATCATGAAAATTTATTATATCCTATATTTATGATTCGATCTCTTATTATCACGACTTTAAAATTATTAATTCTTATTTTAAGTTTATGAACATAAACAATAAATTGAGTAAATATAAAAAAGCTAAATAAATATATAGTACATAAGTTAAGACTTTACGTTTAATTCCTACACCTCTCAATGGTATCCTTTTATTTAAAGAAATTTTTATAAAATAAAAAAGCAAAAAAAGTAAAAATCCTATTGTTAATTAATACAATGTAAATTTTAAACAATTCTTAAATCTTTGTGTATATTATTAATGATTTTAATTAAAATGGTGGGATAGAAATACAGCACTTAATATTTCTATAATTTTGGGCGATTAACAACCTCTTTACACAAGCTCTTTAGTGCCTTTTCAAAGAATTGCTCAGTACTTTAATACTGGATTAGGCTGGCTTTTACCTTCCAACTTACAATTAGGATTTTAAAAATTTTTTAGTGACTTATTGTAATTATGTATTTTTGTTTGTTCCTTTAGATTTGTTACTTTTGATCTAAAAAAAAGTAAATTGAATGAGAATAGAAAAAAAAAAGAATTATTGAGTAATATAAATAAAATTTACCATCCCCATTAACGTTCAACTGAGAAACATCAATTTGTAAAGATAAAGATGCTAAATAAAAACTTAATTAGTACTTTTATTATTAATTTAAATATTATTTAATTGATGGATACCTGAAGATTTTATACTAATCAGTTTATCGTTTTGTTTGTCATAATAGTCATTAGAATTGCTATCAGCAATTTTTAATTGAGAAATATCAATTTGTAAGGATTCTATTTAATAAATTAAATCTTATCATTACTTTAATTAAATTGAATTTATTTTGTAAAAAAAAAAAAGATTACCTGAGAGTCCCATACTGATATTATCATTTTTTTCATGATACTTGACGACAATTTCTTGCTCAGGAATATTATCATCATTAATTTTCGATTTAGAAACATCAATCTGTAAGGATTCTATTTAATAATTGATTAAACTATTAATGTCAATTTTATGTTAATTTGATATAATAATATTAATCAATACCTGAAAATTTCATGCTTATTATATTATCATTTTGTTCATAATAATCATGAGAATTTTTTGGTTCAGGAAGATTATTATAATTAAGTAATCTACTGATATAAATTGCTCCTGAATGTGTTTCATATGACAACTCCAAACTGGTTGAAGGTGTAATACTAGTTGATAAATTATTAAAGTCATCTGCCTCTTTAATTTGTTTGTATAATTCTGCATTAAAATCTTGATGTATTAATATTCGATTCCATTGGTGCAAGATACTATCAATTTCTTCTGCTGTTGGACGATTTAATGGATTTGAATCTAAACATCTTTTAATTAATTGCACAATTAATTGTGGTACTTTAATGGTAAATCTTGGTCTAAGTCCCTGACAAATTTTCATTGCTAAATTTATGTCATGACCTACATCATGATATGGAGGTAATCCAGAAAATAATTCATACATAATTATACCAAAACTATAAATATCAGAAGCTTTGGTATAATTTTGACCTCGTAAAACTTCAGGGGCAATATAAGGTAAAACACCATATATATCATTTTTTGTATTTTCTGATGCATCGTAATTTGCAGGTTTACATAATCCCATATCAGCAATTTTTGCATAATTAGATACTAATAAATTACCGGGATGTAAATCACGATGAATTAGTTCATTTTTATGGATATGTTCAAGTCCAGATGCAAGGGATTTCAAATAACTAATTTTATAATTCCAACTTAATTCATTATAATTAATATTTAAATAATTTCGCAAACTTCCATATTGTGCATAATCCAAAACCATCACATAATTTTTTGTTACTGGTTCTTGAGTTATCCCATAAAATCTAATAATTTTATCACTATCAACTATTTTGTAATGCAACATAGCCTACATTAAGAAAAAATAAATTAAGTAAGTATTTAATTAATACGAAGTTTTCATTGGATAAGGAATCTATTGTACCTCATTTATAAATTCTGAATTAATATTTTTTGAATTGTTTAAACTTTTTAAAGCTACAAATTTATGTTGTCCATTCCTTTCCCAAATTCTATTATACTGGTCCCATTTAACAATATATCCATCAACCCATTTTGCTCTATATACTTTGCCAAACCCACCTTTTGCGATATATTTAACATCATAAAATCTCTCAAAAGGTATCCATTCTAATGCTTTTGATATAAAATAATGATCTGATAACTGACTATCTTGAATAAACTTATCAATATAATTATTACCACTGGTCCAATTATTAAAATATTGTTGAAAATAGATTGCGTTACATCTTCCGCATCTGTTATCCAAAATGACCATATAGGTTTTTGTTTCCGGGTCTTGAGTTATTCCACAAATTCCATGCAATATTGTAATCTAAAAATTTTAAATATTAATATGAATTAAAACTTTAAAATTCATCAAATAATAATTTAATATATCATACCTCACTCTTAAAATCTGATGCAATATTATCTGCCCTATAAAAAATAAGTGTCCGGATAATGTCCAGAAAATGTCCGGAAAAAAATTCTAAAATATTGTCCGGAAATTCTGGACACTGTGTGTCCGGAAACTGTTCCGAAAACACCGCATTTTCGGGATATTAGGAATTTGTCCCGAAATTGTCCGGAAATGTATTTTCGTAAAATTTTGCCACAAAAGATGATCAATGGATAGATGATCATCATTATTCCTTAACCCAAAATTTTTATATCATAGATATATAGTATTTTTGCCTGCTCTGCAATTTTAATTAGTACGACAGAAAAGGTTTTGAATGTCAGTTTTGTGCTTTTTGCATTTTTTTACAAAATTAATTTATCCTTTTTTGGAAATAGTATCCAGAATTTGTCCTGAACTTTTTCATGTCCGGAATTTGTCTATCTGGTTTTTTTACTATGTCCAGAATTTGTCCAGGTTTAACTGTCCAGAATTTGTCCAAAATTTTATACCGAACAAATACTGGACGAATTCAGGACAAAGTTAGGACATGTCAAAATTTTAAGTATCAGAAGTGTGTCAGACATGTACCAAAAAAGTGGACATTTTCCGGACACATCAGATTTATTCCGGACATTTTCCAGACATTTTTGATAACATTTTCCGGACATTTATTTTTTATAGGGCTGGATTATTTAAAATCTTCAAAATTACAAGTACATTTTGATTGATTCTTCTCCAATCCTTTTTCTCATTATCCCAATGAATTATATTTCCATCAATCCAATTTGCTCTATATATTTTACCAAATCTATCTTCGAAGCATTTAATATTATAAAGTCTATCATAAGGTATCCATTCTAATGACGATTTTGATACACCATAATAATAATGATCAATAATATGTGCTGATAGTTGAGTATCTTTAATAAAATTATCAATATTAACATTTCCACTAGTCCAATTTCTGAAATTTTGTTGAAAATGTTTTGCATTACATATATGACCACATATATCACATATATCATTCAAATCCGTCATCATATAATAACTCCCACGTATCATTGTTCTTCAACCCGAAAATTGAAATGATAATTTTAAAACTTTGGCACTGTAAAATTTGTATTTAATCTGTTAAGTTTTTTTTTTATTAATTTTTGAAAACTAAATTTTTCTTCTTAAGATATTTCTTTATTAAGTGCCATTTATAAAAATTAAATATTCTACTTGTACGATTCTGCTAAATTTCGTACGTGTACTACCTTTGAGACGTACGAATGATATTGCAGATATTGTACTAAACACAATAGTAATTATTTGTTCGTACAACCTGAATAATAGTTATGTGGCTCTCAGCTAAAACTGAAACAAACATTTCCCCTGAATTAACGGTAATCAATGTTTTTTATATTCCGTGTTTCAATTAATCTGTTTGTTTAGATTTAGCGGATCATGTAGTAGTCTGTTCACAGGAAGATTTTTATAGCTTCCAGATTTTTCTTTTGTTTTCATATAAAAAAGTAAATACTTACTTCAAAAAAAAAAAGAGAAGAAGAAAATTAAATTTTAATCTTCAAATTTTAAATATTTTTTAGCTTAAAGTGAATTTATTTAACATTTCTGGCTTGGAACTATCAAGATTTACCGTGCCTAACAAAACATTGGATCAATTAAAACTAATTAAATAGTTTCCTAATTCCTGTTGAGGTAAAAAAAAAAAAAAAAAAAAATAGAATTTGTTGATTAGTCAATCATATGTCAAAGAAACTTAAAATTTATTCATAGAATATCTTAATTGAATTTTAATTAAAATTAATTATTCCAAATATACTTTCTTTTATTCTTTTATCAACTTATTTAATAAAACATATAAACATTTGTTAGAAATAATAATAGCACGGATGTAACTGGATAAGTATAACAAACATGATAACAAAACGCCAAAGTAAATTTTTCATTACGCACGACATTTCAACGGCAGATTTGTTTGATTTTCATTATATGTTGCACAACATTTTTTCCCGACAATGTGAACAAAAAAAAAATTCAGGTTTAATGTAATTTCTTTAAAGACTCAATACAATATTCTCTCTTAGTACTAAGTTATTTAAAAAAAAAAGTAAATTCAAAAACAAAATTCTAGGTTGACGGTTTAATATTTTGTGCAAGATAATATTTGATGCAGTAGCTTTACACAATAATACAATTGAAAATGGGTGTGTATGTTTTTAATTAAAACTAAAAGACTTAAATTTATATACCACATATTGATATTAATTTATATAATAAATGATAAGTTTGGTTAATTTTTTGTGGAAAAAAAATCTCTTTAGAAACAATCTTTTGTATTTTAAAAATGTTTATTTGAATTATTTTGAACAAAAAAAAAAAAAATAATAATAAACGAATAACTTTCACTTTCCTCAACCTTTATTATTACATATGTATATATTATTAAGGGCAAAATTGAATAATAATCATCTGTAAGATTTAATTGACGCCATGAAGTTTGAAGAATTGGATTTGCAGATCAACCGCAGCATCAGAGAGATGATGTTACATTAAACGTGATATTGTGATCAATCAAATATAACGTAATTTAACTATAAATTTACGGCATAAAATTCATTTACTTTCTATTCTCTAATAAGCTACCAATAAAGAAATCTACTTTGTTACTTGTCACAAACGTTCGGAAAGGTGTTTAGGTTGATACCGAAATCGTAGAATCCATGCCGTAAGTGCGTTTTCGTCCACTTGTCGCATACTGTAATGGTGTAATATCTCGGATGTTCTGCTGTAATTTTCCGGGATAGTGGTAATATCGGTATACGTTAAGCGATTTGAAGTGGAAGTAATTAATAGTTATTCGGCACGAAGTGCCTAATAAGTGATATATCCGGAGTCATGTGATTCCAAACTATTAAGTTAATTTAACAACTTATTTTGATTATTTATTTTAATTTACTCTAACAACAACTCATTGTTAAAATTGATATATAACGTTACTTGCAACTAGTGATATAAACTAACGTACAATAAAAATTACGCTTATTAATTTTTACTTTTACATATAACGCGAGTATGACTGCACGAAATTTTTCTCTTATGCGTATAAAAAATTTATGAATTTATTATATTAATACTTGCAGCTGAATTTTGATTAAATTTTGATAGATAAAAAATTAATGCTTAATGATTTAGCAATTACATCGGAATATTTTTAATTAATTAGTAATAATCAATAAGAAACGCTTTGAGTTTGAAATTAATACATGGCGCAACATCGCGGGAACAATTATGTAATTTACTTAAATATTATGAAAAAGAAAAAAATTACTGATAAAATTGTGATCGGTAGATAAACTAAGACAAAATAAACATTGAATAGTATAATGATGACGAAGCTAACAATATAAGAATTTAATATTTAATGATCACTGTAATGGCTGTATTATCTAAATTTAAATAATTAAACTTTGCTTTCTATAAATTTAAGAATATTATAAATCTGGTCCTCATATCACGATTGATTTTTTGGCAGTCGTTGTTTAGACTCGTATAATACTATCACTTCCGCTAGAGTATTTGGAGACACATTGGCTTTATTCATATATTCAGAGATATTTTCGTTTATAAATTTATGAAAAGATAGCAACTTCAGTAATCAAGATCAGCGGCAGACGACAGTGATCCATATATATTATTTCTGTAAGACTTAGAAAGAATGAATCAAAAATGGAGGTTTTTAACTTTTTATTATTTCTTGTATTCACGTTAAAAAATAGTTACTCATAAATATCTATTTTTCATACGAATTTCCTTGTAATACAGTAATACTTTGTATTCACTATTCAAAATAATCATTTACAGTACGTTGTAAAATATATCGTTTGGATGTTCAAAGATATCTTTACACGTTAATATTTCCTAATCGAAAAATTTAAAACTTTGTAAATCTTAAATTATAAATTATAATTTATATAATTGTATATTAAATAAGAAAGCGAAAAGAAAAGTTTAAATTTTCTAATATAATATGATTTTTTAAAGAAGAAGAAAAAAAAAAATAATTTAGGAAAAAAAAATTTCGAATGATTTATTTTCCGATTATTTTCATAAATCATAAAAAAAAATATTTTTTTTTTCCCCATATTCCTATATTTAACCTAATATTAATTCTTAATCATTGAAATAATATATTTTTCTTTTTTTGAGCTTTTTGCACAAAAAAAAAAAATTATTATTTAAGCATTTCGTTCTAATAAAAGATTTTAAGAAGTTTAGATGTGGCAGTGTTCATCAATACAAGATTAAAAGCAGGTTTTGTAAAAAAGATTATCCGATGAACGTGATTTATTTCATGTCGATCACGGAGACTACGGAACTTTTAAATGTTCGTATATATAGAAACTCGACCTCTTACGATTGTGCTAATACATATTTTAAATACCAAATTTAAACCTATTTTGATTTATGATTTTGGCAATTTTTTATTAATTTACAAATTTTGCAATTTTGCGTGTTACAGACATTGCAAGCTGTACTGTACGTTACAATCATTACTATGCATACTCTAACTATATTTGGATTACCGAAACTTGATCATTAACCAGAAACATGATTCTGAAGCGATTTATATTGGATATATTAAAAGAACAGGGTCATGTTTGGTACTTGGGTATAACAATAAACAATTACAAAAAAATCAAAATAAATAATTTGTAAAATACAAAAACAAAAAATGATGAAAGGAATGATTTTGATTGAATCACTAAATTCTTGTATTCACATTATATGAAATAGCATAGTAAATAAAATTATTAAACAATGAGTCCGAAAATAACAAAATAACAATACACTTAATCAGCCCTTAGCTTTTAGTCTATGATTTTATTGGAAAAAAGAAGAAATTGAAATTAATAAATGTAACACTTAAAAACCTGAATTTAATTGATCTTTTTTTTTTTATTCTAAAATTCTTTAGTAACAAACAATATTTAAACGCCAAATATATCATTATTTGTTATACATAAAAACAAAAAAATATATATAAATATTTTCTAAAAATGGAAAAGTGACCATTATCTATGCAGATCGATCAAAGTGATCTCGGATAAGGGTCATACATCTATAATTCTTTGTAAAATATGCTATATTTAGAATTCTCGATTTAAACTTGTTTGTAATATTTTCAATATATTTAATATTTTCTCATATCAGGTTAGTCATTTTATATTATGTTACTTTTGTACACTATCTAAACTTCATATTATGCTTGCTTATTATTATAACGTAACATCATTTTTATCTTCCTTTTTATTTTAGCTTCGCCACAGAAAATCTTATAATATTGTATTTATTTCAATCACTTTTAATGAATTCTTTTATCAAGAAAGTTAAGAGTGGTAAAAAATTACTTAAAAACTTTGGAAAAAAGTTTAAAAAGTCGTCATCGTCATCATCGCCATCATCTCAAGTAATTAATGAGACGTGTGAAAAATGTAATGATGTTGATTGTAATGTAAAATATTTTAAACGAAATTTCCAAAATTGGACTAGTGGTAATAATGACATTGATACATTTATTCAAAGTACTCAATTATCAGCTCATTATAATGTAGATGACGTATTGGAATGGGTACCTTATGAGAAATTTTATAATATTGAATATATTGCTAAAGGAGGGTATGGTATGGTATATAAAGCAAATTGGATTGATGGAATAATATTTGATTGGGACGATAAAATAAAAAATTGGAAAAGGAAAGATAAAAATAAACTTGTAGCTTTGAAAAAATTAAATGATTCAAATAATATTGATTTGGAATTCATGAATAAGGTATTATCGATTATTTCGAATACTTATTAAAAAAATAAGATTACTAATAATATTTTATTTTAGATTGTATCACATTATAAAGTAAATTTCAGTGATAGAATCATTAAATTTTATGGAATAACTCAAGATCCAAAAACAAAACATTATATCATGATTTTTGATTATGCGGAGAATGGAAGTTTAAGAAATTATTTAAATAAAAATTTTAATAATTTAAATTGGGAAAATAAAATTAGTTTTTTAAATGATATTGCAATTGGACTTGAACATATACATGAAAATGAAATAAATCATCAAAATTTACATACTGGAAATATATTATATATGGGTGACATAAATATTTGCATAACTGATATAGGATTATGCAAACCTGTAGATTGTTCTAGTACATCGGAAAATAATATATGTGGTGTTTTACCTTATATGGCACCTGAAATTTTACAAGGTCAAAATTATACAAAAGCTTCTGACGTTTATAGTTTTGGTATAATCGCTTATGAAATAATTTCTGGTTTACCACCTTTTCATGATCTAAGTCATGATGAAAATCTAGCAATAAAAATTTGTCAAGGTCATAGACCAAGATTTAATATTATGGTACCTCAATTAATCGTAAAATTAATTAAAAGATGTTTAGATGCAAATCCTTTAAAACGACCAACAACAAAGGAAATTACAAAAGTTATTAGTCAATTGTTAGATGGTTGGGATTGTCTAGAATTACGTAAACAAATTAATGAAATATATGAAACTAATCAATCTAATTTAACCTTATCATATGGGATACATCCGGAAGCTATTTATATAAGTAGATTACTTAATTTTAATAATCTTCCTACTCCAAAAAATTATAGTAATTATTATGAAAGAGATGATGATATAATAACCATGGAAGATTCTGGTAATTTAATCTGTTTTTATTATTTTTCAATTTATTTATGAAAAATACTCATATGACTTATTATTTATTAAATAGGACTTTTACTAATCGATACAATTGATAATTCACAAATAAACGTCAGTGTAACTTATTACTCATAACGTTATTACTGTATTATGTATTGATTTTAAATCAAAATAGTTGTATATAATATGTACATAAAATAAAATAATTTAATATTTCGACCAAGTTCTTGTTTCCGACTAAGTCATATATTTTATGTTTATTCAATAATATTAAATGAACGTATATAAGAATTGTCTTTTTATTGAATTATTTATTTCATAATGGTTACTCGAGTCTATCATCAATTAATGATGAACTAATAACATTCAATAATTAACTTTATAACTTTATTTTTGACGACAAAATGCATATGACATCACTTTGTAATATCTTTGTCAAGCATCACCGCGTTGAAGTAAAAAATGTGTACAATGTTTATAGATTTTATTCCGTTAAATGAAGCGTTGTTACTGCAATATTTGCTGTGGGTTCATATAATTGATTTCAGGTTTTTAACATTTCTTCAAAAACAATATGCATACCTATTTATCCTGACACAAATAACGGAAAAAGATAGCGATCCTGATTTGGTCTTTGGCCAAGATTAATGTTAAATTTTGATTTATAATCAATGAACATCAACTAATCAAGAGTAACAATGTAGATGATACCATAATATTCAAAAATTTCAAGTGACAATATTTTCCATATTACAAAGTTCCTTGAAGCTTGAATATCTTTACTTAGTAATTCAAATATTAAATTACTGAATAAATGAAAATCTAATAATTTATCATAAATCGTATAGTTATTGTCCGGAGCAAAGCGAAGGATTATATACTGTATGATCATGAACATTAATGACATATAAGATCGTGTGGCAACGTCCGGTTTCCGTACATACTATGTTATTGAAATTTTGTGCTATGTTGATAAATAAAAAGATAAAAATAAATTTGGATAATTCGCCCCGGACTCCAAACGGTTTCCGTTTCTTTGTTTAATAAGAGTGATAGAAGATAGAATGATGTATATAATGGTTAGGGTGACTACGTACCCTATTGAGTATTTATCACACCTTATCATTTTTCGGTCATTCTTGAAGTATAACGAGTAATATTTATTATGAGATATCATATATTTTAATAAATACGTTCTTGACCTGTTATATCATTCTACATTTTTTGAATAAAACTAAACTATCTAAAACTAATCTACTTTTATTCCCCACTTAATATACCAATAGTTTAAATATAGGCTGTCTTCGAATAGTAACGTTTATTTTTCTTATATACATACTCTTTTTAATTAAAAACACCATCTCCTAAACCATAAAAATTCTTCATTGTGCTACTAAAGATTCTTCCAATTCCTAATTACAATTTATTCACAATGGCATATCCGACACCTCACCCAATAAATATTAAACTATTTCTTTTATCGCGTGTTTTTTATATTGTTATCCGATCTTCTTTTAGTTTCCTATGTTGTATCTTCAGTTAGACTCTTCTTTACACCTTCAGTTATTTTTTAAGCTGAAGGTTCCTGTGACTTCCGCAGTAATCGGTATTTTTTAACCGTAGCCTCGGCCGCTATATTTTTCCGTTCCGATACCTTGGGTACCACGTGACCTGTAAGAATTGGTTTGTGCTATTGACCAATTTGATGATCATCAAGAGGAAAAAATGTCACGCCACTTTTATTTTTGCTGCGGAGACGACCATTGTCTTGGAGGGAAGGATTATTATTATTTTAAGATAAGACTGAACTAATAATATTTGTATCCCTGTGTTTTGTCATTGTAAAACTTATGGTAGTTCTTCTTTTGTTTATTATCGTCACCAACCTGTTTTGTGGTATATTCTATGAAAAAAATTACTACTTTGTGTGTAGACTAGTTTGAAACTAGAAACAAATAATTTGTATCTATAGAACCTAAAATAAAAGAAAAGACAAACAAATCGAGTGTTAAAGGAAATGATATCCATTTATTGGTTACATGTAATTAGCCCATGATTGTATTATGTAACACACATAATAACAGATAAGGTAACAAATAGGTATAAATACTTTTCTACATATCGATATCACAAAAAAAGTCTTTCGCATAATTTTATTATTGAAAAAACATTATCCATTTCAAACATAACTCTCCAAGTTTAGAAACAAAGTAATTAATACCTAGTTCTGAGTGTAGTTGTCAATCAGTGTTAAATACGACGCATTTAAGTCATATGATATTTTATCACGTGATTATTACATAATTTGTTTTTCCCGAAATATTATTTATTTTTATTTTTTTTTTGCAATATATATATATATATTCTTCATTCAATTTCGTACCAACTTTGTTTCGTCTTTAGATTTTAAATCCGTTTTATTCTTCTATAAGAGTATTATGGATTCATTAATTAAGAAACTAACACTAAATAAGAAATGCAAAAAATGCAAATTAAAATGTAACGCAATATATTTTCAACGAAATTTCAAAAATTGGACCAGTGGTAATAAATATATTGATAAATTTATTCAAGATACTCAGTTATCAGCTCATACTACTAACGGAGTACTATCAGTTGCATTAGATGCATTAGAATGGATGCCTTATAATGAAAATATTCAAGATACTGGAGTACTATCAGATGCATTAGATGCATTAGAATGGATACCTTATAATAGGCTTAAAATTGTTGAAAAAGTTGGAGTAAATAAAGCAATTTGGATTGATGGGTGTATTGTCAAATGGGATAATAGATATAAAAATTGGATAAGGTACCACAGAAATATGGTTGTAATTCTTCAGAATTTAAAAAATCCAAATGATTTTACAATAGAATTTATAAATGAGGTATAACCTATTTTACTTAATTTAATTTTAAATTTTAATTTTGTTATTTTTACTAATATATTACATTTATAGACTATAAAATATTATGGAATAACCCAAGACCCACAAACAAAAAATTACATGATGGTATTAAGTGATCAATGTAAAAAATGTCATTATACGTGTAATGCAATACATTTTCAACAAAATTTTGAAAGTTGGACCAGTAGTAATAAATATATTGATAAATTTATTCAAGATACTCAGTTATCATCCCATAATGATGCAAAAAAAGCGTTAGAATGGATACCTTATAGTAAATTTCAATATACTGAATATGTTAAATTTGGAACATATATAGCAGATTGGATTGATGGGTATATTTTAACATGGGATGATGAAGACAAAAATTGGACAAGACTTGGTGAAAATATATTAGTAACTTTAAAAAATTTAAATAATCCAAAAGATATTACATTAGAATTTATGGATGAGGTATTATTTTATAAGATGGTTTTGAATTTGAAATTTTACTATTTATACTAATGTGAATATTTTTAATTGCAGATTAAAATAGATTATATATTTTGTGGAATAACTCAAGATCCACAAACAAAATATTACATGATGGTATTAAGTGATCAATGTAAAAAATGTTATGATAAGTGTAATGCAATACGTTTTCAACAAAATTTTGAAAATTGGACCAGTGGTAATAAATATGTTGATAAATTTATTCAAGATACTCAATTATCAGCTCATACTACATACAGAGTATCAGACGCATTAGAATGGATACCCTACAATAGGCTTTATGATATTAAATATATTGAGAATATTGGAATATATAAAGCAAATTGGGTTGACGGATATATTAATAATTGGGATATTGAAAATCAAAATTGGAAAAGATGTTGCCAAAATATGTTTGTTATTTTAAAAGAATTAAATAATCCAAAAGATATTACATTAGAATTTATAAATGAGGTATTAGTTTATAAAATTATTTTGAAATTTTAATTTTTGATATTTATACTAATGTACTTTCTATTGTAGATCAAAATAGATTATATTTTTTATGGAATAACTAAAGATATACAGACAGAAAATTATATGATAGTTTTGAATAATAAATGCAAACAATGTAATTATATGTGTAACGCAATGCATTTTAAACGAAATTTCGAAAATTGGACCAGTGGTAATAATTATATTGATAAATATATTCAAGATACTCAGTTATCAGCCCATACTACATACGGAGTATCAGACGCATTAGAATGGATACCCTACAATAGGCTTTATGATATTAAATATATTGAGAATATTGGAATATATAAAGCAAATTGGGTTGACGGATATATTAATGATTGGGATATTGAAAATCAAAATTGGAAAAGATGTTGCCAAAATATGTTTGTTATTTTAAAAGAATTAAATAATCCAAAAGATATTACATTAGAATTTATAAATGAGGTATTAGTTTATAAAATTATTTTGAAATTTTAATTTTTGATATTTATACTAATGTACTTTCTATTGTAGATCAAAATAGATTATATTTTTTATGGAATAACTAAAGATATACAGACAGAAAATTATATGATAGTTTTGAATAATAAATGCAAACAATGTAATTATACGTGTAACGCAATGCATTTTAAACGAAATTTCGAAAATTGGACCAGTGGTAATAATTATATTGATAAATATATTCAAGATACTCAGTTATCAGCCCATACTACATACGGAGTATCAGACGCATTAGAATGGATACCCTACAATAGGCTTTATGATATTAAATATATTGAGAATATTGGAATATATAAAGCAAATTGGGTTGACGGATATATTAATAATTGGGATATTGAAAATCAAAATTGGAAAAGATGTTGCCAAAATATGTTTGTTATTTTAAAAGAATTAAATAATCCAAAAGATATTACATTAGAATTTATAAATGAGGTATTAGTTTATAAAATTATTTTGAAATTTTAATTTTTGATATTTATACTAATTGTCCTTTCTATTGTAGATCAAAATAGATTATATTTTTTATGGAATAACTAAAGATATACAGACAGAAAATTATATGATAGTTTTGAATAATAAATGCAAACAATGTAATTATATGTGTAACGCAATGCATTTTAAACGAAATTTCGAAAATTGGACCAGTGGTAATAATTATACTGATAAATATATTCAAGATACTCAGTTATCAGCCCATACTACATACGGAGTATCAGACGCATTAGAATGGATACCCTACAATAGGCTTTATGATATTAAATATATTGAGAATATTGGAATATATAAAGCAAATTGGGTTGACGGATATATTAATAATTGGGATATTGAAAATCAAAATTGGAAAAGATGTTGCCAAAATATGTTTGTTATTTTAAAAGAATTAAATAATCCAAGAGATATTACATTAGAATTTATAAATGAGGTATTAGTTTATAAAATTATTTTGAAATTTTAATTTTTGATATTTATACTAATGTCCTTTCTATTGTAGATCAAAATAGATTATATTTTTTATGGAATAACTAAAGATATACAGGCAGAAAATTATATGATAGTTTTGAATAATAAATGCAAACAATGTAATTATACGTGTAACGCAATGCATTTTAAACGAAATTTCGAAAATTGGACCAGTGGTAATAATTATATTGATAAATATATTCAAGATACTCAGTTATCAGCTCATACTACTGACGAAGTACTATCAAACGCATTAGAATGGATACCTTATAATAGGCTTAATAATATTGAAAAAATTGGAGTAAATAAAGCAAATTGGATTGATGGATATATTAATAATTGGGATATTGAAAATCAAAATTGGAAAAGATGTTGCCAAAATATGTTTGTTATTTTAAAAGAATTAAATAATCCAAAAGATATTACATTAGAATTTATAAATGAGGTATTAGTTTATAAAATTATTTTGAAACTTTATTTTTCGCTATTTATACTAATGTATTTTCTATTGTAGATCAAAATAGATTATATTTTTTATGGAATAACTAAAGATATACAGACAGAAAATTATATGATAGTTTTGAATAATAAATGCAAACAATGTAATTATGTGTGTAACGCAATGCATTTTAAACAAAATTTTGGAGATTGGACGAGTGGTAATGATGTTATTGATAAATATATTCAAAGTAGCCAGTTATTAGCTCATACTGTTGCAAAAAAGGCATTAGAATGGATATCATATGATAGATTTTATAATATTAAATACAATGAAAAAACTGGAGTATATAGAGCAAATTGGGTTGATGGATATATTAATAATTGGGATATTGAAAATCAAAATTGGAAAAGATTATATCAAGATATGTTTGTATCTTTGAAAAGTTTAAATGATCCAACAAAAGTTAACTTAGAATTAACGAATAAGGTATTGTACTTATTGATAGTTTGAAATTTTAATTTTTTTTTATTTTTTACTAACATAATTGTATTTATAGACTGGAAAAAATTATCAATTTTATGGAATAACTCAGGATACGGAAACAAAAAATTATATGATTGTCTTGAATGATATTTGTGAAAAATGTAATGATACATGCGATGCAATAAATTTTCAGAAAGATTTTAAGAATTGGACTAGTGGTAATAGTGGTATTGACAATTTTATTCAAGAGTCTCAGTTGTCAATGCATAATAATAATATGATAGAAGTAATAGAATGGATACCTTATAATAGATTTAAAAATATTGAATATATTGCAAAAGGCGGATTTGGAAGAGTATATAAAGCAAATTGGATTGATGGATATATAGATAAATGGGATAATGAAAGTCAAAGTTGGAAGAGACGTGATGCAAATATGTTTGTAGCTCTGAAAAGTTTAAATAATTCAAAAAATATCACATTAAAATTTATGAATGAGGTATGATTAATTTTTTACTTACAAAATTTTTATTTTAATTTTCTGATACCATTTTTTTTTGCCTTTTGTATGCAGATGATACTTCATCATAAAGTAGATATTGATCATAGAATTATTAGATTCTATGGAATAACTCAAGATCCAGAAACAGAAAATTATATAATGGTCTTGGAATATGCAGATAATGGAAGTTTACGTAGATATTTGGATACAGATTATAATAAATTAAATTGGGAAAGTAAAATTATTTGTTTATATGATATTATAACTGGGCTTAAATTTGTTCATGAAAAAAATCTGATTCATCGAGACTTGCACCATGGCAATATTTTAAAGTCTAAAAATAAAACTGCTATAACTGATATGGGATTGTGTAAACCTGCAGATGATATTGCACAAAAAAATAACAGATATGGTATTTTGCCTTATATAGCTCCTGAAATTTTACTAGAACAAGCTTATACAAAAGCTTCAGATATTTACAGTTTCGGTATAATTATGTATGAAATAATTTCTGGTTTACCTCCTTTTCATGATGTAAGCCATGATGAAATTTTAGCAATAAAAATTTGTAAAGGACTAAGACCGAGGTTCAATATTAAAGTACCTCACTTAATTATACGATTAATTAAAAGTTGCTTGGATGCAAATCCATTAAAGAGACCGGAAGCAGAAGAGATTAGAGAGATTTTATACACATGGCGATATGAACCAAATAACAAACAAGCAAAAGAATTACAAGCACAAATTAAAGAAGCATCTATAATGGACAACAATTCATCAAATAATAAAATGACTTTATCCAATCTATCATATGAAACACACTCAGAGGCTTCTTATACAAGTAGATTACTTAAATTTGGCAATCTTCCTGAACCGAAAAATTCTGATGATTATTATGAACAAAATGACAACATAATTAGCGTTGAATCTTCAGGTACTAAAAAAAAATATATTTGAAATAACTAAAGGAATTACTAATAAAATTATTGTTTATTAAATAGTATCATTATCTTTGCAAATTGATATTTCTCAATTGAACATTAATGATGATAATCTTCCTGAACCAAAAGATTTTGATAATTGTCATAAACAAAATGATAAAATGATTAACGTTGGATCTTCAGGTATTGTTTAATAAAGATATTAAAATAATTTAAAAAAGTACTAATAAACATTATTTATTAATTAGCGTCATTATCTATGAACATGAATGATGATAATCTTCTTGATTATCACAAACAAGATAATAACTTAATAAGCACGGAATATTCAGGTATTAATTAAATACTCGGAATATTTAGATTATGGATACTAATAAAGTTTATTTGTTAATAGGGTCTTTGCAGATTGACATTTCTCAATTGAATATTGACAAAGATGAAAAATAGTAAATTATATAATAACGGGTAACAGATTAAAAAAATTTGGGATAAAAGTTAATTTACCATTTTAGTTGCTAAGATTAGTTTTTATTATTGTTATTATTAGTTTAGGCATTATTTTGTAAAGGTTTTTTTTTTTCCCTCATTATAGTTTATAATCTATTTAATGTTCAGTTTTTTTGACAAAAAATGATTTTAGAGTTTGCAAGATTTTTTCTTCTTTCAACAATAGAATTGCAATTTTTTTATCATGAAGTCAAATCGGATGAAGGAGAAAGATATGAAAGTAGCATTAAATAGAATTTTAAATTGTAATGATTTCTCGATTAAATAAAAGTCCAAATTTTAGATCTTAGAATGTACATGATGATGAGTTCCATTGTTTGTGCTGTACATAAAAAACTTTAGGTTTTCAGTGCAAATTTTAATTGTAACTAATTTTATTCTCAAGGTCGTTTCATCAGAACTATGAAGTCCATTTCTAATAAAAGCGCGCACATTGTGTTAAACGAAAATTACTTAATTACCATATCGATTAAAAGTCCAGTCTGAAATAATTTCTTTTCTCATGATATAAACAACAATGAAACTAAATTTAGTAACAAAAATTTGACAAAGTCATTGATCAAGCTTTAATATTAAGGTACCTCAATTAATTATATGTTTATGCCTGTTCAAAGAGGAGACTCAGATAGAAGCGGTAATTGCAAACCCGGTACAATTGTAATAATTAAAAGACGTTTAGATACTATCCCATTAAACTGACCAATAATAGATAGTTAATAAACAATCTTAAGCTATTTTAAACTTATCGCATGGAATGCGCTCAGAGCCATTCAAGTCGATTACTTAATTTTAATTAGTACGGATGTTTCAGGTATTTATTTTATTTTAAAAAAAATATGATCAAATTATTGTGAAAAACGCTAATATGATTTTAGAATTTATTAAATAGGACTTTTAAACATTAGTGCAACTTATTATTCTATGTATTGTCGAATAGGTCATCTAAATAAAATCGAACATAAAAGTCATCAGCAAATATTAAAGTATTAGAGAAAAAATTCTTGACCAATAATGATATGTTACATACAGTATATTTTTCCCTTTGCATACTCTTTTCATTAAAAATTCATTGATAATATTTCATACGCGAATCTTGAATTACATGGGTACGTGAAAAGCATTATCCCATGCACCCATGGTATATAATGGATATATTTATTCAATGTTTAAATTATCTAAAAAATGTAAATTATATAATCCAAAAATATTATCGTTTCCCACAAAACGTTTAACACTTTTAAAGTTTAACCAATTTAAACGTTGTCCGTTTACTCTCTGACCAATTGAAATTATCTTTGGATTATAGCCTATTATCCAACATCTCATATTTTGGGAATCCTATTAACAGTTGTTATGTGTACATGTTATAAATGAAAATATTCGAATCTTGATAACCGATCCCCAAACTTATCGCTGGAAGATAAAATTTAATTTTTTCCCAACAGCTTGGTCGACCAACGTAATCATGATATTTTATTTTAAATGTTTCTATCCATATTTGCTTCTCTCAGAGTGGATAATCCGGTAGTAACCGGGTACAGTCCTATTAAAACAAAAAATGATGATAATATGAATTCTATGTTGTATTTTTAAGCTTCTAGCCCACTTAGTTACCTTTAAATTTAAAGAGAATCCTCCTAGTAACTCATTGAGTTTTATCCAATTTACCAGAGAAACCTTTGCGCTTAGTCACCTCTTTCCCTCTTCTGTTAATAAATAGTAGACTTTAGGAAATTAAATTGAAATATTAAAAAAGATGATACGAACTTAAAGAGACATATATAAGTCTTTATCATCGATTGGTTCAATTTCTATCCTACAAATGATTCCATAATAGTTAAATAGTTTTCTTAAATATAATTTTGTAATGTAAGTATGAATTCAATAATTTTCGATAAAATTTCTTCATCCTTTAAAAGTAATAATTCCTTACAGTAAAATATTACGAAAACATGATGTTTTATGTTAATCATTTTGTGTTTATGGTATGGTGGGCCATAATAACTTTTATTGGTGTCTCAAAGTTAGAAATATTTCCAAATTTTTTTTTTTTTTATAAACGACTGTTGTTCGTATGATATTTCGATAACAATAACAATATCAATATATATATAAAAAAAACGCACCCTATTATGGCGTACCGTAGAAGTCAAAAGGTTGTTGTAAAAACAACAAGTTAGTTGTTGTAAATCAACAAGTAAGTTGTTATAAATTAATAAGTTACTTGTTGATTTACAACAACTAACTTGTTGTATTGATCGGACATAGCGAGGTAACAAGTAACTTGTTGCTTTTTATGTCGATCACATTTTGATTTCCATTTATAGAACTAGGGCTCTTTTAGTACAGTTAGTGAGCTTAGTTTAAATATATTGACAGTTAATCAATTGTGGTATTTTTATTGTTAAACCTTGATCTGAGTCCTTGGCAAATTTTCATTGCTAAATTTTTATCATCACTTACAATATGTGTGGCAGTGGTAAACCTGAATAATATTATTGTCTAAATAAATGCTTAACATGAACAGATAAATCATGTTTACTTAGATTGATTATTTAAATGCTTTAAGATATGACTTTATATGCAAATATTTAATCCCTATTTATTTTTGATTACTTAGTTAAGATTTCCATATATTATATATATGTATATTTTAATTTCACATTTGTCCTCCAAAAAATAACCAAATTAATCTAAAAAATTTTGAATTTATCTATAAACATTTAAAGTGTAAAATATGCAGTATGTAAAATTAGTGTTTATTAAACATTTTTGTCTGTCCTGATATGCCATAGTAATAGACAATCTGTCTGTATTATTTTTCACATATTATCTAATTGTTTATTTTTTAGATCAAAGTAAAAAAAATTATAAGATGTTCATTATCATCATCTCATTCCTCCGTCTTCTTCTCAGCTCTCCCATGACTCAAAAAGTCAGGAAGATGAGATTGTTAATCTTAGATGGTAAAGGTCCACTCAAACGTTATCTATGTTTTTGCATGGTTGTCGTAAAGTTGGTGAATTGACACCTGCTGGGCTAACTGAGTCGAGTATTAATATAAACTCAGAATTAACTCGAATGTCACGTGACTATAAGATCCTCAAATCAAACTCGCGAACTGACCCATGTTGACTCAACTTTAATTATAATTTAATAAAAGACGTTTACCAACGTTTATAATTTGTCAAAAAAACAATGCAAAACATTTTTTAATGTATAATTTAATAAAGTTTAACATATACAATTTAACAAAAAAAAAACGCTTTGCAGTGCTTTTTTGATAATTTGATAAAAAATGTTGTGAAAACGTTTTTTGATATGGGAAAAATGTTGCGCATTTTTAACAACGTGATAAAAAGCATAAACGTTGGAAAATAGTTTTTTTTGATATTAAAAAACTTTGTGCATTTTTTGATATCAGATATATATAATTTAATTTCAAAAAAACGTTTTGCTAGAACTCCAAATCTGACCTGACTGGTTGACCCGGTTGGGTCAGTGTTAATCGGGTACCTGATCTGACCCATTGACCCGACAAAAAATGCTGAAAAACAATGCCGAAACTATTGGTCCTGGCGTTTTTATATTTAAAGTTTGGCTAAATCGGTTTTTTATTACTAAAAACGATTATTAAAAATGATTAATAATTTTTTTTTGTTATTAAAAACGATTAATAAATCACTTTTTTTGTTATTAAAAATGATTAATAAATCTTTTTTTTGTTATTAAAAATGATTAATAAATCGTTTTTTTTGTTATTAAAAATGATAACAAATCGTTTTTTTCTTTTGTTATCAAAAATGATTAAGAAAATCCTTTTTTTCTTTTGTTATTAAAAAATCACTTTTTTTTTATTATTAAAAACGACTAAGAAAATCGTTTTTTTTATTATTAAAAACGATTAAGAAAATCATTTTTTATTATTAAAAATGATTAAGAAAATCGTTTTTCCTTTTGTTATTAAATCGTTTTTCCTTTTGTTATTAAATCATTTTTTTTTTGTTATTAAAAATGATTAAGAAAATCGTTTTTTTCTTTTGTTATTAAAAACGATTAAGAAAATCATTTTTTCTTT
This sequence comes from Rhizophagus clarus, assembly GCA_015698045.1. Classification (NCBI taxonomy): domain Eukaryota; kingdom Fungi; phylum Glomeromycota; class Glomeromycetes; order Glomerales; family Glomeraceae; genus Rhizophagus; species Rhizophagus clarus. Next base: position 294,003 of record BLAL01000313.1, on the reverse strand, counting down.
TGTTATTAAAAAATCGCTTTTTTTTTGTTATTAAAAACGACTAAGAAAATCATTTTTTTATTATTAAAAACGATTAAGAAAATCATTTTTTTTATTATTAAAAACGATTAAGAAAATCATTTTTTTTGTTATTAAAAACGATTAAGAAAATCGTTTTTTCTTTTGTTATTAAAAAATCGCTTTTTTTTTTATTAAAAACGATTAAGATAATTGTTTTTTCTTTTGTTATTACTTTTTGTTTTGTTATTAAAAACGATTAAGAAAATCGTTTTTTCTTTTGTTATTAAAAAATCGCTTTTTTTTGTTATTAAAAATGATTAAGAAAATCGTTTTTTCTTTTGTTATTACTTTTTTTTTGTTATTAAAAACGATTAAGAAAATCGTTTTTTCTTTTGTTATTAAAAAATCGCTTTTTTTTGTTATTAAAAACAATTAAGATAATCGTTTTTTCTTTTGTTATTACTTTTTGTTTTGTTATTAAAAACGATTAAGAAAATTGTTTTTTTTTGTTATTAAATTAACAAATTTTTTTGTTTTCAGACACCTTCTTGAACGTAATTTTGAAGGTATTTACTTTCGAATTTTTTTTTATTTTAAATAAGTTAAAATTGACTTATTTTTTTGTATGTTTAGGAAAAAATGATTATTAGAGAAACAAAAACAAAATATTTTTTATTCAATTTTGATCAACAAAAAAAAATTAAAATAAGCGAATATTTTATGATTTATAAAATTAATGGTTGTTCTTACTGGCGCAGGAAGAGGTTTTGTAAAAAATTAGTCTAAAGAAATGCTCAATCAATTTTTTTCATGCTTAAGCTTGAGCTTAAGCTTAAGCTTATGCTTAGGCTTATGCTTAAGCTTAATATATTATAAAATTAAAATGACCTTTTTTTATCAAAAAGGAAAATTATCTTCATATCCGTGATAACTTTGGCAACTGTACATGTGTGTATAAACAAAGGCGGAATGGAGAAATTAAGGTGAAAATCCAGTCAAAATGAAATGATTGACCAATTATTTTGCCTATTATAGAAAAAAAACGCCTTAAATTCTTTTATTTGGGTAAAATAAGAAGTCAAAATTTCTCTTTTAGTTTTATTTTGCTTTATTCTACTCTATTATATTTTATTTTATCTTTTGACGGGAGTGAAGTGATATAATCGAATAACCCAGTTAATCGGTAATCTGATATATATATGGATCATTTTCCATAAATGGAAATCAAAATGTGATCGACATAAAAAGCAACAAGTTACTTGTTACCTCGCTATGTCCGATCAATACAACAAGTTAGTTGTTGTAAATCAACAAGTAACTTATTAATTTATAACAACTTACTTGTTGATTTACAACAACTAACTTGTTGTTTTTACAACAACCTTTTGACTTCTACGGTACGCCATACCCTATACTTAGCGCATAAGAGCTAACCAAATTTGTAAATTTCTCCTTCCTTTCTAGGATAGCACAATTAGCATAACAACCAATTGCAAAAAATATCACTATTAAAAATAAAGATACCAACTATATAGCGTGATCTAATGTCTATTATTGTTTCATATAAATGAGTTTCTTTTTATACATATTGCATTTTTATTTTATTAAAAAAATGGCTTCAATTTTTCATCATAATCTTTTAAAAGACTTTCCTTAATATTAGATGATGCAGATGACTATAATGTTATTATTAAAGTTGGTGAAAACCAAAATACAAAAGAATTTCATGCACATTCAGTTATCTTACCCCTTATTTTAAAAGCGCTCTTTCTGCATATTGGATTACAGAAAAGGATGATATGATTATGTTTAGCAAACCAAATCTAACACCAACTATTTTTGACATGATTTTGAAGTAAGGATAATTGAATTTTTCGTATAATTTGAATTTAATTAATAAATATACTGTATATATAATTTTTTTATTAGATATATTTACACTGGTGAACTTGACTTAAGTCACTTAACTAAGCAATCAGGTGAAAATATTCTTGGATTATTAGTTGCATCAGATGAATTACTTCTTGAAGAATTATTTAATTATGCTCAAGATTATTTAATCAAAGTACGAACCAGTTAGGTTCATGAAAACTTTACTCTTGTTCTTAATACTGTGTTCGAACTTAATAATGGCAAGACATTACAAGATTATTGTCTCGAATCTATCTGTGAAAATCCATTACCATTTTTTTCTTCAAAAACTTTCCCCTCAATAAATAAGGAAATACTTATTGGTTTTCTTAAAAGAGATGACTTAGAAATTGAAGAAATCATCGTTTGAAATTATTTAATTAGATTGGGTATTGAACAATTCCTGGTCTTGGGAATGAGAATAGTAATAGAGCGAAATGGAATAATAAGAATTACAAAGCATTGAAGAAAACTTTAGATCAATTTATTCCTTTTATTCGATTTGTAGGAATTTCTCGTGAAGAATTTTTTGATAAAACCCATCCTTATAAAATTATTATTCCTAAGCATATTTATAAAGAAATTGAAAAATTTTATTATAAAGATTCCCTACTAAAAACTACAATTCTACCGCCTAGGATTGGGTTTACAGGGATGGGAAAATTCGATTCAAGTATTATCAAATCAAAACTTGTAAAAAGAATTATTAATTGGATTGATAAAAAAGATACCATGTATATTCGCACTAGAAATGATCCATTATATAAGCTTAACCTTATCTATCGTGGTAGTCAGGATGGAATTAGTAATCGATCATTTAGAGAAAAATGCATGTAATGGTCGAGCTGCAAGTTTAGTCCTAATTAAAGTTAAAAAAACAAATAAGATCTTTGGTGGGTACAGTTCTATCGGTTTTAGTTCATTAGGAGAAGATTATATTGTTGAAGATGGATTTCGATTTTATAGTTCATCAGATAATTTTATTTTCCCATTTGAAGATAGTGAAGATACTCAAAATATGAAAATAAGTCGGGTTGTAAATAAAAATATGGCCATATTGAGTTCTGATAATGGTGGATTTAATTTTGGTTGGGGCTCATTGTGCATGAGTGATAAAAGGTTGAGCCTCAATAATAATAGTAACAGTTATGAGAAAATTTAGATACAAAAATAAGTTACACTATCAAAGAAATTGAAGTATTTGTTGTGGATAATCAATAATATATAATATTATTTTATTATTGCAAATTTGTGGTTAGATTAAAAGATTCATGTCCTATAAAAAAAATAGATGCGTTTTTTATACGGAATTTATACTGAGAAATATGTTTAAATGCTGAAAGATACTGAAAAATACGTTTTATAATACTGAGAGATACGGAATTGGACAATTTTCCGTAACTCGGTATATACGTTTTCTCAGTATCATTTTATGTAAAAACGTATATAATGAGATACGGAAAATTGTCCAATTCCGTATCTCTCAGTATTATAAAACGTGCCTTTCAGTATATAAACGTATTTTTCAGTACAAATTCCATATAAAAACGTATCCATTTTTTTTATAGGGATGTTAAGCAAGTTAAAGTTTATCAAAAATTATTTAGAAATACATAGACCAGATGTGTAATTGAATAACCTAATCACATGTCCCTCCTTTAACTCCGAATTTTTGAATACGGCACCGATTATCTAATTTGCTCAATATTTCTTTATGCGGTTTTGGCACCTATGTTCTGAAAACATCTTTCTACTCCAATTGTGTTATTTCACTCCTCGAATCATCTTTCAAGCCAATTTTTTTAAAAAAATGATATGAAAAAGAAATTGTAGCAAATAGTAACAAGAGTCCGTATTTAAATGGGAGTTAGGGTAGTAACTTTATTTGAAATTTAGCCGAATATACGGCTCTATTAATTTAAACTGATTAATTAGTTAACCCAACTGAACAGTATACACGTTATATAATCCTATGCATAAATAAACGTTTTGGTAGTTTTTTATTACAACTCATTTAAAAAAAATGTAGATAAATTTTAATGTTTTTTTTTTTGTCAAAACGATTATTTACTAAAGTGCAAAGAACATTAAAGAATTTTTTTTGTATTTTTTTTTTTATTTTATTTTATTTTATTTAAACACATTAAAAAATGTTATTGTTAAAAAAAACATTTTCGTAACGTTTATAATAATTATAAATGGCAAAAAAACGTTGCGAGCCTTTTTTTTTATCGGGTCGGGTAATTGACTTGACCCGACCGGTGATACTTAGGTTAGGTCATCAAATTCATGACTACCCAAAAGAAAAGCAGTCTTAATATGTCAATATTATATAAATATATAAGATGAAATAACTTACATTCTAAATTATTATAATACATAATTTTTTAAAAAATAATTTAGTTAGTTCAAATTATATATAAGTGTTTCATAAATATAATGCAATTAAATAACTTACCACCTATATATTTTCATAAAATTAATTTAAATTAAATTAAATGTAATATGATGTAATTATAATTGAAATAAATAACTTACGAACTATATTATTATTAAATGAATAATTTTTTAAACGCAGCTTCAAATTTTCAGCTCCTACGGAGGTGTCTTTTAGTGCATAAAATTGTTATTAGATTTTTTATTAAAAAGGTAGCTAAATGACATATTTTTATGCCTATAACATTATCTATTAATAACTATATTAGTAAAAATTTTCGAAGAAAACGCGTTAATTGAAAGAAAAACATTTACTAAAGAAAGAAAAAAAAAGAAAAATGACATTGATTCAAAAGAAAATTGTACAGAATCACAGGTTCCCAAAAATAATAACGCCCTTTGAAAATATTTTCATGTGAAAAAGAAAAAGAAAAAGAAAGGACAAATAGTTGGAGACAACAATAAATGTTGATCGTGCCGGCCATACAAGTCACGTGAAATGATCTTTATTTACGTTTCGAACAAAAAGTAATAAGTGTTATTATAGCGACAGCAGCTATAATATGCTTAATTTTGACTCTAAGATCACAGTAAATTTGTTAGTTGGAAATAATAAACCAAATGCAAATAAAACAAACAAAAGTAAATAAATAAATTACCTGCGAGCCATTCCCTCTATAGTACGTTGAGCTTTTTCAATGTATGAATCTTCTTCCTTTGACTACAAAAATTAGTAAAATATTTATTTCTCCAATTATCACAGAATTTTACAAACATGTGTGAAAAAACATACAGTATCTCTGATACGTAATATTTGTTCTCTTTGTGTATGAAGAACTTCCAAAATATTTGCGTCGATAGTTTCTAAAAAAAGAAATTAATAATGCAATTATATCTTGAAATATTTCAGAAATGGTTTAGATTAATTACCGGTTTCTAAAGCAATTCTATGACTATCTTGTAATCTACGACTACTATCAGCCAAACGTTCAGTTCCAGTCAAAAGTCGAGCACGTTGATCAATATCAGTTTCGATTACACTGGGTTCAGAAACACGAGAACTAGCTATTTCCTAAATAAGATAAAATTTAATTAAAAATAATATATTTGGTTTATTGATAAATAATAATAATCATTTACCAAGCCACGTTTCAATTTCTCTAAATCACTCTTATAAACACTTATTCTTTCTTGAAAATGTGTGTGCATTGATTGTTGTATATTTAATAATTCCATTCCCATTTGCAATATCTAAAATTTTTTTTTTTTTGTTAAGAATATTTAATATATACTGTAATAAAATGAAAATCAAATAATTAAACGTACAATTTCTTCTGCTTCTTCAATTTCACGTTTGGCAGCTCGAATTGCATTCTTCCGTTTTTCTATATCAAATCAAAAATTATAAGAGTTTCTTCAAATAATGGTTTAAATATAGCCTTTCAAAATTTACCTCCATTTTGCGAAGGAATTGTTCTGTTTATTTTATTTCTAATAGAAGCAGAAACTTGGTCAAAGTCTCCTTCGTATGACAAAAAAAGGTCATAACTGGACATTTTTATTTCTTTTAATATAAATGATAAAAAGAATATTTGATGCTTTTATAATTTAGTAATTTTGTACAGCACGTAAGAGGGAATTTGATGTTCCTTTTAACTTGAAAAGAACTAACATTGAAGCGAGTTCTATTAATACTCGCTGTACGCCAACATCACAATGAAAAAATGGGAAAAGATCGCCAATATTAAATAATCCCCGATTAGTGATTTTAAAAGAAAATATAAATAACCTTAAACTTACGTAAGTGAGCTTGATGCATTAAATAAGTTAATGTACGATGGACAAAAACTTGGCATCATTCAATTGGGCTTTTAAATGAAAATATAATGAAAAAGGGCGAAAATTATGTTATACAATCAGATGACAATTATCATTAATATTTATAGTTTTCATTGAAAAGAAAGAGGTAATTAAAAGATAATAGAATAGATTATGTTTTAATGGAAAATAAAGTATGAATAATAATGCTTCTAGGCCTTTTATTTACATAATAACAAATGACGTTTTTATCTCGAGTATCGTGGGAGTTAAACTTTTATCCGAGTCATGTGACTCATACTTTTCATTACAAATGACAATTTATTATGCTTACCGACAGGCATTAATAATGCGTAATAATAAATATTCGTCTATGAATTTTAAAATACTGCATCAGTACATTTCTTTTTATAAATTATAGCTACAAAATAAAATAAAAAGTAAGAGACCAAAATTCACATAAAAGAAAAGAAGCTTTCAATCTATATAACTAAAAAAAAAGTCATATTTAGATTACCGTATAAATAATTTTGAATTGTGCAACGCCTGCAGCCTGCGCCTGATTTATTTTTGTTTTTGCAGTTAGAAATTTGATTTTGATCGGCAAATCCATGTTGATATATATTTAGTTTTCAGTACCGAAGTTTACTAATATTATGATAATATGTACCTAATAGCAGTTTTCATAATTGTGTTTAAAATAAACCAGTTTGGAGCTATTACATTAACGATTAATTCAAAATTCACAAAAAATCCAGTGATCATACAATTATGAAAGCTGTTTTTTTTAGCAAGATTTTTTAAAACCTTTTTTTTTTCAATAGATCGGGTTTTTTTATATTCAGTAATTTTTTTTTTTTAGTATTTTTTTTTTTATTTTTATTTTTTATTTTTTTATGATTTTTTTCAATTTTTTTTTTTTTATAAATATAGCAATTTTTTTTGTTCATACATTTTTGGTACTTTTATTTATTTTCTTAGTAACGGTTTTTTGATAATGATTTTTTGACTTAAGTGGCTTTGAAATCTTCAAAATTGTAAGTGGAAGATGGAAAGAATTTTTTATTTATTTTCTTATTTTTAATTTGGAATATTATTAATGTTCCTTTCTTTCTTTTTCTTTTAGAGAAGGATTGGATTTCGGTTTGGACAGTCCATGGACCTCGGAATTGTAAGTAAAAAACGCGTTTTTAGATTTTTGTTTCTCTTTTAATTTTGGAGCATTACTAATATTCTTTTTCTTTCTTTTTTTTAGGAAGAAGTTAGATTTTGACTTAGGTAGTTTATTAACTATAAGTAAGAAATAAAAGGTTCAAAATTTTTTTATTTTCTTTTTAATTTTGTAATATTACTAATTTTCCTTTCTTTTATTTTCTTAAGAATTGGACTTTAGCTTGGATAGTTTATTGGATATAAAACTGTAAGTAAAAAATGGTTTGACTTTTTTTTTAATTTTGGAACATTACTAACATTCCTTTATTTTATTTTATTTTTTTTTTTTAAGAAGTAAGATTTTACTTTAGGTGGCACCTAATTATGAAGTAGATGTTCCTATTGGAATTTTTTGTTTTATTTTTAGCATTTAGTACATATATGTATTATTTACCATGAAATTTAATATTTATTACATAAAAACTATGAATATAAAACAAAAGTTGTGAAGTTTTTTTATTTCACATTTTTAATTTATTATTGTAAGTCTTATAATGATATATAAATTAGTACGTTATTATTACATTTAGTGTATTGACATTTTATTTAGGAGAATAAAGAAATAAGTAAAATTATAACAAAGAAGTCATAAAATAAAGAACAGCTTTGAAGGATAATTACGTTTCAGATCTAAAGAACATGAAGATCAATGGCAACATTAGTTATTTCACAATTTTTTTTTTTTTTTGGTAAAACTGGGTTATACAGGTATTACTAGCTAACTTTTAATAACAATTAATTTTATCAAATTCATACCATGATATATGTGCAGAGGATCGTTCAATATATTGAATCCAAGAAAACAAATGACAATCATTAAAGAAATATCAAAAAATAATTATATCCCAAAAGTTAAATAGAAGGTGATAATCATGTTGAATCAAATTTTTTTTGAAAAAACCAGCTTCGATTTTGGTGCCTTTTTTACGGGTTTTAAATATTTTTTTTTTCTTTCTATCTTTGTTTATTTATCATTATTTATTTATTTATCGTTATTTATTTATTTATTTTATTTTATTTTACTTTATTTTATTTTATTTTTTTTTTAAAATAAGTTTATTTTCATCATACATGCGATTCATAATTTCACGCTACCTTATTACATGACTTATTATTTAAATTTTATCCATTTGTTTAAATTTTTATTCCTTCTTTATTGATTATTAATATATTGTTAACAAAAAAAAATAAAATAAAGGAAAAAAAAAGTATTTTAAAGAAATAAAAGTGAATATGGAAAAACTAAAAATAAGTGTAGAAAAATGAAAAAAGGGTGTAGAAAGAAACAAAAAAAATTAATAAGTGTAAAAAAAAAAAAAATGAAAAGAATAATGGTATAGAGAAATAAAAAAGAAATGTAAAGAAACGATAAAGTGGTACAAAGGGGAAAAAATAGTAAAAGGGCGAAAAAAATAGGTGTGAAAGAATAAGTGTTAATGAAATGAAAAAAATAATTATAATAGAACGTAAAGTGAGTATAAAGAAATGAAAAGAAGGTGTAAAGAAATGAAATAGAAGAATGGAAAGAAATAATAAAAAAATTTGTTAATATTATTTCAAAGCAAAAAAGCAATAAAAAAATAGTAAGAAACCAGAAGATTTACTTTACCTTAATAATTGGTTCTATTATCCAAATCTTCAAGTTAATTCTTAGTTTTATATAGCCTGGAAGTTTGAATTTTAAAACGAGTAATGGAGAAATCTAAGGCAAATAAATAAAAAGATAAGTTAGAAATCAAATTTGAATAATAAATAAATTCTTTTGAATGTAGTATATTATTATATTATTTAAATTAAACAAACTTACTAATTTATAAGATAGATATAATGAAATATTCAGGAATTCTATTCATAAATCTGATTAATAAAGCTGAAAAGAAAATGAATTTACATTTTTAAAAGCATCTAATTGGAAGATTATCACTGCATAACATTAAATCATGTATAATAAATCATAGTAGTGTATGTATCTAAGAAAACTACAAAGCACTTGTTTGCAATCCCTATGAAAAAACTGTGTGTGATTTTTGTTGAATTAACATTCAATTAAATTTACTACAATTTCACTACAATTTCTATATATTTGACCGTACAATAATTGTGCAATAATTGTGCTAAAAATTGTAATAAATCACACAATAATTGCATGGTAATTTGTACAATAATTATCCTATTTTTGTCCTGAATTTATATGATTATTGTCCAATTTTTGAGCCAAATTTTAGGCCGAATTTTAGGTATTATGATAGGTCAAATACTAAAATTTTACAGTAATGACAGGCAAATTTATAAAGTAAAATTATGAATTTTTATTAATTTAAATATAAAAATATACAAAATATTCATAAATAAAATACTATATTTTGATATAAATCATAAATGTAGAAAATATAAGAAAATAAAATAAAGTATGTTAGTAACAGTAAAGTATCAAAGAAGAGTAAATTATTAGTGTAAGAAAATTATAAGTATTAAAATAAAAAGTATGAAGTTAGTAAAAAAAGCAAATTAGTAGTGTTGAAAAATAAATTATTAGTATTTAGTAATATATAAAAAATATGATTAGCAAGTGTTGAAAGTAATAATAAATTATTAGTGTTAGTAGTAAAAAAAGTATGAAGTTAGTAAATAAGCAAGTTAATAACGTTAAAATGTAAAAAAGTTAGGAAAATAAATAAAAAGATAATAGAAAACAAGTTTTTCTTACCTGAAATTTTGAAGTTAAAAAAAAGGTTTTAAAAAAAAAAAACAAACATTTCGCGTCATATTTATTTTGACGATCAGATCACGTGATTAATATACAATTTTAAGATGCATAAATCTGGCCAAATTATAATTCTGGCCGGAACTAATTCTGTAACTTAAAAAAGTTTGGATTTTTTTTAGTTACGAAGCACTACAAAAATTGTACCAATAGGTCCAGAAGATACCCATTTATAAACAAATATGCAGTTGAATTTTGTGTAAACTTACTGCATAAATCACTTAGGAAAATATATTCGTAATGATGGTTAAAAGTGGTCTATTTGCCCCAAAAAGTGGTCAAATATTGTGTGGTAGGATTACTCAAAAATTGAATGCTTTCTGTATCTTAAATACAAATTTTATACCCTAAAATTTTTATTGCACAAAAATTGAACATTTTCTATATTTTAAATTTAAGTTTATTTGCAATTGTACAAAAATTGCACACTTTTAACACACTATAAATAACTGTATGGTCATTTTTATCCAAAAAACTGCAATAATTGAATGATTTTCTCACAGAATCGAACAAATATTGCACAAATATTGGATGATCTTTTTTCATAGGGAATCCTCACATCTCCACTACTTGAGAATGACATTTGGACATAATCAATACTTAGAGATCACGTTATCATTCTACGCAATCGTTACTATCACTTTGTGTCTATTTATTTAAAATTAAAATAAACAACAATAAATGTATCGAAAATAAATCATAAACGAAATAACATAATGAAAAAATTAACAATATTGCTTTGATTTGTATATACCAATAAAACCAAAACTAAATTAGGGGATATGCAAAAATCCGAGTTGCTTCCTTGCTTTTGTTTAGCACGTTTATGTATACTGTTTACCTTTTGAATTTATTTTATTTTTTTTAACAATTTTTTTGAACTTGAACAGTTAAAAAAAAAATTATTATTTTAACAGTATTTAAACTGAATAATCAAAAAAAATTTTTTTAACAGCTTTTTAAACCGAATAGTTAAAAAAAAAAATTTTTTTTTTTTTAACAAGAACAATTAAAAAAAAAAAATGATTTGATTTTTAATTTTTTTTTTTAATTGGTTTTTTAAACCAAATGATTGAAAAATTATTTTTAAGTTTTTTAAACTGAACAGGTAATTATGGAATGATTATAGGCCTGTTCATGTCTGAGGTTGAGGTTGGTTAAGGTTTAGCTTGACTGGCCTAATCTGCTTACATTTGTTTACATCACCTAACCTCTTAGCTTAGATCTTTTAGGGAGAATATTTCTCGCCAATAGGACTGCTATTTTGCATATGACCAAAATTCATAACCGACCGGACATGAACAGACCTTACAGTATGATTACGGTATTTCAGTGTTCGGCAAATGACTTGAAATGACAAATGATTCAAATGACAAATACAAATGACCTGAGTCATAATGTAATGTTGGCCGGTACTATGGTTCTGGCCTGCACTATGGTTTTATTTTTATTTTTTATTTTTGATTGAATCACATGATAAGAATATTAACCAATCAAAATCAAATGACTGAAATGACCAAATGACAAAGGATCATGAATAATGACAAATGATTAGCTAAATCATTTGAATGGTTAAATGACCAGGTCATTTCCAAACACTGCGGTATTTAGGGAAGTGACGTAAAAATAATCGTAGGATACAAAATACAAAATAATATGAGAAAAAAATTTTGTGTAATGACTAATTATCCGTCAATTTGCATGATCAAAATATTGTATCATTTGCATGTTTTCTTTTAATTTCAACCATTACTTGTGCTAAACTAACTGTTGAAATGGCCTATTATTTTCGTAGGAATGTTTTATCGTCTCGTCTTGCTACTTATCAAGTCATGTTCCTTCAATCACAAAAAGTTGCATTAAGATATTCAAACCATAATTTATTTCATTCGTCACTTTCAAAATCTTTCACAAATACCGCAATTCATTCCTCTCCTCATAACATCCCTTCCAAAGAGTCTTCTTCATCTCCCAACCTGAATAAAAACTTGGTCAAATTCAGTAAGGGTCCTGCAAAACGGCTTCCGGTATGAAATTTTCTTTGCTTGTTACTCATTATTTAGCCAGATTTCTTAGCATCTTTTCATTTATAGGTCTCTATACTTGTGAATTTAGTCATTGCTGGTCTTGTATCGGTAGATCTTCTATATGCTTGGCTTCTAAACAAATACAATGAACATCTTGTCAATAACACAGTAGAAAAAGGGACTCAACCTGAAATTTATATTTCAGATGATCAATTGTTTCCTCGACCTTTAGTTGTAGATCGTCTTAAAAAAATTTTTCAACCGGATAGAGATCAATCATTTTATCATGTGGTTTGTGGAGAATACGGTACTGGGAAAACCATATTGACCAAAATGGCATCAAGAGAAGTAGGGCAAGGTGTCATATATGTTGAAATTCCTTCAGATCCTTCTGATCATGGTATGGAAGGCTTTGGTAAAGTATTTGGAGAATCCCTTAACTTTAAATTTGAAGAACATATTTCTTTTACAGCACTGCTTATGAAGAGAATATTAGGTTATAATGGTAAGTTAATCATTATTACCATTTACATCTGAAACTTTTAATCCTAATGTTTCTTTTTATAAATAAAGTTGATGAGCAATCCAAGTGGAGAAAAGCTTTAAAAGCCTTTAAGAATGCTAGTGCAGTGTACAAAGCAAAGCACAATAAACTTCCAGTCATCATTTATGACAATACCAGTGGATTAGTTGATGCAGACCCTAAAATTCTTGATACTCTTCAAGAAGATGCTAAATGGAGTGCAGATAACCGAAAATACATTGCAATATTTGTCAACAATGAAGATTCGGTTTCTAGTAGGATGAGATGTAAGTGTTGACATTTTATGTATTCCTGAAAATAGTATTACTTACAATATGTAACTTATATTTTAGCTCGCCGGAGTGCTTGGTCACGTGCAGACATATCAGTTATAGAAATAGGTGATCTTAGTGAGGATGAATCTATAGATTATCTAGTTAATAAGCGCAAGATAAAAAAGGAAGAAGCAATAATATTATATGATTTTGTTGGCGGTTGTATTATTGATTTAAAATTTGTAGCGGATAAATTTCTAGCTGGGCAAAAAATCGAAGGTAAAAATTATTCTTGCTATTTTATCAATCAAATTTACACAACTCTGCTTTATATTAAATTTTCATTTCCTTGCAGTCATTAAACAGCAAATCTTAATTGAAATTACGAAGAGATTTTGGTCGGCAAAACTCCTTCAAAATCAAACACATCATAAAGCAGGAAAAAGTGCAATTGATGTTTTGTTGAAATCTAAAGAAATTGACGCTAATGTATTTAAAAGATTTTTCAAAGATGGGGAGAAATATAATGAAGTTTTAAAAGCTAAAGTGTTTGCATATAATCCATCAAGAAATACCGTGACTTTTCGATCAAAATTAATAGAAGCTTATATTAAAGAAAATCCTAATATGTTTCAATAGTCGAATGAAGAATTATCGGATAAATTTCATATAATCAATAATGTTCATTTTATTTGTAATTAACATAATTAACGGTTAATAAAATATATAATCTTTATGCTTGAAACTTAGATCGTATTATCTGTTATCTGTTATATAAACAAAATAATAAATTCTATATTGAGTATGTATTGTTTTTAGTTATTTTTGAAAATTTCAATGCAAATTTAGTATTAAAGTATACTATAAGTGTTAATTTAAATAACAAACTATTTATGAAATTAAATCACTTTATTATTGTAATAATTTACATCAATATTGATAGTAATCTAACGTAGGGTAGAATTTTCAAATGCAGGATGAAAGATCAGATTAAATGATAAAATGTTGTATCTAATAATTTCTAAAACATTATGATTAAATTCAAATTATTATGAACTTTTATCTGATCACTCCATGCAAATTGTGGTTGACATAATACTCAAAAAGCGCTAGAAATATGTTTTAACTAATTTTTGTAACCATTATAATAAAATAACATTGGAAATTTTTTCATAGGTATCATAATGAATTGCGAGAGTACTTGAAAAGCAAATCGAGCAACATATTTTATTACATTTTTATTTTGGTAAAATCACCAATAAAAAAATATTATTTGCAGTTAAATCATTTGTTAACGCAAAAAAAACAAGAAAGGTTTCTTAATTGGCTTTGATGGAAAAAACCAAAAAACGTAATGATCACTAATATTGATAAATTTCATCTCAAATATGTTTCTTTCTTGCGTAAATCCCTTTAAATGTTAATGGCAATTTGAATTGATATAGAATAATAAAGGATATTATAATTACGAAAATAATTAAAAAAAAAATATAACAATCTATCATACAAAGTAGAGCTGCGACCCGTTACCCGTTTACTCGGGTACAATCCGGATATACCCGGATATTTGTGAATATCCGAGTCAGAGAATTGCAAACGGGTAAAAACGGGTAATATCCGTTTTGTACCCGTTTTATATTTATAAGGTTTGATCCGGATATGGATCCGAGTAATTTAATTTAAAAATGCAAAATTTATTGCTAAGTATAATAAATATGATTAAATGAACTCGTGCAGATATTAATTTTGGTTTAGATGATCTTGAAAATACAGATTATAACAATGAAAATACACTTTTTGAAGCTTTATGGAATGAGAGCGACAGTGCAGACAATATTGATGAAATTGAATATAAATTCTATTTTTTTATACTGATACAAATGGCCGCATCATATACCGTGGAAAATTGTGGAATTCTAAATATTTCCAGTATTTTCCAGACACCATGTAACGAAACGCGTGGTATAGTCGACATAGATCTAAGGTAATATATGTGGATCCATGTAGGGATGTGGGAATGTGTAGAATTCCACGTATTTCCAAACTAACCCATGTGGAATTACATGGTCCGATCCACCTAAAAATTTCCTGATGATGTCGTGAAAAAAAAAGAAACAAATTGATGTATCAAGCCCATTTGATCTAACGGGAGTTGAAATAAAAGTGAGAAAAATATTATATAGGACCATTAAGTATTATTGGTCAGTTCGGGAGAATGTAAGCCTAATACAATATTTTTCGAAGGTTTCTTGATTTCAGCTTTTAATAACTTTATTCTTTTATTACATTAATTACAGGGTGGTCTCATGGCAAGCCTATTAGATCCAAGAAAGAAAAATCTTTCTTTTGCAATGCAAGAAGCAATTAAAACGGTGCATGAATTATTACATAAAGAGTGTGAAATAATAAAGTTACAAAGATCATTAGAAAAAAACTTGAATAAAATGTGCAAGAGAAGGAATTTGATGAGTTTGTTCAAGAAGATAGTGATAATTGTACTATTGATCTGAACTTAACAAAATGAATTGAGTTACACTTTTATTAAAATAGGTGGTAGCGAACTAGACTTACTAGAAATTAAATTATTTTGCTTTATGAAAGCTACACAGCTATAAAATTCATATTATATTTTATAACTTGTATTTCTTCAAATTATGATGATAAAAATTAAATTTTATAAATCCATAAATGCTATAAAAAAAATTTTTATCCGAGTATACCCGGATATTACTCGGGTCAGATATGGTAAAGTGCTAAACGGGTAAAAACGGGTAATACCCGTTAAGGATTCGGATAATCTTTTTTTTTGTTCAGGTACGATCCGGATACCGAAATTCTGACGGGTCGCAGCTCTAATACAAAGAACATAAAAATTTGACATCGAATGATCAAAATAATTTTAGAATCCTTTAGTATAATATTATTACATTTTGATATTAAATTGTATTCTTTAAATAATCATTTCCATAGAACATTGCTAATCGTATCTAAATTGAAAGTTACCCTAAAACGACCTATTTAGCCAATTTATAACTTTTAAAAGCATATTAATGACGGGAAATGATATGTATAGGCGTAGATACTGTATGTTATGTGTGGGAAAATTTATTTGAGTGAAGAAAGAAGATGAGTCCCGATAAATAGAAACAAGTTAGATATAGAATATAGAAATTTATATAAAGCCTGAAAATAACCAGAGCCCAGGATCCACATACTCCTTCACTCTTTGATATTCAGTTTCAATTAATATAAATTCCTGCTCGAGTTCTATCTTTCTATAAATTAGCATATTCAAATTTAAAATTATTTCGCAAATATTTGCAAGTTTGGTTTGGTTATTTATGCATGAGAAGTGATTACAATGGAAACCAATGTATATTAAAATCTTGTATGATTAAAAATGTACGATTATGAAACATTTTACATGAAATTATTTTTACTTACAAATTCCAGATAGGTGACGCTCCATTGCACGTAATGGTAGTTGATGACGTGATTACCAATTTTTCTAATCAGATCATATCCTAAAATAAATCCTATTGCTTTCATGACTTCGATAGAATCATATTAATTCCTCAGATATGCAAGGTGAACCACTCTGGAATAAAGAAGATGAAGATCGTTGGAACAAAGACCGAATGTTAACCAATTATATTCTAACTGAACAACTGAAAATTCATTATCTATGAAATATTTAAGTATGATATTATTAAGTCAGATAAAATACATATTTCTAAAGGAAATAAATCTCCATTAAGCAAGCTTTCTTGATTTGTATTTCTCTAACATACCTATTAATAATCAATATGCGTGTACCCGTTATTCTGATTTCTGAAGATGTCGTCAAATTTACCTTCGAATTCTTTGCATCCTTTTAAAATTATATAATTAAACAAATCAATAATTTTAGACCAACATGCGAACTCTCAGCACATATCACTAGTTTTGTTAAATAAAGATAAGGAAGAATATGATTTTTAAATATTCTTCGTCATCTTCTCTGCTCAAATCTCCAATAACATACGAGATTATAGGATATTTAAAATTAAATACGGATTAAACATTTAAATTACTACTGAATATGATTACAAAACAAACTTATGCCTACAATCCATTTCAAAAAGAATGAATCAGAAGAGGCAAACACAATGTGAAATCGATTTTCTTCTTTTGTATTTAACACCATTCAGTTCAGGATTGATTGAGAATCAATCATATTGGGTTTTTGAGCTTTATGTGTCATAGGTTCCATATTCTTTTCTTAGGAAGTAAACGTACTATATGATTCTAAAAAAAAAAAAAAATTTCTAATTATAAATCGCACAAATGGTATTAAATTTAGAAGTACATACGTAAAATCATCACTGTCTAATTAATCTCCCATAATAATACACCGACAGTCCAACACTAAATAGTATATCACCCATTTCATCTGTTAATTTGTAGGGAATGACACTAAATTTTCGGTTAAAAGTATCTTCAATCTCCAATTCAATCTTATTTTGAAAACCAATATATTATTGGTGTGCTATCAATAAATTTTCAATATTTTAATACTTCATACCAGCAGATGCCACTTAAACAAATTGTAATAATTTTGCAATAGTTACCAGATCACTATGCACAATTCTTTTGTCACGTAAATATGAAATGGCACTACAAGCCGATAAGCAATATTTAATTCAGTTATCATTTCAAGTAATATTATCGAAATATTTTTTTAAATATTTTCGAAGCGTATTCCATTACAAATGAGCAAACAATAAAAAATGTTGATACTTGGTTAATCTAAAAAAACGAATAATGCTGTTGTGAAAACCAACTTCGCGTTGAAGTTTAAATAATTTAAATTTAAGATTAATGCGTAGAAAGAATAACTAATCATATTAAGACTTAAAATGTATATACAATAAACATAGTCACTCCGCGATCTCTTTAATTGTAGCATCATTATAAAAGTATTTCAAGGCTAAATATTTTACCCGAACTTTCCCAACTTGCGTAAATAATGTGTAGTTAGCAGAAAAACTCAGCTGAAGACGCAGCAAATTTTTGGTTAACAACACCCAGCCGAAAAAAATCCATGTTGAACTTGAATATTTTGTTCATTTATCTACTACTATTTAGTAGTATTTACCGCTAGATATTTTCAGCAATTATTATTTTAAAAAAGTGTACTTATATCAAATAGTAAATTAAAGGAACCTTTATCACTATAATTCTTAGTAAAAATAAATATTAGTCATTATACATCATCTTTTTTAAAAATATGAAATTTAAACCGTAGTATTGTTGCAGGTTTGTTCTATATATTTATTCAATTAACGTTTCAGATATTACAGCAATAATAGATTATTAGTATATGGAACATCTCAAATTCCGGATAAAATGATTATACTAGTATGGTTCTTGTTTATGTAAGAGGTGGTAATTTTAATTATTGAGAATAATTAAATAAATTGAAAAACTTGATATAGTATTTGCACGAAGGTTTTTAATTTTAAATTAAACAATATGATCGACATACAAATGTGCACATGTATGATTGTTTATGTAACACAAGGTAACGGTAAATACTAAATATATATGACGGTATCGCAAAAAAAAAAATCTTTTGCCAGTTAAAAAACTAAAACCATACCAAAACTTCAGAAACAAAGTAATTATTGCCTAGTTTTCCCAGAGTCGAGTAATTGTCATTCAGTATTGCAATACGACGTATTTAAGTCATATGATATTTTTATCATGTGATTGTGAAACTTTTATTCTTTATTCAATTTCGTATTAACTTTGTTTCGCCTTTTATACTTCATTATTCTATAAAAGTCTTATGGATTCACTAATTAAGAAACTAACGCTAAATAAGAAATGCAGAGAATGTAAATTTAAATGTAACGCAATACATTTTCAACAAAATTTCAAAAATTGGACCAGTGGTAATAAATATATTGATAAATTTATTCAAGATACTCAGTTATCAGTACATCATAATACAATAGAAATATTAGAATGGATACCTTATGATAGGCTTAATAATATTAAGTATTCTGCAGAAAGTAGAATGTACGGAGCAAATTGGATTGATGGATCTATCAATGAATGGGACGAATATAGTCAAAATTGGAAAAGATTGGACCAAAATATGTTTGTTACTTTGAAAAGATTATATAATCCTAAAAACATTAAATTAGAATTCATGAATGAGGTATAATCATAATTAATTTATTATTAAATTATGAAGAAATTAAATTATGAAGAAATTTAGTTTTATTAATAAATTTATTATATTTATAGATTAATAGGCCATATGGAATAACTCAAGATCCACAAACAAAAAATTATATTATGGTTTTGAATAATAAGTGTAAAAAATGTAACTCCATATGTAATGTAATACATTTTCAACGAAATTTTAAAAATTGGACTAGTGATAACGATTATATTGATAAACTTATCCAAGATACCCAGTTATCAGCCCATTTTGATACAAAAGAAGTATTAGAATGGATTCCTTATGATAGGTTTAAAAATATTACGCATCCTAAGTATTCTGCAGAAGGGAAAGCAAATTGGATTGATGGGTATATCTATGAATGGGATGATTGTAGTCAAAATTGGAAAAGATATAATCAAAATATGTTTGTTACTTTGAAAAGATTATATGATATAGAAAACATTGAATTAGAATTTATGAATGAGGTATAATTATTAAATTATTATTAAATTTTGAAGCAATTTAGCTTTATGATCTAAATTTATTATATTTGTAGATTAATAGGTTATATGGAATAACTCGAGATTTACAAACAAAAAATTATATGATGGTTTTGAATAATAAATGTAAAAAATGTGATTATATATGTAATGCAATACACTTTCAACAAAGTTTTGGAAGTTGGACTAGTGGTAATGATAATATTGACAAACTTATTCAAAATACTCAACTATCAGCCCATGGCAATGATAAAGAAATACTAGAATGGATACCTTATAATAGGTTTAATAATATTAAGTATTCTGCAAAAGAAAAAGTATACAGTGCAAATTGGATTGATGGATACATTTATGAACGAGGTAAATATAGTCAAAATTGGAAAAGGTGTAATCAAAATATGTTTATTACTTTGAAAAGATTATACGATCCAAAAAACATTAAATTAGAATTTATTAATAAGGTATAATCATTAGTTTATTGTTTAAATTTTAAAAACAATTTAAGTTTATTAACTAAATTTATTATAATTGTAGATTAATAGGTCATATGGAATAACTCAAAATCCACAGACAAAACATTATATGATGGTTTTTGGTATTAATAATTGCAAAAAATGTAATAATATATGTAATGCAATACACTTTCAACAAAATTTTGAATATTGGACCAGTGGTAATGATGATATTAACAAATTTATTCAAAATGCTCAGTTGTCAGCCCATGATGATATGAAAGAAGTATTAGAATGGATACCTTATGATAGGGTTGATAATATTAGATATATTGAAGAAATTGGAATATATAGAGCACATTGGATTGATGGATGTATTGACAAATGGGATGATGAAAACCAAAATTGGAAAAGATTTAACCAAAATATGGTTGTTACTTTGAAAAGATTATGTGATCCAAAAAACATTAAATTAGAATTTATTAATGAGGTATATAATTAGTTTATTGTTTAAATTTTGAAATAATTTAAGATGATTAGCTAAATTTGTTATAATTGTAGATTAATGGGTCATATGGAATAACTCAAGATCCAAAGACAAAACATTATATGATGGTTTTGAGTTGCTTAGGCTATAATAATATATTTAATGCAATACACTTTCAAGAAAATTTTGAATACTGGACTAGTGGTAATGATGATATTAACAAGTTTATTCAAGATACTCAGTTGTCAGCTTATAATGATATGAAAGAAGTATTAGAATGGATACCTTATGATAAGTTTAATAATATTAAATATTCTGCAGAAAGGAAAGCATATAGAGCAAACTGGATTGACGGATTTATCAATGAATGGGACGAATTTAGTCAAAGTTGGAAAAGATTGGATCAAAATATGTTTGTTACTTTGAAAAGATTAAATAATTCAAAAAATATTAAATTAGAATTTATTAATGAGGTATAATAACTAATTTATTATTAAATTTTGAACCATTTTAATTTTATTAACTAAATTTATTATATTTGTAGATTAATAGGCCATATGGAATAACTCAAGATCCACAAACAAAAAATTACATGATGGTTTTGAGTGACAAATGCAAAAAATGTGATTATATATGTAATGCAATGCACTTTCAACAAAATTTTGAATATTGGAGTAGTGGTAATGATAATATTAACAAATTTATTCAAAATATTCAGTTGTCAGCCCATAATGATACAAAAGAAGTATTAGAATGGATACCTTATGATAAGTTTAATAATATTAAGTATTCTGCAGAAAAGAAAGTATATAGAGCAAACTGGATTGACGGATTTATCAGTGAATGGGGTGAATTTAGTCAAAGTTGGGAAAGATTGGATCAAAATATGTTTGTTACTTTGAAAAGATTAAATAATTCAAAAAATATTAAATTAGAATTTATTAATGAGGTATAATAACTAATTTATTATTAAATTTTGAAACATTTTAATTTTATTAGCTAAATTTATTATATTTGTAGATTAATAGGCCATATGGAATAACTCAAGATCCAGAAACAAAAATATATATGATGGTTTTGAGTGACAAATGCAAAAAATGTAATCATACATGTAATACAATGCATTTTCAACAAAATTTTGAAAGTTGGTCTAGTGGTAATGATGATATTGATGAATTTATTCAAAATACTCAGTTGTCAGCCCATGATGATACAAAAGAAGTATTAGAATGGATACCTTATAATAGATTTAATAATATTACGTATTTTGCAGGAAAAAAAGTATATAAAGCAAATTGGATTGATGGAAATATATTGCATTGGAATGATGAAAATCAAAATTGGATAAGATTAGATCAAAATATGTTTGTTACTTTGAAAAGATTAAACGTTTCAGAAAACATTGCATTAAAGTTTATTAATGAGGTATAATAATCGATTTATTGTTAAATTTTGAACATTTTAATTTTATTTATTAAATTTATTTTATTTGTAGATTAATAGCCCATGTGGAATAACTCAAAATCCACAAACAAAAAATTATATGATGGTTTTGAGTGACAAATGCAAAAAATGTAATTATATATGTAATGCAATGCACTTTCAACAAAATTTTGAAAGTTGGACTAGTAGTAATAATGAAATTGACAAATTTATTCAAAATACTCAGTTGTCAGCTCATCTTGATACAAATAAAGTATTAGAATGGATACCTTATGACAGATTTTACGATGTTAATTATATTGCAAGTGGTGGATTTAGCAAGGTATATAAAGCAATTTGGATTGATAAAGATATTCCCGTGGCTTTAAAAATTTTGAATAATTCAAAAAATATCACGTTGGAATTTATGAATGAGGTATCACAATAAATTATTTATCAATCAAAAACTTAAAATTTTATCTATAATTTAACATTTTTATTTTATATTTATATGCAGATTACATTACATAATAGATTTGATAATTCCGAAAATATTAATTATATTGTTAAATTTTATGGAATTACTCAAAATCCAGAAACAAAAGATTATATAATGGTTTTAAAATATGCAGAAGATGGAAGCTTACGAAATTATTTAAATGCAAATTATAATAAGTTAAATTGGAACAAAATGATTAATTACTTATTTAAAATCGCACTTGGGCTTACTTGGATTCATAATAATGGATTTATTCATCGAGATTTTCATAGTGGAAATATATTACTATCCATATTTAGTGTGTTCATAGCTGACATGGGATTATGTAAACCTGCAGATTGTAATACTTATAAAAATGCAAAAAATAATGTATATGGTGTTTTACCTTATGTAGCTCCTGAAATTTTGAGAGGACAAAATTATACCAAAGCTTCAGATATTTATAGTTTTGGTATAATTATGTATGAAATAATTTCTGGATTACCTCCATATCATAATATTAGCCATGATGAAAATTTGGCAATAAATATTTGTAAAGGACTTAGACCAAGGTTTAATACTAAAGTACCTCAATTGATTGTTCAAATGATTAAAAGATGTTTAGACGCTGATTTATTAAATCGACCAAAGGCAGAAGAAATTAAAGATATTTTATACAATTGGCAGTACAACGGAGGCGATAGTCAATCAGCAGAATTGCAAAGACAAATTGAAGAAGCAGACATAATAAATGATAATTTATCAAAAAATAATGTACCTCAAACTAATTTAGGAATATCATACAATACACATTCAGAAGCTATTTATATGAGTAGATTACTTAGTTTTAATAATCTTCCTAAACCAAAAAATTTTGATGATTATTATGAATGTAGTGATAACATAATCAGTATCAAATCTTCAGGTATTGTTTAATTAAAAATATTTAGAGTAATAATTATAAACACTAATAAAAATATTATTTATTAAATAGCATCATTATTACAAATTAATGCATCTCGATTGAATATTGATGATAATAATCTTGAATTACTAAACAATACTGACGAAAATAATGAAAGCTTGGAATATTCAGGTATTAAATAAATACTTATAAGATACTGGGATTAATAAATACTAATAAATTTTATTTTAATAGAATCTTTGCAAATTGACATTTCTCAATTGAATACTGACGAAAATGAAAAATTGTAACTTATAACTGATACTATATGGATAAAAAAATCTGTGTATGATAATTATGTTTGTTAAATAATCCTGCTAAAGAAAATGTGTTTTTTGAAAAGATTAATAGAAAATATTGTTGCTTTTGCAATAAAACATTACTTTAGTAAAGAATACTAATAATGAAAGAACAGGTTTTATTACTAAATTTACTGTAATTCAATCTCAATGTATATATATTTTTTTTAATAGGTTTGAAACTTAACCTTATAAAATTGTTAATAAACATTATCAAAAATCATATCAGAATATTATTACCTATAAATTTTTCTCTTTGGGTATTAGACAACAGTTTATCAGTATACAAGCATATGATCTTATTCTTTGCAAGAGAAGTGACCTACGTAATAAAATCACAAGGATTTTAGGGTCATCCTTAAGCAAAATTTGTAAATAATATGATTATCACATCCCGTAAGATTTTTTGTCATGATTTACTGTTGTGAAAACAAACTTCAATTTAATTATTTAGTTAAAACTTCAACACGAAGATTAATACATAGAAAGAATAACTAATCATATGTTTATTGTATATTACATTTTAAGTTTTAATAACTACCTTGTGAGCGATTTCTTTAATTGTTGGATACCTTATAATAGGTTTAAAAATAATAAATATGTCACAGAAAGGAAAACATGGATTGACAGAAACATTTGGTATTGGGATAGAAAAAATTAAAATTGGGAAAGACATAATTAAAATATGCATTTCTATGAAAAAAATGCATCTGGAATTCATACTGAAATTGTCCAGAAAAATAAGCAGACAATTTCTGGACGTTTGGTAAATCTGGAAAATGTTCCAAAATGTACGTGTTTCTGAATGTTTGAAATATGTTCAGGTTCAAATTAGTCTGGAATTTGTCCAGAATTCTGAACAATCCAATTTTATCCTGGATGATCAGCAGGAATTTACCACTTTCTACACAATTAACCAAAGTTTGAATTAACATTATAGATAGCATTTTTGACTGCTCTTCAATTTTACTTATTATGTCAGGAGGTGGTTTTAATTATCAGTTTTGTGCTTTTTGCATTTTTTTAAAATTTAAATTTTACATTCTTAGAAACATTGTCTAGAATTTGTCCAGAATATTATTATATATGGAATTTGTTTGGTTTATTTTGTCCAGAATTTGTCTGGAATTTTTTCATATCTGAATTTGTTAGGTTTATTTTGTCCAGAATATGTCCAGGATATTTTATGTTTGGAATTTATTGGGTTTATTTGTCCAGACTCCAGAATATGTCCAGAATATTTTATGTCTGGAATTTGTTGGATTATCAATTTCCTGAACATTTTCACAACAATTTTTGAAGCACCTGAACAATTTCCAGATATTTTCATAGACATTTTCTGGACATTCTTTTTTCGTAAGGCATGTAACCTTAAAAAGTTTAAATAATCCAAAAATATTAAATTAGAACTTACAAATAAGGTATGATAATTTACTGTATTATCTATTCAAATTTTGAAATATTATTAATTACTAGTGTATTTTATTTATAGCTTATGGAGGAACCCAAGATCCACAAACAAAAAATTATATCATCATTAAATTTCCAGGCAGTCTGGCAACCATTATTGGATACATGGTCCATTAATTATCTATTGACAGAGCCTCTGCAGGTTGGACGTTACATTATATACATCCATAACTGTTGATTTCTAGAATATGGACGTTCAATAGTCAGTCACGTGATATATATATATTATATATTATATATTGTATATAAATAAATCTGTTGAAAAAATTATGCTTTATGACATCCCAGTAGAATGGTCCCCAGAAACTATCCTCACACACCTCACTACCAGGGACAAGTCGCATTAATGTCTATCAAATCTCAACAGAAGTATTGTACTGTCTGTCTAAAGATAGCTTTCAATGATTTCACTCTTCAAGCGTTCGATGGAGGTAAATGGTGTTATTGACTATACAACCTTGAAGTACGCTGGTTCCCTGGGCAATGAACACTTAAGCAAAGATATAACCGGTCAACGTTCACCGCAAAAGTAGAAGGATTATCAGTATCTGTTACTATAGACCCTATACTTATCCAGGACTACGATAAACGAGATTCTTTTTTTAAGGATCAAGGCTTTAAGGCCTATAAATTTCTCAAGCAAGGTACTGATCGTGTGACAATGTTGGGATACTTCAAAAATTATGAGAATCTAAAGATGGCACTAGAATCCCCTTTGTCTATGAAAGAACTGAGTTCAAATGGCATCGTACAAGCGGTCATCCTCTCAAGAAGAATTCTGGAAAGAATTCGGCAAGGTCATCTCAAAAACACTCCAAAAAGGATAGTGGAGCCCAAGGTTCACCTAAGTCTTCATCAAAGCCAGGTTCATCATGTTCAGTGAAGCGTAACCCTCCGTTAAGAATAAGAATAAGAAGATGAACAATTCAAGCCTGGACAAAGCGGACATCCTAAAGCTTGTTTTGTCACTTTTAAGTTAGATGTTTAGTAGATGTTATTTTTAGTTGTTATTTCCATTTTCTTAGATAGGTGTAGTTTGTTTGTTGTTATTTGACCCTTTTTTTTATTTTTCCTTATATCCTTATTCATTTTATTTTTCCTCACTTAAAGCTAGGATAGTGCTACTAATTATTTTTGCTTTTTCAGGTTTCCTGGCGGAGTGAGAGTGACTGTGTATCACCTTTCCTGGTGTGGTGATTACGCCCTCATATAAAGGTCACGTTACTATCACCGGGATCCCCCTGTCATGGCGACAGTTTATTTCAGAATTTTATATACTTTATCTATAGGATTATTTGAGTATTTCTGTAATATATAGTATCCTCCTGTAAAAATAAAAATAAAAATAAAATCTGTTGAAAAAATTGAAGTTTGTGGACTTTTTCCTGCCAATCACTTGTCCATTTTTTTTAAAGAAAAAATAAAATGCTTTTTTTTACAAAAGAGTATATGAACTTACTCAGAACAAGTCTTTTCCTTTAAAGAACTTATCACCGCGGACTTTCTAGAAGCTCTTACACCACTTATTTTCCTCGTTAACAACAAAAGGTTTCTTCAAAAACCATAACTTACAAACAATAATACCACTCCCTGCTTTTGTATTTACGTGAGGTGGCTACCCAACACTAAAAGAAGAATACAACAGCTTTCACACCTTCTGGTCCAAGTCTTATCTTCAATAAAGTAATATGCCTCTTTCAACTCTTTCTTTACTATATGTGTCTTTATCCAAAACCTTCAATACAAACTCCCCGTTATGGTGAAGCACTTTCATGTGACCAATAGTGATCATCAAGGTTACAATTCAATGTACAAATGGAAATGCTCCAAAACTTTCCTCTTTGAAATTCCAGATCAGCGGATAAATTTGGCATCTTTCCTGAATCCGCTACACAATTTGCCTACCATATACACAAATGATTTTTATTGTCCTACAGACACATACACATTTCAATCCACTTCCAACTACCCCAATAAGAAATTTTACATTTCTACCTTGATTACCCTTTTTTTCTCCTTACAACATATTATCCCTTGAAGGATACAGAACAAATATTTCAACTTAATTAGAAACAAAGTCCATGAGCGTCTTCTAATTATATCCAAATGTTCTCAGCCTCATTCCCAAAATAATCAGGTTACCTGAACTTTTTTTAATTTTTCATATAAAAAATACAGATTCAAATTTGGCATATATGTTCCCTGCCATTTTCAATTTAATGATACACAACATACGTTTTGCACTACTCCTTCACCTAGCTATAGTGATGTCACACTCTACTCTCCCATTACAGGTCACCTCTACGAAGGCAGATTATTATTGCCAAGGATGTGTCCATCACCAGAAACACCTATATAAATTCAAAAAACAAGTATCACTTAACATTCCATCACCTTCATCATCTTCTGAAGTGATGGCATCCTCTTCAACATCATCTCTTTCAAAAGTCAAAAATAATAAACTTTCACACCTACGATCAATCCACAATAAATGGTTTGATAATACCATTAACGCTGTTGTAAGTCACCGTCATGGCATCATATATCAAACAAATACCAACACTTGGACTGTGACTCTTTCAACGGTTCACCTCGCAAATATATATTTTGCAAAAAATATTTTAATCTGGTCCTCATTCCTCTAGATCGATACCAGACTAAAACCCAATGAAAACAAGCCAAACGCAGAGCCTGCTATGATCGAAAGGCTAAAGCAATAACCATGTCGGCTTATCACTCCCACAAATTTCCTGATCATAACAACATTACTCTAACTGCCAAAGTTTCACAGTATTTAAGTCCTTACAACAAAACCTTTTATAAAGTAATCAAACATCTACCTTTATCACGCCTAAGGAGGATCCCAGACGCCTTACCTTACATCCCAATTAGGGAGCACATCATCGCCCAGGACAGACACATTAATCCTCCTGTCAACAAAAAACCCAAAATTCCTAATCAAAATGATCTTAGTAATTTCAATCCTATTTCAGATGAACTCCTAACTGAGGATAGTAAAGACAAATTCGCTGAGATCTTATCCTTCATACCACGTCACCACATACTCATTCAGGCACAATTGAATTTCCCCCTGGATCTCCACGATTGTAGAAATTTGTCAACAAAGGAAAAAAGGAACACAAAAAAAGGCTTTGTTGACAACGTGCTATTGACATTGCCAATGAATAAATTAAGTATAAGCACGCTAAAGAACTTCAACTAATCTATGATCATGACATTAAAAATTTAGACGAATATAAGCAAGTCACGTCTAGAACCAAGCAATTAGTTCTTATGTCAGACACTCTAGACAAACAATTATGCTCTATCACATCTACGTTCGAAAAATGACAACTAGAGCTTGTCAATTCCACTGATTTATTGGACATTGCTGAATGCAATCGCAACAGCTGTACTCACATGCACACCATGTTAAAAAGAAAATTACCAAAAATTTTTCACTCGCCTAGTACAGATAACCAGACAAGAATACCAGGATGACTGTCTCTGATCAAGTTCTGTTACATTCTGGTCTCCCCAATTTTAAATTGCACATTAATAAGCACGTCTCCTCCTTTCACAATCATGTGATGTCTAACAAATGAAATAAACTTATCTGACTGGATTCACCTTACATGATAGTTATTCCAGATAGGACTCCCTCAACTATCACATTGACCTCTTCCTCCCATCTGATCGATTTGGTTAAGAATCTATACTCTGGACGTTTAAATCCTTCCCATAATAACACGGCCAGTTAGAAGCATGTCAAATCTACCCATAACTATGGCGATTGATTCGTCATTGTTATCTTATAATATTTTCACTTTTTTGTTTCTTTCTAAACATTATACCAACAAAAAAATTTTTTTTACAACTTGAAAATAGAGTTATATAACATTCTTCACCTAACAGAATTCACATGAAGCTGGCATCTGCCGGAAAGGATAATTTAGCAACCTATATCTTAGGATTTGTGTATACTCGGTCATAGCTTGTATAACATAACAACACAGGCTGATGTCTGCTGCTGGCAGGGGTTTAGTTTTTACATGATGTAGTTAATAGTTTTATTTTCATAGATTATAGGCTAATTTTTCTACGATTTGTAATTACACGAGTTGGTCTCTAACATTAAATAAATAAATAAATAAATAAATAAAAATCTGTTGAAAAAATTATAGATTATTAAACTAATACAATTTATTATTAAACTTATAAATTAATTTATTTAATTTAATTTAATTTGATTTTACTTACCTGTAGAATCAAATCTAGGATCTCAAATACTTATTTTTCATGATCTAATTACCTAGACTATTTAAACTTTTAATTTGTAATGTATGTGTTTTTGATATATTTAAGCTTAAATTATTAAGTTAATAATAAAAAAAAATATAATTTATTATTCATGGTCAGTTGTCGATCCTTTAGAAATTCTGGTTATAGGACATTATTGTCCAATTACTATCTGAAAAAATAATAATTATACTGATTAATGACTTAATAGTCAATTTACAGTTACCGGACGTATATATCATTAATTTTACGAAAATTTACAATTTTGATCAGGAATAGTCATCGGACTGCTTGATAATTTAGTGATGATGATGGTTCTGAATGATGAATGTAACAATGTAATAAAGTATGTGAAGCAAGATATTTTTTCGTAAAAACTTTACTAATTGGAATCGTAGTAACAATGCATTGATAGACTTATTCAAAATATTCAACTATCTGTTCATTATAATGGTCAACATGAATTATATACAATAGAATGGATACTTTATGATAGATTTAAAAATATTGAATATATTGCAAAAGGTGGATTTGGCAAAGTGTATAAAGCAAATTGGATCGACATGATAACCTCACAAAATCGATTTTCTCAATAATTTTGAAAATGGCGATATGTTGAGTTTTCGTGCACTTAATTTAAATTACCTGTCTCGTTTTCTTGTTATAAAAAAATTATAACCAAAACTTATCTAATTTATATTCTGAATTTTATTAAAACTGGCGATAGGTTCTAAACTAAATTTATAAAAATATCACTTAATATTGTTTGTCTTTAAAATACAATTTAAACTTTTTTAATAAACTATCGTTCTTTTTTTTAAGTAAAAAATATAAATAGACTTTTTTTTCATAACGAGATTCTTTAATTGCATCATAATTTACGATACAAAAATATTTATCAAATTTCAAATTTTTTTTTTAAAAAAAAATGCATTCTTTTTGTTTAAAAAAACGATTTCTGGTTTTGGGAGTCCGTTAAAGCGGGGTAGATTTGGCCGGAATTACGGCACTATTACGGCATTAAGAAATTACGTACATGACATATAACAGGCGTGACATATAAGTTTTTACTAATCGAAAAAATTTTAAGTCTAGAATTACTTAATAAAAATGAAAAAGTAGAGGGTGTACTGCCGGTGACAAATATTTTATTATGATCATGTGATTCTATCCCGCTTTAACGTCCCTACATGAAAGGAAATTTTAAATAGGAAATTCCGAAATCCAAAAAAAATTGCGATTTTCATATTTCAAAAATTTTCAGAATTACGATCTTCATAATTTTATTGGTACCCCATATTAAGTTTTTTTTTATTAATTTTTGAAAATTAAATTTAAAATATTTCTTTATTAGGTATAATTTATATAAAATATAAAAATTATTTGTACGATTCTGCTAAATTTCGTACGTGTACTACCTTTGAGACGTACGAATCATATTGAACTAAATACAATAGTAATTATTTGTTCGTACAACCCGAGTTATAATTATGTGGCTTTCGGCTAAAACTGAAATAAACATTTTCTTTGCAAAAAATTAGCTTTAATATATTTCGTGTTTCAATTAATCTGTTTGTTTAGATTTAGCCGATCATGTAGTTTATTCACAGGAAGATTTTTATAGCTTCCAGATTTTTCTTTTTTTCTTATAAAAAAGTCAACATTTACTTCAGAAAAAAAAAAGAAAAAGAAAAATTAAATTTTAATCTTCATACGTTAAATGGTTTTTTACTCTTCACTATAGCTTTTAAAAAGTGAATATATTTAACATTTCTAACTTAAAGCTATCTATTGTTTACTGCGTCTAATTCCTGTTAAGGTAAAAAAAATTGGATTTTGTTGATTAGGAAAAGAAACTTAAAATTTATTCTTATGCTTTCTTCAATTAAATTATTTAATAAAACATATAAACATTTGTTAAAAATAATAATATCCCGGATGTATCTGGATAAGTATAACAAATATGACAACAAAACGCCAAAAAAAACATTGTAAATTTTCCATTAAGCACATGATTTTCATTATATGTTACACAAACATTTAATACGACAACGTGAACAAAAAATAACAGGTTTAATGTAATTTCTTTAAAGACTCAATACAATATTCTCTCTAGGTTGGCGGTTTAATATTTTAATGCAAGATAATATTTGATGTAGTAGCGTTACACAATAATACAATTGAAAATGAGTGTGTATAATTTTAATTAAGACTAAGAGACTTATTTTTATATACCACGTATTGACACATATTGATATTTATTTATATAATGAATGTAAGGCTAAATATTTGCCCGAACTTTCTAACTTACGCGGAAAACTCATAATGGTGTAGTTAGCCGAAAAATTCAGCCGAGCGCAGTAAATTTTCTGCTAACAACACTCAACCGAAAAAAATCCATGTTGAACTTGAATATTTTGTTCATTTAACTACTACTATTTACGGACAGATATCCATTATTATTTTAAAAGTGTACTTAGCCGTAAATACCAAATAGTAAATTAAAGGAACCTTTATCACTATAATTCTTAGTAAAAATAAATATTAGCCATTATACATCATCTTTTTTAAAAATATGAAATTTAAACCGTAGTATTGTTGCAGGTTTGTTCTATATATTTATTCAATTAACATTTCAGATATTACAGCAATAATAGATTATTAGTATATGGAACATCTCAAATTCCTGATAAAATGATTATACTAGTATGGTTCTTGTTTATGTAAAAGGTGGTAATTTTAATTATTGAGAATAATTAAATAAATTGAAAAACTTGATATAGTATTTGCACGAAGGTTTTTAATTTTAAATTAAACAATATGATCGACATACAAATGTGCACATGTATGATTGTTTATGTAACACAAGGTAACGGTAAATACTAAATATATATGACGGTATCGCAAAAAAAAATCTTTTGCCAGTTAAAAAACTAAATCCATACCAAAATTTCAGAAACAAAGTAATTATTGCCTAGTTTTCCAATTGTCATTCAGTATTGCAATACGACGTATTTAAGTCATATGATATTTTTATCATGTGATTGTGAAACTTTTATTCTTTATTCAATTTCGTATTAACTTTGTTTCGCCTTTTATACTTCATTATTCTATAAAAGTCTTATGGATTCACTAATTAAGAAACTAACACTAAATAAGAAATGCAGAGAATGTAAATTTAAATGTAACGCAATACATTTTCAACAAAATTTCAAAAATTGGACCAGTGGTAATAAATATATTGATAAATTTATTCAAGATACTCAGTTATCAGTACATCATAATACAATAGAAATATTAGAATGGATACCTTATGATAGGCTTAATAATATTAAGTATTCTGCAGAAAGGAGAATGTACGGAGCAAATTGGATTGATGGATCTATCAATGAATGGGACGAATATAGTCAAAATTGGAAAAGATTGGACCAAAATATGTTTGTTACTTTGAAAAGATTATATAATCCTAAAAACATTGAATTAGAATTCATGAATGAGGTATAATCATAATTAAAGTATTATTAGATTATGAAGGAATTTAGCTTTATTAATTAAATTTATTATATTTTTTATAGATTAATAGGCCATATGGAATAACTCAAGATCCACAAACAAAAAATTATATTATGGTTTTGAATAATAAGTGTAAAAAATGTAACTCCATATGTAATGTAATACATTTTCAACGAAATTTTAAAAATTGGACTAGTGATAACGATGATATTGATAAACTTATCCAAGATACCCAGTTGTCAGCCCATTATGATACAAAAGAAGTATTAGAATGGATTCCTTATGATAGGTTTGATAATATTACATATCCTAAGTATTCTGCAGAAGGGAAAGCAAATTGGATTGATGGGTATATTTATGAATGGGATGGTTGTAGTCAAAATTGGAAAAGATATAATCAAAATATGTTTGTTACTTTGAAAAGATTATATGATATAGAAAACATTGAATTAGAATTTATGAATGAGGTATAATTATTAATTTATTATTAAAATTTGAAGCAATTTAGCGTTATAATCTAAATTTATTATATTTATAGATTAATAGGTTATATGGAATAACTCAAGATTTACAAAAAAAAAATTATATAATGGTTTTGAATGATAAATGTAAAAAATGTGATTATATATGTAATGCAATACACTTTCAACAAAGTTTTGGAAGTTGGACTAGTGGCAATGATAATATTGACAAACTTATTCAAAATACTCAACTATCAGCCCATGGCAATGATAAAGTAATACTAGAATGGATACCTTATGATAGGTTTAATAATATTAAGTATTCTGCAAAAGGAAAAGTATGCAGTGCAAATTGGATTGATGGATATATTTATGAATGGAATGAATATAGTCAAAATTGGAAAAGATATAATCAAAATATGTTTATTACTTTGAAAAGATTATACAATCCAAAAAACATTAGATTAGAATTTATTAATGAGGTATAATAATTAGTTTTTTGTTTAAATTTTAAAATAATTTAAGTTTATTAACTAAATTTATTATAATTATAGATTAATAGGTCATATGGAATAACTCAAAATCCACAGACAAAACATTATATGATGGTTTTTGGTAATAATAAATGCAAAAAATGTAATAATATATGTAATGCAATACATTTTCAACAAAATTTTGAATATTGGACTAGTGGTAATGATGATATTAACAAATTTATTCAAAATACTCAGTTGTCAGCCCATGATGATATGAAAGAAGTATTAGAATGGATACCTTATGATAAGTTTAGTAATATTAAGTATTCTGCAAAAGGAAAAGTATATAGAGCAAACTGGATTGACGGATTTATCAGTGAATGGGGCGAATTTAGTCAAAGTTGGGAAAGATTGGATCAAAATATGTTTGTTACTTTGAAAAGATTAAATAATTCAAAAAATATTAAATTAGAATTTATTAATGAGGTATAATAACTAATTTATTATTAAATTTTGAAACATTTTAATTTTATTAACTAAATTTATTATATTTGTAGATTAATAGGCCATATGGAATAACTCAAGATCCAGAAACAAAAATATATATGATGGTTTTGAGTGACAAATGCAAAAAATGTAATCATACATGTAATACAATGCATTTTCAACAAAATTTTGAAAGTTGGTCTAGTGGTAATGATGATATTGATGAATTTATTCAAAATACTCAGTTGTCAGCCCATGATGATACAAAAGAAGTATTAGAATGGATACCTTATAATAGATTTAATAATATTACGTATTTTGCAGGAAAAAAAGTATATAAAGCAAATTGGATTGATGGAAATATATTGCATTGGAATGATGAAAATCAAAATTGGATAAGATTAGATCAAAATATGTTTGTTACTTTGAAAAGATTAAACGTTTCAGAAAACATTGCATTAAAGTTTATTAATGAGGTATAATAATCGATTTATTGTTAAATTTTGAACATTTTAATTTTATTTATTAAATTTATTTTTTTTGTAGATTAATAGCCCATGTGGAATAACTCAAAATCCACAAACAAAAAATTATATGATGGTTTTGAGTGACAAATGCAAAAAATGTAATTATATATGTAATGCAATGCACTTTCAACAAAATTTTGAAGGTTGGACTAGTAGTAATAATGAAATTGACAAATTTATTCAAAATACTCAGTTGTTAGCTCATCTTGATACAAATAAAGTATTAGAATGGATACCTTATGACAGATTTTACGATGTTAATTATATTGCAAGTGGTGGATTTAGCAAGGTATATAAAGCAATTTGGATTGATAAAGATATTCCCGTGGCTTTAAAAATTTTGAATAATTCAAAAAATATCACGTTGGAATTTATGAATGAGGTATCACAATAAATTATTTATCAATCAAAAACTTAAAATTTTATCTTTAACATTTTTATTTTATATTTATATGCAGATTACATTACATAATAGATTTGATAATTCCGAAAATATTAATTATATTGTTAAATTTTATGGAATTACTCAAAATCCAGAAACAAAAGATTATATAATGGTTTTAAAATATGCAGAAGATGGGAGCTTACGAAATTATTTAAATGCAAATTATAATAAGTTAAATTGGAACAAAATGATTAATTACTTATTTAAAATCGCACTTGGGCTTACTTGGATTCATAATAATGGATTTATTCATCGAGATTTTCATAGTGGAAATATATTACTATCCATATTTAGTGTGTTCATAGCTGACATGGGATTATGTAAACCTGCAGATTGTAATACTTATAAAAATGCAAAAAATAATGTATATGGTGTTTTACCTTATGTAGCTCCTGAAATTTTGAGAGGACAAAATTATACCAAAGCTTCAGATATTTATAGTTTTGGTATAATTATGTATGAAATAATTTCTGGATTACCTCCATATCATAATATTAGCCATGATGAAAATTTGGCAATAAATATTTGTAAAGGACTTAGACCAAGGTTTAATACTAAAGTACCTCAATTGATTGTTCAAATGATTAAAAGATGTTTAGACGCTGATTTATTAAATCGACCAAAGGCAGAAGAAATTAAAGATATTTTATACAATTGGCAGTACAACGGAGGCGATAGTCAATCAGCAGAATTGCAAAGACAAATTGAAGAAGCAGACATAATAAATGATAATTTATCAAAAAATAATGTACCTCAAACTAATTTAGGAATATCATACAATACACATTCAGAAGCTATTTATATGAGCAGATTACTTAGTTTTAATAATCTTCCTAAACCAAAAAATTTTGATGATTATTATGAATGTAGTGATAACATAATCAGTATCGAATCTTCAGGTATTGTTTAATTAAAAATATTTAGAGTAATAATTATAAACACTAATAAAAATATTATTTATTAAATAGCATCATTATTACAAATTAATGCATCTCGATTGAATATTGATGATAATAATCTTGAATTACTAAAAAATACTGACGAAAATAATAAAAGCTTGGAATATTCAGGTATTAAATAAATACTTATAAGATACTGGGATTAATAAATACTAATAAATTTTATTTTAATAGAATCTTTGCAAATTGACATTTCTCAATTGAATACTGACGAAAATGAAAAATTGTAATTTATAACTGATACCATAATGGATAAAAAAATCCGTGTATGATAATTATCTATTTACCTTCTTAGTTGCTATAATTAATTTCTATTATTATCTTTATAATTATTTTCAAGAACTTTTTTCTCAACATAAATTCTATTTAAAGTTAGTTTTCTTGTTAAACGAACAAAATTATTATTTAAAGTTTGGTTGAAGGAGAAAGATATAAAAGTGATTGTAATTATTTCTATTCTCTTAACTAAATAAATATCAAATTTAAAATATAACAAAATAGGCTTACTATTTCATAAGTAAAAATTTTCATTTATGACGAAAAAAAAGAAAATATAGTATCCAATCAAGTTCGTAGTAGAATAACAGAATTGATAATGGATAACTAATATCAAAATTTTCAAATTTTTCTTTTAGTTTTCTCGAAATTTTTCAATAACAATGTTCAATTTCCAAATCATATACATGCAATATTAACTATATGTGTGTCAACTTCAGAGCGTAATTTTACCACTTTGGTACTATTTACCATGATAAACCATTGACTTGTACAATTTATTTTACATTTAATATTTAATATCTTGATACAATAAACTAACTTGTTTAAAACTGTTTTTTGCAAATAAGGGCCTAGAGATAAAAAACTAAATAGCACTTTATTATTATTAGGATATAATCTATTCTTGATCATACCATTTTTACGTACTAAGTACCAAACTCGATATTTTCCGCCGTTTTTGTTTACATTTTCTAGAATTCACTACAAGTACAAGGAAATTTCCTGCCGGTTCTAAATCAATATAATCGATTAATTGACTGGTCAAAAACTAATCTGATTAACTCGGATATAAATCTGTGTTTTGATACTACTTTTTTGATTTTTAATTATTTGTAATCATCCGGTCCTACGTCTCCTGCCGTCATTACATGGAATCCGAGATAATTATAAGTAGGTTCCTGGGACGAAACCTAATGAGGGTTGTATTAATTTTAAATAAGACGCCTTGCTATACTATACTGATCATCAGTTCATCAGTTGAATTTGGGAATTGTTCTTAGTAAAAAAGTACATGTTCATTTTTTTTATTTGTTCTCTTTTAATACAATGATCTAAAGATATCGTTACGTATATTCTTATTTAGTAACTAATTTTTAGCAGAAAAATAAATCATGCAATGTTTATTTTTAAGCCACAAAAAAAAAAAGAAAAAATAATCACTCGACTTAGTATAATTATCTAAATTAATAAACACTTAATTTATTCATGTATCTTATAAATTATATATTGACTTAATAAGTATTATCATTATATTCTTTTAGTAGAAATTGTCAAGTGTGATTTCTGTTTTGTATTTCGTATAATTTAATAATAGACAATCATACGAAATCAAGTAGAAATGGTGGAAAGTTTAGAATATAATTATTTATTACTTTGTATGTGACTATGAAAAGTTTAAATAATTTAAGAACTGAAATGTTACATTTGGATTTATGAATGAGATATCATGTAATTATTTATTATTTAATGAAAGCTTAAAATTTAATCTTACTAATAGTTACCTTGCTTTAGATTACATAATAATAAAGGAAATAGGGGCAATGTCTTTATTTGAATTTTGTGGAATAACTCAGGATCCAGTAAGCAAAAGCTATATAATGGTTTTAGATTATGCAGAAGATGAAAGTTTACGGGATTATTTAAATAAAACATATTAGATTGGTATGGGATTATGCAAATTCGCAGATTACAACTCATCAGGAAATGCAAAAAGGTATCTTACCTTATGTAGCTCCTGGAATTTAAGAGAAAATTATACAAAAGCTACTGACATTTATAGTTTTGGTATATTTATGTACGAATGTATTGTGATTAAACATGATAATAAATTGAGGAGGATATTTGATACAAATGGAAATGTGATCAAACATCAGAATTACAGGAACAAATTAAAGAAGCGGGTGAAATAAATGACGACTTTAACTGATTTGGGATTGTCATACAAAACATTCAGACTTGATTATGATAATCTTCCCGACCAATGTACAAACAGATAATATAATAAGTTTAGCATTTTCAGGTATTAATCAAAATTTTTGTTACAGTAAGTAGAGTCTTTACGGATAGATGTTAATCAATTAAATATCGATAAATATGGTAATTATATATATTTGGTACATAATAATATAATGTTCATTATTTCTTTTATTCACCTTTAATGTATTTTTGTGAAGAATTTTTAGGTTAAAATGGAGAAAAAAAAAATTCATCATTTTTTATTACAAGAACTAATTAAACTTATAACATTATTTATCAAAGATTCTTTTACCTTTTTGTCATTATAATTTATAATCCTGTTTATTATTACTAGTTTATTATAACTCATAAAAATTTTACACTTTATTAAGGCATGACTTGAAAGGAAAAAATAACCATTATTCAAATTGATCAAATGGACTGAATCAAAAAAAAAAAATGGATAAGAAAGGTTCAATTAAAGTTTAAATGTAATGACTTTACATTAGATATGTATTATCAATTTTTACTTATTATTTTATTATGCTCTGTAATTTAAAAATTTTCTCATTTGGTAAAAAAAAAAAGATAAGTTTTTTATAAAGTATATTATATATTTGATTTTAATATGATATATGAAGAAAAGCTTAATTTTATTCTCAATGTAAAATATTTTATAAGGAAAATGCACATTTGCTAGATAATTTAGTGGATGTTCAATCATCTGGCCGAAATGATTTTTTTAAATTATACGTGTGCATTTTATTTTACTAAATAGTTCTTACTTTTCAGAAAAGAGCAAGGGTAAGAGAAAGATCAAAAGAAATATCGTAATTTTATGATGATAATAAAATTAGCAAAAGAAAAAAAATAATAATTTAAATTATTCATATTTTGCTTTCTTTTTAAAAATTATAAAGATAAAGTTACAGATTAATTATAATCAGTTAAAATATTCAGTTGAATGGGTCAGTTGATCATATTTTTTTTTATTGTTCTGTCATCATAACGAGTGACTAAAATTTTTTTCGTCTAAAATAAAATATGTAAAAAAGTACTTAGGATAACTGATAAAAGTATCACACATCAAATTATAATTATCATTTTACACTTTAATATCGTAACTCCATAAATCGAACGATGAAACTCATGTTCTTATTCTAGGAAAAAAAACAAACTTTGAATAAACGGCGATATCAAGATACTGAATAGGTTATATAGACAAAACTATATGAGTAACGCACTTCATCTTAGAAGTTTTGTGAAAACGTTGTTGGCGTAGTAATCACGTGACATTGTGGCAAAGTATATAGAGCCGCCTAAGCCAAAGCCATCATAGCCTGTTATTTTTGATATTTCCGATATATTTGATATATCAGTTTTATTTGATTTATTTGATTTAATTGATTTATTTTATTTATTTGATTTATTAGTTTTATTTGATATATTAGATTTATTTGTTATATTTTTAAATATATTTTATTTTGTATAAATATCCTGAAATTTCTTTTTAGTTGAAAGATATCAGAGAGTGTAGTAACAAAGTTGAAATAACAAGTTCATATAATTAATAGATAAACTTTTTTTACCCTATAAACGAACTGTCCCTTTGTGAATAGTGTGTCTTGTTGATGGACTTGAGACATATCTATTGCATCCCTGTCTCTAAGTCATAGTTACCTGATCGACGAACTGACCAGAGTAACAACGTTTAATCGCAAACTTTGTGTATTCTTCGAATTTGCAATAGAATTTCCAGAAGCAATTTTAGTAAGACTCAAAATCACAAGAATTATAACGATGTTAAAAATATTTCCTTAGTCTATTGATGATAGTAATGGTAGTATGTGGCATACGTTAATGTAATATAATAAGACATAAGTAACGTAAATGATGAAAATCATATACGATCTAAAATACAATAGAATAGTAATAATAAAATACGAGTTATTTTATTTTTATAATGGATAATAAAATACGAGTTGTAAAAATAAATAATAAATAAGAATCTAGTGTTATTTAATTATTCATCGCTGTTATCAATTAAATACAACGTAGTATACGTTAAAAGTAAAAAAAAAAAAAATATGGGATAGTTTCTATCGTTATCTTCTTACTACTACTTACAATGTAATTACCAATTAGGTTCTTTTCTTTAATTAATTACTCATTCATTCTGTCCTGTGACATTTGTTTGAATATTAAAAACATTAGTTAAGAATAAATTTTTTTCATATCGTATCTATAATATAACTGAATCAGTACAATAAAAATAACTTTATTTCAATAATAATAGTAAAAAGCAAATCGCAAATATATTTATTGTTACATATTAAATGATAAATAAAGCTAGTTAAACTGACATAAATGTTCTATAAGATAAACAGAGTGTTAAGTGCTTTTAAAAATTAAAATAAATTGTTAAGAATACAGAATATTTTTAACTTTGAATTTCTCAAGTAAAGATTACGATTATTTACTAGAACGGTTGAACCTTTCGCATAGTGAAATAAATCAATATAATTAATTTTCTTAATATATATGTACAAAATAAAAAGAAAATAACATTCATACTTACCCATCAATTTTATAATTCTTGATTCTTCCCATTCGTTCCTCTTCTGCTTTCTTTGCAAGAACTTCTCTTTCTTCTTCTGTCAATGGTTTTGCTATTTTATTTCTAGCATCATGAAATAATAAGCCAGTAATTTTTCCAGCAGTATCCATTTCTATTTCAACACCATCAATATCAGTTTTCTGAATTTTCGTAGGTAACGGATTAACATTAATGAAATTGATCTTTAACGTGTCGGTTTCGTCATAGTAAATTGAGTTCAGAAATTTTGCATTTAATACTCCGTCCACAGTAAACATATTTTTATGGAATAGATCAGAAATTTCATATAAATCAAGTGAAATTATTTCGCGGTTGTGGTTATAAGACACAACAAAACTATCTGTGGCATTGTCGCTAACGTCATAAACACCTGGTGTTACTTTTATAAGATAAATTCCCAAGTCATCAGTGCCTACATAATGACTGAAAATAATTTCAGGCCTAAAATCATGAAATGAAATGTTAAATAATACACAATTACTTGAATATGTTTGTTATAAAATTCAAATAACAAACTTACCAGTCTGAAATTTCAGTCTTGGATTTGGTATTAATAAGCTTGAATTTCTCATAAATGCTTAAAATTTTCTTCTTAGGTTGTCCTTTAATTTCTTTTTTCTTGAGGTAGAATAAAACAAATAAATAAACGAAAAAAAAGGGAAAGAATATCCATAAAGTCTATCTCACCGTAACCGTTTTAGTACTTCTCACGTGAACTTTTATGTCCACGATCTCTTCAGAATACATCTTTATTCCAGTAACGATCGCGATCAGCAACAATATACGTGACTATTATCCAAGGGTTAGTTGTGTGTACTATTACCACACGAACAACTTGATCTCTATCAGGGAATTCTTGTTGAATAACTTGTCTCTTAGAAGTTTTTGCTCTGCAACGTTGTGTTGAAGGATCACTATTAGTGTATGAAAATAGGACGTCTTCGACGTCCGCTGGGGTATAATGATATCTATCTTCGTACGTATGTCGCTTTGCTTCCGGTGACCAATTAAAATTTAAAAATGTTCTTTCTAATACTTCTATCCACTTTTCAGTATTCAAAGTTGACATCAGTTTAGTAAGTTTAGAATTTTCATAAGCAATTATTTATAGACAAATTTCGGAATCCGATGATCTTATGTAATTATGATGAAAATAGATTGATTTTTGAAATGATATTGTCTGCGGTTTTGCGCCGTGCGTCGTGTTGCGTGGCTTTGTCTTTGTGTTTAAACTGTAATTACTCATACGATGAATCAAATGACATACTTTAATTGCTTCACATCATTATGAGTATCGTTTTTCTAGAAAAAATTACCCATGCTTGAGCTATCAAATTTCATTAAATGTACTGGTCAATGAGGCAACGTTATTTGTGAACATGTGAACATGTATATTTCAAATACATGAAAGATTGTTTCTTGATATTATAAAAATAATTACAATAATTTAATAAGATAACGAACTTAAGATAACATATGCAACTCATAATATCTATCGTTTCAATTTCCATCCTATGAACATTACCATAATTTTAAATTAATTCTTAGAATTTCTCCATCCCGTCGTCAGAAGTATTATTTTGTATCTTCAAAGTTTACGTCTGATATATTAAATATTAAATAATATTAAGTTTATTGTTGATTTATCTCGTTTCTAGATTTTACATAACTTGTAGCTCAATATTATCGTGAAATAAAAAACACTAGCATATTACGCCTTTTATAAACTATTCTTTTTATCTTTAATTCAATTTTTAAAAAAAAAAATTTCTTTTTGACCGCTTTTTCCTATTCATTTACTTTTTGAATATTTGTTGCGTCGGTTTATAAAGATAAAATCAAAAATAAACAATTAGATTTTTTATTCAGAAAATTTTGTAAGCATTACTTCTTTTTTTTCTATTTGATAGTTTGGTATAACTGTATAAGAAACGTCAAAAAATTTCTATTTTTTGATTTTCTTTTTTTTTTAAGTTGAAATTTACCAAATTATAATTTCATTCTAGTATTTACAAATTAAGACTTCTTATTTCACGACTAAATTTTCAAGAGAGAAAGGCCTTACATACGATTTACGACTTATAAAGTAATTAGGATTATCAAACATTTCCTTCAAAGAAACCATCTGATATTTCGATCCTTCTTTACAGTGAAAAATTCTTCACGCAAGGAAATCATATCGCGAAAATTAAATCGAGTATTGCGTACAATGTAATTAACAGACTTCACCATTTTTCAAAAGGAAATATAATCATTTATCTGATATAAATATTAATCATGGCACGAAATATACATTCGGGATAATGTTTTATTTTAATTTTATATGATTATTGTTTCCTTTTTGATGATTGATGATAAAGGATTGGCGATACTTGTATATTCCATTGTACTTTTGCCAACGTACAGTACATCATATTATATCAAAATTATAAATTATAAAATTCGATAAATTTAATAATACAACCTTTTTTACAAATTATTGATTGTTAAAGTACGGGTG
The DNA here is from genome assembly GCA_015698045.1 of Rhizophagus clarus. Taxonomy (NCBI): domain Eukaryota; kingdom Fungi; phylum Glomeromycota; class Glomeromycetes; order Glomerales; family Glomeraceae; genus Rhizophagus; species Rhizophagus clarus. The sequence continues at coordinate 250,236 of BLAL01000313.1, read as the reverse complement.
TAGATTATTTGAATTTATGGATGGAAAAAATATAAAATTGAGAAATTAGTGGATAATTTTAAATATTAATTATTTTAATGAGAATGATAGCAATCTCTTACATTAGGAATAAATCTACGATTAAAATCCGCTTTATGATGTAAGGGGAAGAAGTGAGGATATCAAGAAGTCAGAGGCAATATCAAGTATTTGCAAAAAATCTTGAGATAGCTTTATTTTATTTTTTCTTTATAATTATTTATTTTATATAAAGAATAAAATTATAAAATTTATAAATTTGAATACCTTCAAATTTCTTTGTATTTAATCAAAAATGCAAAAATAGTAAACTTATACTAGACTCAATTGACGGTACTCCTAAAGGATGGTGAAAACTTATCAAAATATGAATATTCGAGATGCCCATTTACATTACCTAAGAGTTCTATCTAAAAATCATGGCATCGTTCATGAAAATTGAAAAAACAGATAATAATGAAAATACATATATCATATGTTGCTTTTAAGCCTTTATTATTAGTGTTATTATTATTAATCAATTTTTTAATAGACTCGTATACGATTGAGAAGCAAATATGCATAGTTTTCCAAATAAATATATGCATAGATAGAAAACTTTTATAAATAAGTTATCATGGTCAAGCTGATTATGGAAAATCAAAATATATAGATGTAGTAAATTTCACTATTAAAATGTTGTACAGTATTCTATTTTTTAATTACTCTATTATTTTGGATTATTTATGATTGAATAATATTATTAATTTTTATTACTACTATTTTAGCATCACTTTATTGATTGATAGTAAATAAGGTAATAGGAAATCCGGCGTGATTTAACTCCTTTCTTCGTTCACATGATATAAGCATTTTACAATTACGTCATTGTATTTATTTGTTTGTTGGAATTATCACCTTTCTCTTTTCGTTTCTTAGGGCAGGGACATATATTAGCTAAAGCAAAAATCTTAGGTTACACAATTTTTAAAAAATATGATTGGTTGCACATGACCAAGATATCTTACCTGGGGGTAAGCGCCTATAGTAAAAAAATATTAGCTAATATATGTCACTGCCCTTATTCATTTACTGATATTTCGTTTCTAATACTTCATTTACTTCAGATCATTTAGTTTTTCCAATTTTACAATTAAGGAATATTTTCTATTTGTCTTTTTTATTCGCATTTCTTGTATTTCATTATTCCTTACTAATTTTGTTTTACTTTTACTCTACGCGTTTCGTTTTTTTATCTGACTTTGCCCTTTATCATTTTCTTTTTTTTCCGTATCTCTTCATTTTTTTTTTTGATATTTCTTTCATATTTAACATATTTGTTTTTTTTTTTTAAATTCACTATAGACATATGATTTTATTGCTTAATATTATTGTGCAGCAAAAAATTATCAAATTAAAAAAAAAAATTATCCAATCTAAAATTAGTAAACTAAAATTTAATAATTTAAAATAATCAAAATAAAAAAAAAAAAAGATTTCATATAATAACGCTCAAATTTTGTTTATCTTTGAAAATTATACCTCTGATAATGAGCAGGTTTATTCAAGTTTATTCGTGACATGTGATTAGCGTGTGATTTATTGTCTTACGTCATGTTTTGGTTTTTATATTTGAGTGACAAACAGATAAGATCGACATAAATAGTATTTTCCGTGTAACGATATTTTAAAAAATACACTCCTTAAAATTTAATTAAAATTATAATCCACACAAGGTTATAGAATTATAAGAGTGTTCCCAAGATTTGGAAATAAGGGAATAGTTACTCAGTTCAATATTTCCTACGAAAGCCAGGTATAATTGTCGGTGATGCATTTATGTCACATGACAGTTCATGGGACTAATGTTTGGGGGAAAAATATTTTTTTTCGCGCATATATATTTATTCTATTTACAAAATTTATTTTTTATTCTTAGGAAATTTATTTCGTCTTTAAAAATCTGTTTATCAACCTATTAGAATCTCATGGATTTTATCACAATGAACTCACTAACTGAAAAATCAAATAAGAAATGCATAAAGTGCAAATTCAAATGTAACACAATATTGTTTCAAAAAAATTTCAAAAATTGGACTAGTGCTAATAAATATATTGATAAATTTATTCAAGATACTCAATTATTAGCCCATGATGATATAGGAGAAGTTTTAGAATGGATACCTTATGATAGGTTTGATAATATTGAATATATTGAAAAAATTGGAATATGTAGAGCACATTGGATTGATGGATGTATTGACAAATGGGATGATGAAAACCAAAGTTGGAAAAGATATAATCGAAATATACTTGTTACTTTAAAAGGATTATTACATGACCCAAAAGATATTACATTAGAATTTATGAATGAGGTATTATTTTATAAGATGATCTTAAAATTTTAATTTTTGCTTTTGTACTAACATGTTTTCAATTGTAGATTAAAATAGATTATGAATTTTACGGAATAACTCAAGATCCACAAACAAAAAGTTATATGATGGTTTTGAATGATAAATGTAAGGAATGTAACTACTTATGTAACGCAATACACTTTCAACGAAATTTTGAAAATTGGACTAGTGGTGATGATAATATTGATAAACTTATTCAAAATACTCAATTATCCACCCATGACAATGCAAAGGAAGCATTAGAATGGATACCTTATTACAGGTTTAATAATATTAAATATGTTGAAAAAATTGATGTTTATAGAGCAAATTGGATAGATGGATGTATTGTCAAATGGGATAACGAGAATCAAAATTGGAAAAGATATAATAAAAATGTGGTTGTAATTCTAAAGAATATAAATAGTTCGAATTATTCTTCATTTGCATTTATAAGTGAGGTATAAAACATTTTTTATAATGTTTTAAATTTTGCTATTTTTACTAATATTGAATTATATTTATAGATTACAAGTTCTAAAAAATTACGGAATAACTCAAGATCTACAAACAAAAAATTATATGATGGTTTTGTGTAATGAATGTAAAAAATGTAACTATACTGTATATGCAATGCAATACACTTTCAACGAAATTTCGAAAATTGGACAAGTGGAAATAAATATATTGATAAATTTATTCAAGATACTCAGTTATTAGCCCATCATAATACAAATAAAGCGTTAGAATGGATACCTTATGATAGGTTTAATAATATTAAATATATTAAAAAAATTGGAGTATATATAGTAAATTGGATTGATGGATATATTTTTAAATGGGATGATAAAAATCAAAATTGGAAAAGATCTAACCAAAATATCTTTGTTACTTTAAAAGAATTCAATGTTCCAAAAGATATTACATTAGAATTAATGAATGAGGTATTATTTTATAAGATAATTTTGAAATTTTAATTTTTGTTATTTTTACTAATAATAAGTTATATTTATAGATTAAAAAAGATTATAAATTTTATGGTATAACTCAAGATCCACAAACAAAAAATTATATGATGGTTCTGGATGTCAAGTGCAAAAAATGTAATTATAAATGCAGTACAATACGCTTTCAACAAAATTTTGGAAGCTGGACTAGTGGTAATGATGAAATTGATGGATTTATTCAAGATACTCAGCTATCAGCTCATTATAGTACGAAATCAGCATTAGAATGGATACCATATGATAGATTTTGTAATATTAAATATATTGTAAAAAGGAAATTATATGAAGCAAATTGGATTGATGGATATATAATATATTGGGATAATAAAGACCAAAATTGTGTGAGAAAAAAAAATATGTTGGTAGTTTTGAAAAATTTGAATAATCCAAAAAATGTTACATTAGAACTTATGAATATGGTATAATATATTTATTATTTATTTAAATTTTGAAAAATTAAATTTTACTAATATGTTATATTTATAGCCTAATTATGCTACCTATGGAATAACACAAGATCCGCAAACAAAAAATTATATGATGGTTTTAGAACTAAACAATGAATGCAAAAAATGCAATTTTAAATGTAGCGTAATGCATTTTTACCAAAATTTTGAGAATTGGACTAGTGGTAATGATGATATTGATAAATTTATTCAAGATACTCAGCTATCAGCTCATCATAGTGCAAAAGCAGCATTAGAATGGATACCATATGATAGATTTTGTGATATTAAATATACCGTAGAAAGGAAATTATATAATGCAAATTGGATTGATGGATATATAATATATTGGGATTATAAAAATCACAATTGGGCAAGAAAAGGTCAAAATATATTGGTTTCTTTGAAAAGTTTAAATAATCCAAAAAATATTACATTTGAATTTATGAATGAGGTATTAATGATATTTGAAATTTTAATTTTTACCTTTTTTTTTACTAATATAACATTATATTTGTAGATCAAAATAGATCTAAAAAGGTTAGATCTTCCTAAATATGTTACAATAAAGTTTAGGGATAAGGTATTATTCAATGAAATTTTGAAATTCTAGTTTTTGCTATTTTTGCTAATATATAAATTTGTAGATTGAAATGGATTATGAATTTTATGGAATAACCCAGGATCCACAAACAAAAAATTATATGATTGTATTGAATAATAAATGTAAAAAATGTAATCAAGTATGCGATGCAATACACTTTCAACAAAATTTTGAAAGTTGGACTAGTGGCAATGATAATATTGATAAATTTATTCAAAATACTCAACTATCAACACATTGTAACGTAAGTAGGGCATTAGAATGGATACCTCATGGTAAATTTAATAATATTGAATATATTGCAAAAGGTGGATTTGGTAAAGTATATAAAGCAAACTGGATTGATGGACATATTGACAAATGGAACAATATAAATCAGAATTGGAAAAGACGTGATGAAAATATGTTTGTAGCTTTAAAAAGCTTAGATCATTCAAAAAATATTACATTAAAATTTATGAATGAGGTATGAATAATTTATTACTTAATAAAATTTTCGATTATTTTTATTTATAATAATATTACTTTTTTTTTTCTTTTTATATATAGATGATATTTCACCATAATATCGATTCTAGTGATAACATTGTTAAATTTTATGGAATAACTCAAGATCCACAAACATATAATTATATAATGGTTATGGAATATGCAAATGATGGAAGTTTGCGAGAATATTTAAAAACAAATTTTAATAAATTAAACTGGGAAAGTAAAATTACTTATTTATATGATATTATAACTGGACTAAAATTTATTCATGATAACTATTTGATTCATCGAGATTTGCATATTGGCAATATATTAAAACTTAAATATAAAGTTGCAATAACTGATATGGGATTATGTAAACCTACAATTTCTAATGCACGAAAAAATAATATATATGGTGTTTTGCCCTATATAGCTCCTGAAATTTTACGAGGTCAAACCTATACAAGCGCTGCAGATATTTACAGTTTTGGTATGATTATGTACGAAATAATTTCTGGGTTACCTCCTTTTCATGATGTAGGACATGATAATTATCTAGCAATAAAAATTTGCCGAGGACTTAGACCAAGGTTTAATATTAAAGTACCTCAATTAATTGTTTCTTTAATTAAAAGGTGTTTAGATGCATCTCCATCAAACAGACCAAAAGTAAAAGAAATTAGTAAAATTTTGAGAGAATGGATATATGAACTTAATGAATCATATAAATTTGGTCAAACAGAATTAAAAAGACAAATTAAAGAAGCAGATATAATAAACAATAATTCATCAAATAATCGTATACCTTCAACCAGTTTAGGATTGTCATATGAAACACATTCAGAAGCTGTTTATACAAGTAGACTTCTTGATTTTGATGATCTTCCTGAACCAAAAAATTTAGATGATTATAGTGAACATAACGAAAACATAATTAGTGTTGAATCTTCAGGTATTGTTAAATAAAAAATATTTAGAATAATTTTTTTTTAAAAAAAATGCAAATAGTAACATTATTTATTGAATAGTTTCATTATCTTTACAAATTGATGTGAACAACAATAATAACAATCTCCCTGAACCAAAAAAAGTTGATAATTGTTATAAACAGAATGATAACTTGATTAGCGTTAAATCTTCAGGTATTTGTTTAGTGAAATATTTAAAATAATTAAAATAAAATACTAATGGTCAGGTGTTATTTTTAAATTGTAGCGTCATTATCTATTTCTCAATTGAATATTAATAATGACACATTTTCTGAGCCAAAAAACTCTGATAAACAAAACAATGATGTAACAGGCATGGAATATTCAGGTATTATTTCAACATTCGTAGAATGTGAGCTTACAAAAACTGATAAGTTTTTATTTTATTAATAGAATCTTTGCGAATAGACATTTCTCAATTGAATATTAATGATGATATACTGAAATATTACACAGATATTATTTTTATTATTATTATTTATTTTACGAATATTATTTCTTTAATTTTTAGTTTTCTTGTTGAAATGAACAAAAAACTTCTTAGAGTTAGTCGTATTTTCTTTTTTCTTCTCTTTTTTTTCTTTGCTTTTCAATAGTAATTGAATTGCAATTTTTTTTAATGAGATTAGATTGGAGAGATGTTTATTGAATGAGAAAGATACAGTATATTGTATGAGTAGCATTAAATGGAACTTTAATAAATTGTGATGATTTCTCAACTAAATAAAAACTCGATTTATATTATAAAATGATATAAAATGATTGACTCCCTTCTTTGTATTGTATAAAAATTTCGATGCCATTCTGTTGATATATGAACGATTGATTGTACCACATAAATCATAAACACAATATTATATTAATGGCAACATAGCCTTGTATAATTGTTTAAAAAAATCAAAAACTACGAATTAGATTGGAATTATTTTTGTTCAAAGTTTTGAAGTCTTGTGACACATTAATCATTGGGAATAAGTAACTTGAATATAATGTCGATAGTATAAATAAAATTACTATTACCATTTCAATTAAAAATCGATATAGACGTATAGTAGTTATCGCCACACCGACTTATCAAAAATCCAGGGTGGAAACTAGACCGGGTTCTTTGGAGGATGAATATACCTACTGATGATAATAGAGTGTATGTTGCAAGTCAGCAACTTACGATACGCAATGGAGTCGTTGTTAAAAACGATTATAAATTAAACCATTGACTCTATATACTGTAAATTATATTTTGAAAATTAGTATCTTTTGATTAAATCATCTGGAAATATTCCACCATATTATTTACAAAAATACGCTTATTCTTAATTCCATGTTTACTTTGGGAACAGGGTCAATAGATGGTATTTAGTGGACGATCTGTTAAATCAGTTACAATGACTTCGAATACTTCTAGATCATTAGCTTTTTTCTTGTCGTCTTCTGTTTATACTTCATCTTATATTGATAACTATTAATAGAACTCCCATGAGCAATCTTTCAGAAGGATTATTTTCTTTATCACCGTCGTTCCTATGAACGTTGCCATATTTTTTTTTGAAATAGACTTTTTAATACTGATGTTTAATTTATCCCACAAAAACGCCTAAAGCTATTAAAGAAAAATAATAATGGAGATAAAGATTAGGTCAAACTTCTACCTATCAATATTAATGACTATTTATTATTGATTCTTTCATGCGTAAAAGGAAATTCCATGGCTTAGTAGCATAGCTCTCAAGTACTTCATGTACTACCTACCATCTGAAAGTATTCACTTTGTGTGTTGCGAAACCGGATTGCCATATTTTTCGGTCAAAGCTGTCTTTCACCCATCCTTAATGAGGTGTTACAGTATATTATTATTAAAGCTATATACGTTTTTTTTTATTTCATTTAGATAGGGTTTGGTTTGGAAAATAGCCACTTTATTTATATATTTGCATAGCCTTCGGGCAATCATTAAAATGTATATTTAGTTAATTGAAGTGAAAAAATGACGAATGAAAGAAATTTATGTCTGATATATAAAGTTTATTATTGATTTAAAATGTTAAAATTAAAATACCTACTTGATTTTACGCAACTTTCACATAATTCAATACTTATTAAACAAAAAATGAACCCTTCGTATACTCGCGTATACTCGTCTTCCTCGAAACGCTGTCAGTTATTTTGCAAACAATTAACATCAATTTTTTTTTTTAGAAACACATCGCGAAAATATTGCTCCTTTTATAATAATCCGTTAGTTTTTTTAATATGTAAAAAAATATCTCGGTCAATTAATCGAATAGACCAAATATGCTTATTTCTTTATTATTAATATGAATTTCATTAACTATTGATCTTTCTTTAGAGAAATTATTTATTATTTATTTTTTGTTTACGAAAACTTTATTCTCAAAGAACTTTTTTGTTATAAAAAAGAATACAATGTTTACAACAAATTTTTTCTGAAAGAAAATTCATTCGTTTATTTATTTTTTCCTTGATTTTGAAGATGAAAAGTAAAGGTTTGAAACAATATGTAACACACGTACTGGACAATAAAAATTATCTAATCTCTGAAACAAGTTAGTATCTGATCTAATGAATTTTCGAAACCAAAAAAAAAAAGCTCTCGCATATGTCTCATGCTACAAAAAAATCTCCCCTGCTGTTTTGTCAGTATATATATATATATATATAATTATTTTATGTTACGATCCTTCTGATAATATGTCTCATAATTAAATTCACAAGCCTATGATCGTAATTCTTTATAGTTTATTGGCGTATGGCAAAAACTGAAGATAATTAACGAGTTTCAAATTTTTAGCTGTACGAGGGAAAAAAAATTAGACTGTGCATATCACAAGATTTTATGCAATTGAGTTTATACTTTATATACTATGTAGACTATTTCCGTCATGAATGTTTAAAGGACGCAAAATCCATTTTTTGAAAAATAAACGAAAAGCATACGAGCATTTTATGACCATTCATCCTGATACAAATAACGAAAAATAAGATGTCTTGGCACAAAAAATTCTTGATTTTTGGTCGAAATTAACATTTAATTTCATACGAATGCTTGTTCTTCGATAAATTTATAATAAAAAATTATATTTCGTCAGCTTACATGATTTTTTTTCTCTTGATATTGAAACGATAAAATTAGGCACTCTTGTTACAATTTTTTTCTAGATTATCGGTTATTATTGAAATAAACAATCAAAATTACGTTCAAACGATGATGTGCAGGACCTGGAATCATATCTTCGGTCTCTAATTTGGTATAAAGTACAAGGATATGATCTTTGTTATAATAAATTACTGAGTCAAGACGTTCAAAATTATTAAGTTACCGAATAAAATAGTACATTATTGTAAATATAAATCGTATTTTATTTAATGAGAGCGGTAGAATAATCACATTAAGCATCAAATCACTAAATCCGTTTTATGAGGCGAAGAGAAGCGTAAAGTCAGACAAATATCAAAATAGATACCGTTCAATGTTAAGTTTATTTTCTGTCACATGATTTGAACTATTTATATTACTCATGTGATTGGTGTGTGATTCTTGCATGATGATATGCATTGAGTAACAAATAAATAAATTGCTGATTACGATATGCATAAATCACATGATTTTACTACATGACGTATAAAAAAGAAATGTTTTAGCATGCTCAAATTCAACCTTCTTTTCATATTTTTAAATTTGGGTTACTTTAGTTTTTTGACTCTTTTAACTTTTGCAAACCCTATTTCACCCGTTATATTTTAGATTTGTTTATTAACCTATAAAGTTTTATGGACACATCAATTAAGAAACTAAAACTAAATGAGAAATGTATAAAATGTAAATTTAAATGTAACGCAATATTGTTTCAAAATAATTTCAAAAATTGGACCAGTGGTAATAAATGTATTGATAAATTCATTCAAGATACTCAATTGTCAGCTCATGATGATGCAAAAGAAGCATTAGAGTGGATACCTTATGGTAGGTTTAACAATATTAAATATATTGAAAAAATTGGAGTATATAGAGCAAATTGGATTAATGGATGTATTGACAAATGGGATAATATGAATAAAAATTGGAAAAGACATAATATAAACATGGTTATAATTCTGAAGAGTTTAAATAATTCAGATGATTTTTCATTGGAATTTATAAATGAGGTATAAAACTTTTCATGATATTTTGATATTTTAGTTTTTGCTATTTTTACTGCTAAAATAAAATTTATTTATAGATTAAAATAGATTATAAATTTTACGGAATAACTCAAAATCCACAAACAAAAAGGTATATGATGGTTTTGAATGGTAAATGTAAGGAATGTAACTATGTATGTAATGCAATACACTTTCAACAAAATTTTGAAAATTGGACTAGTGGTGATGATAATATTGATAAACTTATTCAATATACTCAATTACTAGCTCATATTGATGCAAAAAAAGCATTAAAATGGATACCTTATGATAGGTTCAATAATATTAAATATATCGAAAAAATTGGAGTATATAGAGCAAATTGGATTGATGGATGTATTGATAAATGGGATAATATGAATGAAAATCGGAAAAGACATAATATAAACATGGTTGTAGTTCTAAAGGGTTTAAATAATTTAGATGATTTTTCATTAGAATTTATAAATGAGGTATAAAACTTTTCATGATATTTTAATTTTTGTTATTTTTACTGCTAAAATAAAATTTTATTTATAGATTAAAGTAGATTATAAATTTTACGGAATAACCCAAAATCCACAAACAAAAAGGTATATGATGGTTTTGAATGGTAAATGTAAGGAATGTAACTATGTATGTAATGCAATACACTTTCAACAAAATTTTGAAAATTGGACTAGTGGTGATGATAATATTGATAAACTTATTCAATATACTCAATTACTAGCTCATATTGATGCAAAAAAAGCATTAAAATGGATACCTTATGATAGGTTCAATAATATTAAATATATCGAAAAAATTGGAGTATATAGAGCAAATTGGATTGATGGATGTATTGATAAATGGGATAATATGAATGAAAATCGGAAAAGACATAATATAAACATGGTTGTAGTTCTAAAGGGTTTAAATAATTTAGATGATTTTTCATTAGAATTTATAAATGAGGTATGAAACTTTTCATGATATTTTAATTTTTGTTATTTTTGCAGTTAAAATAAAATTTATTTATAGATTAAAAAAGATTTTGAATTATATGGAATAACTCAAGATATACAGGCAAAAAATTATATGATGGTTTTGAATAGTACTTGTGATGCTACGTATTTTAAGCTGGATTTCGAAAATTGGACTAGCGATAATGAAACTATTTATAAACCTATTCAAGATACTCAATTACTTGCTCATGTTGATGCACTAGAATGGATACCTTATAAGAGGTTTAATAATATTAAATATATTGAAGAAAATGGAGTATATAGAGCAAATTGGATTGATGGATGTATTGACAAATGGGATAATGTGAATGAAAATTGGGAAAGACATAATATAAACATGGTTGTAATACTGAAGAATTTAAATAATTCAAATAATTTTTCATTGGAATTTATAAATGAGGTATAAAATTTTTCATGATATTTTAATTTTTGCTATTTTTACTGCTAAAATAGCTAAAATAAAATTTATTTATAGATTAGGAAAGATTTTGAATTATGCGGAATAGCTCAAGATATACAGGCAAAAAATTATATGATGGTTTTGAATGGTATATGTGATGCTACGTATTTTAAGCTGAATTTCAAAAATTGGACTAGCAGTAATGAAACTAGTTTTGATAAACCTATTCAAAGTACTCAATTACTAGCTCATGTTGATGCACTAGAATGGTTACCTTATGGTAGGTTTAATAATATTAAATATATTGAAAAAATTGGAGTATATAGAGAAAATTGGTATATTGACAAATGGGATAATATGAATAAAAATTGTGAAAGTCATGATATAAACATGGTTGTTATTCAGAAGAATTTAAACAATTCAAATAATTTTTCATTGAAATTTGTAAATGAGGTATAAAACTTTTCATGATATTTTAATTTTTGCTATTTTTACTGCTAAAATAAAATTTATTTATAGATTAAAAAAGATTTTGAATTATTTGGAATAACTCAAGATATACAAATAAAAAATTATATGATGGTTTTGAATAGTACATGTAATGTTCCGTATTTTAAGCTGAATTTCAAAAATTGGACTAGCGGCAATGATAATATTGATAAACTTATTCAACATACTCAATTACTAGCTCATATTGATGCAAGAGAAGCATTAGAATGGATACCTTATGATAGGTTTAACGATATTAAATATATTGAAAAAATTGGAGTATATAGAGCAAATTGGATTGATGGATGTATTGACAAATGGGATAATATGAATAAAAATTGGAAAAGACATAATATAAACATGGTTGTAGTTCTAAAGGGTTTAAATAATTCAGATGATTTTTCATTAGAATTTATAAATGAGGTATAAAACTTTTCATGATATTTTAATTTTTGTTATTTTTACTGCTAAAATAAAATTTTATTTATAGATTAAAATAGATTATAAATTTTACGGAATAACTCAAAATCCACAAACAAAAAGTTATATGATGGTTTTGAATGGTAAATGTAAGGAATGTAACTATGTATGTAATACAATACACTTTCAACAAAATTTTGAAAATTGGACTAGTGGTGATGATAATATTGATAAACTTATTCAATATACTCAATTAATAGCTCATATTGATGCAAAAAAAGCATTAAAATGGATACCTTATGATAGGTTCAATAATATTAAATATATTGAAAAAATTGGAGTATATAGAGCAAATTGGATTGATGGATGTATTGACAAATGGGATAATATGAATGAAAATCGGAAAAGACATAATATAAACATGGTTGTAGTTCTAAAGTATTTAAATAATTTAGATGATTTTTCATTAGAATTTATAAATAAGGTATAAAACTTTTCATGATATTTTAATTTTTGCTATTTTTACAGCTAAAATAAAATTTTATTTATAGATTAAAAAAGATTTTGAATTATACGGAATAACTCAAGACACACAAGTAAAAAATTATATGATGGTTTTGAACTATTCATGTAATGCTCCGTATTTTAAGCTGAATTTCAAAAATTGGACTAGGGGTAATGGTAATATTGATAAACTTATTCAAGATACTCAATTACTAGTCCATGATGATGCAAAAGAAGCATTAGAATGGATACCTTATAATAGGCTTAATAATATTAAATATATTGAAGAAATTGGAGTATATAGAGCAAATTGGATTGATGGATGTATTGGCAAATGGGATAATGGGAATCAAAATCGGAAGAGGTATAATAAAAATATGATTGATGTAATTTTGAAGAATTTAAATAATTTTACATTAGAACTTACAAATGAGGTATAAAATTTTATATATTTTAATTGTAAAAGATTTTTATTATTTTTATTAATATATCACATTTATAGTTTATAAAATATTATGGAATAACTCAAGATCCACAAACAAAAAATTATATGACAGTTTTGAGTGATGAATGTAAAAAATGCAATTGCATATGTAATGCAATGCACTTTTACCAAAATTTTGAAAATTGGACTAGCGGTGATAATTATATTGATATGGTTATTTTAGATACTCAGCTAACAACACATAAAAGCTATGAAATCTTTAATGCATTAGAATGGATACATTATGATAGGTTTAATAATATTAAAAATACTGGATTTAATGGAATATATAGAGCAAATTGGATTGACGGAAATATAAATTATTGGAATTATGGCATTCAGTATTGGGAAAGATTTAATAAAGATATGGTTGTAACTTTGGAAAGTTTAAATGATTCAAAAATTATTACGTCAGAATATATAAATGAGGTAATATTAGTTTATAAAATTTTAAAATTATTATTTTGACTATTTTTACTAAAACATTTATTTTATTTAATTATAGATTAAAAAAAATTATGAATTTTATGGAATAACTCAGAATCCACAAACAAAAATTTATATGGTCGTTTTAAGTAATAATAAATATAAAAATTATTATAATATATGTAATGCAATATACTTTCAACAAAATTTTAAAAATTGGACTAGTGGTAATAATGATATTGATAAATTTATTCAAAATATTCAATTATCAGGAGAATTACTAGAATGGATACCTTATAATAGATTTAATAATATTAATCATACTGAAAAAATTGGAATATATAAAGCAAATTGGATTGATGGATTTATAAATAAATGGGATAGTAAAAATCAAAGTTGGAATAGAATTAATCAAAATATGCTTATAACTTTAGAAAGTTTAAACAATCAAAAAGATGATGCATTAGTATATACAAATAAGGTAGTATACTTTATTTGATTTAATTTTAAAATTTTTAATATATACTAAAAATATTATTTTGTAGATTAATAAGGAAAGAATTTATGGAATAACTCAAGATCCACAAACAAAACATTACATGACGGTTTTAAGTGATATGTGTAAAAAATGTAACTTTGCATGTAATGCAATACACTTTCAACAAAATTTTAAAAATTGGACCAGTAATAATAAATATATTGATAAATTTATTCAAGATACTCAATTATCAGCTCATGATGATGCAAAAGAAGCATTAGAATGGATATCTTATAATAAGCTTAATAATATTGAATATATTGAAAAAATTGGAGTATATAGAGCAAATTGGTATAATTGCAAGAATCAAAGTTGGACTCAAGTAATTTTGAAAAAATTGAATGATCCAAAAAATATTACATTAGAATTTATAAATCAGGTATAAAAAATTTATTTATTAGTGAGCTTTAAATGTAAATTTTACTAAATTAAATGAATTTATATTTGTAGATTAATAAGCCTTATGGAATAACTCAAGATTTAAAAACAAATAATTATATGATAGTTTTGGATAATAAATGTAAAAAATGTAATAAAATATGCAATGCAATTTACTTTCAACAGAAATTCATATATTGGACTAGTGGTAATAGTAATATTGATAAATTTATTCAAGATAGTCAGCTATCAACTCATGATAATAATGTAAAAGAAGTATTAGAATGGATACCTTATAATAAATTATATAATATTAAATATATTGCTAAAGATATGTACAGAGCAAATTGGATTGATGAATATAATATAAATCAATATATAGGAAGAAATAATCATAATATGCTTGTAACTTTGAAAATTATAAATAATCCAAACATTATTACATTAGAATTTATAAATAAGGTATTATTTAATAGAATTTAATATTTTAATTTTGTTATTTTACTGATATATTATATATTTTTTGTAGATTAAAAATGATCATGAATTTTATGGAATAACTCAAGATTCACAAACAAAAAATTATATGATTGTTTTAAATATTAAATGTAAAAAATGTAATTATATATGTAATGCAATACACTTTCAACTAAATTTTGAAAGTTGGACTAGTGATAATGATGATATAGATCAATTTATTCAAAATACTCAGCTATTAGCCCATAAAAATACAGAAGAAGCAATAATAGAATGGATACCATATAATAGGATTGATAATATTCAATATACTAAAAGAATTGGAATGTATAAAGCAAATTGGATTGATGGATACATAGTTAATTGGGATAAAGAAAATCAAAATTGGAAAAGATATAATCAAAATATATTTGTAACTTTGAAAAAATTAAATAATCCAAAAAATATTATAGTAGAACTTGCAAATAAGGTATATAAAATTTGTTATTAAATTTTAAAATTTAATTTACTATCATTAAATGTATTATATTTGTAGATTAATAAACCCTATGGAATAACTCAAGATTTACAAACAAGAAATTATATAATTGTTTTGAGTAATGAATGTAAAATATGTAATTGCACATGTAATGCAATATACTTCCAACAAAATTTTGAAAATTGGACAAGTGATAATAATGATATTGATAATTTTATTCAAAATACTCAACTATTAGCACATCGTTATACAAAAAGAAAAGCATTAGAATGGATACCTTTTAACAGATTCAATAATATTCAATGTATTAAAAAATTTGGAACATATATAGCCAATTGGATTGATGGATATATAGTTAATTGGCATAATAAAAATCAATGTTTGGAAAGAGATAATCAAAATATTTTTGTAATTTTGAAACCTTTAGATGATCCAAAAGTAGTTACAATAGAGGATATAAGTGAGGTATTAATTAGTAGTATTTTATATGATCTTAATTTTTGCTATTTTTCTAATTTATTACATTTGCAGATAGGTTATGAATTTTATGGAATAACTCAAGATTCACAAACAAAAAATTATATGATGGTTTTGAATATCAAATGTAAAAAATGCAATCAAATATGTAATGCAATACACTTTCAGCAAAATTTTGAAAGTTGGACTAGCATTAATGATGATATTGATAAATTTATTCAAGATATTCAGCTATCAGCACATGATGACTACAATGTATATAACAATGTACTTGAATGGATACCTTATACTAGATTTAACAATATCAATCATATTATAGAAAGGGAAGTATATAAAGCAAATTGGATTGACGGATATATTAGTGAATGGGATAAATGTGATCAAAATTGGAAAAGAGAAAATCAAAATATGTTGGTAATTTTAAAAATTTTGAATGATCCAAAAAATATTAAATTAGAATATACAAATGAGGTATTATAAATTTATTATTTAATTAAAAATTTTAATGTTTATTAATTATTACTGTATTTTTGTAGATTAATAGGCTGTATGGAATAACTCAGGACCCACAAACAAAACATTACATGACGGTTTTAAGTGATATATGTAAAAAATGTAACTTTGCATGTAACGCAATACACTTTCAACAAAATTTTGAAAATTGGACTAGCAGTAATAATGATATTGATAAATTTATTCAAGATACTCAGCTATCAGCACACGATAACTATAATGTATATAAAAATGTATTAGAATGGATACCTTATAACAGATTTAACAATATCAACTACGCTACTGAAAGGAAAATATATAAAGCAAGTTGGATTGATGGATATATTAACGAACGAAATGAATCCAATGACCAAAAATGGAAGAGAAATAATAAAAATATGTTAGTAATTTTGAAAATATTAAACGATCTCAAAAATATTACATTAGAGTTTACAAATGAGGTACTATGAATTTATTATTTAATTAAATTTTAAACTTTAACTTCTACTAAATATTATTTTGTAGATTAATAGATTGTATGGAATAACTCAAAATCCAAAAACTAAAAATTATATGATGGTTTTGAGTGATGTGTGTAAAAAATGTAATTGTGTATGTAACGCAATATACTTTCAACAAAATTTTGAAAGTTGGGCGAGTGGTAATAATGATATTGATAAATTTATCCGGAATACTCAATTATTGGCTCATAATAATGTAAGAAAAGCATTAGAGTGGATACCTTATAATAGATTTGAATATGTTGAATATGTAGCAAAAGGAGGGTTTGGTAAAGTGTATAAAGCAAGTTGGATTGATGGATATATAAAAAATTGGAATGATAAATATCAAAATTGGGAGAGGGAAGGTCAAAATATGCTTGTAGCATTGAAAAGTTTAAATAAATCAAAAAACGCAACATTAAAGTTTTTGAATGAGGTATATAATTTAATTATTATTTAAAATCCCAAATTTTGGAGATTTTAGTTTTTTATTAATATATTCAATTTCAATCTATTTTTTATATTTAGATTACATTACATTATAGAGAAAGAATGGATAGTAGTAATATTATTGGATTTTATGGAATAACTCAAGACCCAAAAACAGAAAACTATATGATGGTTTTAAATTATGCAAAGAATGGAAGTTTGCGAAATTATCTAGATATAAACTATAATAAATTAAGTTGGATGGATAAAATCGGTTATCTATATGATATTGCAAAGGGTCTTGAATCCATTCATAATAATGATCTGATTCATCGAGATTTACATACTGGCAATATACTTCATGACGGTTGTCTTTATATATGCGATATGGGATTATGTAAATCTGCAGATCATTCTCTGTCAGTAAACACAGAAAATAATGTATACGGTGTTTTACCTTATATAGCACCCGAAATTTTAAGAGGAATTGATTATACCAAAGCATCTGATCTTTACAGTTTTGGTATAATTATGTATGAAATATTTTCTGGATTACCTCCATATCATGATATAAGTCATGATGAAAACCTAACAAGAAAGATTTGTCTTGGATTTAGGCCAATATTCAAAATTAAAATACCTCACTTAATTATACTTTTAATTAAAAGGTGCATAGATGCAGATCCAATAAATCGACCAATAGCAAAAGAAATTGCAGATATTTTAGACAAATGGAAGTATGAGTTGTTTGTGATTGGAACAGAAATACAAAAACAAGTTGAAGAAGCGGACATAATAAACGAAAGTTCATCAAATATTGGTGTGCCTTTAACTAATTTAGGAATATCTTATAAAACACACTCAGAAGCTATCTATACAAAAAGATTGCTTAATTTTAAAAATCTTCCTGAACCAAAAAATTCTGATGATTATTATGAACAAGGAAATAACATAATTAGCGTTGAATCTTCAGGTATTTTTTAATGTAAATTATTTATCAAAGTAATTAAAGCTAAATAATACTTATAAAACATTATTTATTAAATAGTATCATTGTCATCATTATCTTTACAAATTGATGTTTCTAAACTGAACATTAACGATAATAATCTTGCTGAACCAAGAAATTCGAATGATTATTATGAACAAAGCGATAATATAATTAGCATTGAATCTTCAGGTATTGTTTAACAAGAAATAATTATAATCAAGAAAAAAATATTAACAACATTATTATTAATAGAGTCGTTATCATTGCAAATTGATGTTTCTCAATCAAACATTGTTAATGATCGTCCTAAACCAAAAAATTTTGACGATTATTACGAACAAAATGATGATATGGTTAACGTTGAATCTTCAGGTATTGTATATTAAAAATATTTAATATAACTAGAATAGAACTAATAAAAATATTATTTATTAAATAGTGCCATTATCTTTACAAATTGATCTTTCTGAAATGAACATTGACGATAATAATCTTCCCGAACAAAGAAATTTTGATGATTCTTATAAACAAAATGATATTATAATTAATAGCGTTGAATCCTCAGGTATTGATCAATAAAATATCTAAATAACTTTTTAAAATAAATATTAATAAAAATATTATTTACATTAATAACATCATCGTTTATTTCTCGATCGAACATTAATGATGATAATTTTCTTGAACTTTCAAAAACAAAAAAATTCTGATTATCACGAAAAAAATAACGATATAGGTATTGATTAAATGCTCATGGATTATTGAGATTATATACTAATAAATTTATTTCATTAATAGAATCTTTGCAAATTGACATTTCTCAATTGAATATTAACGATGAAAAAATTGTAATGACAAATAATGGATAAATATTTCCATATGGGATAATTGCCATTTTAATTGCTGCAATTTACTTTTATTATTATTTTTTTCCTCATTATAATTTAAATTTTTATTTAATGTTTAGTTTTTCTTGTTTGGAGATTTGATGTATTTTTTCTCTCGTTTTTTTTTTTTGTTTTTCAATAATTGAATTGCAATTTTTTTTTTATTAGATTGGAGAGATGGTTATCGAAGGAGTAAGATATAATGTATGAGTAGCATTAGATAGAACTTTAAATTGTAATGATTTCTTAATTAAACAATTAAATAAAATACATGATTTATATTAGAATTTTATAAAAATGATGGACTTCATTCTTTGTACCGTATATAAAAGTTTTGATACATTCTGCTGATATGTGAGCGATTTCAATTCAAATTTCAATTGTAAATATTTTTACTTTCAAAGTTTTGAAATCTATTTCTAATGCAAGTACGGTAATAAGAATATCATTGCGTTATTGGCTTATTGCGCAAATATTTATTGACATTTTATTATTTATTACGCATAAAACATTTATAAGTAGCATTAATATCATCAATATTGATACTATAAATGAAATTACTATTACCATTTCGATTTAGTTATTACTACACCGGATGTAAAGTGCAAAAATCCAGGGTCGACCATCAGAAGGAACTAGACATGATTTTTTGGAGCCGAGAATAATAGAGTGCATGTTGCAGATTAACAGCTTACGATGCTCAATTGCATCGCTGACCGTCAAAAATTTCACTTACGAAAAAAAAAATGTAGTGTTCAATCGTGATAGCCTAACGGAATCATTGATAAAAAATGATTGATTTACAATTTTATCTGTATGAAATTTTATTTTTAGAAAATTAGTATCATGATTCAATTTTTAAATTAAGCTTGATTTAATCTTTTTATTTTGATAAATATAAATGATCTAAAAATGTAACCCAACTTTTAATAATAATAAATTAAAAAAAAAAAATTCGTTGTTCATATTTTGTTTTAAATATTTAACTTTTTTTTATTTATATAAAACCTTTTTTAACCAAACACGAAAAAAAAAAAAAAAAAAATATTTCACCATGTTATTTTTATAAAAATGCACGTTATTCTTTTGATTCACTGGTTTTTTTTTTTGAAGGACAGATTCAAATAATTTTGAGTGGATGACCAGCCAAATTAACCTAATGATCTTCTTAATACTTCTAGATCTTTATTTATATCACCA
Source organism: Rhizophagus clarus (assembly GCA_015698045.1). Classification (NCBI taxonomy): domain Eukaryota; kingdom Fungi; phylum Glomeromycota; class Glomeromycetes; order Glomerales; family Glomeraceae; genus Rhizophagus; species Rhizophagus clarus. Next base: position 229,567 of record BLAL01000313.1, on the reverse strand, counting down.
TCATTTTTAGGTAATGCACCGATCGTAATACTCTTGGATTTCCTTCCTTTCGTTTTTTGTTTATTTTTTACATTAGGTTGATTATTATTAATAGTATCACCAAGAGCAATATTGCACAAAACATCATGTGCAATCCAAGCAAATGAGATCATTCTTTCAGAAGGATTATCTCTTAATTCGGCGGGATGATATGTTACATAATACCAAGCAGCAGCTTTAGCTTTCATTCTATGACGAATTACCGGTGAAACAACATTTGTTCCTTCACCATAAAACTCTTCTTCAAATAATTTACGATAATATCTTTTGATCGGAATAAATGCGTCCATCACGGATTTAGTTATATCTCGTGATTTCTTTCGATCGATACTTGAAATATTATTTATAATGTATCCACTGGTTACTTCAAATTCTGTTTTAACACCATATTGGTTCATTAATCCCATAATATCTGCATCATATCTAATTTTTGTCCTTCGTGCTTCTTCTACATAAGTTTTATATCCTTCAAAATGTAATCTATCATCAAGAACCATTTGAGAATAAGGGTTAAATGGTTCTTCTTTAATAGAACGATATATAATACCAAGAACTTTTTCGGATTTATAAGAAGGTTTATCATGTTTTTCCATAAAATCTGGGAAAATACTAGCACGAAGTCCTGATGGTAATGTTGATGATTTTCCCGTTTTTGGAAAGTCCACTGCTTCAGAATGTAATTGTGCAAGTCTTATACATTGACCATGAAAAGCTCCAGCATCAAAAAAATCTGCTTTCGCCAAATGAGAATTTGCTATGATACCAAGTTGATCAGATAATATATAATTTACAAAAAATGCTTGAATATCTTTCATTGTTATATTATCAACTAAATCTGGTTTTTGCGCTTCATATGCCATAGGTTCCATATTCTTTTTCTTGGGAATTAAACGTTCATCATATATTATACTAAAAAAAAAAAAAAAATTTTTTTAACGATAAAATTTAAACAAAAATAAATTAAAATATGTAAGATATACAGTACATACGTAAAATCATCACCGTCCAAATCACCACCACTACATTGACTAGGGATATCACGATAACCAGTAGCTGGGAATACTACAACATCTATTAGATTGTTTAAATTCTTACAACTTACAGCTGTAACCACTCGTATATCACCAGGATGGAAACAAGGATTACGGAACACAATACAAGTTCCAGTAATAACTTTTCTACCATTTATACCATTTGGATCGGTAACGCAACAATAAATTTCATTTTCTTTTAAACTTTTAGTTTCATCCAAAACCCCAAGTAAGAAAGCACCTTTCTCCACTCGAATTTTAGCTTTTTTCTTGAGATCTCTTAACATTGTGATACGAAATAATGAAATTAAATTCATTATATAAGGATCTCTTGTTCGTAAAAATCCGGCTTTCACAAGATCTGCCAAATCCCTTGAAATTCCATATTCATCAGCATTTTTTTGTAAAAGGTTTATAGCCGTTTTTTCATCATCAAATATTTTGTTCAATTCGTTAACTTGTAAATCTTTCATTTCAATGAAAACATTATCAGGTACGCCTAATGTAGATAATAATGTAATGGCTTGTCGATTAAGATAAGCAGGAATAAAAGCTGAACATCTAATAACTTCCAATATATTATGATTAGATTCAAATTTATATTGACTAGGACGAACACATATCTGATCACCACGGGCATAACGTGATTGACATAAAATCCCTTTGTAACCAGCTAATCTAAATTGAAAAGCGCTAGGAATATATTTTAATTCTAATTTTTCAGAGATTTTACTTGCTAAAGAGAAGGATAATTTTCCAATACCATCCGAAAAGTTAAAACCATTCATAACAACATCAGAAATTTCTTCAATATTATTCACAGGTAAATCTAGAATAGCACGAGTACTTGAAAAACATTGTCCCATACGAGCAGCATATTTTGCTACATTTTTAATACTAGTAAAATCACCCATCCAAAATCTAATATCATCAGCGGTTAAATCTTTTGATGAAGCAAAAAACCAACAAGAATGATCCCTTAATTGACTTGAAGAAAAGGCCAAAAATTCGTAATGTCTATCACCAATCTTGATACCATAATTTAAAGTATGATAAATTCTATTATATAAAGCATAATTATTTGTTCCATTAGATGAACTGACTTTACCACTAGCTTCATCAACAAATTGTATTCGTAAAAAATTGTCCATTTTGTCACGAAAACGACGAATAACACGATTTGAAGTTTCCATACTTGGAGGTAAAAAATACATAGTTGTAGGAGATATAACAACTTTACGCATCATAACACAATGTGAAGGTACATATTTGGGTTCGACATCAATATTTTTAGATCTCATGAAATCCAACTCTGATCGTAAATAAGAGTATGGATCATAAATACGTTTCTTTCTTGAGTAAATCCTTTCCAATATATGAATAGCAACTTGAGAAGGTAATCTTGATAATAACATAATGAAATTTTCATTAACATTATAATTATGAAGATAATTAAAAGAAATATTACATTCTAACATATAGAGGACGGAAAAGGACAACATTGAACTATGATTAACATAATCTCGTAAATTAGTCACATCAATGGTATGTAATGGATTCGTTTCTTCAATGTTAACATCTTTTGATACTAAATTATAATCTTTAGATAATTTAATCATATCCTTAAAACGTCTAACACCTTCTAAAGGTTTGTCACCAATCATATCTAAATTAAAGGTTAATTTAAAAACGATCCATTTGCCTAATCTATCACTTTTATCAGGCATATTAGGTTGAAGAGGCACTTGTTTTTCCTCTAAAGATTTTGGAGTAACGCGAATTTCAGTTTTACGCTTCCAAGAATCATCATAACACCAATTGAAATTATCTTTTGATTGAAACCTATTATCCAACACCCAATATTTTGCAGGGAACTTACTAGCGATCATTATTGTACCGATAGGACCTCTTTGTGTATTTTCAAGTACAACATGAAAATCCCCGTCTACGTCTTTAAAAGCGGTTTCCAACTTAAAAGTATAAGAATTTTGATCAAACTTAACATTAAATTGAATAATTATACAACGTCTTTGATAATTAATAGTAAAATCTATTAATTCGGTATATTTAACCTCCGAAACGAAAGTATTCGGATCTTGATAACCACCCATTTCCAAACATGTAGCAGGAAAAGAATAAAATCTTAATTTTGTTTTTCCGTCAGCTTGATCGACAAACGTTACTGTACTATGACCATCATAACTCATTTTTATAAGCTTTCTATTGATATGTACTTGTTTCGCCCAAAATGGATAATCGGGTACAGGTCTATTAAACAAAAAAAAAAAAAAAAAAAAAAAAAAAAATTTTTTTTTTTATAAAAACAATTAAAATAATTATGATAATGATAATAAATGTTGAAAAGATAAAAAGAGATTATACGAACTTAAAAGTGACATATGCAACACCTTTACTTTCATCATCATCGTTCGCTTCAATTTCTATCCTATGAACGCTGCCATATTTACTAAATTGATTTCTTAATTCCAATTCCTTAATATAAGTAGGGATACCAGAAACTTTAAATCTTATTTCGGTAAAGTTTCTCCATCCTTTAGGAGTACCGTCTTCAAAAGTATTGTTATTATTGTTGTTGTTGTTGTATCGTCGATTGTTACGACTCATTTTTTCTACGGTAGAGAATGATGAGTGAAAGAAGTTTAAGTCGTATATATATATCGTTAATTTATTGTTGATTTGAAAAGGTTAAAATTAACATAAAGGGAATAAAGTTAACGAAAAACGTGATCTTATCTTCTTAATCAAAAATAGATTGTTGATCGTTACCAAATTTCATATCAACCTACCTTTTTTTAACTTTTTTTTTTTTTTCTAAAACAAAAAAAAATATTATCGTCGTTGTGTAGTAAACAATAAAAAAAAAAAAAAATTTTTTTTTTTTTAAAAAAATTAAACATTATATAATCAGCCTTAGCTGTTTATAATTAGTAATCTGTTTACATAAAAAAACTTTAACGTGCGATCGATGTACATAATCACTGCAATCTGCTGCAGGGTGTACATTTAACTCGTGAACTTGTTTAGTACATGACAATTCATAAACAAATAATTACCTTGTGTAGATCCAAAAAAACAAGGGAGAAAGGGGAAAGATTTAAAACAAACAAGGTAAATGAACATTACCTTGTATTCCGTGAATTGAATTAACTAGCTGTAATAAGCAAAAATCAAAAACCATAATATCTTAGAAAGTATATTCAACTTCATATCGTACCATAAGAGGGATACTCTAACTGCGGTTCCCATAACGACAGGGGATGGAACGATAGAGTGGACAGGGTAACCAGCCAATTAAGCCGTTAAAAGTGTGCAAACTAGTATAAATATATCTCATATACTTTTTAAATGAATCCATATATGTTATGTATCACGTGATAGCGAGAAAATTTCTTCATAATATATGATTTTAGTATTATACGCTAAATAAAGCTACATTAACTTAAAAAGGGAAGATTACAATAATAATAAAGTCCTTTTAAAGTTAATAATGATCTATAATTAAATGACTGTGTACAAGTTAAACAATATTAATTTTTTGGTGAAACCATTTAAAACATTGATAGTCGTTGCATTCAAACTTATGCGAGGCGAGGCGACGAAACATTAATAATTTATTGCGTTTCAATTTATTATATTTTATATCAATTCAATAGATAAAGAATCATTATTTTTCAGACTAATAATTAAGAAAATTATTTCGGGTAAGACTTATTTGATGTAGTTAAAGACCCTGAAAACTGGTTATAAACCGAATTCCATATATTTACATTATACGAAAAATATTATTTTAATAATTTTAAAAACTCAGTTTTTAACGAACGGTAGTAAATATCTTTGGGGATTTCTGAAGAAATTGTAACATTTTATGATTCACGTACACAATAATCAACCCGCGATCAATAATACTCCGGCGTAATATCTGTATGTGATGATTTTACTCGCATTGTTGATCATAAAATTTTGACGATACCGCGTTTTGACAAATCATAGAAATAACAAATGTTATAAATGCCAAACAAATTTTAGAAATAAAAATGCAAGAATTTGGGGAAAATGTATGAGAAATTAACAATTTGATAATCCCTGTATAATATTCAATTGCTGTAAGACAATATACTTTAAGTAATTTGTCTTAAAAGTATAGTATTTGTAAAAAAAAAAAATAACAAAAAAAAAGGCAAACCGTTACATAAAAAATTATTAATGATTTTACGTCTAGGAATTTTGTATTTTTAAATGTTTATTTAGTTTAGCTGACACGGTTTTTCATATTAGTAAATAAATAATCTATTTTTATTTTTGTGTGTATGAGAGAGGGAGATTTAAATTCGTAAATACAATTCAAATTTTCTGTTTATCGATATTGATCTATAATTCTGGACAGTACTTAACTCAAATCTCGCTTAACTATGGTATAAGTTTAGTATCCGATAAAAAAAATATGTTAATAACTAAATTCTACTAAGTACAGAAACAAAGTTACGGTTTTTTTTATATTATTTATTATTAATTTTTTTTTTTTTTTGAATTTTGTATTCTGTAGTTTTCTTAATAATCGTTATTTCTTTAAAAATAATTTGAAGGACTAAAATATTTTTTGATTTTATTATTTTAAATGTAGTCTCCGTGAGAAGATTACCGTTATTTTAAGAATATTTTATAATATGAGCTTACGGGAATGAATAAATAGTTATGTTACTAGCGTTTTCAGCAAATCAAATTTACGTGATAGAATTAGTTTTTAGTGAAGACAATTAAAATGCCATATTGCAACATATAACTAACTCATTTTATACGCTTTTTTTTTTACTTCTGAATTTCAATTTCCTTAGTAAAATATGATGTTTAATAATTCTTGCGTGTTACACCACAACAATTTATATGGAATAGCGACCTACTTGGACAAATGAAACGTCTCCTGTGAAAATGGAATTAACGATGCGATCAGTAAAATATATTTCAATTTTCAACATTCTAGTACAATTTCATGTAATATGAAATTTCCTGGTATTAATTATGAGTTTATTAATTTTCAATTTGAAGTATGCTTAGAAAAAGAACATTAATAAATTTCAATATTTTATAAAGTGGTAAATTATACTGTATTAACAAATTAAATTAATATTATTAGGTAATGTAATCCATTTAACTGTTAGTTACTGTAAAATTTTTGAATTTTAATTTCTATAATTCTTATTTTTTTTTAAATTATTAAGTAATTCGTTTTCATCATTGTGGTTCAAATTTATAAATTTTTTTTTTTTTATTTTTATTTTTTTTTTCATTTAAAATTTCTTTATTATATCATTATCGTTTTGGATTTGTTACATAAGTATTATAATTCTAAACTATATAATTATTCTAATAAATCTTTGAGTTCTATCTTTGTCACTTTTTTGAATTTATCATCACGATCATTTCTAAAATAAAGCCACAAAAAACGTTAAAATAAATTGATAATATGATGTTAGTCCTGTTTTAACTTTAATTGTTTGTTTAATGCCTAAATTTTTTTAAATCTAAAAGTTCATATTAAATAAACGTACAATTTACTGTAAATATTAATGACAACTTTTAAAAATAAATCGTTTTTCAGATTTTTTTTTATTAGAAAAAAAATGAATAAAATAAATTTATTTATCCTTTTAAATTAAATTTACTTAATACTGCATTTATTGTGAATGTTTTTATTCAATAAGTTTAGGCACTCCATTGGCTCATTCTCTTTTAGCTTATTTTGTAATATTTTTTTCGATGCTAATTTTTATCAAAGTTATGTGGCTCTAGCATATGTTTTAATTTTATAAACATATAAAATAAGTAAAATATGTTATTAGTAGTAATTTTCTTTACTAATCACAAGAGTGAAGCGCTCAAAATATACTTCTTCCTTGGATTTATAGACCAGGTGAGTTGTTAATAAAAAAATTCTGACAACATTGCAATTTAATGTACTTTTTTTTTTCTTTTTTTACTGGTAAACAAAACTTTATTAGGAGAAATATATTGGATTTGGTACATGTTAGTGAACTAACAAAAATCTCCTAAGAAATAATTGTCCGTTAAACGATAAAATAGAAAGAAAAATTCCAATCACATTGTAATTTAATGTTATGATCAACAATTCAACATACAGTTAGTATGAATGCCGTTAAAAGTCATGTGAAGAAATTGCAGTGTTACTGTGCCGCATTCCCGTGGAATCTGGTGAAACGGTAGTAACGGTATGTAGTACAACATTTATAGCTGCAAGATACCAACAAAGTAATAATAGTTATACATGTAACCAGGTTGTACACATTGGTTACATTTATGCAGTGTTTCGCTTAATATTAATTCCGAAAATTGTATAAATAGGATTGAATTGTCAATAATTTTTCACTTTTTGCTCGCTTCTTTGAGTTCTTTTGTTATGGTCCAAAGTTGACCCCACCAAAAAAACTTTCCATTCGCTTAATTTAACTTTATGTTCCAAAAACAATTATTTGCGCAACTAACTGTCTAACATCATTTTGGGTTATCAGTTATCTTCACTTTCAGCTCTTAATTTCATGTAAAGGGCGTTAAAAAAAAAAAAATATTCGTTTTTTTTTCAATTATTGTAAACTTGAACTGCGCCACAAAAAAATCAGGGAAAAAAGACCGATATTTATGGTTTTTTTTTTACTGCGCAACACAAGTTTACTAATAAAATTTTTATTTCATACAATAAAAACAAAACAATCGTATGTATCACATGTACAAACATAAACGCCTAAACGCCAATGACATCATTATAGTCGCATCTCGAAGATCATTACGCCAATGAGCTAAAAATATTATTGGATGACAGGAAAATCCATTATTATGGTTCTCAAGACCTTAAGATTCTTCCGGAGACTATTGGTTCTGGTGGATCATCTTCTGTCCATATTGCAAAATGGAAGAATACATCAACAATACATGCGATTAAAAAGGTTGTCAACGATAAAGAGGTATGTTACCGATAATAGTGTTTGTTATATTAAATCTATATTATTGATTTTTTTTTTTTTCGTTTCTAGGTTTATTTAACGAAAATGGTTGATGGACATCAAAATATTATTCGATTTTACGGAGTCATGGAATTAGACGGTAAAACCACAATTGTGATTAAATATATTACAATTTTTTTTAAAAAAATCGTTGACATGCTGTTTTTATTTGGAAGAAAAGGGATATTCGCTTGTTCTTGAATATGCAGACGGTGGAACATTGCGAGATTATTTAAGGAACGATACTATGACTTTTAAATGGAAGAACCAATTAAGATTTGCAAGAGAAATTGCAAGTGCGATTTTATGGCTACACGATGATAGGAGAATTGTACACGGGGATCTAGTAAGTATACTAATATTGTTTTATAATTCAATAATTTACTATGTTGTGTAATTGACGTATTCTTTTTTAGCATCCCAATAATATCTTAGTACATCAAAATACTATTAAATTGGCAGATTTTGGCCGTTCATTTCTAAAAGGGTCAGATTGTTATAACCCTGAAGTATTGGGTGTGATTCCTTATATGGATCCTAAAACGTTTAATCAAGAAACTCCATATAAGATAAACGAGAAATGTGATATATATAGTTTAGGAATATTATTCTGGGAATTAACAAGTCGTTCATCACCTTTTAATTATGAGATGAGAAAAGATCATATTTCTCTTATGTTAGACATTCTTGATGGTTTAAGAGAAGAACCTACCCCGAACACGAATGTTAAATTTGTTGAGCTTTATCGAAGTAAGTATAAGATAATTGCGGAGAATGATTCCTTTGGAGCTAGTATAATCCTTCTTGTTGTCGTAAACTAATTGTCATCTATTAAACAGAATGCTGGGATTGCGAACCAGATAAACGACCAGATATTCGCCAAGTTAATTCGGAACTTAATAACATTGATTTTGTAGACAATAATGTATCTTCCACTTTTTACTCTAACAGAGATATAAACGAAAAAGTAGAAAGCGAAGATTCTGACTTGTCGAATTGCGAAGAAGATTGCGACATAAATAAGTATGAACTTAACCAGATTACAACTTTAGATTAATTCATACATTACTTTTTGTTTTTTATTATATGTTTTTTTTTCAGAAAGGTTTATTCAAAGAGTATTATTTTCTTTTTATATTAAAATTTTCATATGAACATTTATTTTATGTGGAGAAAAATAAAATCTAGATTTTTTTTATTGCGTTATACTTAAATTCTGAAATCATCATTTCGAGTGTTGATATTTATGTACTAATTGTGCTTTAAGTTAGTGTTGTTATCACGCAACATTGTAATTTAATGTATAACATTTACATTAGCTATTTGACTTTTCATTCGAACGCATATAAATTTTATTAATTTTATTATCAATGAGTAACCAATATAAACAAAAGAAAAATGAGCAGTGGACGTTTAAAGCGAGGATAAAGAGAAATTCATACTACTGCCGGAGTATTTCTTACCAGCAAAATTTTTTTGATATTCAGGCTTCGTTATTATGAAAAGTTTATTTTAAAAAGGCTAAACAATAATCGACAATAGTTGACAATGAATGTATAATGTTATAAAAATGCCGGACCCCTGGTTAGTATACAATAATCACACTAAATATAAGTCAAGCTAGGAGGTAAGGTGTCCAGGATGGAACGATCACACTTTTTTCGCACCTTTTGCTATTTTTTCGCACTTTTGGTGTGACCACATTTTTCGGCAAAAAATTTCACATTTTTCACATTATTCGCAGCAAATTAAATCCTATTGGTTAATTATCTTTCACATGATTCATTTTTTTTGTTTATTATTTTGCCCAGAATTAAGTTATTGAATTTGATGTAAAATTATATTGTTAATTCCAGCCGGAATTACGTTAAATCTGGCCAGAATTAAAAATCGCACCAAATCACACTTTTTGTCTAAATCGCACCACACTTTTTGGGTCATCACACCATGAAATCCTGGACACCCTACTAGGCGGGTACAGTCAAACTTCGATATACCGATACTGTTGGTTTGGGAAAAAATCATCGGTAGATCGAATTATCGTTATATCATAAAAATCCTATATACCGATATATATATTGTACGTTGATCAATATCGGTATAAAAATTTTTTCACATACAAATTTATAAATTTTATAATTTTTATTCATGTAATACAGTTAGTATTTATTTAATATCACATTACAAAGTTTGGACAAAATTATCTAATGTAATTTGTTTCGAACTATTAATATATGATTTCAACACTTGATGTCTTAGTTTCTGTAATATACTTAATTCACTTGGATTAACAGAAACATCGGATGAATACTCAAAAAATACAACAAGGTTATCCAAATGACCCAAAGCTTCTCTTTTTGAAATTATTTCCATAGGTCCTTCATTCGGATCAATTTCTGGTTCGTTATTTGATTTTACCATGATATAATTTCATCATCTGTTAACCCTTCATTACCCTTCAAAAAGTCATCTATATGAAGAAATTCTTCCACATTCATAGGGTCATTGAATGGGAGTTGATCAATTAGATCTTGCAATTCCATTTCATCCTGAATTGCTTGATCATCATCATCATCAGTTTCGTCATCTGATTCATCCATGTCATCCTGCGGTAAAATTCCTGTATGGCGCCAACAATTAGAAATTGTCCGTTGACTTACGGAATTCCAAGCATCACTACTAAAATTAATGGCATCATGAATATTTAAAGGGGTGGCTCCTTTGTTTAATTCCTGTGAAATTTCATATGCTTCAATCCTATTTCTGATAAGTAATTTCCGGTACTGTGCCTAAATTATTGAAGTTTAAAATAAAATTTATGTTAATCATTAAAAGAATAAAAAAAAAACCATCACTAACCTTAAAAGAATTAATAATTCCCGCATCACAGGGCTGCAAGTGAGCTGTAGTGTTTGGTGGCAAAAAATGCACAGCCACATTTGTTAAATTTAGATTTTCATTTATGACATGTACTGGAGCATTATCAACAATTAAAAGAATTTTGCGACGTTGTAATCGCATTCATGCATCCAATTTTGTAAGATAATCGTTCCATATCGAAACTTGCATCCAAGCCGTTGAATTCCAGTAGTAATTAACTGGCAATTCTTCCTTTTTTTTTCCACGTAATATTCGTGGATTTTGGTATGTGTGAATAAAGGTCGGCTTCAATTTTTCAGTTCCAGTTGTGTTACATGTAAGGAGAAGAGTAACCCGTTTTTTTGATTTCTTTTTTCCAGAAAGTGGCCCTTGTGCTAGTGTCTTTGAAGGTTCCAGGTCCCAGTACAATCCTAAAAATAACATAAAATGTTAGAATAATATTTGGATTTTTGAAGAAGATCTTGATTACCTGTTTCATCACAGTTAAAAACATCATTTAAGTCATAATCCTTGATAATTTCACGTAATTTTCTCCTTTCTTCTTCTAAAGTTTCTAATGGTGCACTGTTTGCTTCACCCCACTTAACATATTCTTTTAAATGATGGCGTTGTTTAAATTTCTCTAACCATCCATTAGAAGCGGTAAAATTATCAATTTCAAACCCTCGCGCAAAAATTTTTGCCTTTTCACGTAAAATATCACCGTTAATTATAACTCCTGCAGCAAGAGCATTTGTTAACCACAGCGCAAGAGCTTCTTCCACTTGAGGAAAGCAAGGTGGCCTTTCTCTTTGTTTATTTGCTTCTTCTGAATCGGGATTTACAAGCAGCCACTTATCTTTGTTTTTTAAAATATCAGAGACAGTGTTTTGCTTGATTTGGTATATGGCTGCGAGTTCTTGTTGAGTAAGCCGTGGTGTCTTCTGAGAATCTAAACAGAGTTGACGCTTTTGCGCGTGCGTTAAAACAACTCTTTTCTTTGGTTGTAATGAATCATGTGTTATTTTCCTTTTTCTTTGTAGTTGAGGCATGATTTGTATAAAACGCGAAATGTATTTTTTTGATTTTTGATACTTTCATTAAATGCATTATTTCAAGAATGATATTTCATAGATACCGAAATGTTGCATGCATCTAAAGAGCAAAAAAAAAGATAAGGTCACGTGAATGTGTAACCTAAATATCGGTACAATGTTACTATTCGTTACTATAAAGGGACAAAGAACTTGTATCGTTATATGTTACAACGCGAATTTATATATAATATCGATATATTGAGGTTTTTTTATTAATTGTGAAACGGGACAATAAAAATTTATCGTTAAAAGCAATTATCGGTATATAGAATATCGGTATATCGAAGTTTGACTTATTCTGACTAATGACTAATAAACATTTTTCGATTATTTTAGCATATATATATATTTTTTTTTTTACCTTTTTAGCTTTTTTTAAAAAAAAATAAACTATTTAGTTCTACAATAAATTATATATTTTTTTTATTTGTTTTCTTTCTTGCTTTTTTTTGTAGGGACATCGGATTACTTAATTTTTTTTTTGTAAATCGCTGGACTTCTAAAATTTAGATAAATCCAAAAGGTATATAAGTAGAACGGTGTATTTGTTTAATTTATTAAAGAAACATACTAATGTTCTTTATTTATTTAAGTCACAAATTAAGATTTCTAAGTTTTTAAGTTCCTTATTTATGAATTAAAGAGAGTCCACTGCTTTCACTGAATTTTTAAAAAAAAAATTTTTTCTAGTTTAACGTTTTATTTTTTTCTCCTACAACTTGACATTTTTTTACGACGAAATCATGAGTGTAGTATTTTGGAAGGTTGTGAAGTATATTACAAAAATAGTAGCAGTAAAAGTGGAGGGAGAACCAATTAAAGCAATAGTTATTTCTACTGGAGGATTAATAGCACCTTTAATCATATACTGTACCTTTTTTGGTAAAGGTATCAAAAAATTAGGAGAATATTGTGGTTATGTTTCTTGAAGGAGTGGGAAATTTTATCGAAGATGTTGGTCTAGATTGTTTTTTATAAGATTATTCAAGTACGGAACTAAAATTTAACAACTAAAGGCAGCGGTAGTCATCTTTTGACCATTTTTAGCAATTTCAAGTTATTGATTAATACTCAGTAGAATAGTATTATGTTCACAAAAAAAAATCCGGTATAAAAATATTAAAAATTCGTGTAAAGTGATTCACATTTGCAATACGAAAATCACATGATAAACTCGCAAAATCGGATTTTCTCAATAATTTTGAAAACGGCAATAATATAAAAGTCCTATAAAATGAATAAATAGATCGGACTTGCTCTTCGGTTCAGGTCGAAAAGTATATTACTCGGTAGATAGAACATTGATTTCGATTTTGTTCGTAGTAGCAGAGATTTGGTGTTCTTCAGTTCGAAAGTGGTTTTGCCTCATTTTTTATATTGGAGTAGACGAAGACTTATTGCTACTTTCAGCCCTCAATCAGGCTACTAACTAACCAGCCAGTTAGGAGCTTATTTTTGAAACTGCTTGCCGGCCGCTTCGGTTTGTAGTTCTAAAAATGGGAGATTTACACTATTCTAATTTTGTTAATTCGATGTAGCCTGAGTGCTCGACCATAAAAATATTAGGAGCGAAAAAGAATTATGACGCGAATCTTGAACGAAATCTCGCTATCAATTAGTTTTGTTCATTTTATAATTTTATATTAAAATTAATATTTCTCAATTAATTAAATATTTAGCATATAAGATTATAAGTAAGATGCATAAAAAAGAAAGTTGACAGAATAATAAAAAAAATTAGTATATTGAAAATAGAAAGTTAGAAAGTAGTATTATTGTTATAATACCGGATAATAAACAAAGCTTATTGTTAAAGAATGTAGAATTTGAAGATAAAAATACAATTATCATACAATAATCGTATGTTAATATTTAATCACACATAATAAATCACACACAAAAATCATATATAAATTACATACTTTATTTAGATTATATCAAAAAAAAAAAAATGCAAAATTATGTGCGAAAATCGTATAAAAGTTGATTGATCATTTTTTATAGGGCTGTGTTGCTGCTTAATGTCCAATGCGAAATAATAAAAGCTATTCTCATTGTGATTTAATACAATAAGTGAAATATGACATAGAAGCGACTTTATCTTTTAAAAGCTGTATAAATATGAAATATGACGCATAGATGGACAACAATGTATGTGAAAATTAGGAAGAATCTAAATATAATGGCGAAATAATAGACACTTATCAATACAGTAACAATGCGTCAATTTTCAAGGTAATAATATAATTAGATAATACCAAAATATATAAGTTAAATCAAACTTACATTTTTACCACTATAACCTCTTCGTAATAGTGGATTAATTAATGGCTGGCAAAAGAACCTTTAATTTTACGGACGATTCAATAACGAAAAAATTGTAATTTTAATTCATTAGGTATTGAATATTTTTTTTTTTTAAAAAAAAAAATTTGTCTTGAATGTTATTCTTTTATTATTTTATTATGTTCTGCAATTCATAGAGTTCTAAATTTATTGGCTTTACATTATTTATATGTATTTGTTTTTGCCGATTAAATAAATTTAATCATCCAAAATTTTATCCCGTAGCAAATAATAATTGTGCCAATAACAATAATAATTTTATTATTTTTACTATCAATTTATAATATAATATAAAAACTTTATGAGATCCCTTCAATCTTTATCAATTATAAAAAAACAAACTAATGCTAAGCAGAATTTTAAATTATAATGGCAAAAAGTCAAAAAAAAAAAATTTTGAAGAATTTTATCGGTATAATTGGAAATTTACAGTATAACTAGATGATATAGATGATATTGCAATGACTGTTGTTTTAATCAAAAAATAATCAATAAACAAATATATTGTCTCCAGGTTCGCTGTTTTAGAAATAATCAATAAAAAAATACATCAAAATCAATAAAAGTATAACATTATTACATAATAAAAATATATATATATATTTTTTACCTTATTAATTAATATTTAGTTGAGAAATATCAATTTGTAAAGATGCTATTAATAAATTGAAATTTTAATATCAGATAAACATATTTCATAATCAAATCTATAATTAAATAAATTGACTGATACCTGAAAATTCTAAACTTATTATATTATCAGCATGCTTATAATAATCATCAGAATTTTTTGGTTCAGGAAGATTATTAAAATCGAACAGCCTACTTGTATAAATAGCTTCTGAGTGTGTTTTGTATGATAAATCTGAATATTTAGTTAAAGGCATTCTACCATTTGATGAATTGTTATTTATTTTGTCTGCTTCATTATTCTATTGTTTGATAATAACTATGGTTACACTTCCATTTGTATAAAATATCTTCAATTTCTCCTGCTTTTGGTCGATCTAATGGATTCGAGTCTAAGCATCTTTTAATTAAATGCACAATTAATTGAGGTACCTTAATATTAAACTTTGGCCTTAGTCCTTGACAAATTTTTATTGCTAAATTATTATCATGGCTTAAATCATAATATGGGGGAAATCCAGAAATCATTTCATAAATAATAATACCTAAACTATATATATCGGCAGCCTTTGTATAATTTCCTCCTCTTAATATTTCAGGTGCTATATAAGGTAAGATACCATATACATTATTTTTTGCATTTTTCAATTGATTGTAATCTGCAGGTTTGCATAATCCCATATCTGTTATAGCAATATTAGATTTAAGTTTTAATATATTGCCAATATGCAAATCTCGATGAATTAATCTCTTTTCATGAATACATGTAAGTCCAAGTGTAATATCATGTAAATGACCAATCTTTCCATCCCAATCTAATTTATTATATGTTTTATCTAAGTAATCCCGTAAACTTCCATCTTCTGCATAATCTAAAACCATTATATAGTTTTTTGTCTCTGGATGTTGAGTTATTCCATAAAATCCAACAATGAAAGCGTTGTCTTCACTTCCCCTATGATGTAATGAAATCTACATATAAAAAGCAATTATCAGTGAAATTAATTTCAAAATTTCAATGAATGATAAATAAATTATACCTCATTCATAAATTCAAATGTAGCATTGCTTGAGTTATTTAAACTTTTCAGAGCCACAAACTTATTACCACTTCTTTCCCAATTTTTGTTTTCATTATCCCATCTAACAATACGCCCATCAATCCAATTCGCTTTGTACACTTTGCCAAACCCACCTCTTGCAATATATTTAATATCATAAAATCTATTATAAGGTATCCACTCTAATGCATTTAATATTTCATATTGGTAATGAACAGATAATTGAGTATCTTGAATAAGCCTATTAATATCATCATTACCACTAGTCCAATTTTCAAAATTCTTTTGAAAGTATGATGCATTACATACATGATTACATTTCTTACATTCATAACTAGTCCAATCATCAAAATCCTCTTGACAGTATTTTACTCTAATATTTACACGATTACGTTTCATACATTTACCACTTAAAACCATCATATAATTTTTTGTCTGTGGCTCTTGAGATATTCCATAAAATTCATATTTTTCTTGTTTAATCTACAAATATAAGTATTAGTAAAAAATAGCAGCACTAAAATTTTAAAATTTCATTAAATAATACCGTATTTATAAATTCTATTGTATTAATTTCTAATATTTTCAGAATTACAATCATATTTTTATCAGATCTTATCCAATTTTGATCATCATTATCCCATCTGTTAATGTATCCATCAATCCAATTTGCTTTAAATACTCTTCCAAGCATATTTATTTTGATATATTTGATATTATTAAATCTATTATAAGGTATCCATTCTAGTGCATTAGATAGTTCATAGAATTTATGTATTGATAGCTGAGTATTTTGAATAAATTTATCAATATTATCATTACCACTAGTCCATTTTATAAAATTTTGTTGGAAGTGAATTGCATAACAAATACAATTACATTTCTTACATTTATCGCTTAAAACCATCATATAAACTTTTGTTTGTGGATTTTGAGTTATTCCATGGAATTTAACCTATAAATATAGTAATAAATTAATAAAATTAAAATTTTTCGAAATAAAATTAAATAGTAAATTTACTATACCTTATTCATGGTAAATTCTGAAGTAACATCTTTTGGATTATTTAAACTTTTCAAAGTCACTAACATGTCTTGATTAAATCTTTTCCAATTTCGATTTTTATTATCCCACCCATAAATATACCCGTCAATCCAATTTGCTTCATACCTGTTTTCTGAAATGTATTTAATATCATCAAATCTATTATAAGGTATCCATTCTGACGCTTTACTTATATTATTATGGGCTGATAATTGAGTATCTTTAATAAATTCATCAATGTCATAATTATCACTAGTCCAATAATCAAAATTTTGTTCAAAATGTTTTACATAACAAAGATCATTTCCACATTTTTTGCATTTATCACCACCAAATGACTGTAATAATAATTTTCTTATTCTTTGACCCATTTATATTCAATAAAATTAATGAAACTATGTGCATATGGACTTAATCATATTCATTTTCATAAATTAGTTCATCGAGATTTGCATGTTGGCAATATATTATTACATAGAGGTAATGTTTGCATAACTGATATGGGACTATGCAAACCTGCGGATTACAATGAATCTGAGGTTACAAAAAATGGTATATTTGGTGTTTTGCCTTATATTGCACCAGAAATTATAAAATGTAAACATTATACTAGCGCTGCAGACATTTATAGTTTTGGTATAATTATGTATGAAATAATTTCTGGATTACCTCCTTATCCTAATGCAACTCATGATCAATTTTTGGCAATGAATATTTGTAATGGACGTAGACCAGTGTTTAATAATAATACACCTCAATTAATTGTGCAACTAATTAATAGATGTCTAGATGCAAATCCATTGAAACGACCAACAGCATTAGAAATTTGTAAAATTTTAAGGGGATGGGCGCGTGAACTTAGCGAACCATCTAAACCAGATCAAACAGGATTGATAAAGCAAATTAGAGAAGCGGAAGAAAGTAATAATAAATCATCTGTTTCATATGAAACATATTCAGAAGTTATTCATACAAGTAAATGGTTTAAATTTGATAATCTTCCTGAACCAAAAAATTCTGATGACAATAATTCGAAATATTCAGGTATTAATTAAATAATTGTGTTATAAAAAATATTTAAAATATATTTTATTAATGAAATTTTAATTTATTAAATAGAATTTTTACAATTTGATTTTACCGTTGATTCTTAGTAAATTGATTCTCATCAAATCAATCTCCCCGTAAACTGACGATTCTCAACAAATTAATGTTTGACGATAAATGTATTAGAATAAATTTGCGAATTTAAGGGCAGAAATTCTAAAATAAATAATTAATTTTTTAGTTATTGCAAAATTATAGAATTTCGTAGCTTACCGTTTTTTTTTTGTTTATGTATTATTTGATTTTTTTTTTTCTTTAAATTCTATCTAAAATTAGTTTTTCATTGTGAAGGAGACAAATCCTTATTTAAATAAATAAATAAATAAATATTGCTTCTCCGTAATTTGAATTGTAATTTTTTTAAAAAATCAAAATTGTTGTTGAATCAGAACTTTTGATAAAAAATCTCATTCAATAGGATTATTGGATAGAAAAAAAAAATCAGATGATCCGTAATACTCACCATAAAAAAATCATGTATTTTGTAAAGTCAGTAATCATAATATTCTTTATTCAAAAATATCGATTAATAAAAACTATCTGTGAGTTGCGTTTAACTCACCGACAATCACTTCACAAACGTTTCGCCGACAAACATTTCGACGACAGGATCATCTCACCGACAAGTCGTTTCACCGACACCTACATATATCACAATAAAATTAATATGATTTTTTTTTCTTTATATAACTGTTGTTACATAATACGATAATGTGTACATAAAAATAAATATAAAATATTAATTTATATTTTCAGATTAAATCTCAATATATATATATTTTTTAATTGTTCCTTCCAATTGGTAATAAACATAAGATTAATGTTTAATGACTCCATGATTTAAATTTTTTTTCCTAAGCCTTCCTATATTAAATATTTTTTTGTGATGAAAATTAATTTATTAATACAGTTTAAGTGTACAGTACATACGTTTTTTTCAAACTATTTCTAAATATAATGCATTCGCACTTTTATCAGCAAACCCGTCATATCCGTTCTTTCGCCACGAAAGTAAATTCTTACATATACTGTATATATTTTTTTTATCTTTTTTATCCCAACAGGAGAGGCTAGTTCTTGGGTTGACTCGACAGCTTCTATCTGAATAAGTAATGTTCACAAGACCGGTAAAACGTCGCTTACCTAGCGATAGCGGGCGGTTGTAAGATAATGTGAACATACTCCACATTGATATCACTAAAGATATTTACAATACTCATAAATTCTTTTCACGTCCAAATTTTTCTTTAATGTCAAACTCAGTAAAAAATTCTTGCACTTATCTATACCAACAACTTCCAACGACCTTTCGATTTTTAGATGTATTTATAACGGCTTAAAGGTCCTCGCTTCTTTCTTCTAGATTTAATCCCTAATGTAATCAATTTTGGAATTTTTAACTTATTCTTACTCCAACATCGTTAACCAAGAAAGTTTTGTCAATAGTGTACCCTAGAATAATATAATTCAATTTTGATGATGCGACAAAATAAACAAGTTTTAGTTTTCGAATTTGACGAATTTCATAAAAAAAAAAAAAAAAAAAAAAAAAAAAAATATTTCACTTAAAAAAATTTATTAATTTCTCCCATTATTGAAAAACAAATGATCGATTTCGAACTTTACATTTTTAATGTAAAAACTAAAAATTTTAAAAGTTCTGACTTCTGACCAAAGACTTTTACGATTGGAGGCAAATACTTGCTGTACGATACTTACGAAATAGCTAAAGCAGTAATAATTTTTTTTTTTGTTTATATCATATCGGCTGATCAGAAAAGTCTCCACACCACATCCATTCAAATAAAAAAACTTATTGCAAATTTTAAGTTCAAGATACTAAGAAATGACATTAATGTCGTTTCTTAAAAACAAATTTACATATCGCGTTCGTTTCTAAAAAGAAATTTTTTTGTGGATCCATTAATCATAAAAAAAAAGTACCTGAAGTTACAAAATACAATTTTTAAATACAGTACGGTATTTCGGCACTTTTAGAATATATCTTATGGTCGTATTATTAACGGCATGCCTTAATATTTCGACGGCAATTATAGTTGAGCATACTACAAGTATGCTATTAATCATAGCATATGTTTATCACTATATATACAGTACCTTAGATTAGTTTAGTTTATTTTTTGATAATTGTTTGATTCTTTTTTTTTTATTTTATTTTTCTCTTTCATTTTATTTTATTTTAATATTTCTAATTATTGTATTAGATAGGTTTCACTTGAAAAATAGTGATTTATATGTATAGATATATACGTTATATGTCTAAGTTGAAGATGTTACTAAATGGATATCGTTTTGTCTTTGGCGTTCATAATAAAGAATTAAAAAAAAAAAGATATGCTCAAGATATTAGGGATTCGGAATATTAGGAATTCGGGATATTGGGAATTCGGGATATTGGCATTCGGGATATTGTATGTTTCGGGAAATGGCCCAGTTCGGGAAATTGGGAATTCGGGAAATTGGGATTCGGGAAATGATCCAGTTCGGGAAATTGTCCGACATCGATACAGTACATACATCAGTCTCCACATTTTTTTATTTTCCAATTAATGCTATCCTTTGTTATATACCATGGTTATGCAGTATATAATACTGAATAAACAACGATGAGATATACCCTCTATATCACAAATTAAACGGTTAATTAATCGGTTATTACCGTCAGTTGATTATTATTATCCTACAGCCAAATAGGATCATATTAATAAATATGATCATCAGCGGCTGCAGGATAACACAGTTATTTGATAGGGATGTTAAAATATCATCCGAACTGCTTCGCAGTTCGGTGATATTCTAACACCCCTATCAAATAACTAATACTTAACCGACATACAGCATATATGTTACAACTTTTATCTGCTTTTTGATTCTGTGTCAAATAATGTTGTTTATGAGTCGTTTATGTAACAATTAGAAAGCAAAAATCAGATATTTTATCGTTTAATGTTAATTACTTAAGAAGTCAAAACGCGAAATTTGTATTACAAGTTTTGATTAGCAAATGATGATGTAATCAAAGGGGCTTTTTCCAAATTCCATTAATGATTGAACTTCGGAGTATACAAAATTTAAAAACTGTTTACATTCCGTGCAAAAAGAAAACAATAATATTATATAAAATGTAAAATTCAACTAATTATTAAACAAGATACATATTATTTTATTTAAAAATAGCAGAATTACTTAAAAAAGAAAACATAATAAAATATACAATGATGGAGTTGGACAATATCTAATTGAAAAATATTTGAACAATTGGATTGGACTAATTGTTAACGCCCAAATTCTGTGTGATTTCTAAATGATTTCTTTAATTTACAGATTTTATAGACCTTTATAATGCGGAAAAAAAATCCATATTTCTCTGCATAATTCTCGGATCCTTTTTTTCCCATAGTGATACTACACAAATATTTCATTAATTTTAATATGCGCTGATTTTATGCTGATGAAATTACAGAATTCGAGATTATCAGTTATGATTGGTGTTATAGCGGATTCACATGGTTTTGATTGGTCACGTCGGGTTTATGTTATAGCGGATTCATATGATTTTTCATGTGATCGGTAAATGTATGATCGACATGGGAAATATTCGGTTAAATATTAACTCCTAAGGTTGAAAAGTATTAAAATAATCCAAAAGAATAGAACAATATATTTTGGAACGCAATATGTACTTTGTTATAGTTTTTTCGATTAAATTGTAAAATCATAAAATTATAGAGAAATCACAGACAATATAATTACGATGATAAGCATTTTCTTTAGTATGTCTACGCGTTGCTTTTATATATTGTTGTTACTGTCATTCAAGATTTACTGTCATTTAACATCTGAAGATCCAAGTTCGATTTCAGTTAGTAGTACAACCTTCGGTTTACTCGGACCGTCATACGTGTTGTTAGACTATTAATCTCTAGACAATTTTTTTGATAAAAGTGATTTATTTTCACGCACTTAATTTTAACAACAACGCTAAAATATTCACGCTAAAATATTCAGGCGTATAAATCTACCGAAAACAAATGTCAATATAAATATCGATATTTCTTATTTACGACTTTAAAAATCTTTCCACTTAATTGTCTAATAAACCTTATTACAATAACAAATTTTTTTCAAAAAAAAAAAAAATGCTTGACTTGACTTCTTTAGTTAGCCTTTTTGTATTAGGAACTATAGGATGGGTCACTTATAAAGTATATATTTGGCCAACTTATCTTACTCCTTTGAATAAAATTCCTGGCCCACAATCTGAACATCTATTTTATGGAAATTATAAAAAGCTTATGAATGAATAGGTTAATATTGTTTATATCAGTCATAATTTTTTATTTCGATTTACTTATACATTTCTTTTATATGTTTTTTATAGGAGCCACAAATTGAATGGAGGAAAAAATATGGAGATATTATAAAATACTATGAATTTTTTAATCAACCAGCTCTTTTAATCTCGGATACATCAATAATTCAAGAAATTACATCGAGTAACACTTATGATTATATCAAACCTCCTAATTTTGTAACAGATCTTTTTGCGTTTGTTGGTAATGGTCTTGCATTTTCGGAAGGTGACATTCATAAGAAACAAAGAAAAATGATGAATCCAGCTTTTACTCATAGTAATATCAAGGTAATAAACTATATTTCACTTTGAAAATTTAATCTTTGAATTGAATTAATATCACATATTTTATTTAAATTTAGAGCATGATTCCATCATTTACTCGGATGGCTTCTCTCTTAATAAATTTAATTGAAGATAAAGTAAATTCAGGAGAATCTAACATTGCACTTGCGCCGTATATTTCAAAAGCTACTTTAGATATCATCGGCTTAGTTGGTGAGAAAATAAATTGAAATTTTTTTAATGTTGGCATTTTATACGTGTTTTCTTTACAATTCTACGTTTGTTGTTTTTTTTTTTAGGATTTAATTACGAATTTAATTCATTATCGTCTCCGAATGATTTAGCAAATGCTTATAGTTCTATTGTTTCTTCACTAACTCCTTTGCGTTATATGATTGGTAGATTAGCAAGTTACTTCCCACTTATTAGAAGTATTCCAATCGAAATAAATAAAAACTATAAAAGTGCATGTGCGACTATAAATCGCGAATCATCGAATTTGGTTAAAAAAAAAACAAAAAGAAGCAGAATTTGATGATTTAAAAGGAGCTGATTTGTTATCCGTGTTAATTAATATTAATAAAACATTCTCTATTGAAGAAAGAATGACCGACGATGAACTAAAAAATCAAGTAACTAAACAAAATATTTGAAAATTGTATTATAAAAAATATATATATCATTTTTTTTTAATGAGAATATATAAATATATTAGATTATGACATTCTTATTAGCGGGTCATGAAACCACAAGTATTACGACTAGTTGGGCTTTATATTTACTTGCACAACATCCTCATGTGCAAGACTTATTGCGTGAAGAATTGGTTAAAGCTTTTCCTGATAAATCAAATTTCAATCCTACATTCGATGAAATTAATTCTTTGGAGCTTTTAAATTGCGTAACGAAAGAAGTTTTAAGATTACACCCTCCAGGTATAGCTTTAGTTGTTATTTTAATATATAAAAAATTTTAGTCAGCCTTATTAACTTTGCAATTTTCTAATTTAGTTGGTTTGATTAGACGAACTAATCTTAAGGATAAAGTTTTTGGGAATTATTTAATTCCAAAGGTACAGTATATTTATCATTTTATATTTTTACTATAAAAAAAGATTTTTTTTTTTTGTTAAAAATTTTCTTATCTGTTATTATATTATAATAGAATACTCAAATAACGTTATCAATTTTGGCACTTCACAAATCGCCTGAAATTTGGGGCCCAACAGCTGCTGAATTTGATCCAAAAAGATGGTTAAACCCTGAATTAACTAAAAATGTATCTAATATAAGTTATTTACCTTTCAATACTGGTGCAAGAGGTTGTATAGGAAATAAATTAGCTTTAAATGAAATTAAAGTAATATTAGGTATTTTAGTTAGAAATTTTGTTTTTCAAACAATTGAAGGAACTCACATTGAAAGAAAATCCTTCACTTCTGCTAAACCTACATCAGATATTGAGTTAACTATTACTAAAGTTGAATCTTAAATTTTTTTCTACTATCCGCTTTAATTAGCTTATCGCAATTTTCGAATTATTGAAAACTGTGCCTTGTCGATCAATTATAACAGATAATAAAAAAAAACCGAAAACTCAGATTGCACAATAAAAGTGTATATATATATATATATTGGTCTGCAAGATGTTATGCCATTTTTATATTATTTTTTACATTTTTTTTTTCGACTTTCACTTTGGTTTTATTAGAGATTACTACCGATTCAACGTTGGCATATAATAATTTGACATTTTTTTTGAAAAAAACTTTATGCCTAAAGAGGTTAGTGCAGATTTACGTTGGAGAGTTGTGTATCTTTATAGCCATGGTCTTACTATTACGGACATTGCTAATACATTATATATGACTAAAAGTGTAGTAAAGATAATAAATTTGTATGAAAAGTGGGCATGTGTTACTAACTCATTTAAAGGAGTACCTGGTAGAAGAAGGTTTTTTGATAGAGAGGATATGCGTATACTTCAAAATCTTGTAAAAGATAAAGTTGATTGGTATTTAGATGAATTGCTTTATGAAATAGAAAATCATACGGGTAAGAGGGTGTCTATTTCGGCACTTTGGAGATCACTTCATTGTTTAGGAATTACCCGAAAAAAGGTATTGCAATAATAATTTGATGACCCAATAAGTTAGAAAACAACATGTTTCTAACAATATTTTTTTTTTGTTTTCATATAAGTTACAAAAAAAAACTTCTAGTTATACCACAAAAATAAAATTTTCATCCACGTGATCTTGTAAATTCCCTAAATTATTTTAATAAAAATAAAATAATTATTTCATAAATATTAAAGCTAGTTTTATTATAAAATGATCGACAAGACGCAGTTCTCAATAATTCGAAAATTACATTTAAAATACTATATGTATTAAATCATTATTCTAAAATAAATATCATTTTATTAATAGACTTTATTATCATAATATTTCTTTTCAAGACACAAAAAATTTAAATTGTATAAACTTAAACTTGGACTTTTGATTTTGAAATCTGATTTTCAAAAGACGTGTAGAATATTAATTATAACAAATTTATTCGTCTAGAATTCTAGATACAAAAACCAGCTATAAAGTCTATAACTTTTAAATCTCATAATTAGTGCTCATCAACAAGACCTTCCCGCATTGCATTCACCTTCGTGTTGCATCGTCAACCTGTCAACCGTCGTATTTTTCTTTCAACTAAAAATCATTATCAGGGATAATTATATTTGAAGTTTGGTAAAAAAAAAAAGCGCTAAGTGATTTGTCTTTCCTGGGAAACAAGAATCAAAGGCAATTCCGTAGGGGCCGTGAAAGTTGAGGATATAGGATTCAGATATCCTTAACAAATATGATGTCACACAAACTTTCGTCGCGAAATCACGTGATTTAGCGAATTCTAAATAATTTAAACTATTCTTAAAACCTTCAATATAACTGAATAATAATTCTAACTCTTAATAAAATTTGAAATGAATAACAATAAAATATAATAGTATCCATAAAAGATTTAATTTAAGGTATTTGAGGAAATATTAAATTGCAATTTTACCTTATGGTCCTATTTTGTCTGTACAATATAATCCGGATAAAGTTATACCAAAATGGTTGTACAAGTAGCAAATGATAAAATTCTCAATTACGAGAGACCGTAACCTTTGGGTCACGATTGCCCTATATCATTGCGGAACTGTGCATATACACGTAGTATAAACATTACACCATTTAACATAAGCAGAGATGACGCTAATAAAAATTTTTACATTGTTTCTAATTATTAAAAAATTATTACATATTAGTCTTGTAGTTACTAAAAAAAAATATTAAGAAAATTTAGATAAGCCGTATGATCATCAATAAAAACAGCTATTGCGCGAAACCAAACTCCTCGCTCCAATATGAAATAATATCAAACGGTCCTGGTCTGATTAAACTAAAGTATATAAAGATTCGCTTTTGTGAATCAGATCGCTGACACTGGTAGGAGGATTTAATTTTGTTTCATTTTTTATATTTTCTTATATTCATCCTCACTGCTCTCACATATTTTCTAATATAGCCAAAAAGATTTAAATCATTTAGATTGCTGATTGTGTACATTGATAGAATTGGATATTGATTTGGGTCTAGAATTTTTATCACGATGTTTATCACTCTTACACGTGGTGGAATCAGATTGTTCTCTGATTCTGGGAGTAAAAGGCGAATTTTCCTTAGTTCCCGTTCTTATCATTATTGTTGGTGTAGACCAGTTGTAGGCCCTAGACAGATTTCCAGATTTTCGTTCTTTTCCATTGAGAGCTCCGGCCCTTAAAGTGAGAATTCGAACAGTTCAATATTATAAATAGAATATTAAATGGAATTACAGCTTATTTGGTTCTAATAGTTTTACCAAATGATCCAGGGTTGACTCCATTCTTATTATTATTCTTGTAAGCTTCTATTAATGCTAGAAGTTTGCCGGTTAACATTTTTAATATATTGAGATTTTGTTAAATTTAGTTTGAATTTTAATATATAATAAATAAAGAAAATAATAAAAATAAAAAAGAAAAAAAGAAAGAAAGAAATAAATAAATAAAATATTGTAAGTGTTTTAGTGAATACAAATAAATACGTCATCTTCTTCCAAAGGTTCCCCGGCTTTTTAATGCAGTTAAGTTAAAAGCTTTTTGGCGCACTACCTCAAATGTTCTATCTTTTCTGGCTTTTGTGGCAATTATAAGGCTCTTTTGTACCCTAAAGCTTTCAGTTCGTCTGACAACATATTGATAACATCACAGAAACTTAATTTCCTTAATATGCAATAACTATATATTTACTATAATTTCATTACACTATGTACTGTAGTTACTATATAATTACAATTCATTTACAATAGGAAAATAGGTTTTTTTAATGAATTTTTCGCGTTAAAATTATTAAAAAAATTAAATAAATCGAATGAGTCACTTATATATACTTTTTTGAGTAACTGTCATTGTTATATCTTGCTTAACTTCTTGCATGTTAGTATTTGTTACATCATCCAGCAAAAATGTTATTAAAGCGGGTAGATTTGGCCGGAATTACGGCATTAAGAAATTATGTATGTGACAAATAATGGTGGTGACAAATAGGTCGTGATTCGCTCTGACGCTCTTCCGTATTATCAAGAATAAACAAATAGTTAAATACCATTACTATTTTGGGAAATGTGTCACTTTAGGAATTAGGAACAATATACTTTTTCAGTTCATTATCTATTTAATAAACATCGATTTTCCTTTTTGCAATTAACAGTAATAGATCTTGTGTATGAATGGTAAACAAAAGATGTGCGACAAGACGTTCATGGGCTCATGGCGGAGCTCAACGTCCACTGCCTTTGGCGATAAACTCTCTTAGGTAGTAAAGGAGAATATTAATACTTTTATACTACGCTAATAATATAATCTAATGTTTATAAAAGCTTGATGAAGTATTCTGTGAATAAACAAATAAAGAAAGAGAAATTGGGACTTGATAGTGTTTGATTCGACAATCTGAACAAAAATAGTGCTCGTGACTTCTTAAGATGACCAAGGATAATTTCTAAGTCACAAATTTAGAGGAGGAATACGCTATCGGATAATTATTTATACTTTATTCTGAATCCAGATAATATACCGAAATTATTATACAATAAGTTTGGACTATTTCCTGCACTTAACATTCGTGAAGCGAATCACTTTGGAATTCTAACTAGAACTGGAGATTAAGAACTTCGTTCCTAAAGAATTTTGTAGCTTTTATGATACTTTTTGGAATAGATAATTCATGTCTACGAAAAAAAATATGTATGATTTTCTGGGTGCCGCACCTCTCGAAATTACAGATATTCAATTTATTTTTAAAAGTTTATTATTACAATTTTCTAAAACTTTAATTCTAACTGATAATAATTATATGGCCAAGCCTCTTTCGGTTGGTGTTAACCCAATAAACGCTACTGGAGAATTTGGATGCAGGTGATATATATGATTGATTACATGAGCTGATAGTAAATATGAAACCTAATAAAAAATTTTTTTTTGGTAATGCTTCAATCGTTATACCTACGATAAATATGAAATGAAGAAAAAAATTGGAAACGTGATAAATGGTTACTTTGTTTATGTCTCCGACATTTTAACCAACATAATAATGCGTAGCAGAGTATGGAAAGAAACCATAAAAAAAAATTTCATATATTTTATTCCCTAATAAAATAATCAGTTATTTTTTATGACAATATAACAATAATAGTATTATATAGCATTATGATTTATGAATAATTAATATGGTCATTTTACGTCCATTTCATTAGTACAATTGTTTAAAAATATTCCGTTTTAAAATTATTGAGAAAATGCAAAAAATCGTTCCGCACAAAAAATATTAACAATAAATTTAAAATATATTTATCTTGATTAGGCTTGACCCGCTTCTCTACAAAATAACCTCATTAACTGTGCTTATTTTGATTTAAGGTTTGTTCGGGTTTTAACTAGGAATCATTTACAGGAAATATATTTTAAATCAATTTCTCATTGCAGATGTCTTTAGTCTATTTTAAAAAAATATTCCATTTTTAGCGGTATACCTCCTTTTTTATCGAGAAAAAGAGTAACTGCGGAGATCAACAAAATTATACTGTGGAAATCGCAGTAATCAACGCACGTATTGGAGGAATTTTTGTAAGTATTCTCAACAGGATTAACAGTAACGAATGAATCGTTTATGACACCTATTAAGGAAAAAGACGTGAAGAAGCGCAAAGAGCTAATCAAAATGAAATGGAATCAATTAATTCAAGGGTGTTTAAACTGTTTCATGATAGGATTATGTCATTATGACCGAAAAACATTTAGATGAAGTATATAACAATTGAAATAATAAGTGATTGCGTATATGAAAGATTTGTGCGCAAACTGTAAAAATTTTTAACATAAGAATAATTCTCATAGTAAGACGTTAGACACGATTAGTATATGGATACGAAATAAGTTATTTCGCTTAGCGAGGGCTCTTTATCCTCGCTTTAAACGTACACGGCTCATTTTTCTTTTGTTTATTTATATTATTTATTCATTGATAAAAATTTGTATCGTTTTTATGCGTTCGAATTAAAAGTCATATAGCTAATATAAATTTTATACATTAAATTACAATGTTTGTCCAAGTTTCGTGATAATAACACCAACTTAAAGCACAATTAGTACACAAATATCAACTCTCGAAATGATGATTTCAGAATTTAAGTATAACGCAATAAAAAAAATCTAGATTTTATTTTTCTCCACATAAAAAAATGTTCATATAAAGATTTTAATATAAAAAGAAATAATACTTTTTGAATAAACCTCTTTAAAAAAAACCATATAATAAAAACCAAAAAGTAATGTATAAATTAATCTAAAGTTGCAATTTGGTTAAGTTCATACTTATTTATGTCACAATCTTCTTCGCAGTTCGACAAGTCAGAATCTTCGCTTTCTATTTTTTCGTTTATATCTCTGTTAGAGTAAAAAATGGAAGATACATTATTGTCTACAAAATCAATACTATTAAGTTCTGAATTAACTTGGCGAATATCTGGTCGTTTATCTGGTTCGCAATCCCAGCATTCTGTTTAATAGATGACAATTAGTTTACGACAACAAGAAGGATTATACTAGCTCCAAAGGAATCATTCTCCGCAATTATCTTATACTTACTTCGATAAAGCTCAACAAATTTAACATTCGTGTTCGGGGTAGGTTCTTCTCTTAAACCATCAAGAATGTCTAACATAAGAGAAATATGATCTTTTCTCATTTCATAATTAAAAGGTGATGAACGACTTGTTAATTCCCAGAATAATACTCCTAAACTATATATATCACATTTCTCGTTTATCTTATATGGAGTTTCTTGATTAAACGTTTTAGGATCCATATAAGGAATCACACCCAATACTTCAAGGTTATAACAATCTGACCCTTTTAGAAATGAACGGCCAAAATCTGCCAACTTAATAGTATTATGATGTACTAAGATATTATTGGGATGCTAAAAAAAAGAATTTCAATTACATAATGTAGTAAATTGTTGAATTATAAAACAATATTAGTATACTTACAAGATCCCCGTGTACGATTCTCCTATCATCATGTAGCCATAAAATCGCACTTGCAACCTCTTTTGCAAACCTTAATTGGTTCTTCCATTTAAAAGTTATAGTATCGTTCCAGTAGGCCAAAAAGAAGGGTTCTGGGGTCAAAATTACCATATAGCTATAAAAGGAGTAAGCCCCTTCCCAGCTTATTTTCCGATATAGAAAATTTAAGTAATCTTATATGAAATCCAAATTCATTTGCAACATCAAGAAACATAACGATAATAAATATAGAATTCAGGTTTAAAATTAAGCTGGGCTCAAATCCTGTTAACATACCCACATTGCCCAAATTTTTTGATTACAAACCAAAGGAGAGCACCATCATTGTTAACGAGCTGGCCGAATTTTAATTCCAAATAAGATAACAGAAAAGGTATGCCATCCAGCTTGCCACCAAAAAGTCAGATGGGCATCGAGGACCAAAGTGTCCGAGCATGCTCATCTGACGGTCCTTCAAGCCAATTAAGCATACCAGATTTTAATGTTATCCTAGAATGAATTCTAAAACTGATTTATGACTGTAAACAAAACGAGATAAATCTAACCTCAACGAGGTTAGATTTATCAAGTACGAATAACAATAATTTATAAATATATTAGAAACCATTCTAAAGCTGATCCAATTTACACAAACATAAGGACAAAAAGTCTAACCTCGAAGTCTAACCTCAAAGTCTAACCTCCAAGTCTAACCTAAAAGTCTAACCTCAAAGTATAACCTCAAGAAGAAATCAATGAATCAAAAGCGAATTAACCAAGATCTAGTATACCATTAATTTCACAAAATACAGGAAGCATTTCTAAAGCCATTATCATGACGAAAAGTTAGGGTAAAAAAAATTCTAACCTCAAATATAAAAAGAATTAACCTGATAAAATCTAACCACTAAGTCTCACAACTATATCCCACTTCAGAAGTATACTTATCATACAACAGGGCCTTAACCCGAAGCTTGTTTACATGGCGGGTCTGATAATTGCTCTTATTACAATAGCTACATAGGTCATTATCCAAACCAGAAGGCTTACCTATCTTTGTGGGTCTACTGCAAACAGAGCAGGGCCGGCGCAACTTAGCTTTGCAATGTAAATGGCATCCTTCAGGTTTATCACAACCATTACCACAAATTTCACCAGTATTTTTAAGATGATAACAAACAAATTTTGCATTCATTTCTTCTAGATGAATAAATAATTTTAATTAAAAAAAAATTTACACAATATAGTAAAACATATACTAATCATACAATGAGTACACAAAATCAATTAGCTAATACTAAGCCCACATACCAGGAAGTTGAGCGGGCATTAATAAATGTAGTCAAAGCTGGCATCTATTATAGAAGGCCAAAGGAAGGTAAATTCATGCAATCATATAAAGAAAGGATCAAAAAATTACGTCAGGCAGAGGAACCACAAGAATATGTATTAAAATTAGCCATGACGATATTTCCCAATAAAGATAAATATGATAAAATCATGGATGATTATAAATCATGGTATGGACAAGATCCAAAGATTCTTAATTCCATTATGGAACTATATAAGCTTTACCATAAATTAGCTAAAGATTATTTCGTTACAGAAGACAAAGTTAATGAAGAGACAGAAGACTTCTTATCATCGCTTTAGAAATCTAATTTGCCAACACCCACTGAGGTGGATACTCAACATCAGGAGGAATGACTTGAAGCTCCTCTCTCACAAAAGACCTTTCTGGACTATTGCCCTCGTCATCTTCCAGCCAATATAATACTGGCTGATTTTTTTGTATCAAAGATTCACGAATATTATAAATCTTAGAAGACCAGTTCATATCAGTTGCGCGTCTCCTTCCACCTTCGTACTCACTCAGATTAAGCAAATAAATAACAGAATCGCCATAAGATAATCTTTTTTCATCATATCCCATAGGCCCTTTTCGAGGTTTAGAAGGCATAGCAAAGACATTTTTCTTTTTTATAGCCTCAGCAGGAGACATACCAAGTAAGCGGGTTACAGAGTTATTAAAATCTTCTACTATTGAATCAACAATAATTACTAGGTCTTCTAACTCTATTATATCAGAAGAGGTATCCAATAAGTCATATGCATCAAAAATATTATAAAATTGTTCTTGAAATGTTCTATTAGATCTTTCAATAATACCCATAGTTTTCTTAGACTTAGCCTTCTGAATTTTCACGCCATGCTTTCTTAGTAATTTTTCACATTCACCCTTAAATTCAGACCCCCTATCAGATAAAAATACTTTTGGCCAGATAAGAGGATTTTTGGGATCATCATAAATTTTTTCCAAGCATTTAGCAATTGTAGATGAAGTTAAAATACCTTGCATATTCTTAATGCTCTTGGCAGGTCCCTTAAGAGCCACACCGATAGGAACAATTGCTTCATATCTTGAAGCCACATCCTTTACATTAAGATAAAAAAGATAAATTGTTCGTCTAGACTTAACATGGCGTGTATAGAGAACATCTGCCTGATGCATCTCATTGGGAGTAGTAATAGAGATAAAACTTGCACGTGGAATATATTTAAGACGGGATTTATGCAATAGATGTAATAACTGTCTCTCAAGCCAATCTCTTACTTCGTCCAGACTAAAATCATATCCAGCCTTAAGAGAAGCTTCATGTAATTTTTTAGCATTTCTCTGGTAGCCAATAGGCTGATAATAAATCTTTTTCAAAGCAATAGAAATATCAAGATTTCGAGCCTCACCAGAATCTATAGGAATAATAGGTAACAATGGGGGTTGAGCAGACATATCTTGATCAGCTAAATAGCAACTTTGATCTAGGGATAAAGTTAGTACAAAAGAAAATTCACAAACTAGAAGAGGAAATTAAAGCCTGTGAGCGATATATTTCTCATCTTGAAAAGAATCTACAATCTTATGATGATGAAGTTAATCAGCTAAAGGATAAATGTAAGGTTATTCTAGGTGAACTTAAAAAATGTCAGGATCACCAGGAGCTAAAAGAAGAGGCATTAGTTATTCAAGATAATCGAATTATC
This sequence comes from Rhizophagus clarus, assembly GCA_015698045.1. Lineage (NCBI taxonomy): Eukaryota > Fungi > Glomeromycota > Glomeromycetes > Glomerales > Glomeraceae > Rhizophagus > Rhizophagus clarus. The sequence goes on along the minus strand of BLAL01000313.1, from coordinate 195,973 downwards.
CAGCTAGAAGACATAATAGATAAACTTAAATCTCGTATACAAGAATTATCTAAATCTAGTAATAAACATTCTAAAGAAGAAGAACGACCAGAGAAAGAAAATATGGCCATACCTGATATTTTAATAAATATCGCTACAGCACTAGATCGGGTAGAGGCATATATTGATGGAGATACATCATTTAACCCTAAAAATACATTAAATGGTATACGAATTTCATTAACAACTGCTCGTGGACTTATGCAAAGACATGCTCAAGATGCTATTAACATGCAAGGTTTATACCGTACAGCTAATGAGCGAATCAATGCCCTTAGGAATGAATTAACAAATACTAGAAATGATTATATTCAAGCTCAGCTACTGACTTTAGCATATAATAATGAGGTAAATGAGCGTCGACGTTGGTGGCAAATAGCACAGGATAGGCAAACTAATGGACAAAGGATAGCCTTAAGAAAGCAAAATCGAATAAATGTATTAATAGGAGAAAAAGCTATTCTTCAGCGAATAAATCAGAGACGCAAAGCAGAGGCAGAATTAGCAGAATTCAATCGGGCATTTGTATTTAATAGATACCAAAAATGGAAGGGTAGGGAATTAAATTCACGACAAATTATTTTGAATTTACAAAACAATCCGCAATTAGGAAACATGGCAGATGCTAGACGTGAACCATTATATAATATAATAGGGCCTATTTTTGCTAAACATGAGCAATATACTGGACACGAACCTCCTGATGAATACTTAGATAAAGTCTGGAACTCTATATCACATTTGGATGGAAGTATGACAGCACTTGAAACTGCTAATGCAGGAGACTTTAATGATCTGATTAAATGTGGACTTTTAAAAACCAAATTAGGAGGAAAGTATATTCCAGTTCCAGCTAACGATCCCTATACTGCTGGTAATCCTGCTATTGCTTCACCAGCTACTTTACGAACATGGATGAGAGCAAAATATCAACGTGAAAATATAGGCACCCAACAATCAGCAATTCAAAGATTATCCCAAGAAAGATTTTTACCAACAGATAGTCCTGATACATATGAAAAAAGAATTCGACCATTATTATTAAGTGTGGCAGATAATGATGCAACTGCCCTATCATTTCTAAAGAACCACTTAACAGGTGATTTCTATACATGGATGAAGATTGCTAATCCAGGTGGTATAGATGCATTCTTTACAAATCTAAAGAATATATGGCTAGAACGTAATCCAGCCATAAGTTCACAAGTATCTTTTCAACAATTAGCTATCCCTCAAGAGACTGTACCTACTATTCAGCCAAAAGATGGTTTTAAAATTCGTTTAGCAAGAGATTTGGGTTATACAGGAATAGGAACAGATGATGATACATTAGAAAAGTTTATTTATGAAGAACTTAAAAAGAGATTAGGAGGTCAAACAGCTCATGTTAGAAAGAGCCCTTTTACACCAAAAAGTGCATATGCCACAAAGAAGGTTGTTAGAAAGATAGTGCCAAGTAAAGCATCAAGTAAACTTGTCCGGCATTGCTCAGTATGTGGAAAGGCTGGACATACAAAGGTTAATTGCCCCAGACTAAAGCGGACTAAAAAAGTTAATTATGTATACCAAAATGAGGAAGAAGATCCTGAAGACTCTGAAGATTCTGAAGAATACATATTGGAAGAAGATTCTGAAGAAGAAATTGAAGATGATAATGAGGATGATATTGATGACGAATCACGAAATTGCTATGCTTTAAAAAAAAAGTGGTGCGAAGTGGAGTACCTATAAAAAAGAGTATCAAATCAAAAGAAGGAACCACCAAGAAGTCCCCTACTTCCAAATCTCGTACTAGTAATATAGCCATAGCTACAGATCTAATGTATCAAATAGCATTAAAATCGTCAATAGCATCATTAGTCCCTCATTGTCCTAGAGAGATTCTTATAGAAATTTCAAAATTTATTAATATGATATTCCCCAAAATAAAAGACCATTGCTTGAATACAGAAATGCCAAATGATACGGTTAAAAGAAGGGAATTAGCATGGGAAAAGTTACAAAAAAATTTCAAGATATCTTATTTCCACTATTACAGGCCACAAATACCGAACAGAAGCTTCTTTTACAAGTTCCAGAAAATAATAATGAAACTGTTCCAAATGCCCCCAGCCCAAATGAAGATATAGTTATAGCAAATTCTACTAAAATAAAGGAAATTAATGCTACATCCTCTAGCTATGCTAAACCAGAGAGCATTCAACTAGATTATGCCATTAAGGCTTATGCTACAGCTCAAAAAAAAAATAGCCAAATATATTGGCCAAAGCCCTTGGAGATAAATTTTCTCCAAATAAAGGATGCCGATGATGTTGCAACCATCTCATGTAAGGTAGGGGATATAACTATACCATATGCAATGATTGATAGTGGATCAGATTCATCAATATTCTCAGAAAATGTTGCTATTCATTTGGGTCAAAAAATAAATAGAAAGAAGATTCATCGACTTAATGGGGTTGCAAGTAAGTCTCATTCTCTTGGTACGGTTGATAGTGTTCCTGTAACTATAGAGGATAAGGAAAATAGAGATACCATTTCAGATGAATTTTCTGTCGTCCCTACAGAATATGATGATAATGGAAATGAGTTATCACTATTTATTCTTGGAACGAAATGGCAACATCGGGCAGGATGGGAACCCTTAGTAAAGGGAGAATTTAAGACAATCCGAAATGGAAAGACTATTACCATCCCCCTATCAGTTCACAAGTCTCAGCGTAATGTCTTCACTGTAGGGAAGGGGCCAGAACCTGTAAAAAAAAACTAGCAGACCGTACATGCATGCATTGTGGTAAAGAATTCCGTTATCCCTGTAGGTTAAAACAGCATTATAAAACAGTTAAGTGTTCAGACAGTATTTCAGACAGTGTTTCAGACAGTGTTTCATCACAGATCAGACAATATTTAGACAGCAATCAGGAAAAAAATACAGTGCCTATTCGACTATTTTTGGCATGATATAACATTTTGAAGTTCTTGAATAAGATGGTCAGAAAGTTTTGTATGAATAGAAGAACGAAATGAATATTTTTTTCGGATATGTGGATTATCTGGTGCATTAGCACGCCATCTATTCCACAAGTCTTTGGCATTTTTTTCATAAAAACTAATTGGCTCTAGAGTACTATCAATACAGCCAGGATGAATAGAACGGATTTCATCATTATAAGCAATAATTGTTTGATCTTTAGAATAGATAATATCATCCAATATCTTGATAATATCTTTAACCGAAGAAAGGATATATTTAAGATCCTTTATTTCATTCTTAGATCGTGATAGTAATGCAGATAACTTGCCAATCTCTTTATCTTTTTCAATATTGGCTTTATCCAAGGCAGAGATACGAGATTGGTATTGTTTTTCCAAGTCAGCCTTACTGGATTTATATTGCTCTTCTAGCTGATACCTAAGTGAATATAATTTCTGCTTCATATCTACCATACAGTTATTATATTCTCTCACTTTTCGAGCTAAAAGAATATCATATTCATCTTTTAAACGTTTGCGTTCTTCAGAAACTTGAGTCTCAATAGTTTTCTTAATACTATTTTCCTGTTGTTGTACACGAAGTTCACGCTCTTCTAACTGTTTCTCAAATCCATCTAACCGAGATAATGTACTAGAACCATCAGAAGTGATATTTGCTTCAATCTTTAGCTTTTGACGATTTTTTTTATTAAAGTATCTTCCAACTTCTTTAGTAAGTAATTCCTCAATATCTAAACGAATACCTTTAGCCTGTTCCTCCGATAGTGGATTACTTTTGCGAGTTGTTAGTCGTAACCATGCATCCTTTTTTATGGATTGAGGTAATTGGTCAAGCAAATTCTTATAGTGTTCATTAAAATGTGGTTGGCTTGCCATGTTCGAATAGGGTAAGTAATATGTAGTTTTAGAAAATTCCTGGAAGAAAATTATTCCTGGAAGTTTAGAAATTCCATATTTTCCCAGAAGTTTGGGTATTCCATATATTTTTAGTAAAAGTTTCCGTCTAGAATTAGCCAAAAAAATTGCTGAAGCCTATATTCTGGGAAAAAAATACCAAGAAAATGCCAGAGAAAATGCCTTTCCTTGTCCAAGAATTGCGGAAGATTATCCTGAAATTTATAAGGAGGAGAATGTGAACCGAGTTCACAATGTCACGTGTATGGCGCAGTAATTTAACCTATTTCCCTTTCTTGTCTAAGCTCTGCAAAATGTCAGAAACATCTAATGGCAACAGTTTTTTCAAATCAGATTTTATCAAATTTATCATGTCTTCCAATTTATCCAGGCTATCCATTAGAGCTTGTGCTGATTTTGTCAGATCAGGGAATATAAGGGATGAGGAATCATAGTCAAGCTGGCTCGTCTCTGGATTCTCTTTTTTATTGCTTTCCATTTCTTATCTGCGGAAAATAGTCTAAATAATTTGACTAAGAATAATTAGATCGGTCCCAACCTCTAGTTATACCAAAATATTTTAATTTAAGATACAATCTAGTTTCTCTGATAGTTTTATAAGTAATTCTACAACCGCGAATATGAAGTGCTTGGAGTTTTAGGCAGGAATGAATAATATTACAAATTGATTCTTCAGAAAACTCTATACGGTAAGAAATATCTAGATATTCTAATTTATAGCATGAATTTGCGATTGCATATAGACCATTATCAGTTATTAATCCAGTATCATCTACTCTACGATAATTAAATCCCAAGTTGAGATACTTCAGATTGGGATATGATTCTGCTATTCGATTTAATGTTTTATCACTGAATCCCGTACTATCATTCAAATTTAAATGAATTATATTTGGGAATAGATGTGTAATATGTTTGATTTTTTTATCTGAAAGTCGCCAGTATCTTGGAATTTCTAAATGAGTTACAATCAAATAATAAAATGGTTTGGTCCCAAAGAGACTCTTCTGCTTCTCACATATTATTTTCATAAAAATTTTTTGTATGTTACTATTCTTTAGCTCAACTCGTTTCCATAGAACAGAAACACCGCATCTGTACCATAATTGGCAGACAAATAGAATGGGATAGAGGGATTTATCTATTGCTAGGAAATATAAAATATGATTTAATAGTTCTGGTAAATATATAACTCTTAAATGTGTCATAATTAGTAAATATTATCTGCTAAAAATAGTCTAAATTTACATAAAAATGTATCATACCCTAGCTTTACCCGAATTACTAGAAGCTATCTTTGCCTTTCTTAGTAGGAAAGATCTCTATAGGAGTTGTACCAGAGTAAACCACCAATGGAATGCTGTATCTAAGCTTATTATTCAGAAAAAAAGAAAAGCTGAATTTATTAGTATTCCCAGCATTCGTGATAATATTATTTCTTACCTTTATGATGATGATCTCAGTCTTACTGAAATTGTTAACTATTGCAAAGTAAGTGATACATGGAGTGATATTTTTAATCGATTAAGTACAAGGACTATTTCGCTTTCTATATTATATGATCATAAAGATTTCTTAAATTCTTCTCGCTATAGTAGAAGTCAACTACTTCATAATAAAAAACAATTTTTAGTCTATTTTACACGTCGTAAAATGCAATATTATTTAAAACAGGACTATGAACTAAACAGGTACTATCAGGATGTCTGTTCGCTTTACGAACTAAGGAATGAATTTCTTAGACTGGCCAGAGTTTTCCAATCCTATGACTATGACTATACTGTTGATGATGAATTTCATAGGCTAGTCAAGTCTTTTCAGTCTATTAGATTTCCTTGATAATTATTTTGCACAAAATCTAACTCTCGTGCTAATCTATCTAATGTTAATTGTAGTCCAATTATATAAAGTTTTTGACGATCTTCTGCTCTAACCTCATTTTGGAATACCATTTTGATATTCTTTTTTACTTCATCTATAATATCCTCTAATCCGACTATGCTGGTTGTCATTTTAGTGATTTATTCTATAATCAAATATTTAACATGCCAGAAAAAAAAAATCTAATAATTATATAAGTATTGGCTTAGAATATTTCGTATGTCTTGTAAATATGTTCTGTTCACTAGTTTAGCTTATTGGAGTAAGCTGGCTATGTGAGACGTACATTCGTTTTGATATTTTTCTGGGAGCTTGGCACTCATAGCTCTTTTTTCGGCCTCTTCAGGGGGAATACCAACTTTGGCCATTTTCTTATATGCTATGGTACGCCAATGCTCATATGGTAAAGTAGTTATCCCATCTGATAATATCCAGTGTTTAGTATCTATGGGACAGAGAGCTTTCTTCTCAGACTCAACCAGAGATATTACATGATCCTTTGACCGGAATCCTATATTCTTGGCATAGAATACCTTTTTCTGGAATAGACAATCCCGATATACTTGAGTCAAGGGAGATTTACTTTCGGGATATGTGTTCTCTGCCATTTCTTTCATACCCTTTTTGCTAACCCCCTTATGCTTTGACTTTGTGGATTTATTAGCTAAGACATAGTGGTATAATTTTGCCCGAATGTGAAAGGACTCAGTAATCACATTACCTGGGGTCTCATCTTTGAAAAGCCCAATAGTTTTTGAATCATTAAGATCAAAGATATCTGGTCGCTCTGCCATATCTTTATAGATATCTTCGGTCTCAACTTTAAATATAAAGGAATCAGTATCCATATATCCAAGTCTAGCCTTATCTCCATATTTTTCTTTTACATAGTCATACCAGAAGCGGTACATTAGGAGCTTGCTGAGTCCCAAAACAGATGCTCCAACTATAATAGGCTTGTTGAGAACTACACTGGCCTTTCCCATATGTGCGCCTACTAGTGTATCTCCAAGTGGTCTGCCATACTTAAAATTTGGACTACGTATTTTCTTGAGAAACTTCTTCTCATCTGACTCATTATTACAGGCCATGATCTTAACATCCTGGTACTTTCGGACATTTTCCATAGTCTTGCCATATACTGAATTATTCATGAGCTTGAAGAAGTCTTTTTCAAATTCATTCTTGGCTTTCTGGCGCAACTTTGTATTCTTGGCAATATATGGGGCTAACCAATTTGTCTGGTTGAATGACAAGATTTCTGTGACCTCATCTACAATCATGCCTAACTTTATATAATACTGGAGCTCTTGATAATGAATGACATAATTTTTTCGTGGGCCAAGATGCGGGACTAGTTTTTCTGTTGGATAAAATCGCCCATCATCCATATCATTTACAAGCTTGGCATTATATGGGCATAGCATATCCTTTTTTACTGCGACATTTTCCACGGCTGGAGGTAAGTCTCTCAAATAGTCATGAGTCTTTAGGGGGAAATGGGAATTAATCATTAAGAAGAATCCACGTGGCGCATCTGCTTTAGTCTTGAGAATCATTTCGAGATATTTCTTTTGCATCTTGGGATTATTCTTTAGATATTCTTGACTAGCAACCCATTTATAATTTCCAACTGGAAGAAATTGACTCATAGCCCATCCATAAAGATTGTTTGCATCGACATAGGAAACCCATGTTGTAGGTTGGGATGGGTCAAATTCCTCTCCCATGCTAGGATTATTTGCTTTGAAATGTCTATGTACTGCCATAGCAATACCACCTCTCTTGGCCTTTTCAATGAAGTCATGCATGGCTATTTCTGTAAATAACTCAATCTTGACCTTGGTCATCTTGAGCATGGCATCCCAGGATAAAGAAGGAGCAGATACATAATGGCTGGGATCAAGGCCATAATGATGCATGGATGTCTTTCGAAATGTTGTCCAAACATCTGCTAGACTAAGCACGTCTATCCTAAGATAGAGATCATTATATTCTCCCAAGTTTTTGCATCCAAATTCCTTCCATACCTTCTGGGCATGCTCATAATCCTCTTGAGAAATCTTACCTACAAGGACACTATAAAATTCTTGAATCGGAGGTAGTTCTGTTTCCTTGAATCGCTCATGAGAAGTAATATACTCATGAGGAAAGACTCCCTTACGATATGCTAGGGAAATCTGTTCAGTTGTATAGCCTTGCTTCTTAAAATACTCAGTTGTAATTGGGTGGTCATCTCCCAAATTCTTTGTAAGATTGGCCAAGCTACTATTCATGAACTGCATACTATCAATATATTTGAGCTGACCTACCTTCATTGATTTGTATCGTTCAAAGGTTTCAGCAATAACTGAGATTTGAAGAGAATTACGTGAGCGTCCGACAGATTTACAGACCAAGTGAGAGTCATATCCTCGGAAGTTGTGAAAGATAACTGGGATTGGTGTCTTCCATGGCACGATCTGAAGTTTAAGATTACATGTATTGTGAGACGCACCTCGAAACTTACCTGTGATATGACAGTGATCCCAGACCTTTTTATCCCTAGCTTCTTCTCTGGCTAATTCGGCTTGGGCTTTACTTAAAGCAGTTTTTAGAGATTTATAGTCTTCAGGATTCTTAACAGCCTTTAACAATTCTGTATAGAGATTTTTTAGATCCTTTTCCATACATACAAACTGGGATCCATTTTTTACCTTTTCTGATTCGATATTCTTTTCTAACTCCCAGATTTTACTTGATATTTCTCTAGGTGAAAATACTTTTGTACTCTCAGAAAGCTTTTCTTTATTATAAGATATAGGATCCTGAACAATTTCTGTAAGCTTGTCAGAGAGATTTGCAATCTTTCTTTCTAACATATTAATCATATCTGTATCTATACTGAACTTGTCTTCACAGATCCAACACCGATCTGCCTCCTTAAATCTTCTTTGATAGTCATCTGTAATAATACGCTCATGCTTAACAGCTAAGACCCTATTTATTTCTACCAATTCTTGATCGATCTGACGGATGAATTCTTCTGTAGCATTTTCTCCTCGATATAAAAAGGGTCCCCATGTTTCCCCAGTATCGATCCAATGAACTGTGTAGCTAAAACTATTGGCTTCTTCTTCTGCTATCTTTCGTATATTTCCACCATAATGTGTGTTACACTTCTTTTTTAATGACTCAAAATCTGCTAGGATGACGCATGGGGCATTGATCTGACGCCCATAATTTCTAAACTCTTCGAAGTCATTAACATCTTTTACAGGCATGGTGACTCTTTGTGGGGCTTCACCCAATCCGAAACACCATTGCTGATGATAGTCTCGGGAATTTACAGACTGGAAGCTTTCAAAGCATCGGTTACATAGATGCTTTTTAACTTTATTGGCATTATCCTTATATACTAACCCACTCGGATTCTTAATCCATAGAAAATGATTTTTTTGCCCATACTTACCTTCCTCAGTTTTGGTAATATCTGTAAGAGCCATAAGATGGATAATATATTGTCTATTATAGTTTTTACTATAAATAACACCTTTGGGAGTAGCTGTTTCTTCTTTCCATTCCCAGACATTTATGGAGATATCAGGATTCATCTCCTCAATTTTATTAAAGATGTGAGGGGAAATTGGTGTAGGCATAGGAATACCATCCAACTTTACCCGCTCTAGATATGGTTTAAGTTTCTTTACCCTAAATATTCTACGGCCTAAATGGTCTGTATGTCCATCTTTATCCGCAAAATAACATCCTAAAGCCCCTTGGAGACATTTTTCAGATAGTCTATTTGTCTCCGGATCTATAAGTCCTTGATTGTCTGGATTAATGGTACACTTTTTGTTAGCAAGCTTTGGGGGAGTAGGCTCATAAGATCCTCCAAGAGCTCGACGAAGTGTATATGATTCAATAAGTACCATTTCTAATCGAAGAAGGATTTTACCTGATTCTTCTTTTAAATACTTCTCAATCTTTTTATCAATTTCTACACCAGATTTGGTTATATGCTCGTCTATATACTGCTCTGAAAGAATTTCACGCTGTTGACTTCTATGATATGGATGATGATATTTGGGAATATAGTTTGCTCGATTTGAAATATCACCTGTTCCTTTATAAGTATATGATACATATGTAGCATGTACTACCAGTGCTGATTTTATTTGATCTCTTTTACTAAGCTCTTCTTTAAGAACATCTGTGATTGCTCCACGTGCTTCTGCAATAAGTTGGGGCATATATGGAGCATCTGCATATTCTATCGCATTATCTTGCTCTTTATTAAATGCATATGCAGGATTTTTACATGAAGGAATAACTCCCTCCCATACAGTCATACATTTGAGAGAGCTGTGTTGTCTTGCAGGATCACGCTCTCTTTCCAAGAATACTATATCACCATGGGGTGGTTCCTCCTCTATATAGATTCCTTCTGCTTCCTCATAAATTGATCGAAAATGTTTTCCAGAAGCATATTCCTTTTGTATTTCATATTCTTGTCTTTCTTTTGGTGGAAGGTTCTCTATATACTCCAGCCTATTCTTTTCTTCTTTTTCTTTTATCTCATCTAATGTTGGAAGCCTAGCTTCATCAGGATCATGTTGTTCTTGATCCCATTTTTCAGCCTCTTCATTGGTAATAAAATTCCTACCACTTGGGTCTACAAATACTGTTTTAAACTGCTCTATATTTATACGAGGTGGGTGCTTCCATTGGATAATGGCTTGCTCAAATGGATTATCAAAAGTTTGTACTCTTAAATTTCTTTGCTCATCTCTATGAGCTTGGGTAGCTGGACCGGGTCCTGCTTCTGGATCCTCTGTTATTTTTTTATATTTCTCTAACTCTTTTAATGTTGGTAGGCGAACTGCATCTGGATCTTGTTGCTCTAGATCATGGCAAAGAGTTTTACATTCATGCAAGTTTGTTGGTGTATCATGGTCTCCTAAATCAAGCTCTTTCCACCTTTGCACTAGCCTTGCTCCCCATGTCCTGTAATGTTCACTAGGCTTTTGTGCATTTGGGCTAATCCAGTTCTTTGCTTCCTCTTCGGTAATATAGTCTTCTCCATGTATAGGAGCTTTCTTTTGGGATTCTGGCTCATGAACAGGAGTTTGGATCACCTCTGATTCAGGTGTAGGCTTTGGTGTTTGAACCTCTATAGTTAGTGCAGGTTGGCAAACATTTGTAGGGTTACAATTGTTTTTTGCACTTCTGTAATGCTGACGAAGCTTTTGTGGTGATGCTACAGTTTTACCACAACTTTCACAAGTTCGATTTTTCTTATCTTTTCTAGCCATGATATTATGTTAAGTCTAACCTTTAATATATGTGTAAACTTTTTCTCAAATTAAAATATTTAATCCTTTGACCCCAATGTTTAATTACTTTTTTTTATTTTTTCGAATTTATGAGAAAAAATATGGCCCTGCTCTGTTTGCAGTAGACCCACAAAGATAGGTAAGCCTTCTGGTTTGGATAATGACCTATGTAGCTATTGTAATAAGAGCAATTATCAGACCCGCCATGTAAACAAGCTTCGGGTTAAGGCCCTGTTGTATGATAAGTATACTTCTGAAGTGGGATATAGTTGTGAGACTTAGTGGTTAGATTTTATCGGGTTAATTCTTTTTATATTTGAGGTTAGAATTTTTTTTACCCTAACTTTTCGTCATGATAATGGCTTTAGAAATGCTTCCTGTATTTTGTGAAATTAATGGTATACTAGATCTTGGTTAATTCGCTTTTGATTCATTGATTTCTTCTTGAGGTTATACTTTGAGGTTAGACTTTTAGGTTAGACTTGGAGGTTAGACTTTGAGGTTAGACTTCGAGGTTAGACTTTTTGTCCTTATGTTTGTGTAAATTGGATCAGCTTTAGAATGGTTTCTAATATATTTATAAATTATTGTTATTCGTACTTGATAAATCTAACCTCGTTGAGGTTAGATTTATCTCGTTTTGTTTACAGTCATAAATCAGTTTTAGAATTCATTCTAGGATAACATTAAAATCTGGTATGCTTAATTGGCTTGAAGGACCGTCAGATGAGCATGCTCGGACACTTTGGTCCTCGATGCCCATCTGACTTTTTGGTGGCAAGCTGGATGGCATACCTTTTCTGTTATCTTATTTGGAATTAAAATTCGGCCAGCTCGTTAACAATGATGGTGCTCTCCTTTGGTTTGTAATCAAAAAATTTGGGCAATGTGGGTATGTTAACAGGATTTGAGCCCAGCTTAATTTTAAACCTGAATTCTATATTTATTATCGTTATGTTTCTTGATGTTGCAAATGAATTTGGATTTCATATAAGATTACTTAAATTTTCTATATCGGAAAATAAGCTGGGAAGGGGCTTACTCCTTTTATAGCTATATGGTAATTTTGACCCCAGAACCCTTCTTTTTGGCCTACTCGTTCCTTAAATGATCTCGCAGTGTACCACCGTCTGCATATTCTAGAACAAGCGAATATTCCTTTTCTTCCAAATGAAAACAACATGTCAACGATTTTTTTTAAAAAAAAATTGTAATATATTTAATCACAATTATGGTTTTACCATCTAAGTCCATGACTCCGTAAAATCGAATAATATTTTGATGTCCATCAGCCATTTTCGTTAAATAAACCTAGAAACGAAAAAAAAAAAATCAATAATATAGATTTAATATAACAAACACTATTATCAGTAACCATACCTCTTTATCGTTGACAACCTTTTTAATCGCATGTATTGTTGATGTATTCTTCCATTTTGCAATATGGACAGATGATGATCCACCAGAACCAATAGTCTCCGGAAGAATCTTAAGGTCTTGAGGACCATAATAATGGATTTTCCTGTCATCCAATAATATTTTAAGCTCATTGGCGTAATGATCTTCGAGATGCAACTATAATGATGTCATTGGCGTTTAGCGTTTTTTTTTTGATATAATGAAAAAGGAAATTTTTTTTTATTAGTAAACTTGTGCTGCGCAGTAAAAAAAAAACCATAAATATCGGTCTTTTTTCCCTGATTTTTTTGTGGCGCAGTTCAAGTTTACGATAATTGAAAAAGAAAGCGAATATTTTTTTTTTAACGCCCTTTACATAAAATTAAGAGCTGAAAGTGATGATAACTGATAACCCAAAATGATATTAGACAGTTAGTTGCGCAAATAATTGTTTTTGGAACATAAAGTTAAATTAAGCGAATGGAAAGTTTTTTTGGTGGGGTCAACTTTGGACCATAACAAAAGAACTCAAAGAAGCGAGCAAAAAGTGAAAAATTATTGACAATTCAATCCTATTTATACAATTTTCGTAATATTAAGCGAAATGCTGCATAAATGTAACCAATGTCACGGCAATGTGTATACAACCTGGTTACATGTATAACTATTATTACTTTGTTGGTATCTTGCAGCTATAAATGTTGTACTACATACCGTTTCACCAGAATGTGGTACAGTAACACTGCAATTTCTTCACATGACTTTTGATGGCATTAATACTAACCATATGTTGAATTGTTGATCATAAATTGCAAAATTTTTCTTTTATTTTTATCGTTTAACGGACAATTATTTCTTAGGAGATTTTTGTTAGTTAACTAGAATCAGTGTTGGCAAGTGACATGAAATGATACAAATGATATTAGTGACATGTCACATGTCATTATATCATTTCAAAAGGCAAATGACAAATGATTGTCATTTAAAATATATCATGTGACCTGTAATATATTTCGCATATTTATTCTGTTAAATTTTTATTACATTAGATATTCCCGGTCGGGGAACATCCTGGTGGTGTTTGTTAGTATAGATTAGTTTATAGTTGTCTATTAGATTAGATTTCTTTCTTTACTTGTATTCTTTACTAAACTTCCAGATCGATAACAATTAATAAATAAATTACATTAGATATTTAATTCAAGTTTATCATTGAACTAACATAAACTGGCATTTCTAAAGATTCATTAAACAAATTAAGTAGATTTCATTTAGCTAATGGATTATCTACTGGATGAGTATCCTGCCCACCTACTTCAAAATTATAAGTTTCTTCATTTATAACATCATCGCTATCTAAATGATTTTCTTTGTCAATCAACTGACAAAAACGCGAAAAAAAATTAAAATCTTTAGATTCATTTTGCATAAAATAAAATGTTATCACTTATTTTTTTTCCAAATTTAATAAACGAAATATATTTTTGCTGCAAAATGGATCATCAAATGATAATGACATTATCATTTAAAAATGACACATGTCATTTCGTCACTTGTCATTTGTAAATGACATTTATTTTAAATGATACGAATTCTTATATCATTTTGATATCATTTGGGATCATTTAAAAATTAGCCAAATGACATTGTCATTTGCCATCACTGACTAGAATTGTAGTCACATTAGTCTTTTAAGCTAGAAACCTAGTCAGTTTACCAATATGTATTAAATCCAATATTTCTCCCAATAAAATTTTGTTCAACAGTAAAAAAAAGTACATTAAATGCAATGTTGTCAGAATATCTTCATTAATGACCCACCTGGTCTATAAATCTAAGGAAGAAGCATTCTTTTGAGCGCTTTACTCTTGTGAATAGTGAAACTGACTAAAGCCAAAATTTGATTCGCCCAGATTCGCTGGAGTATACAAACAAATTAATATATAGTAAATTACTTCCGTAATCATATGGATAAATATTTTGTTTTTTATGCGTTCGTTGATAATATTATTACATACTCGAATCATTTCCATACATGAGCGTTTTGCCACTTAATCGTGCTTTTTATTCATCAATTATTGATCATAAACGAATGCCATTCACTGAATGAATAAGAGACAAGATGTAAACGAAAAAAATCTTCATAGCTCGCAAGTGAAAGCTTCACTTAATTATTCGCTAACGTAATAAAATCTAACAAACATGATAAACATATTTATTTTTGCTACCAATATATGGAATTCTCCGATTCTAAGAAAGCAGAATTCTATCATGAAATATTATTTTCCTTCTCACGTATATATAGAGTAACCATTGAGTACTCTTCGAATAAATGAGTAACTCATTATTCCATCTTTTCACTCTCACTTTAAAACACGCTTAACCAACTTCCTCGCTTTATTAAAAATGATATATGGCGACGTTTCACAACTCGGAAATATCCACTAACAATAGAAGAGACGAGTAGTACTGTATTCATCCTGAAGTGGAAGAACTGTGGAATTGAGAGGTAATCAATTACACAAAGAAAAAAGATCGTTAACGACTTAAAACAACTGTAGATATGACCTCAGTTGGGATTGATTCTCTTAACAGGTTAGTTTTATTTGAACAGTTTCTTTCTGAACGAGAAAAAGAGATAACTGATCGTGAAAATCTCTTGCACCAACAAGAAGAAGAATATGCTAATAAATTGGAACAAGCGAAATTAGGAATTCAGAAAATAATAATTAAGCAGATTAAAATGGAAAAAGAAGCTTATCTTACTTAGTGCTGAATCCCAACGTTTACAAGTAGATTTGTACGATCATTAAAGAAAAATCTGGAAGACCAATATAATAATAAAATGTAATGCAACGCATCCCATGAGACTGCCATGAGTAAATCCTCGCCTTAGAACTTATAATAATATTATTATTTATTTAATTTTTTTTTTTTTGGTTAGATTAAAGGTTCCAATTAGCTTTACTAATACTAATAAGTAATAGTTAATTAAATGAATAAGTAAATATTTTCAGATCGCACGGATTTTTTTTTTTAGAAATAATTTTTTGATAGTTCGCAAGAAATTTTTTTTTTCACAACGCTTTCTCTATAGGTTTCATGAATTTAGATTTTTTTGTTTTCATTAACTGATAAATTACACATAAAAATTCTAAAATATTTTTTTTTTAATAATATTTCTTTTTAGTATTCTTAATTAATCGATAATAACAATTTTTATGTCATTTATAATGAATTTTTGGAAAATGAATGTAAATTTACAATATTTGACAATAAAAATTTATTAGAAATTTTGGTAGGAGTCGGCAATAATCATCATAAATGTTTGATCACTCATCACTTCATTAGATAAACAACGTAATGATCTTACAATTTCATTCTTTCTTTAAGGATTGATTTTTATTTCAAGAATATTTAGCAATTTTTTTTTTGTAGAAATCAACTTGGAAGTTGCTGGTTAATAAAGTTGTTTTTTCTTTCAAAAACGTTTAATAATATTCTTTTCTTTGTTCTTTTATAGGATAGGATTGGATGTTACTTTGGACTCAATAAGTGGGTGCATCTTCCTTAATCTTTAAGCATATGTATCCTTGGTATATATTTCCTTGATCTTTGGTGTATGCTCTTGACCTTTTGATGTATCGTATCCTTGATCTTTAAGTATTTTGTTTAATCAATTGAGTGTGCAGATTTATATATATATATATTATTCATCGATGTGCGTGATTTATATTTAAATTTTATGCATTTGTTTATTATTACAAAAAAATTTTTTTATATCTTTTTTTTATTAATTATCACTATGTTTTAACAAAAAATAAAACATAAACGAAAAAGAAAGTATAAATAAATGAAAAATTGAGTGTAAAGAAATGAAAATTAGTATAAAGAAATTAAAAAATGGTGCAAAGGGAATAAAAAAAGTGATGTAAAAGGATGGAAAAAGTAGGGATAGGCACACACATCATGAGTGACCATATAAATAGTCTATTAAACACCCAAATTTGAACAAGTGGTTGTATACTATAACCCAACTACCTTAGGGATAAAATAATAGAACGAAAATTAAGTATGGTGGAATGAAAAAATAAGTGTTAATGGAATGAAGAAAATAATTGTGTTAGAACAAAAAAGTGAGTATAGAGGAATGATAAAGAAAGTGTAAGGAAATGAATGAAAAGAAATAGTAAAAAAAATTAGTTAATGTTATCTCAAAAGCAAAATAAGCAATGGATAAAAAATAGTAAGAAACTGGAAGATCTACCTTAATAATTGGTTCTATTATACAAAGCTTCAATCCTTAGTTTTCTATGACTTTAGTCCAGGAAGCTTGAATAGTTTAGAAACAAAAATGGAAGAATCTAAAGCGAATGAATAAATGAATGAATGAATGATTAAATGATTGCTACATAAGTTAACCAGTCAAATTTTAAATAATAAATTACAGCGATGAATATTTTTCATGACTCGAAGAGGTGAAAGAAGAAAATTAAG
This sequence comes from Rhizophagus clarus, assembly GCA_015698045.1. Classification (NCBI taxonomy): domain Eukaryota; kingdom Fungi; phylum Glomeromycota; class Glomeromycetes; order Glomerales; family Glomeraceae; genus Rhizophagus; species Rhizophagus clarus. Next base: position 178,934 of record BLAL01000313.1, on the reverse strand, counting down.
GTCTCGATTAAGAAGCGGTGTACTCTTCACTACAGCAATAATATGTATTTATTGATTCGTGAACCATTTTTAGGAACTATACGGGTGAATATACAAGTGATATTAAGCCACATGAGTGAGCCAGTTCACTATCTATAAAACAACTAATCTACTCGAAAGTCGTAAAGATAGGAGTTGACGGGTAGTGTAAAAATAAATCTGAATTAACTGTTAAAGAATGAAAAAATTGCGAAAATACAAAATGAGAACGAAAATCCAAAATACAGTACAAAACCCAAAATTGTTCTATTCATATACTGTACCATAAATCTCCATGTAAAAATTTAAACCCACCCACTGTACCCATTTAGCCGTGTCCAGGGATGGGTCTATATAACTAGTTGAAGTAATTGACGGCCCAAAAGAAATAACTATGTCCTGACGTCATCTAAGTTCTTAGCGAGTAATTGATTTGTCACGTGAGTGTTTGTGCGACGAACGGTATGTAAGTGATCATATAAAGTTTTATGTTTTTTCGCGTGAGTACTTAATCCAAATTTCTGTTCTGATAGCCTAGAATAGAAAATCCAAATACTTCATTATGAGGGAATCGCGGCGACCTACCTTTCTTTGAAACGAGCAGAAGAATAGCGATGTCAATTCGATCGGGACCAGATAGAAAACCAAAGGTCTGGGTGTGAATAGTGTACGTCATTGGTTGACAATATCGTGGTGCTAAATAACGGACTATTATTAACGTATTTTGGGATATCCTCAGGCATTGGCGTCGAGCTATTTTTGACTAAAGTTTCTATAAGAATATCTTTGAATCGCGGCAAAATAGAAGTTGAAGCGGTTTGGTAAACAGCACATAAAGGTAAATGAGGGTGAAGTCCTGAAAATGTTTGCAATAGGACAAGAGATCATGTTAGAAGCAAAAATTCCTTTGTTGTACATCCAGTGTTGGTAAAGATAATATGGAAACTTTAATACGATGAGTATAATAAGGGTTATACATAATATAACCGATGACTGGTAGTGGTTTAAAGATGATGAAACAATAAACCTATTGAAAATTTTAGCTGCAATAGGGTTCTTAGACCAAATTAGCAGATCTATCGGCGAAAATAATGAATGCAATTTTGTGTAGATTTTATAAGAGTTAGCTGCTAAAAGTGCAATTAAGATACTAAACGCTTCCGATCTTGTTGAAGATGGTAGAAAAGCAGTATTCATATGAAGATGTTTTAGGCGTTGATTGAATCCAACCAAGCCCCATAGAATTATCTGAATATACCTAAATTGAATAGAGCCATCAGTATAAATATAAGAGTATTAAAAGATGCTAAGCGATAATGTAAAGAAGTGATTTTTAAATATCTGATGTGATGTAGTAATTAAAGAATTTTGAATTAATAAAATATTAATAATTAGAAATAATATTTGTGGTCTTATAGTGGGATTTTTTATTTGCAGTCATGTGGTGTAAACACTACCACCGAATATAAACAAACCTAAAACTAAAATCGTTAAGTCCATATAATTTACGGAAATAAAGTTCTAACAAAATTACTTTATTTGAAAATGAAATAGGGGCTTTTGTATCTGCTCATTTGACATATTAGGAAATACTAATATTTTACGATTGACAAATTGCTATATAAATGCGCTCCAACATACTATTATTTTTTTTTTCTTTTTTTTTGAAAAGCTTATTATTTCGTAAAATAATATGAAATTTTATGTATCAAATTCTGGTTCGTCATGCACCAAAAATGAATCATCACCTTACGCTCCCGTTATAGTTAACGTTGAAAATGGTGAATTAGTTCATCAGGTTAGAAATATATATATAATATTTTTTTCGTATAAATTGGTTCGCTTATTCACTGCTCTATCTATGTAATTTAGCGTATTTTATTGATTTACGGGCGTGCGGGTCCACAAGATATGGACTTTGAATCCAAAATTACGGTTGAACATCATGAGAATAATTTCCCATCAACAACTTGGCAAGTTTTTAATTCTCATTTCAAATGTTTAATACATTTAGATTCAGGTTTAAATAATATTAAATTTATTCTTGATACAAAACCATTTTCTTCTGATTCAATACCGTTAACAACAACATTTCAAGTATATTATTCTCCATTGTTACAAAACCCTCCGTTAAATTTAGCAATTCTTGTAGCAAAAGATTCAAAAGAAATTATTGATGCTCCTGAAGAAAAAGAAAAGTCTGGTGAAAATAAGTTAGAAAGTGTTAAAGCTAAACTGCGTTGTGCAGCATATTTATGGCAAGCATTTACTGCAGAACAAATGAGTCGTAATGAATTTGGAAGAAGAGTTTTTAGATTAGATGAAGAATGGACAGAAGATACTATCTCAAATCAAAATCCTGGATTAAGACAAACGGCAAGAATTCATATAATTCGTAGTTCATATACGTTAAAACAAATTTTAGATCCAGATATAGCACAGCAAAATCCTAATAGAGTTGATGGTAAAAAAGATTTATATTCTATATTCATGGATAGTTTACAAGAATATGGTGCACCATTCGATAAACAATGTTACGTTGCAGGATTAATTTTGGATACTCATTATGATACTTCACCTAATATGGGATTCGTTAGAGGTCATGCCGCATTAGGTGGTGGTTGGGGTAACATTCGACTAGGAATTTTTGGTAGTCATTTGACTCATGCTTGGCCAAGACATCTTGAAGAAGTTGTTAGTTGTTTTCAAGATAATACCATCACGGATGAAACTAGATTGTCTAATGATTCAGGAGAAAGTGGAACCTGGTGGAGATGTTGTAATATTGGAATTGGTGCATTTTTACATGAAGTGGGTCATTGTTTGACCGCACCTCATTCTCCAAGTGGAATCATGTCAAGAGGTTTTAATTATTTAAATCGTACTTTTACGGTTAAAGAACCAAATAATCCTCTTCCAATGACACCGTCTGAAGAAGAAGGAGCACATTGGTATAGAAGTGACGTCGTAAGATTTAGATTTCATCCATGTTTCCGTTTACCTTTAGAACCACCAGCAAAAATTGATCTTAAAGATGTTGGAGCAGATTTTTGGATTTTAAATGATTTTTTATTAGTTAAATGTCTCGCAGGAATTTCATTAATAGAATTTTATATTAGAAATAATATTGTTGGTTATTTAGATTATTCTAATGATGAAAATAATAATCAAATTGAAATTCGGTTAAAGATTGATGAAATTATTAAAAATTATGGTGATAATAATAATATTATCAAAATTAATGTTGTATCAAAAAATCAAAATGATACTTTTTTAGAAAATTTACAAAAATTTTCGAAAGAAAGTAAAATTATATTACCAATATATGGAAAAGCATTTAAATCTAATTATTTGGGAAAAATTGATGAAAGTTTAACAGAAGTTAAAGTTTTATTTAAAAAATTTACCGAAAATAAATCTATTACATTGAAAAGAATGGTTATTAAATACGAAAATATTATCAATTCGATCACATTCTATTGGTCCGATAATACCAACTTGTGTATTGGTAGAGATAGAGGTGGAGTCAAAAGAGAATTTTTGTTCGAAGCAGAAGAAAAAATTGTTGAATTAAAAGTTAATTCTGGTTGGTATATCGATGGGTTTGAAATTAAAACAAATTTAGGTAGACGTAGTGAATGGTTTGGTGGTCATGGTGGTAGTAAGCATGTATTAGAAGTACCTGATAATGAATATGAAATGATTGGTCTATATGGTACCGGTAATTATTACGTTAATACTTTAGGAATTATTTATAATTTACGCATTTAAACGTTATCAAATAATACTCGCCGGGTATTTCATATGTTAACATATCGGGTATTATATAAGGGATATGTAGATCTGTCCAGAATTATACTTCATTTTGTATTTTTTCCGTTTTTTTTTATCCATTTAACCTTTGTTAAATATGTTTCATTGTTTCCAAAAATGAAAAAAAAAAATCGGAGTTAGCTATCCTTCAATAAAGTTATTATCAATGAATCAAAAAAAAAGTTTCTATTTTTTTTTTTTGCGCTTTTATTTGTAAATTCTTTTATGGTTAGCGTGATTGAAAAACAAGATCCATGTGTGCACATGTGTCATCTTAACGGACATATTCGGATACATTTAGTAGCCTTTTGTATAATTTAGAAACAATATTTACATTATCTGAATCCGGATAAACTCATCTTACGCCAATCGTGATTTCTATTTAACTACTAACTTCTGAACTTCTGATTAAGCATCACTTCTCTTTAGCGAACCAATTTTTTCTACATCCGAATAATTATGTTAGACGATATGTAAGGATCATTTAAGTTTAAAATCTACTAGAAATCATTTTTTTTTTTTTTTGATATTCCTCAATTTTCACTATTTAGACCTAAACCACCATCGTTGGATATCGATGCGCCAGCCGTTCTCTTAGTTGGAAAAAAGGGTATGTCCTGATATCGTATCTTTATTTTCGGTCATTTATTCTTTTTCTCCATTTCATTGAAGCTATACTGTAAATTTATTTGTAAGGCGCTGGTAAAAGCACATCGGGAAATATATTGTTGAATACTTCTGATGATGAAAACCCGACTTTCCCTGTTTCTGATAGCTTTGTAAGTATAAAAAAAAAAAAAAAATAAATGAATTCGACTTAAATAATTTCGAATATATTAATTTTCTAACTCTCGAAAATGATTAGTCATCCGTTACCAAAAAATCTGGTTCTGCGAATATCACAATTAATGCTTATTATAACATTGTTGACACACCGGGGATTTTGACACTGATGACCTCGACACAGTTGTCTTAGACGAAATTGCTCACACCGTTCAAAAATGTGCTCATGGTATCAAGGCTATATTATTCGTATTCGGTGCGTGATAACACCAGTAGCGATTACGTTCATGTTAGAGAAATGTATTGAAAAAAACTGTTTATAGAAGCTAAACGGTTCACGAATGAACAAAGAAGTACGATCAACGGAGTAAAGTTGTTCCTCGGGGAAGAGGCTCTCCAATACATGATTTCTGTTTTCTCGCATTGTAATAAAAAGCAGACTAATGATCCAGAAAATTTTAAAAAGAGAAGCTGGAATGAACCAATTAGGGCTTTTGTCAATTCCGTGGGTAATCGATGAGCTATTTCTCCAAATCCAGAAGACTTTCCGTCTGATAGTCTTGTGCGTGAACAACGCATCAAAGAATTGCATAAGCATATCGTTTCTATAGGTGGAGTTTATACAATAATACAAATGAATGTCTCGAGAGGGCTCGGAGAGAGCAGAAAGAAAATGCAAGAATTGCGAGAGAAGCAGAAGAGAAACGACAAAGAAAATACGATGAACTTAGAAAGAGAGAAGATGAGGCTATCGCAAGAGCGAACTACGAGAAGCAGAAGGCAGAAGATGAGAGAAAAGCAAATGAAAACACAATCAGGAACTACAGAATATTAAACAAACTCTACTTGATCAAATAAATAGCCTAAATGAGGAAATAGCCGAGCTTACCAAAACTAACGAAAATCTTCTAACACAAATAAAGAACTTTCCGATAAAAATAGTCAACTCACAAGAGAAATTAATGAACTCAGAATCAAAGAAAAATAGTCGATCCAAAAGAGAACTCTTACGTAAAGAAACATGTTTCTGGGTTGAAACAAAAGTTAAACTTGAATCAGGAAGGACAAGAACTTCAAATAGGGGATCGAGTATTATCAAACATAAGAAACCATGTTGCTGAGTTCTTGGATGTTTACCTTTATCGGAAAGCAAAGTTTGCTAAAGTTAGCTTTACTAGGCCAGACAGTTCTAAAGGCAATATCTTTTAAATTAATTTTATTATGAATTATTAGTCGCCCATATACGGAATATTAACTCAAGTTGTATTTTCTTTTAGGTCAATTACTGTTAACAACTACCCATTATATATTTACGAGAATTTGTCAATTATATTTGCCAAAATCTGCGTCCAGGAGAAACAAAATTTTTAGTATCAGATGATACAATACAAATGTGAGCTAAATGACTTTTAAGATTGTAAATTATATTTCTAAATAATTACCTTGATATTTAACAGGAATGGCATGACGAATATATTATAGCTACGTTATCGCCAATGGTGTACTCTGTTCCTGCTATGACCATTGTCCGCCGTCTCAAACGTTCATGGATCTGGTCTTTTTACCAGTTCGTTGTGGACTCGTATAATGCCGTGAAGAGCGGCTTCACTCATATGTTAAATTCATAGAAACAGCATATCTTTCATTTATTAACGTTATGAAAAAAAGTAAACGATTTACTAGAACTAGTTTTAAATTAAACTTAACATGTTCTTTCAACATACAACTTGGAGAAAATTGATAATGAAGTAAAAACCACTTTTAAATATTAAAAATGGTCGTTATGCTGCTGAAAAAATTCTTCGACCACCTTTTCATAACAAATAAATGTATATATGTGAACTAATGATAAATTAACATTATTAAATTCTCGCTCTTTTTCAGAAATATTGAAAATTACAGTATTGAAATCTTATGCAAAAAAAGCGACTACGCTACAATACAGTGAATTTGCAACATAAAATTTTTTTACAGGATAATACACATGTTTTCAATTATTTCTTCGTAAAATTTTCTATAAAGAAATTGAATTTATTTATTTATAGAGGGGTCGAGTCATTGTTATTTACATTTAAAAGAAAAAAAAGAAAAATAAAAAAAATCTAAAAAAATAACAATATAACTTAATTGTGAAACAACCGGGCCGCGATCCCGATAATGGAACGATAGAAAGAAAGAAATTGAAGAAACCCGAAAGTACAAAAAACCAATGTCAAGTATAGATCACGTGTTAGTATAAAATTTAATCGTTATATAAAGCGGTTCATAATGCTGGGGAGTTATTTTCAATAAATACTTTTGTGATTAACACGTTTATAAAAAAACAAGATGCATGTTGCATTGGCAAGTCGGGCTGGACAGAAGTTTAACGTGAGAATCAAACCGTTTAATGTTAACTGTGAAGTCAATGATTTGCTGTTACTGTCAAACTATTTGATCTTATAGTCAAATCCATTGTCAATACTGTCGAACAGTTTGACTTAATAATTATGTTGCACAAAGTCTGTCAATAGACAAAGCATTTAATGTTAAGGCGCTAAATCTTTGCCCATCTTAGCAAACTGTTTTAGATGTTTTGCTCACTTTAGCAAACTGTTTACACTTTCATATTAAATACTTTACTCACTGATAAACTGTTTGCGCTTTAACGTTAAATGTTTTGCATACTGGCAAACTTTGTGCGATATAACTATACGCCAAACCATTTGATATTGGCAAAGGATTTGACTATAAAAATCAAACAGTTTAACGGTAACAGCAAATTATTTGAACTTTTCAGTTAACCTTAACCGTCAAAAACGAGTTGACTCTCAACGTTAAACTTCTGTCCAGCACGGTAATCTATATATTTTAATGGATATAATTAATAGCCTTTTGAGGTTAATTACAGTTTAGAACAATATTTGCTGATCAAACGATTGTAACGTCCTTGTTTAAAAAATGATTTCTAATCTGTTATTTCTTCTACTCTTTTTATCATTATTTGATAAATTAACGATATTTTCTCAGCACGGTCCGATAACTATGGCAAATAATACGTAAGAAACTAAAAACTTATAAAAAATAAAATTATTTTTTTGAATTTCATCTTTTCTAATCACTTATGTTTATTTATAATTAACGTTAAGTCCTTTGTTGGATATCAATGCACCAGCTATACTCTTAGTTGGAAAAACGGGTATGCGCTGATATAATGTCAACCTTTCAGCCATTTCGTTTTTTTTTGTCGAAAAATTATTAAATTATATTATATTTATTTGTAAGGTGCTGGTAAAAGTACATTAGGAAATTTATTGCTGAAAACCTCTGAAGACGAAAATCCAACATTCCTTGTTTCTGATAGCTTTGTAAGTATAAAATTAATGAATTCGATTTAAGTAAATTCGATTTAAGTACTTTCAGTTTTTTAACACTTGAAAATGATTAGTCATCAGTTACTAAAAAATCTGGTTCTGCGGCTTACAAAATTGGGGATAATATTTATAACATTATCGATACGCCAGGAATTTTTGATACTGACGACCTCGACGCAGATATCTTAGACGAAATCGCTCGCACTATCCAAAAATGTACTTATGGGATCAAAGCCATATTATTCGTGTTTGGTGAGTAAGAATACTGATAATAACGTTCATGATGGGACTTAAGTAAATATATATATCTGATATATATATATATTGTTAAAAATACAGAAGCCAAACGGTTCACGAGTGAGCAAAAAAACACGATCAACGGAATAAAAATGTTTCTTGGGGAAGAGTCTCTTCAATACATGATTTCTGTCTTTTCACATTGTAACAAAAAGCAGACTAAGGATCCAGAATATTTTAAAAATTCTTGCTGGAATGAACAAATTAAGACTTTTATCGAATCTGTGGGTGATCGGTGGACCATTTCACCAGATCCAGAAGACTTTCCGCCCGATAATCTTTTGCATAAGCAACGCCTCAAAGAATTAAAGAAACATATCGTCTCTATAAAGGGAGTTTATACAAATGACCTTCTCGAGAAGGCTCGGAAAAAGCAGGAAGAAAATGCAAGAATTGCGAAAGAAGCAGAAGAGAAACGACAAAGAGAATATGATGAACGTAAAAGAAAAGAAGGAGAAGATAAAGCAAAAAAGTACTACGAGAAGCAAAAGAAAGAGGATGAAAGAAGAATAAAAGAAGAAAAAGACAAGGAATTTACGAGTATCAAAAACGAATTTCTTGGTACAATAGAAAATCTAAATAATACTATTTCAGGTCTTAGAAACCGCTGTTTCTGGCTTAAAACACAAGTTATGCTTGAATCAGGAAGGATTATTCAAATGTCAGAACTTCAAATAGGAGATAAAGTGTTATCAAACATCAGAAATGACGTTGCAGAATTCTCCAGTGTTTATCTAATCGCTCATACTGGTAAACTCGATAATAAAGCGAAATTTGCTAAAATTAACTTTACCAGACCAGATAGATCTAAAGGTAATTTATTTTAAATCAATTTCGTTATAATGATAAGTTACTCGTGTATATTAACCGTTGATGTACCTTCTTTAAGGTCAATTACTGCTAACAACCACCCATTATGTCTTTGATGAGAATTTATCAGTTATATTTGCCAAAAATTTGCGTCCAGGAGAAACAAAAATTTTAGTTTCAGATGATAACAATAAACTAGTTCCAGTAGTTGTGGATGATGTAACAAGTGTGAGTATGAATCAACATTCTAATTTCTATTAAAAGATTGTAAAAATTACTTTTCTTGATAGCTATCTAAAATTTTAATATTTTAAAACAGGAATATCACGATGAATATATTAGCTTCTACACAAGAGCTGGCTCAGTCATCGCCAATGGCGTACTCTGTTCCTGTTATGATCATTGTCCTCCGTCTCAAACGCTCATGGATCTGGTCTTTTTACCAGTTCGTTGGTGGACTCGTGTAATGCCAAGCACACATCGCGAAGAGCGACTTCATCCATATGTTCAGTTCTTAGAAACAGCATATCTTTTATTTATTAACGCTATGAAAAAAAGTAAACGATTTATTGAGAACCAGGTTTAGATTTGCAATGTTACAAGTCAAATAAATTCAATAGAATTAGTAGCTCACATATACCTATTAATTATGATGTTTTTTAAGATTTTGATAATGAAAATTATTAAAAATTGTCATAATATAGAAAAATTCTTTGACCACCTCTTGATGCAACAAATTACGAAGTTACAATAAATAAATGAGTATGGTAAATTTAAGCAATAATTTCACGAATTAAAGGAACTTATACCGATACTTTATTAAAATGAAAATTACAGTACTGAATCCAAAAAAATAAAATTATGTTTGCACATAAATTTTGGTTTTTTACGTTTATAGGATGATGATTCAAGTATAATTCATATTTTCAATTCATTTTCTTCGTAAAATTATTATAAATGTAAGCAAAACAAATTCTCGCCTAAATTTTTCATTAAAAAAACATTATAATTTATTGTATACTTTTTATGGTTACACAAACTCTATTTTAATGGATACAATTAATAGCCTTTTGAGGTTAACTATAGTTTAGAACAATATTTTCATTATTGTACTCGTCAAACAAATACAACATTCTTTGTCACAACGATTTCTTATTTAACTATCATAACTCTGTTTGATACTTCTTTTTATCATTTTTTACGATATTATAGTCCGAAACCATAACCATGGCAAATAATACGTAAGAAACTAAGAAACTTAATGCAAAATAAAAATCATATTTCTAGAAATTTAGTTGCTTATTTTTATTTTTCATTAACTTTAAGTCCCCCACTGATTATCAACGCACCAGCTATACTCTTAGTTGGAAAAACGGGTATGCACTTACAGTATGATGGATGTATTTCATTCTTTTCGTTGGAAATATTATTATTAAACTATCACATTTATTGTAAGGCGCCGGCAAAAGCACATTAGGGAATTTAATGTTGGGAACTTCTGAAAATGAAAATCCTACCTTCTTTGTTTCCGATAGCTTTGTAAATATAAAATAAACGATTTTGTACTGAATATATAATAATTTTAGTTACTGCGTATTCATTTACATTTATTTTCTAACCCTCTAATCTTTCGAAAATGTGTAGTCATCTGCTACCGAACAATCTTGTTCCGCGAATTATAAAATTAATAACGAAGTTTTCAATATCGTCGATACACCAGGGGTTTTTGATACTGAAGATCTTAACAAAGATACCTTAGAAGAAATCGCTCGCACCATCCAAAAGTGTGCTTATGGAGTCAAGGCCATTTTATTTGTGGTTGGTGAGTAGGAATACATTTTATTACGTTCACAGTAGAGATATAAATTAACGGCAAAGCTGTTTATAGAAGCTAAACGGTTCACGAATGAACAAAAGGAAATGATCAACAAAATATCGTTATTTCTTGGAGAAGAGGCTCTTCAATACATGATTTCTGTCTTCTCACATTGTAATAAAAAGCAGACTGAGGATCTAGAATATTTTAGAAAGTCTTGCTGGAATGAACCAATTAGGGCATTTGTCAATTCTGTAGGTGGTAGGTGGGCAATTTCTCCGAATTCAGAAATTTTCCCGCCCGATAATCCAGTGCATGAAAACCGACTCAAAGAATTGCAAGCAAAAATCACCTCTATACACGAAGTGTATACGAATGAATTTCTTGAGAAGGCCCGGAAAGAGCAAGAAGAGAATGAGAGAAAAGCAAAAGAAGCGGAAGAGAGACGAAAAAAGGAATATGATGACCTTAAAAAGAGTGAAGGTGAAGCTATTGCAAAAGCGAATTACGAGATGCAGAGGGCAGAAGATGAAAGGAGAATAAATGAAAATCGAGATAGGGAACTTCAGAATATCAAAAACACACTAATTGAACGAATATCAAGACTAGACGAAAGAATGACTGTACTTTCCAAGGCTAATGAGGATCTTTCCGAAAGAAATATGGAACTTTCCATGGCTATTATGGAACTTTCCAATAAAAATGACCAACTTGCCGCAAGAAATGATCAACTTTCCAACGATATTAATGAATCCAAAAATAGCCGTTGTTTCTGGCTTGGAACAAAAGTTAAACTTGAATCGGGAAGGATTATTCAAATGTCTGAACTTCAAGTAGGGGATCGAGTGTTATCAAACATCAGAAATGGCATTGCAGAATTCTCAGATGTTTACCTTATCGCTCATATTGGTAAACTCGATCATATGGCAAAGTTTGCTAAAATCAGCTTTACCAGGCCGGATGGATCTAGAGGCAACTTATTTTAATTAATTTTTTCTGTAACGATAAATTCCTCTCATACATAGTATATTAATAACCTTTCGTTATATTCCTTTTAGGTCAATTACTGCTAACGACTACTCACTACGTCTTTGATGAAAATTTATCAATTATATTTGCTAAAAATCTTCGTCCTGGAGAAACCAAGATTTTGATATCAGATGATAACAATAAACTAGTTCCAGTAATTGTGGATGATGTTACAAATGTGAGTTTGAATCAACATTCTTATCTTCTTTTAAAGATTGTAAAAATTACTTTTCTTGATAACTATCTAAAATTTTAAATCAGGAATGGCACAACAAGTACATTAGCTTCTACACACGAGCGGGCTCAGTTATCGCTAATGGTGTGCTCAGTTCCTGTTATGATCATTGCCCACCGTCTCAAACGCTCATGGATCTAGTATTTTTACCACTTCGTTGGTGGACTCATATAATTCCAAGTACACATCGCGAAACACGACTTCATCCATATATTCAGTTTTTAGAAACAACATATCTTTCATTTATTAATGCTATGAAAAAAAGTAAACAACTTATTAAGAACTAAATTAAGATTAGGCAAGTTCAATATTGGTCAAAGTTAGAAGCTTATATACTTATATAATGTACACAGATTAAATAAAGATCTGATTATACTAACGTAAAATTAAACCAATGTATTTTTTTCAAACATACTTAATAGCAAAGATTTTTCGAATAATGATAATAGGAACATTGAAAAGTTTATATTAAAAATTTTTTGATCATCTATTCATGTTACAAAATGTAGTGTTGCTGTACATAATTTTAATGAATTAAGGGATATTAAATCTCACGTAATTTCAGGCATATCGGAAATTACAGTACTGAGAATCTTTCACTATCTTTCGCAAGAAAACGTGATTGCGCCACAAGACCGAAATAGAAAAAAAAATGGCAGGTAATACTAATTTTCGATATCAAGTTTCATTTATTGTAAATTCGGTATTATATCCTCCACCAAATCTAACAACAACTCATAGGAGTCAGCAAGTGTTTTTGTCTTCTTGCTTCAATGTTTGCCATTTGATTTGCATTGCCACCAATACCGAATTTTCCTGAATAGCTATTATATCCTCCTTCTTATATAATAGCACTTCATATAATTGATCAAGTGTTTCACTTCGACCGGAATTATTATTACTGTTATTTGCCATAATTGCCTTGATAAAGATAAGATATATTTAATGCGGAAAATTTCGAGTTCAGAATATTGATCGTGATCATCAGCTCAGAAGAATTTGCCGAGCCACAGATTATGCGACAAAATAAATGATCACACAAAGCAGGTCTGTGAAACATCATTTTCATTTATCGAAAAAAGAAAATAATCATGCTAACCAGTATCCCTATTTTTTTCCCCGTACAACCATGAGAAAAATGAGAAAGAAAGTCTACGCGCGACACAGGACTTATCCTAAAAGCAAATAGTACTGACAAAAGCATATGTTATGAAAGGTTGGGGACTTCGCAATTTCGAGATCGTCAGGCGTAAAGCTAACTATATGTCTTGCAGGGTAGATCTAACATGTGAAAAGGTATGAAGGTTCCATTTGCATGTGCTCTCATGGAACTCTTGGCATCATACGAAAATACTAATCACGCCTCATATCTCCTTAGCTTTTCTTCCAGTAAGATATAAAGCATGTAAGAGTATGTGGAAGTTCGGCCAACATTCCCACAAAATCTTTCCCAGAAAAAATAACGCAAAATAAGATACGTATATGCGCATATTTGGTAGAAATGGTATGGAATATGGCTTCTGGTTTCCGCTGACAACGTCTTTCACCTAAGCAAACAGATGGCTAATATTACTCTCAAATGCCTTATCATTCCTAGTGAGCAGTTCAATGCTCTTTCACTAGATAATCTTACTCTAAGAATTACGCTCCAAGAAATGGAGCAGTTAGCACACTTCAAACAGCTATTCAAAACTAGTTGACGTCTCCATACAATAACATTCCTCTTTGATATCCGTCAAGTTTTTATGGGCGAAAGACGTATGCAACCACAAGCTTTAATTTCCGCTTATTTCGAAGGTGATCCTCCAGCAGATTTATTTCATGTAGTTGCATCCCCCATATCCTCACAAGTTATTAGTATTTTTTATTTGTATCATGTAGCGAATTATTCGCAATTTTATGTATTGTAAGCCGTCTTCCGGCAATGTTTAAATAAAGAATATCGTTAAAAGTCACGTGTAATTACACAGTGACATGCCTGTGCGACATAAAAACCTATATTAACGCTTGCGTCCTCACCAGATTTTTTCCTCCGAACGTAACACATTTTTTCACCCGAGCCTAGTAATCATATAAAAGCGCCATGTCTGTATTTGAAATTAACACACCTGTCTCTACTTCTATTTTCGTTACTGCTACCGGAAATGACTCAGTTACGCTTGCGGAAGAAATTAAGAAATATGACACGGCCAAGCTTATAGAATTTTTGCAGGGACAGGAGAACTTAGGACTTGACGAGGATGATGAAAAAATTATTCGCAATGAAAAGGTTAATGGTCTAGACTTCTTTAACTTGACTCAGGAAGAACTTGAACAACATGGAATGAAATTGGTCCGGCAAAAAGGCTCGTGAAGTTCGTTAAGAGAAAAAGTTGAGGGCCTTTTCGATGTACCGTAGTTTGAAGGAAGTGTTGGCGAAATATAATCTCATCTCTGAAGGTACAGAGATTATACCGCTTTTCAAACCGCAAATCCACGAAGTCCAAGACGACAATAAGCATTTAGTGCTGTGTATGGCTGATATCAAATTAAGTCTTTAGAGTTATGGAACGTTGGTGATGACAAGTTTGGAGTCCATGCATAATGAGTACGTTTCAATCATACTATTATACATACCGCCCTTCGTATCGCAGAAGATATCACGAGTAAAAAATTCGGCATGAAGCCTGAGTACGAAATAATTGGGGATGAAAGTTGTGGGCGGGTCGATTATACAATCAATTGTATTTTTTACTATTCCTCCAACATGGTACTAACTCCTTACCACTCGTGGATATCCGAAGACCTTATTTGCATTACAGAGGAAAAGGTCCAGCAAAAGTTAATAGAAGGCTTCGCACAGAATATCAAGCAACTTGAAGTTCGTATGAAACGAACAAGAGAAAACGAAAATGTGGTAGCGATGATTATTTTGACTATCTTTATAGGTTGTGACATCTGCCAGGGATTGACATTTTCTCCCCTATTCTCCGGGAGAAATTTTATAGGCGAGTAAGACGCTTTTTAGCATTGAATTTACCTAAGAATCTTTGGATGAGAACTTCGAAGAATATAAAAAGTTGCGTAAAGATGTGAGGAAGGTTTTAGGCATGATCATTGGCTTGTTGAAGGATAGGGCATTGTGTGGAGTTAGAATAGAGGGGTATCGCTCGTGTATATTAACATAGACGTCATGTATCACGGGCGCAGTCCCGAACCTTTGTATTAATAAAAATTTTTTTCTTGGCAACAAGTCACTTGCACGTTACAATTATTTTTGCATGATAAGGTTTTCAGCGAGGATCGCGGGGATGATCGTGTGATTACAGGTATTTATCTATATTAGGCGCACGGATCAAGTCGGTTTAAAGTGTGGTTTAAATGTGGTTGAAGTATTTTTAGTGATTGTTGCAAGGTACTCGCATGAACACTACATGTATGATGAAAAAATTAGTAAATTTTGATTACCCGCAGATGTATGGTTAATGTACGGGTATAAAAACACCCCATATTCCACTTATTCGCTTTTTCATGGTTAAATCACTTCCCGGAAAAAATGGTTCACCGGACTGATGTCAACAAGCATAAAAATAGGAACGAAGAATTTCAAAAGAATCGAGATATATTTTGGGAAAGTATCGCAACTAAAATTAATGAAGAACATGATACAAATTTCTAGGGGCACTATTGTAAATAAAAGTTCAGGAATTTTGTTCGGATCCTGTTCCACAATAAAATTGCATGATAACTATTGAGAAGCATATTGGTAGCAATAAAATTTATTTATTAATTAAAAAAAACATATAAAATATACACAGTAACGAAAGGAAAGGATGAAAATCGCATATTAGATAATTTTTTTTTAATTGATTTAATGATTATCGCAAGAAGAAAATTATGTCAGCAACAATAGGTTCTGATATATAAAGCATTAAAGGGGATAATTCTTTTAAAAGCTAAATGAAGCTGGGAACAGGAATATGTAGATTGCGAAAAAAAGAGGATAGAACTAGATGTCATATTCAGGACAAGGCTTTCTCCAAATTCTTATGGCACTAATGGCTTCTCTAACGGATTCTAAGTCTTTGAGAAAATAAAATGGCTTCAACTCTTTCAACGCCTTTTCTTCGGTTCGATATTTCCATGCATGGAATTCGTCATTACTTGTCCATTTAAATTTCATTAAAAGTAGAAATTCACCAAGTGATATATATATTCACTTCATCTAAGATTTTCTTCAAAAGTTTAATGTATTCTCTCGTCTCTTCATCTTTGATCTTTTCATGATCATATTTTATCATAATGGATAACTCACGAGATATAATATTCAATGCAGACACGCCATTTATGTCCTCAAGTTTATCCAATTTACAGACTATTTCTCGTATTAGCTCAGTCACCCAATCTCTGTAGCGAAAAATTTCTTTAGTATCGGTTAAATCTTTTATAATTCTGCGTAAATCTTCGCGTGTATTGTCACTTATAACAAATGTGCTTTTTCTCTTAATAGAGATACTTTGGAATTATTAGATCTATCATTTTGGTTCCTCACAAATCATATTATCTCTTGTATGTTTTCTGTTAGTTTTTTATAAATGTCGACCATGTTAATGTGTTTGAAAAAAACGGAATATATACATACATCTTTGTGACGTAATACAATTATGTAGAAAAAATAATGACTCATACGATTTGATCCACCGACGAGGATATTTATATAATTTCCTGCCCCACACAGAGCAACATTAACCGTGGAAATTTTGCGCCACCTAAACGTTATGACTCGTTAAAAAGAAACCGACATAAAGAAGCGTTACGAAAAATTATTGAAGCCTGAATGAGATAGTACGCAATTAAGGTATGAATATTTCGGCTGTGGCCATGTATTTTCAAGAAAACGATTTCAGAGCTTGATTTTTTTTTTATTAATTTCTATTAGCATCAAACAAATATTTTCTCGGCGAGACTTTACTAAGGACAGGTGATAATGTGAACCGATATACTCATTGTCTAACTTGTAAAGCACATTAATTAATAACAGCTATTTTTTCAATAAAAAATTTTTAATTACTTTTCATTAGATGTAAAACTTATATTAAATTAAGAAAATATTATGAGGCAAATATATTATGGATACAGTTTTTGTTAATAATGATGATGTAATTTACAAAGAGGACCTTATTTCCGAGGTAATTAAATATTTTCTAAATAAATATAAATTACTAGGCAATAAAAAATATATTTGTCATATTGATATAGCAAAGTAATATGTTTCGCCTAATATGGATGAAAACCAAAGTATACCTTACAAAGAATATGACCGTTAAAACATGATGTAGGTTGAGTATCCACCAATCAATGAAGAAGGTGTTGCAATAATATATCATATTGAGCTTGAATATTGAGAAAGGGGAATTAACTTTAAAAGAACACGAAATTTCTCTAAGGAAAGAGAAGTAAAAGTCCGTATAATGGAATTATCTAATCTTAAAAAGGGCAGCAGTTTCATAATTGTATGGTCACCAGATATTTTGTTTTGATTGTGATTTTTGATAGTTGACGTAAAAATCAAATAAACAGCTCATCCAGTGACCATACAATTATGAAAATTGCTGCTTACTAATCAAACTAAATGTAACAACTAAAACATCCCGAATAAAAAATGATGACTACTAATTTCTGGTTAATATTTCTTTTTATCATTATTTGATAAATTAACGAAATTTTTTCAGCACGATCCAATAATTATGGCAAATAATACGTAAGGATCTATAAGACTTATTTTATAAAAAATAAAAATCATTTTCTTGAATTTCTCTTTTTTAAAATCAATTTATATTTATATAACATTAACATCTAGTTCATCATTGATTATCAATGCACCGGGGTTGGAAACACGGGTATGTCTTGATTATCGTATCTTTATTTTCGATTATTTCATTTTTTTTTTTTCTTTTTATTAAAACTATACTGTACATTTATTTGTAAGACGCTGGCAAAATCACATTAGGAAATATATTATTGAATACTTCCGAAGATGAAAACCCGACTTTCTCTGTTTCTGATAGCTTTGTAAGTATTAAAAAAATAAGTGAGCTCGATTTAAATAATTCGTATATATTAGTTTCTAACTCTCGAAAATGATTAGTCATCCATTACAAAAAAATCTGGTTCAGCGAATATCAAAATTGATGGTATAACTTATAACATTATCGACACGCCAGGGATTTTTGACACTGAAGACCTCGACGAAATTGTCCTAACCGAAATCGCTCACACCATTAAAATGTGTGCTCATGGTATCAAGGCTATATTATTCGTGTTTGGTGAGTGAAAATACTAGTGATTACGTTCATGTTAGAAAGAAATATACTGAAAAAAACTGTTTATAGAAGCTAAACGGTTCACGAATGAACAAAAGGGTACGATCAACGGAATAAAGATGTTCCTCGGGGAAGAGGCTCTCCAATACATGATTTCTGTTTTCTCACATTGTAATAAAAAGCAGACTAATGATCCAGAAAATTTTAGAAAGAGAAGCTGGAATGAACCAATTAGGGCTTTTGTCAATTCCGTGGGTAATCGATGGGTTATTTCTCCAAATCCAGAAAACTTTCCGTCTGATAGTCTTGTGTATGAACAACGCATCAAAGAATTGCATAAGCATATCGCTTCTATAGATGGAGTTTATACAAATAAATGCCTCGAGAAAGCTCGAAGAGAACAAGAAGAAAATGCAAGAATTGCGAGAGAAGCAGAAGAGAAAAGGAAAAGAGAATACGATGAACTTAAAAAGAGAGAAGGTGAAGCCATTGCAAGAGCACAATACGAAAAGCAGAAAGCAGAAGATGAGAGAATAGCAAATGAAAAATATGAGAAAGAACTATAATACAATAAAAGGCCTAAAAGATAAAGTTAATAAATTCGAAAACAAAAAAGGTTGTTTCTGGCTTGATACACACCTTAAGCTCGAATCGGGAAGGATAATTAAAATGGGAGAACTTCAAATAGGGGGACCGTGTACTGTCAAACATAAGAAACGGTGCTGCTGAATTCTCGGATGTTTACCTTATCGCCCATATTGGTAAACACGACCATGAAGCGAAATTTACCAAAGTTAGCTTTACCAGACTGATGGCTCAAAAGGTAATTTATTTAAATTAATTCTATTGTGAATTATTCATCATCCATAATTCATTGTATACATATTCCTAGGCCAATTATTGCTAACAACCACCCATTATGTCTTTGATGAGAACTTGTCAATTATGTTTGCCAAAAATTTGCGTCCTAGAGAAACAAAGATTTCGGTATCAGACGATAACAATAAGCTAGTTCCAGTCTTTGTGGATGGTATAACAAATGTAAGTTTGAATCAATATTGACCTTTAAGTTTGTAAGGTTACCTTTCTAGATAGTTTCCTTAATATATTAAACAGGAATGGCATAATGGATACATTAGCTTCTACACACGAGCTGGCTCAGTTATTGCCGATGGTGTACTCTGTTCCTGCTATGACCACTGCCAACCGTCTCAAACGCTCATGGATCTGATCTTTTTACCAATTCGTTTGTGGACTCGTATAATGCCAAGCACACACCGTGAAGAACGACTTCACCCATATGTTCAGTTCTTAGAAACAGCATATCTTTCATTTATTAACGTTATGAAAAAAAGTAAACGATTTATTGAAAACTAGATTTAGATTTGCAATATTACAAGTCAAGTAAATTGATAATTCAATAAAATTAGTAGCGCTCATATGCTCATACACTTTTAAATAAAGATCTAATAATTTTCGTTATGTCAACGTAAAACAAAGCCTATTTAGTTATTTTTAATATGCAAAAGAACAATATGGAGGCTTTCCAACACATCTCTGGATGTATAAACTGGCTTATGCTGAGCACCACGCTGGTGTAATTTGCCAAATTATGTCTTGGCCCAACAGTGTACCGACCGCTGCAAAAACCAAAAGTGTTAAAATTTCCTTTTGTGACAGGATTTCCTTTTATAGTATAGTTCTGCATTACATCAATTCCAAATCAGGAATATGTATCACAACATTTTCTTATTTTAAAGTTGTATAACATAGATCTATACCATAAAAGGAAGCGCAACTATAAAAGGAAATTTTCACAATTTCTAAATTCTGATTTCAATATTCCCAGGAATTTTCAAAAAAAAAAATCTCCTTTAAGAGGAAATTCTACAGAAGAAACCTCCATAGATGGACCTCCTTAACAATAGTGATTGAGATTGATAAATCTCATAACGAATGTAAGAAACAGAAGTCCATCGCTGACTACAAGAAGAAATAAATGAAAAAATTATCCTAAATTTTTTGAAAACGGAAATGGTATAAAATTATTAATTTGATTAAAAAATTTTTTATTTTCCTTTCTCCTTCGTACATAATCTTAGAATTTTTTGTGACATTGTGAATCAAACTTACCACCCTCTTTTCATAATCCCTCGTACAACCGAATAGGGATAGTCATCCTCTATTCTTCCTTTTTTTCGGTAGGTTGTAATTTTGGTTAATTGGTTTATACTTTGGGTAAGTAGCTAAATTTTTCGCTCAGATGTATTTGTTTCTCGAGCGAAAGGAATTGTTCATTAAATTCGAATTATTTTAATAAAGTCTATTTTTGCCTAACCAAAAAAAAATAATCACTTTTAGAATTTCTTTATAGCGTGAAAATTTTTTAGCATTTAATGGATATACTGTATTGTAGCTTGTCAAAGAAAGTTTATTTTAAATATGGAAAAATATTATTTAAAATTGAGTTTTTATTTACTTTACTACATAGTACATAGTTTTAATTTATGTTGACCTGTCACCTGTTATTAAAAAGAAAATATAACCAAAACTTATTTAGTTTATATTCTGAATTTTATTAAACCGGTAATGGGTTCTAACCTAAATTTGTAAAAATATCAATATTTTTTGTATTTATTGTAAAAGTAGATAACCGATAAAGTACTACAAATTTTTAATACATATATGATGAAATTGAGTCCAATTCTGATAAAAGATAGGGTTAAACGGTTAAACCTACTAAAAAAAACCAATTTTAGATGAAAATCCACATTTTTTTATTGGAAAACAAATGTAATTTTCATTTTTTGTTTTAAATAAAAAAAAAAACGGTTTTTGGTTTTTAATAGAAATGACTAATTTTTTTATATTTTTTTTGTTTGATCAAAGATTAAAGAAAAGGGCATTTAACTTATTTTAATGTTTTTATTTTTGTTTTAGAAAATCTAAGTGGTTTTGAATTTTAAAAAAGGAAATTTCGAAAATTGCGTTCGAATAATGATAGTTACAATATTAATAAGGATATTAAATTTTGAAAGCCATTTAATATTAAATTGTTATACTACCTCTTGATAATGCAAGTTACAATAAATGAATATGGTAAAATTAAGCAATAACTTTCATGAATTAAAAGACTTTATTAAGGTGATCCTAATATTAAAAATTACAGTACTGAATTAAGGATTGGAATTCTTGTGTACCGTTAATTTGTGGCACAAAAATTCCAATGATCAAGATTATAATTCCGGACAAATTTGTAACGTATAACGCAAAGGTCTATGTACTGTATTACAAATTTTTTTACCATTCGATTAATTCGGTTTTGGGGGAATTGATTCCAATCCCCAGTTTGAATCTACATTCTAATTTTATTAAAATTATAAAATTACTTTTCCTGATAGTTTCCCTGATATTCTACACAAAGTCCCATCCAATTGGTTTGAAGGATGCAAGAACCGCCAGTTGTACCCCCTAGTGGCCTAGTCATTTTGGATTGGGAAACCTATCGTCCAAGAAGTTCTGATTTACTTCAAGATGGCTCAGTTATCGCCAGTGGTGTACTCTGTTACTCTGTGCTACGACCATTGCCCGCCGTCTCAAACGCTCATGGATCTGGTCTTATTTTTCGAATAATGATGTTTTAATACGAATGTTGAAAAATCCGGTAATACAACTGAAGTGCCGCAGTATTCACGTGACTGCGCTCGACCAATTATCATTCATTATGAAAAATAGTTATTTTAGGGAATCTCGTCTCCAGAATAGTCCGGGCGTCCAACAGAAAATGTAAGTTTAATTTAAAATTGTCATGATGAAGAAAAATTCGTTTTGGCCACCCATTTATTCATGATAAAATTAAACGATACTTTTCATGCGTAAAAAAAAAAAAAAAAAATTCGACACAAAAATTAGTGTTTTATTTAGTCATACAGTATCTGCAACATAAATTTTGGATTTACCTCTATAGGATAATTCAAGTACAATTAAGTCATTTCTTCGTCAAGAATTTCATTTATTATAATTTGTGCGACATTTCTAATTACTTTTATGGTTAAATACATTTAAAAAAACAAGAGGGCGTCCATCTGCGTACTCTTAAATTCTATTTTAATGGACAATGTTCAGTAGCCTATTGAGGTTAGTTATGTAGTTGGAATATTACTTTTTGTCATTGTTGGTTGAATTAACGATAATTTTTAATACCTGGCAGATAATACGTAATAACTAATAAACATTATAAAAATAAAGAGAAATTTCAATTTTTTTCATCAATTTTAATTGTACTTATTTGTCATTATGAGAACGTTCGGTTCTTCGTTGAATATCAACGCACCAGTTATACTCTTAGTTGGGAAAACGGGTATACGCACTGTTACAATGTCCTTCTTTTAGTAATTTAATTTTTTCGGTGGAAAATTATTAAAATTATTACACATTTAATTGTAAGGTGCCGGTAAAAGTACATTGGGAAATTTATTATTGGGAACCTCGGAAGATGAAAGATCGACTTTCTGTGTTTCCGACAGTTTTGTAAAAAAAAATATAATAATAATAAATACAATTTCGATTAATTAAATTTGTCCACATTTATTTCTAATCTCCTAATCTCTCAAAAATGTTTAGAGATCGGTCACCAAAAAATCTTGTTCCGCGAATTACGAAATTGATGGTACACATTACAACATTGTTGACACGCCAGGGATTTTTGATACTGACGATCTTAATAAAAATATCTTAAGAGAAATCGCTCGTACCGTACAAAAGTGTGCTCATGGAATCAAGGCCATATTGTTCGTGTTTGGTGAGTTGGAATACTAGTGATTACATTCATAATAAATAGAAACATATTGAAAAAGCTGTTTATAGAAGCTAAACGGTTCACGGAAGAACAAAAAGAAATGATTGACAGGATAAGATTATTTCTTGGAGAAGCGGCTCTCGAATACATGATTTCAGTCTTCTCGCATTGTAACACCAAGCAGACCAAGGAACCTGAATATTTTAAAAGATCTTGTTGGAACGATCCAGTTAAGGCTTTCGTCAATTCTGTGGGTAATAGGTGGGCCATCTCTCCAAATCCAGAAATTTTTCCGCCTGATGATTCTAACCATAAACTACGCCTCGAAGAATTGGAAGATCGTATCATATCTATAGATGGAGTGTATACAAATGATCTTTTTGAGAAGGCTCGGGAAAAGCAAGTCGAAAATGAAAGAATTGCGAGGGAAGCAGAAGAGAGACGACAAAAAGAATATAATGAGGTTTTAAGGAGGGAAGGTGAAGCAATAGCAAGAGCGAACTATGAAAGCCAAAAGGCAGAAGATGAGAAAAAAGCGCGTGAAGCTCGTGATAGAGAACTTGAGTTTATCATAAATACTCTAAAAGAACAAATAAAAGACTTAAACAATAAAAATAATAAACTTGCGGATGAAATTCACGGTCTAAAAAATCCAAAAAGTTGTTTCTGGATTGAAACACAAGTTAAACTCGAATCGGGAAGGATCATTCAAATGTCAGAACTTCAAATAGGAGATCGAGTGTTATCGAACATCAGAAATGGTATTGCAGAATTCTCAGAGGTTTATCTTATTTCTCATATTGGTAAACTCGATCATGAATCAAAATTTGCTAAAGTTAGCTTCACTAGGCCAGATGGATCTAAAGGTAATTTATTTTAAATTAATTTTATTACGAAATACTAAATTATTATTTTACTGTACAATAATTTAATTGATGGTGTATTTTCACTTAGGACGATTGTTATTAACAACCACTCATTACGTCTTTGACGAAAATCTATCAATTATATTTGCCAAGAATTTGCGTCCGGGAGAAACAAAAATTTAGTATCAGATGGCAAAAATCGGTTAGTTCCGGTCTCTGTAGATAATATAACAAACGTAAGTTCGAGTCCATACTTTTAAGATTATAAAATACTGTACTTTTCTTGATAGTTTCTTTGATATTTTTAACAGGAATGGCATAACAAGTACATTAGTTTCTATACACGAGCTGGCTCAGTTATCGCCGATGGTGTATTCTGTTCCTGTTATGACCATTGTCCACCCCTATAAAAAATAAGTGTCCGGATAATGTCCAGAAAATGTCTGGAAAAAAATTCTAAAATATTGTCCGGAAATTCTGGACACTGTGTGTCCGGAAACTGTTCCGAAAACACTGCATTTTCGGGATATTAGGAATTTGTCCTGAAATTGTCCAGAAATGTATTTTCGTAAAATTTTGTCACAAAAGATGATCAATGGATAGATGATCATCATTATTCCTTAACCCAAAATTTTTATATCATAGATATATAGTATTTTTGCCTGCTCTGCAATTTTAATTAGTACGACAGAAAAGGTTTTGAATGTCAGTTTTGTGCTTTTTGCATTTTTTTACAAAATTAATTTATCCTTTTTTGGAAATAGTATCCAGAATTTGTCCTGAACTTTTTCATGTCCGGAATTTGTCTATCTCGTTTTTTTACTATGTCCAGAATTTGTCCAGGTTTAACTGTCCAGAATTTGTCCAAAATTTTATACCGAACAAATACTGGACGAATTCAGGATAAAGTTAGGACATGTCAAAATTTTAAGTATCAGAAGTGTGTCAGACATGTACCAAAAAAGTGGACATTTTCCGGACACATCAGATTTATTCCGGACATTTTCCAGACATTTTTGATAACATTTTCCGGACATTTATTTTTTATAGGGCACCGTCACAAGCACTTATGGATCTAGTGTTTTTACCAGTACGTTGGTGGACTCATATAATTCCAAGTACACATCGCGAAGAACGACTTCATCCATATGTTCAGTTCTTAGAAACGGCGTATCTCTCGTTCATAAATGCTTTGAAAAAAGGCAAACGGTTTATTGAGAACTAGATTTAGATAACATTATAATGCAATTAAATCTAATGCTTTATTTCAGAAACATATATTAATTAAATAAAGATGCGATATAAATATTTTTTTCGTCAATAATTTTTTACTAGACAAACTTAATATTATTGTTATCTACTAATATTGTTATTTAACGGAACTATATCATCCTCCGACCGGTATTATAATGCCGTTCAACTCTAAATAAGAAAAGAGAATTTGAATGAAAAAAAAAAACAATTAAACAATGAAACAATGAAACAATGATATAACGCGAGAAGAACTTCATTAATTTATAAACATTGTCAAATTTTATTTATAATATATTTTGCTTATTTTATATATTTTATAATCAAATTTAATGGTAATACAAAAAAAAACCGTTCGAAAAACTAATAAAAGCTTTTTTCAACGCTGGCCATAATTGGTGTAATGGTTGAAATGGTGTAATGTTCGAAATAGATGTAATGTTTTGTTGTGAATAATAATGCAATCTAGGCCACAATTTTAATCTGGCCTGGTACATTGAGAAGTGAAGTGATTTTCACAATTTTTTTAAAAAAATTAATAATGTCCGTACATATTTAACGGAAACTTAATTCTGGTGTAAAAATAAATATAAAAATAAAAATAATAGAATAAAAATAAAAGTAAGAATAAAAATAAATAAATTTTAACTATTACCAGTTCGATAGTGGATGTATATAATACCAAGTACACATCGTGAAGAACGACTTCATTCATATGTTCAATTCTTAGAAACAACATATCTTTTGTTTATGAATGCTTTGAAAAAGGAAAACGACTTGATAACTAGATATCGATTGGGCGGTCAATATTTTGCAAATAAATTCGACACATATGACAATATTATTTTTTCATCAAGATAACCACCTGCTGTTTAGCATACAATATTCTAATTAAAAGAATAGTGTCAAGTTTTTTAATAAATAAATTAGAAAATTTAACAGTGAAATGAAAGATATAATTTATTGTCAGAGATCACGTCGTAAAATACAGAACTCTATTGTATGTCAATTTCTGCCGATTAACAATAAAGTAATGAATTATACTGTACTACAGTACTTATTCGCAATTTAATTGGATGATGATAGTGATTTAGTTGTTCGGTTATTAATAAATTTGTACAAATATTTACGTTGTATACAAGCAAAAAATATATATTTAGTGAAAAAAAATTTTTAATATATTTTTAACCAAACCCATTTTTATATTCATTTAAAAAAAGCTCTCAAAAATTCGAAAATTAGACTACATGTGCGACGTGTAACCAAAATCAGGTTATAAACAAGTAACGTGTTGTTTTATTCGTAAGATAATCCGGTGAAAATTGCTTTAGCTTGTTTTAATCCTGCTTTAACTTTGTAAATCACGGAAACATTAAAAATTCCAAATATGGGTTATCATTTTTTTTTTTTTCGATTAAATGATTTTAAAACTGATTTATAAAAGTATAATCTGAAAGCTAACCGGTTGATTAACAGGATTTACACAATGAATATCGTATATGTTATTTTGTATTACCGAGACCGTATACTGAATATGGATATTAAAATTCCGATCGAAAAGTACAACTTTTGTTTACTTTTGATCGACATCTAATTATAATACGCTAGGTTCTTGTTTTATAACAAGTTATTTGTTCTTAGAACAACATTCTGAGTTCTGAATGCTATATTGTAACATTTTCTTATTTCCTATTTATATTGCCTTTGAACCAAAATAATTTTTAATTTTTTTTTCCATTTCACTTTATTTGATCGTCATAATGAATTCTCTTATCAACAAAATTAAAAATGGCAAACGATCACTTAATAATATAAGAAAAAAGATAATCAAAACATCACGCGTTAAAAATGAAATATGTGAAAAATGTAAAAGGATTGATTGTAATGCAAAAAAGTTTCAAAAAAATTTCAAAAATTGGACAAGTGGAAATAATATTATTGATAAATTTATTCAAGATACTCAATTATCAGCTCATTCTAACTATGAAGCCCCAAGAGCATTAGAATGGATACCTTATGATAAGTTTACTAATATTAAATTTGTTGCAAAAGGTGGATTTGGTAAAGTGTATAAGGCAAATTGGATTGATGGATGTATGGATAATAAATGGAATAATAAAAATCAAAATTGGAGAAGAATCCGGCAAAATATGTTTGTGGCTCTGAAAAGTTTAAATAATTCGAAAAACGTTACATCTGAATTCATGAATGAGGTATAATTATTAATTTAATAATACTGTATGTATTTTTTAATTGTTACATGTTCTAATAAAACATATATTTATATTATGTTAGATTATATCACATCATAAAATAAGAGAAACTTTTTCGATTATTAAATTTTATGGTATAACTCAAGATCCAAAAACAAAAGATTATATGATGGTTTTGGACTATGCAAAGGATGGAAGTTTACGAGATAACTTATCAGATGCAAATACAAGTAATTGGGATTATAAACTTTATTACATATATTGTATCGCATTGGGACTTGAACATATTCATGATATGGGTTTAATTCATAGAGACTTACATACTGGCAATATATTATTGGGTCATCTTGTTTATATAACCGATATGGGTTTATGTAAACCCGCAAATTATAAGAAAAAAAGTACAAAGACATACGGTATCATACCTTATATGGCTCCTGAAATTTTAAGAGGCCAAGATTATACGAAAGCAGCTGATATTTATAGTTTTGGTATAATTATGTATGAATTAATCTCTTGTTCACCTCCTTATTATAATGTATGTCATGATGAAAAATTAGTAATCCAGATTTGTCAAGGACTTAGACCAAGATTTGATATCAAAGTACCTCAATTAATTGTGAGTTTGATTAAAAGATGCTTGGATGCTGATCCAATAAACAGACCAACGATAGAAGAGATCAGAAAACTTAGTTGCCATTGGTTATATGAATGTACATCAGTAGTATTTGATGAACCAACAGAATTTCAAAAACAAATTAAAGAAGCAATTGAGGCTAAATACATATCAACTAATAGTATGTCTTCAACTAGTCTAGGTTTAAAGACTCATTCGGGCGCTATTTATACTAGCAGATTGTTAAACTTTAAT
This sequence comes from Rhizophagus clarus, assembly GCA_015698045.1. Classification (NCBI taxonomy): domain Eukaryota; kingdom Fungi; phylum Glomeromycota; class Glomeromycetes; order Glomerales; family Glomeraceae; genus Rhizophagus; species Rhizophagus clarus. The sequence goes on along the minus strand of BLAL01000313.1, from coordinate 150,479 downwards.
AAACTTCCTGATCCAAAAAATTCTGATGATTATTATGTGCAATATGATAATATAACAAACATGGAATATTCAGGTAATTAATTGATAATTTTATTTTTTTTTTAAAATAAAAAAATATATTAACAAACTTAATGATTACATAGATTCTTTACAAATTAATTTAAGGTGGTAAATTTTTAATTTACATTTTTAATAAGTACGTCTTTTTTTACTCATATTTATTTATTATTTCTTTTTTTGCTATTAGATCGAAATAGTGGATTAGTGGTCTGAAGGATCCAAATATACGAAATTTATATTATAATACGTATATCATGTTTCTTGTGCGAATAGTTACTAATCAAGAAGTGGGATATTAATGAATTTAAATCATAATATACTTATCAGTTTTTTATCATATGTTTATGTTTTATATACTTATTCATTTACATTTATGTTATTTGTATTTAAATATTTATCAATTAAATAAATTAACTATGTTAAATTTCTATATATTAATAAAAATTTCATGTGATTAAAAGTATTATATTTGCCACACACAATAAAAAACCGATACTTTTACTACTACATATAATCCAACTACGCATTATTATTCAATTATTCATTTTCACTTAACGTGCCATTTATAATTTACCCATCACACATTTCCTTCAATAGATGAAAATACATATACTACATATCCTCCTTTACCTTATAATACAATTACGATTCCATTTATAATTCAAAGATTCTTCCGCTACTTCACTTTATAGTGCAAGTGCATAATTCAAAATCCACAATTTACTAATTACTGACTAATTCATTATAGAGTAAAAGTTAAAAAAAAAAGGAATTATAAGGTTACACACAACCCTACTGTTAATAACAATTTAGAATTAAAAATTTAATTTGAAAAAGTCAAAATTCTGTGTGACTATCAAAATCGCAGTTGTACACGAATCATAAATACTATACATTACATCGTAAAGTGACTAATAACACGTAGGATATAAGCAATGTTATAATTATATACTGTATGTAAAATAAATCACCATACTGTTAGTCAATTCTAAAAAAAATATGTAAACTACAATAATACTTATGCAACATTAAGCCATATCTATTATTTCTTTTTACAATAATGCATCACCTGTCATATATGATGTATCCGTTTTTATCAGGTATATTGTATGTTAGATGCATAAGATTTCATTATGATACTTTCATTAGTCAGTTCTAGAAAAAAATGTAAAATTTATACAATGTTAAGTCATGTTTATTTGTTTTTATTCTTCATTTATCATTTTTGTATGTGTCAATCTAAGTCATATAATTTTATATTTATATTTAATATCCCTAATTTCTCTTTTTTCAACAATTTTTATAAATATATATTTTTCAACAATTTTTTATATAAATATATATTCTTTAAAACCTAATCATGAGTGAAATAACTGAAAACTATATAGGATATGAGGGTAAGAAAACACAATCCTTTAACAGCATTTGACAGAAGCTAATTCATTTTCTATTTTTTAACAATTCATTAACTTTTATTAGCTCTTGTTTCTTACTTAAGCGAACAAAAAAATTGGTCTTACCGTGGGTTTTTGAATCTTAATCAAGACATTATTGTTACTTCACTATTTTCATTAACTAATAATTCTCCATTAACATTGGCCAACTGGGAAAATTTTGATGCTATCTGGTATAATCGCTTTCTAACTAAAGCCAAAGACCTATTTGAACCTATTACTATAAAAAAAAAGGTGTGTTTTGTTTCTTATTTTGCAAAGTTGGGGTAACTCCTAATACACGCCGTGGTCACTTAGTGAGAATTACTGATTTCGTTCGCCTGGTAACCACCCCAGTCTTTCACTTCAGGCATCCTAACTTTGTTGTTTGTTAAAGTCTGCTAATTCTGGAGGAGGAATTGGCTATGTACCTTCTTTATCACTAAATAAAAAACTAGCACACTATTAATACAGTTTTTTTCTTAATAGATAACTACAGAACATTTACAACAAAGGAAAAATTTGCAAACATTTTGGGAAGTAGTTATTAAAGAATATAAAAAAAAATATCTAATACCTGCATCTCTCTCAAAAAAAACTTTAAATCAGCATGAACATGAAAAAGAAAATCTAACATCTGCATTTCTTCTAAAAGAAAAAAAAGAAATTCTAGATCAACAAGAAGAAAATCTAATGCCTGCTTTTACTACAATTACATCTCTTTCAAAAGAAACTTTTAAAAACAAGAAAAAAATAGTAGATCGAAATCTAGTGCCTACTATTATTATTCCAAAAGAAACAGTTAATATTAAACTTATTAACTTTTGTTATGATATTCTTCACCAACTTGAGAATAGTCCTTATGCTAATTTGTTTTATAAGTATAATGAAAAGAATATTATAAACAAAGTTATAAAATATCCAATGGATCTATTTACTATAAATTTAAAATTAGAAAATAATCAATATACAAATTTGGAAGAATTTGAAAAAGACATTCGTTTAATATTTCGTAATTGTTATACATATAATGATGCCAAAAGTGAAATATATTGTTCAGGTGAAGCATTAGAATCTATTTTTAATAAAAAATGGAATGAAAAACTTATATTTCAAACCAGAAAAAAGGGAGAATTGAAAAGAACAAGAGATAATGATACCAATACTAATAATTCATCTACTAGTAAGTCATATATATATTTTTATATATATAAATCATATTTAATTAATAACAATTATATATTATTTTATTAGGACCCCAAAAGAAACAAAACCAAATTTTAGAGGAAAATAAAAATAATGAAATATATAAACAGAATATTAATAATACATTTCCTGTTACTTCAGCATATGAAAATCTTGTTATAGGTAATATTATACCTTTTATTGAGATTATAAAGACTTTTCTATCAACAAGATCACAGATGTCTTTATCTTCAGCAGATGAGTCTATGCTTCAAGTAACTGTTGAAAGTCTTTTGCCATTAAAATATCGTATTCCAGAACTTTCATTAGTAATGGATGGAAAAAAACCAAAAGGATCAGGTCGTTTTGGTTATTTAGACATTTTTGTTCTAAAAGGAATAGGAGATAATTATATTGGTTTAGAATTAAAATATATTTCATTAATTGGTTTAGTAAAAAATCAAAATACTAAATATGGTGCAAATGAGTTGGAAAATTTAGATAAGATGCTTGAAAAGGAAAATGAAGAATTCTTATTAAAAAGACCATATTCATATTGGTCAAAAGAATATAAAAAAACAAATCAAACAACTATAGGTAAAATATTAAATAATGGAATAGATCAATTGAAATCATATTTAAATATAATTTCAAAAGGAAAACCTATTGATTATTCTAGTTCAGGAGTATTTGATAAACGTATCAAAATAACTAAATCAGAATCTAATATACTAAAAGGATATGTTATTTTAGTAATTGGCTTTCGTCGGATTTTATGGAAACCTGTTGAAGAAGTTGTATCTGATTATACATATAATAAAATTTAAGATACTCTAGTATTAAATTTATATTAGCTATCATAAAATTTGAAATGAACGTTATTAATAATGTGCAAATATACAAAGTATTATATTTTTTTTCTATTTGTTATAGACTCTTATTATTTGTACTTTAGAATGGATTTAATAAAATAAATAGTTAATTAATAAAATTATTATTCCTTTCCCTCTTCTCTTTCCCTTTTTCATGCTAAAAAATCTGAAAATTTAGTTATTTTGAAAAGCTTAAGTAATTGGAATTTTGTTACACATGTAAGTGCATAATAAACGCGTTTTTATATATTTATGAAAATAGTTTGGTGTATATATTTTGTTTTTATCACAATATTTATGAAGTAATTAGCGTTAAGCATTTAAAAATAAAAATAATTTTATTTGCTACGAAAAGTATCATTTTTTTTATTATCGCCGTTTTCAAAATGGTGCGATTTTCAAATTTGAGGAGTTGTCAACAAAAAAAAGAATTCGAATTCCAAAATCTGTGTAACATTGTGATCTGTCCAATAAGATTTTAAAATAAAAATCAAATTTTTTTGAGTTTTTTGACGCGTAAAAAATCTATTTCGCGTATATAAGTGTATATAAGAATGTCTTCTATTCCACCAAGAAACTACCAAATTGGAGTGTGTTTTATATGTCAAATATGCATGTATTGTGGTATAGATTTGACATCAAATAATTGTGATTGTAACAAAACGGTCAAACCAACCAAAAAAAATCGTACTGAAAAAGTTCCATATTTTAGAAACTTAGCTTACAAACCAGATAAAATACATGAAAAAATAAAAATTGCTTTATCATTTAGCAATCAAAAATATGGATATAAGTTGAATATGGAACAGCCATGTAATTGTATACTTTGCTCGGCATGCAACAGTCAAATTAACAGAGATATTAAAGCGGCTGATAAAGATAAAAAATTTATTATCATTCCTCCTTCACCAACCGATGATACTTCTTCTCAACCATCTACACCATCTATACCACCGCAAATAGAATTCAAATTACGCATGTCTATCAAACAAAACAAACAAACATTGCCTGCTATAATAATTAGCTTTAATTTAGAATATCCAACCTTTATTGATTTTAGGGATAAACTTGAGTCATTTATCTGTGAACAAGTTGGATTAATATATAAAAATGAATATACTTTAGCATACAAATCATATTCAGAGAGTGGAGCTGGAACACTTTTAGGTAACGAAGAAGCGTTTGATGAATTTTTAAAAGATTATCAAAGTATGACAACAGGAAATAAAAAAGTAGTAGTTGTTGTTACACTTAAAGAAGCATCTAAGAAACAATCACGTCAGGTATTTATTATTTTTGAAAATTATTTACAAAACTATTATATATCTAATAAAATTATAGAGTGATGAAATTTCAGAACAGGAATCTGATGAAGGATCAGATAATGATACCCAAAATACTAAGTCCAAATCACAACCGCCATCAAAAAAACGTGCAAAGAAGCGTACACCTAAAGAAGCAGATTTGGATGAAAATGAAGCATTGATTGGTTCTTATGTAATAAAATTAAATGATAAGTATATTTGTGATGTTCAAAATCACAAACACTGTTTTATTAAAGAGGACCGTCATTTACCTTTAACTAATTTTGCAATTAGTTTATGGGCTAAAGAAATTGTATGTATTTACAAATATATTACAAGTTTTAAATTTTATAATATTATTAAATTTATTTTATTTTTATTATAGGTAAATAAAAATACAGATTTAGATACTCCTCCTAATCATGCTATGTTTAGTATGATGCATTCAGTAAAAGTAACTAAAAGAAATTCTTCTAATGTTACTGATGATTTCATTAATAATTCTCAAATGACAACATATTCTCAATATCCCTACCATTCTTATTATCCTCAACAAATGTATTATTCATCATATCCATATTATCATTCTGATTATGATTCAAGAAGATCTTCAATTATCTCACAATTATCAGATCAAAGTTTATCAATTTCTTCACAAACATCATTAGATCACAATTTAACAAAAAAAACTATACCAAGTATGGAAGATTTTTTGAAAAACCTAGATCAAGAATATGGAGATGGAAAATTTACATGCTATTTATCTGTTTTTGAAGAACAGGAAATTCTTGTTAATCAACTTACAAGATTATCAGAATCTGAATATATTTCAATGGGTGTAACAATTATTGGACGTAGACAAATATTGCGTGATGAGGCAAAAAAATATGAGTAATTTCAGTACATATTTTACATTTTTTGTATATATTTTTGTATATTTCATTTTATTAGTATAATAATTCAATAAAAGTTAATGGTATTACAAATAAATATACACATTATAAATGAAAATAAATTTCAAAATTTTATTTTATTTATAAATAAACTGATTCTTCAAAATATTTTTTTGCTATATCTGGTGTAGTTTGAGCTAATGCAACTAAAATTAAATATATTGGGTCAAAATAATTTGCAAAATCTCTGTATCTTTTTAACCAAGATTTTAACGCTGAAAAAGCTGTTTCAATGGGATTTAAATCTGGTGAATAGGGCGGTAAATAAAGTATTTTCCCACCAATGTCTTCTACTGCTGTAACTAAATCATCATCATGATGTATACGTGCATTATCCATAACTAATACACTATGTTTAGCCGGATATGGATTCATTTGAGGTATCTTATTGAAAACAAATGAATATTGTTAATAAAAAATTCTAAATAATGATATAAATATAAATTATTACCAATTGTGTTAAAACAAAAGTTTTAAATCTCTCTTTATCACAACTCCCTTCCATAATATCTACAGCAATGAAACCTTCTAAAGATAGGGCAGGTAAAATAGTATAACGTTTTCCCCTAACAAAAACAACACTTTTTTTTGCTCTAGTGTTGATAGAAGAATAGCCATATAATCTGGTAAGTGTCCTCTCATCCTTCGCAGATTCGTCAATAAAAATTAGTTGTTCAGCAGTATAATTCATTCCAATATTATATAAATAAACACCTCGCAATATATCACTTCTTTCTTTTGATGCTTTTTGTATTTTCTTTCTAGTTATACCACAAAATTTAAGAGAACGCCATAATGTTGGAATAGAAACCAGTTTTCCTATTCTCTGCTCCATCTCATGTACCAATTCATCAAGGTACCAATCTACTTTGTCTTTAACCAAGCTTTCCAATACCTATAAATTATAAACTCTGTTAGATAAAAAATAATATATAGTTATTACATCAAAATAATTATTACCTGCATATCTTGTTTTGATAATATTTTTCTCCTTCTCACTTTACCAACAAATGGATCTTTTACACATCCCCATTTTTTAAAAATTCTACAGACTTTATAAACAGTTGACTCGCTAACATACATTCTTTTAGCAATTTCATTTTGCGTTAAACCCTCAGCTTGACAATAAATAATTCGCCATCTCAAATCTTCACTTAGACTTTTTCCCATCCTTAATCTAATACGTATTGCTTTAAGAAATTATAATATTGTTAATTTTCAACAACTAAAGCGTATTTTGTAATAAAAAAAAAGAGAAACTAAAAAAATTCGCGAAAATTCGCAAAAATTCGTGGGAATTCGTTTTATTAGAGGTAATATTTTTGAGAATTCGAAGGTAAAGAACTACTTTAGTACTATGAAACTCAGAATATAGTAACTGTAAGACCCATAGTATATATTTGTAAAAAGAATTCGCAACGTTTGTTATAAATTTTAAAAAGAGTTCGCAAAAAAATGCAAAATTCGCGTAATTTGTAACACGTTGTCATGTGATCGAAAATCGCACCATTTTGAAAACGGCGATAAAAAAAATCTTTGGTTTTTTTTTCAGAAACGGGAAACATGAGCCAATCAAATTCAGATATCACAAAAATCACATAAGAGGTGGTAATGCTAGTCCAGATAAACCCACAGTAGTAATTTCACTATTTTCACAAAAATTTAAGAAATATTAGTAAAATTAATAACAAGCTGAATATATGAGTATTTCTATGCTTGTTAAATAACTTTATTTAATAGTATCTTAAGTATTAATTATAAAATTTACAAAAAACGTGTTTATTATGCACTTACATGTATAACAATATTACAATATTCCATATACTTAAACTTTTCAGAATAACTAAATTTTTATTGTTCTAACAGATTTAAAAACCATTTTAGCATTGGAAAAAGGAAAAAGAGATGAGGGAGAGAAATAATTTTATTAATTAACTATTTTATTAAGTAAATTGTTGGCTTGACTGTTTACCAAAAAGTTAATAAGTTTAACTGTTTCTTTTGGAATAATAATAATACAGTAGTAAGCACTAGATTTGATCTATTTTTTTTTTTTGAATAAAATGTAGTAGTAGTAATAGTATGCTGGTTTTTAGAAGTTTCTTTTGAAAGAGATGTAATTGTAGTAAAAGCAGGCATTAGATTTTCTTCTTGCTGAATTAGAATTTTTTTTTCTTTTGGAAGAAATGCAGGTACTAAATTTTCTTTTTCATATTCATACTGATAAAGTTGAGATGTAAGTATTAATCAAATGCTTGCAAATTTTTCCTTTGTTGTAAATATTCTGTAGTTATTTATTAAAAAAAACTGCATTAATAGTGTGCTAATTTTTTATTTAGTGATAAAGAAGGTACATAGCCAATTCCTCCTTCAGAATTAGCAGACTTTAACAAACGATAAAGTTAGGATGCCTGAAGTGAAAGACTGGGGTGGTTACTAGGTGAACGAAATCAGTAATTCTCACTAAGTAACCATGAGGTGTATTAGGAGTTACCCCAACTTTGCAAAATAAGAAACAAAACACACCTTTTTTTTTATAGTAATAAAAATATTTGGTTCCAATAGGTCTTTATTTAGAAGCGATTATACCAGATAGTATCAAAGTTTTTCCACTTGACCAATGTTAATGGAAAATTATTAGTTAATGAAATTAGTGAAGTAACAATAATGTCTTGATTAAGATTCAAAAACCCACGGTAAGACCAATTTTTTTGTTTGCTTAAGTAAGAAACAAGAGCTAATAAAAGTTAAAGAATTGGTAATGTTTTAAAAAAGTAAATGAATTAGCTTTTATTAAAGGATTTTCAGTTGTAGTTTTAAATATTATATATAAAAAATTGTTTAAAAATATATTACATACAAAAATTGTTGAAAATGAGAAATTAGGGATCTTAAATATTAAATATAAAAATAATATGACTTAAATTAACAATAGCTATTTTATTTAAATCTTGTATGTTAAATTTTTGTCAGTTTGACCCATTGTTACAAAAATGATAAACTGTATCTGTATGTAATATAACTTTTAAAACACTGTATAATAGTATTGTAATTTACACATTTTTCCATATGTCAACCAATTATCACTATTCGGCGTGCTGTACTACCGCCCCACCATCCTCTTTGGATGAGTTATTTGGGTTATTATTTTTCTTGTATTTCTTTTTCAATTATGTTTGTTTATTTAGGAAGGTTTACTAGGAATTAGAGATTAACTGATTTTGGCATATAGAATAGTTATCTTAGATTTGTTTTCTTGGTGTCAATTTATGCGACAGTCGGTCTAAACATTAAATAAATAAATAAACAATAAATAAATCCTTGGTCAGTCATGTTAATTTCAATCAATAAAAAGCACTTTATAATTTACTTATTTTTTATCTATTAAAGCTGACTTTAGCAAACTCCACTTCATAATCGAGTTTACCAATATGAACGATTTGAGAATTCTTAACGAAACTTGTAAGTTAATAGTGAAATGTGAAATGTTGGAACTACAAAAAATAGTATATAATGATTATGTAATCAAAATTTAAATATATTTACATCTTTACAGTTTTTAAGATATTCAGTTGTATTTTTTGACTTATTGGTATAGGAAGATTATAATTTCCTGAAGCTTCTTATTACGATTTTCAATTTCTATTCTTACATCATCTGCCTTCTGCCTTTTGTAGTATGCCCTTGTGATGACTTCATCATCTATTTTTTTAAATTCATCGTACTCTCTTTGTAGTTCCACTCCTGCTTCCCTCGCAATTTTTGCGTTTTTATCCTTGGATTTTCAAGTCTTCTCGAGAATTTAGTTACATATATTTCATCCTTAATATGATAATATTTTGCAAATCTTACGCTTTTGATACACGGTATTACCAAGTGAAAAAGTTTCTAGATTCTGGAAATTGCCCATCTACCATCTACAGAATTTAATTGGTTCACTCCAATATGACTTTCTAAAATGTTCAATGCTTTTATTACAAAATTAAAAACAGAAAACCAAGAAATAACATAATTTTATCAATCATTTCTCTCCATTCGCGAACCATTCTTTAAGTACGTAATATTTAGTATTCTTGCTCATCAAACACGAATATTATACTAGCTTTAATTACATAAGCATACTTTTAAATAGTATAAGCTATTTCCTTTTTAAAGATTTCTTCACCAAGACCATCAATGTCACAACCTTTGGCGTATCAATAATGTAAATTTGTCTCAATTTTGTAAATCTCAGAGTGACAGATGACTATCATTTTCGAGAGTTAGTAAACAGATATAAATTAAAATCATATTCAAAAATAAGTTATTTATTGTCAAGTGTCAGAACTAGAAATAATAACAGTTCTATTTCTTTAGAAGCTTTAAAAGATTATATTCTGAAATATATCAATACTGGTTTGTGCGAAAGACTTAAACGGATTTTCATTTCTTAGGTTTATAAACTTACAAACTATCAGAAACAAAGAAGGTAAGACTTTCTTCTTTATACGTTCCTAAATTACATTTCCCAATGCATTTTTACCATTGCGGCAGCGCCTTACAAATAAATGAATGTACAGTATGTTTTCAATCAAGAGAAAAAAAAACATTACATGTTTTTCCGACTTCGAGTATTACGGGTGCGTTAATAAACAATGAAAGACTTAAAGATAAATAAGTATAATACTAAATAAATTTAAAAAAATTGAAATCTTTGGAAAGAATCTTACAGTACCTATTATCTACCATAATTATCGGTAAAGTCAAAAAATATCGTAGATTCACTAAACGATAAATGGAAGTAGTACACAGAGCATTCAAGGATAATACATTTTATTTGACGAATACAATGATGGAAATAAATAGTTTAAATACATAGAGTTTTATCTATGTGAACCGAATGTCGCACAAATTATGATAAATGAAATTTTGAATTAAAAGCTGGGATATTGCGAAAATTTGTTTTTGTTTATTTAATTTCTTTATAACAAACTTTTATGAATTATTCTAGACAATTCGTACTATCTTGTGCACTGTCAATGTTTTTTTTCTTTTTCTTTTACGCGCAAGATCCTCTACTGTAAATCTGAAAAACACAAGATTTTAATGAAATATAAATGCCTTAATTGATGATTAATTTTATTATTACATTCACTTATTTGTCGTAACTCTACATTTTGTGACATGAATGAGTGGTGCAAGAATTTTTTTCCAATATTGCTGTATAAATGGCTTTTATTTAATAGTCAAATTTTTTGATAATATTGTTAAAATTATCATTATTCGAACAAAATCTTTATGCTTTTGTATTAATATCTAATAAAGAAATATTGTATTGTATCAGATCTTTATTTTATAATGTATATACGCTACTAATTTTACTGAAATATAATAATTATCAATTATTTGACTCACAATATTCACATCTGTCTGATCTAATTTAGTTCTCAATAAGTTGTTACATTGTTTCTAGCATTAATAAATGAAGGATATGCCGTTTCTAAGAATTAAACAAATGGATGAAGTTGCTCTTTGTGATGTGTACTGGGGAAACTATCAATAAAAGTAATTTTATAATTATATAGATTCAAACTTACATTTGTTACATCATCCACAACGTATCTGATACTAAAATCTTTGTTTTGGATTGAGTTCTTAGTAAATTTAATCAAAAATTCTCATTAAAGACATATTGAGTTGCTGTTAATCGACCTAAAGAAAATAAAACGCATTTTGAGTCAATGGTATTATGATATTAACTATTCATAAAAATCACCCTATCCACTACGGAAAAGTCAAAATTTTGTTATATTCAATGACTATGCTACCTAATAAATCTATAGTTCTAATGTAATAATTCGTAAAAGACAATAATGTGAATCATACGTTACATAAAGATTCATTCTGACTTTATTTCCTTAATTTATACTGTTAGTGAGTCCTAGAAAAATTGAGTAAATTACAATAAAATTTATGCAACATTGAGCCATTCCTATTATTTCTTTTTACAATAATGTCATATATATCATATTTTAGATACATAAGATTTCATTATAATACTTTCATTAGTCAGTTCTAGAAAAAATTTGTAAGTCACAATACTATTTATGCAGTATAAAATCATATTTATTTTGACAGACACAGTTTAACATTTTTGTAATAATGGGTCAGACTGACAAAAGATGGGCTATTTTATTTAATTTTTGCATGCTATGAGTCAATCTAAGTCATATCATTATATAATATTTAAAACTACTATTCTTTAAAATCACAATTATACATATTTAAAATTGCTATTCTTTATTATTCTTTTTAAAATCTAATCATGAGTGAAACAACTGAAAACTATATTGGATATGAGGGTGAGAAAACACAATCCTTTAACAGCATCTGGAATATTATTTATTGATCATAAGAGCTTATTCATCTTCTAATTAATTCTTTTAACTTATTAATTCTTTTAACCATTTAGCTCTTGTTTCTTACTTAAGTAAACAAAAAAATTGGTCTTATCATGGATTTTTGATCTTAATCAAGATATTATTGTTACTTCTCTAATTCACTAATTAATAATATTCCATTAACATTGATTAAGTAAAATACCATTGATACTTCCTGGTTCTGAATGATATTAGAACCAAATACTTTATTACAGTAAAAGAAAAGGTGTGTTTATTTTTATTTTGCAAAGTCGGGGTAACTCCTAAAAACCCCTCGTGGTCCTTTAGTGAGAATTACTGCTGTTGTTCGCCTGGTAACCACCCCAGTCTTTCACTTCAGGCATCCTAACTTTGTCGTTTGTTAAAGTCTGCTAATTCTGAAGGAGAAATTGGCTATGTACCTTCTTTACCACTAAATAAAAATTAGCACACTATTAATACAGATTTTCTTTTAACAGATAACTACAGAACATTTACAACAAAAGAAAAATTTGCAAATATTTTGGGAAGAAATTATTAAAAAGTATAAAAAAGAATCTCTTTCAAAAGAAGTTCTAGAAGAAAAAAATCTAGTACCTGCATCTTTCTTAAAAGACACTTAGATCAACAAAAAGAAAATATTACATATTTTTCAAAAGAAACTCCTAAAAAGCAGCCTGATACTTTAGTAAAAGAAAAAGAAAATATTAAGCTTATTAACTTTTGCTATGATATTCTTCATAAGCTTGAGAATAGTCCTTATGCTGATTTATTCTATAAGTATAATGAAAAGAATATTATAAACAAAGTTATTAACCTTCCAATGGATCTATTTACTATAAATTTAAAATTAGAAAATAATCAATATAAAAATTTGAAAGAATTTGAAAAAGACATTCGTTTAATATTTCGTAATTGTTATACATATATAATGATGCTAAAAGTGAAATATGTTGTTCAGGTGAAGCATTAGAATCTATTTTTAATAAAAAGTGGAATGAAAAACTTATTTTTCAAACCAGAAAAAAGGGAGAATTGAAAAGAACAAGAGATAATGATACCAATACTAATAATTCATCTACTAGTAAGTTATATATATTTTTTTATATATATAATATTTAATTAATAACAATTATATATTATTTTATTAGGACCCCAAAAGAAACAAAACCAAATTTTAGAGGAAAATAAAAATAATGAAATATATAAACAGAATATTAATAATACATTTCCTGTTACTTTAGCATATGAAAATCTTGTTATAGGTAATATTATACCTTTTATTGAGATTATAAAGACTTTTCTATCAACAAGATCACAGATGTCTTTATCTTCAGCAGATGAGTCTATGCTTCAAGTAACTGTTGAAAGTCTTTTGCCATTAAAATATCGTATTCCAGAACTTTCATTAGTAATGGATGGAAAAAAACCAAAAGGATCAGGTCGTTTTGGTTATTTAGACATTTTTGTTCTAAAAGGAATAGGAGATAATTATATTGGTTTAGAATTAAAATATATTTCATTAGTTGGTTTAGTAAAAAATCAAAATACTAAATATGGTGCAAATGAATTGGAAAATTTAGATAAGATGCTTGAAAAGGAAAAAGAAGAATTCTTATTAAGAAGACTATATTCATATTGGTCAAAAGAATATAAAAAAACAAATCAAACAACTATAGGCGAGATATTAAATAATGGAATAGATCAATTGAAATCATATTTAAATATAATTTCAAACGGAAAACCTATTGATTATTCTAGTTCAGGAGTATTTGATAAACGTATCAAAATAACTAAATCAGAATCTAATATACTGAAAGGATATGTTATTTTAGTAGTTGGCTTTCGTCAAATTTTATGAAAACCTGTTGAAGAAGTTGTATCTGATTATACATATAATAAAATTTAATATTCTAGTATTAAATTTATATTAGCTATCATAAAATTTGAAATTCAAGTATTAATAATATGCAAATATACAAAGTATTATTTTTTCTATTTGTTATAGACTCTTATTATTTGTACTTTAGAGTGGACTTAATAAAATAAATAGTTAATTAATAAAATTAGTTCTCTCCCTCTTCTCTTTCCCTTTTTTCATGCTAAAATAGTTTTAAATCTGAAAATTAGTTATTTTGAAAAGCTTAAGTACATGGAATTTTGTTACATATGTAAGTGCATAATAAACGCATTTTTTATATATTTATAATTTATACTTTGGTGTATAATTACTTGGATATTTGTTTTTATCACAATATTTACAATATTTATGAAGTAATTAACATTAAGCATTTACTTATAAATTTTAAAAATAAATAATTTTATTTGCTACGAAAAGTATCATTTCTTTTTATTGAAAAAAATCTATAGTTTTTTTTTCAGAGATGTGAAACATGAGCCAATCAAAATTCAGACATCACAAAAATCACATAAGAGTAAAAATTTAGTGGTAATGCTGGTCCAGATAAACCCCACAGTAGTAATTTCACTATTTTCACAAAAATTTAAGAAATATTAAAATTAATAACAAGCCGAATATATGAGTATTTCTATGCTTGTTAAATAACTTTATTTAATAGTATTAATTATAAAATTTACAAAAAACATGTTTATTATGCACTTACATGTACTGTATAGCAATATTACAATATCCCATATACTTAAGCTTTTCAAAATAACTAAATTTTTATTGTTCTAACAGATTTAAAAACTATTTTAGCATTGGAAAAAGGAAAAAGAAATGAGGGAGAGAAATAATTTTATTAATTAACTATTTTATTAAGTAAATTATTGGCTTGTCTGTTTACCAAAAAGTTAATAATATTAACTGTTTCTTTTGGAATAATAATAATACAGTAGTAAGCACTAGATTTGATCTACTATTTTTTTTTGAATAAAATGTAGTAGTAATAATAGTATGCTGGTTTTTAGAAGTTTCTTTTAAAAGAGATGTAATTGTAGTAAAAGCAGGTATTAGATTTTCTTCTTGCTGAATTAGAATTTTTTTTCTTTTGGAAGAAATGCAGGTACTAAATTTTCTTTTTCATATTCATACTGATAAAGTTGAGATGTAAGTATTAATCAAATACTTGCAAATTTTTCCTTTGTTGTAAATATTCTGTAGTTATTTATTAAAAAAAACTGCATTAATAGTATGCTAATTTTTTATTTAGTGATAAAGAAGGTACATAGCCAATTCCTCCTCCAGAATTAGCAGACTTTAACAAATAACAAAGTTAGGATGCCTGAAGTGAAAGACTGGGGTGGTTACCAGGCGAACAAAATCAGTAATTCTCACTAAGTGACCATGAGGTGTATTAGGAGTTACCCCAACTTTGCAAAATAAGAAACAAAATACACCTTTTTTTTTATAGTAATAAAAATATTTGGTTCCAATAGGTCTTTATTTAGAAGCAATTATACCAGATAGTATCAAAGTTTTTCCACTTGACCAATGTTAATAGAGAATCATTAGTTAATGAAATTAGTGAAGTAACAATAATATCTTGATTAAGATTCAAAAACCCACGGTAAGACCAATTTTTTTGTTTGCTTAAGTAAGAAACAAGAGCTAATAAAAGTTAAAAAATTGGTAATGTTTTAAAAAAGTAAATGAATTAGCTTTTATTAAAGGATTTTCTGTTGTAGTTTTAAATATTATATATAAAAAATTGTTTAAAAATATATTATATACAAAAATTGTTGAAAATGAGAAATTAGGGATCTTAAATATTAAATATAAAAATAATATGACTTAAATTAACAATAGCTATTTTATTTAAATCTTGTATGTTAAATTTTTGTCAGTTTGACCCATTGTTACAAAAATGATAAACTGTATCTGTATGTAATATGACTTTTAAAACACTGCATAATAGTATTGTAATTAGAGATGGGCATATAACGGTTATATATGTTATATAACAGTTATATAACATATATAACATTATATAACAGTTATATAACATATATAACGTTATATTCATAAATTTGTTAATTTGACTATTTTAATCAGTAAATATAAAAGGTAAAGTAAAGATTAAACTATTACAATCAAAATTAACATTGTTAACTATACATTTAAATGGCGTTTATAATTAAAATTACTTAAAATTACAAATTGAAAAATTAAAAATTTATTATACTTTTTAAAATTAAATAAACTCTATTTCAAAACACCTAGAAAATAAAACTTTTAATTAAAAAGATTTAAATAAATCAAATTTTATAAAAATTAAGCCAGTAATTAATTAGAAATTAATTGTTAAAGATGATAAATAATTGTTTTTTATATATAAATAATATTTTTTAAATACAGATATATGATTATTATCATATTTTTATGTATTTTTACTTTTTTTTACATTATTTATATGTATTTTTATATGCTCTACAAGTTTATTTAAGGCACCAAAAAAGGTTATAAATCCAAAATTTGATTTTATCTATATAAAGAAAAAAAATCAAAAAAATTAATTTTTCTTAAAATTTACTTTTAAAACTTATTTTAATATTTTAAGTAAACTTGTAAAGTATATAAAAATACATACAATTTTTGATTTTAAAAATTATATTATTGGTAAAATTTAATAATTAAAATTTATTATATAATTATAAATATAATATTTAATATAAAAAATTTATTTATTAATAAAATATTTAATAATACATAAAAAATATATAATATATAAAATTTTTAATAAAGTAAATAAATAAACTATAATCTTATATAATATAAAATTTAGATTATAAATATTTAATGTTCAATATTACTTTCTTCAGATTCTTCAATTACTATAATTTCATCTAAATTTTCTAATTCTTCTTCATTTATATTATCATCATCTAATTTTTGACCATTAGCTAAACGAAGATTAGAATATATAGATACTAATTTAAAAGTTCTTTCATTTGTTAATCTATTTCTTTTTATATTTTGAATAAAACCAAAATTTGACCAATTTCTTTCTGAAGCAGCATTTGATGCTGGAATTGACATTAATTTTACTGCAAACTTACTAAGAACTGGTACTTCTTGTTGAAATCCATTCCACCAATCAATTGGATTACTTATTGCTTCTAATTTCCAAAATATTGAAGAATTAAATGGTCCTGTTTTATTATTATACCATAATAATTCTTTTACTAATTGACCACTTAAATCCTGATTTACAAATTTTGATGTTTCTTCTGCAATCATTGAAAAAGGATATTCATCTGTTAAATCTTGACCATGATATCTTGGATCTAAATAGTAAGCAATAACAATTGCTGGATGATACATTTTTTCCTAACGTAGTGTACATTTATCAAGAATAATATCTTTTAAAGAAGTATTAGTCAACTGTTTAATTTCATTTTTTAACTTTGTAAATCTATAATAAAAAAATATTACTTATTATTATATATATATTAAATTAAAAATAAAAAAATTTTAGTAAAATTACAAACCTATTATAAACTAATGATAAATTAGGTTGATTACTTTCAAATTCTCGTATAATTTTTGTAAATGGTTCTAATAATTGACATATTTCTTCAATATTAACCCAAAATCCCTCAGTATCTATAAGTTTGGAATTAAGTGATGATGGTATTGATTTTCTAACACATTCTTCAAAAACAACATTCTATAATATAAATATATAATAAATAAATAATTTTTAAACTTTTAAATTTTTCAAAAATAATATATAGATTTTACCTGTAATGCTTTTTTACTAGCAAGAAAAGATTGTAAACAAATGTAATGTGAACCCCATCTTGTAATTACTGGCAAATTAAATTTAATTGTTTTTCCTATTTTTTCAATTTGCAATCGTTCTAAACAAGCATTTTCAATATGATGCCTTTTAAAAAACTTAATAATTTCCTGTACTGGTGTAATAGTTTCTTTAATTAAAGCCAATTCAATAACAGATTTAATAAGAAGATTGATATTATGTGCAAAACAACCTTAAAAAAAAATTAAAAAATTTTAGAAATAATTTTAAAAAATTAAATTAAATAAAAATTATTACCTAAAAATATTATATTTGGATAATCTTTTTGAAGAATACTATGTGCTTTTTTCATATTACTTGCATTATCAGTAATTACAGCTGCAATTTTTGATATACCAATTTCTTTAATAACAATATCAAACTGCTCAGCAATATATTCACCAGTATGTGAATTTTCTTTAGATTCTAATGCTTTCCAGAAAATTGGTTGTGGTGTAGTAATCATAAAATTAATTATAGGTTGTTGATGTATATTTGTCCAACCATCACTTGTAAGACAAATATAATTAGAATTTTTTATTTGTTTTTTCATATCAGCAGAAACTTGTTTATATTCTTTTTCAAGTAAAGTTGTTGACAATGATTTTCGGGAAGGAGGATGATATTCTGGATTAATTTTATGTAATGCTTGAATAATAAAAGGATTTTCAATAGTTGCTAATGGAATTCTGCTAGCATAAAATGCACGTGCAATTGCAGTATCAATTTCTTCTTTTTCATTACTAACATTATCTTCAGTATTATCATCTGTATTATCATCATTAATATCAAAAGATTCTTGTTCTTTGTCTTTATTTTTATATTGATTTTTAACTTCAAGTGGTACATTTGGACAATTTTTATTTAAATGAATTTTCATTCTTTTAGGTTGTCCAGTTATTATAGTATCACAAAAATTACATGTTGCTATATAATGCTGCTTTGTTCCAGCTTGATCTGTTTTTCTTTCAGCTGATTTTTTAAAATGATTCCAAACAGGGTCAAGAGTACGTGTCATAATAAAAATTTTATAAAAAAATTAAAAAAAAAAATAAATAAATTTTTTTTACAAACCGTGGGTAAAAAAAAATGCATATATATATATGGAAAATTTGTGTAAAAGTTTAATTTTATATTAGGTTAAAGCATTTGATAATCAATTTCCAAATTTAAGTGGTGATACATTTAAGATCAGCATTAATTTATTATATAAAATAAAAATTAATATAAAAAAAACCAATTTAAGATATTATCTTGTGATCCAATGATCAGATTTTAAAGATACTTTTTTGTTTTTATAGCTCTCAATGCACTCTTTAAGATAAAAAAAAGATCATTGAAATAGGATTTGTAGATCTTGAGATATTAGTATTAAATTATTATATAAAATGAAGGTTAATATTAAAAAAATCTATTTAAGACATTATCTCATGATCTAGTGATCAGATTTTAAAAATCTTTTTTTTATTTTATAGCTCTTAATGCCCCCTTCAAAACAAAAAAAGGATATTGAAATAGGATTAGTAAATAATGAGATAATTGCAAAAAACACTTTTTTTAAATAATAAGTTTATTTGATATATATTTTGACATCTAATAATTATAAAAATCTAAAACACATTACATCAGATTTAATTCACAAATATGCATTAAATTTAATTATTTTATACTTTTAGTACCAATAAATTTTAAGATAACTTTAAATGTTTAAAAATTTTTAAATTATAATAACTTATTTTATATTGAAATTAGAAGCATAAAATTGTCACCATTTGATTCATCTTAATAAGACAAATCTAATAATATATATTTTATTCTTTTATAATTATTAAATAGTAAAATATTATACAAAATAATTATATACCTTAAAATACCTCTTGGTTATATAACCGTTATATAACAGTTATATATGTTATATAACATTTTGTTATATAACACGGCACATCTCTAATTGTAATTTACACATTTTTCTATATGTCAACCAATCATCACTATTCGGCGTGCTATACTACCGCCCCACCATCCTCTTTGGATAAGTTATTTGGATCATTTTTTTTCTTGTATTTCTTTTTCAATTATGTTTGTTTATTTAGGAAGGTTTACTGGGAATTAGAGATTAACCGATTTTGGCATATAGAATAGTTATCTTAGATTTGTTTTCTTGGTGTCAATTTATGCGACAGTCGGTCTAAACATTAAATAAATAAATAAACAATAAATAAATCCTTGGTCAGTCATGTTAATTTCAATCAATAAAAAGCACTTTATAATTTACTTATTTTTTATCTATTAAAGCTGACTTTAGCAAACTCCACTTCATAATCGAATTTACCAATATGAACGATTTGAGAATTCTTCCAATGTTTGACTATTTGAAGTTCTGACATTTTGAATTATTCTTCCAGATTCGAGCTTGATTTGTGTTTCAAGCCAGAAAAAGGTTCTTCACCTTACGGTTTTATCCATCTTCACGGGTTTCTTCACCTTTAGCGAAACTTGTAAATTAATAGTGAAATGTGAAATGTTGGAACTACGAAAAATAGTATATAATGATTATGTAATCAAAATTTACAGTTTTTAAGATATTTAATTGGATTTTTTGACTTGTTAATTGGTATAGGAAGATTATAATTTCCTGAAGCTTCTTATTACGATTTTCAATTTCTATTCTTACATCATCTGCCTTCTGCCTTTCGTAGTATGCCCTTGCGATGACTTCATCATCTATTTTTTTAAGTTCATTGTACTCTCTTTGTAGTTCCACTCCTGCTTCCCTCACAATTTTTGCGTTTTATTCTTGGATTTTTGAGTCTTCTTGAGAATTTAGTTACATATATTTCATCCTTAATATGATAATATTTCGCTTTTGATACACAGTATTACCAAGTGGGAAAGTTTCTAGATTCTGGAAATTGCCCATTTACCATCTACAGAATTTAATTGGTTCACTCCAATATGACTTTCTAAAATGTTCAATGCTTTTATTACAAAATGAAAAAACAGAAAACCAAGAAATAACATGATTTTATCGATCATTTCTCTCCATTCGCGAACCATTCTTTAAGTATGTAATATTTAGTATTTTTACTCATCAAACACGAATATTATACTAGCTTTAATTACATATGCACACTTTTAAATTGTAAGAGCTATTTCCTTTTTAAAGATTTCTTCACCAAGACCATCAATGTCACAACCTTTGGCGTATCAATAATGTAAATTCATCTCAATTTTGTAAATCTCAGAGTGACAGATGACTATCATTTTCGAGAGTTAGTAAACAGATATAAATTAAAATCATATTCAAAAATACATTATTTATTGTCAAGTGTCAGGAATAGCAAATAATAACAGTTCTATTTCTTTAGAAGCTTTAGAAGATTATATTCTGAAATTTATCAACACTGGTTTGTGCGAAAGACTTAAACATATTTTCATTTTCTTAGATTTATAAACTTACAAACTATTAGAAACAAAGAAGGTAACTGAAGACTTTCTTCTTTATACGTTCCTAAATTACATTTTCCAATGTATTTTTATCAGCGCAGCAGCGCCTTACAAATAAATGAATGTACGGTATGTTTTCAATCAAGAGAAAAAAAAACATTACATGTTTTTCTGACTATGAGTATTACGGGTGCGTTAATAAACAATGAAGGACTTAAAGATAAATAAGTATAATACTTAATAAATTAAAAAAAAATTGAAATCTCTGGAAAGAATCTTACAGTACGTATTATCTACCATAATTATCAGTAAAGTCAAAAAATATTGTAGATTCATTAAACGATAAATGGAAGTAGTACACAAAGCATTCAAGGATAATACATTTTGTTTGACGAATACAATGATGGAAATAAATAGTTTAATTACATAGAGTTTCATCTATGTGAACCAAATGTCGCACAAATTATGATAAATGAAATTTTGAAATAAAAGTTAGGATATTGCGAAAATTTGTTTTTGTTTATTTAATTTCTTTATAACGAACTTTTATGAATTATTCTAGACAATTCGCACTATATCTTGTTGTGCACTGTCAATTTTTTTTTTCTTTTTCTTTTACGCGCAAGATCCTCTACTGTAAATCTGAAAAACACGAGATTTTAATAAAATATAAATGCCTTAATTGATGATTAATTTTATTATTACATTCACTTATTTGCCGTAACTCTACATTTTGTGGCATGAATGAGTGGTACAAGAATTTTTTTCCAATATTGCTGTATAAATGGCTTTTATTTAATAGTCAAATTTTTTGATAATATTATTAAAATTATCATTATTCGAATAAAATCTTTATGCTTTTGTGTTAATATCAAATAAAGAAATATCATATTGTATCAGATCTTTATTTTATAATGTATATACACTACTAATTTTACTGAAATATAATAATTATCAATTATTTGACTCACAATATTCACATCTGTCTGATCTAATTTAGTTTTCAATAAGTTGTTACATTGTTTCTAGCGTTAATAAATGAAGGATATGTCATTTCTAAGAATTAAACAAATGGATGAAGTTGCTCTTTGCGATGTACTGGAGGAAACTATCAATAAAAGTAATTTTATAATTAGAATATAGATTCAAACTTACGTTTGTTACATCATCTACAACGCATCTGATACCAAAATCTTTGTTTTGGATTGAGTTCTTAGCAAATTTAATCAAAAATTCTCATTAAAGACATAATGACATCACAAAATTTTCAGGGTATTCAATATTGTACAAATACCTAATTTCTCAAAATTTACGCAATATAGTTAACAATATTGCATATATAATTTTTTATACAAAGTTTGTATAAAAATTAACGCAATATATTGGAATTTACACTTTATATATTAAATATGCAAATAATGTGCATTTCCAGGGTGTGCAGATTAATTTTTTCATGCACAAAATTTTGCATATTTTTTGCATAAAAAAAATTTCCTGATGGAGCTGCTGTTAATTGACCTAAAGAAAATAAAACGCATTTTGAGTCAATGGTATTATGATATTAACTATTCATAAAAATCACCCTATCCACTATGGAAAAGTCAAAATTTTGTTATATTTAATGACTATGCTACCTAATAAATCTATGGTTCTAATGTAATAACTCGTAAAAGACTATAATGTGAATCATACGTTACATAAAGATTCATTCTAACAAAAATTGAGTAAATTACAATAAAATTTATGCAACATTGAGTCATATCCATTATTTCTTTTTACAATAATGCATCATTTTTATCATATATATCATATTTTAGATATATAAGATTTCATTATGATACTTTCATTAGTCAATTCTAGAAAAAATTTGTAAATCACAATACTATTTATGCAGTATTAAAATCATATTTATTTTGACAGGCACAGTTTAACATTTTTGTAATAATGGGTAAGACTGATAAAAGATGGGCTATTTTATTTAATTTTTGCATGCTATGTGTCAATCTAAGTCATATCATTATATAATATTTAAACTACTATTCTTTAAAACCACAATTATACATATTTAAAGTTGCTATTCTTTATTATTCATTCATCTTCTAATTAATTCTTTTAACTTATTGATTCTTTTAACCTTTTATCTCTTGTTTCTTACTTAAGTGAACAAAAAAATTGGTCTTATTATGGATTTTTGATCTTAATCAAGATATTATTGTTACTTCTCTAATTCACTAATTAATAATATTCCATTAACATTGATTAAGTGGAATACCATTGATACCGCCTGACTCTGAATGATATTAGAACCAAATACTTTATTACAGTAAAAGAAAAGGTGTGTTTTTTTTTATTTTGCAAAGTTGGGGTAACTCCTAAAAACCCCTCGTGGTCCTTTAGTGAGAATTACTGCTGTTGTTCGCCTGGTAACCACCCCAGTCTTTCACTTCAGGCATCCTAACTTTGTCGTTTGTTAAAGTCTGCTAATTCTGGAGGAGGAATTGGCTATGTACCTTCTTTACCACTAAATAAAAATTAGCACACTATTAATACAGATTTTCTTTTAATAGATAACTACAGAACATTTACAACAAAAGAAAAATTTGCAAATATTTTGGGAAGAAATTATTAAAAAGTATAAAAAAGAATCTCTTTCAAAAGAAGTTCTAGAAGAAAAAAATCTAGTACCTGCATCTTTCTTAAAAGACACTTAGATCAACAAAAAGAAAATATTACATATTTTTCAAAAGAAACTCCTAAAAAGCAGCCTGATACTTTAGTAAAAGAAAAAGAAAATATTAAGCTTATTAACTTTTGCTATGATATTCTTCATAAGCTTGAGAATAGTCCTTATGCTGATTTATTTTATAAGTATAATGAAAAGAATATTATAAACAAAGTTATAAAACTTTCAATGGATCTATTTACTATAAATTTAAAATTAGAAAATAATCAATATAAAAATTTGGAAGAATTTGAAAAAGACATTCGTTTAATATTTTGTAATTGTTATATATATAATGATGCTAAAAGTGAAATATATTGTTCAGGTGAAGCATTAGAATCTATTTTTAATAAAAAGTGGAATGAAAAACTTATTTTTCAAACCAGAAAAAAGGGAGAATTGAAAAGAACAAGAGATAATGATACCAATACTAATAATTCATCTACTAGTAAGTTATATATATATTTTTTATATATATAAATCATATTTAATTAATAACAATTATATATTATTTTATTAGAACCCAAAAGAAACAAAACCAAATTTTAGAGGAAAATAAAAATAATGAAATATATAAACAGAATATTAATAATACATTTCCTGTTACTTCAGCATATGAAAATCTTGTTATAGGTAATATTATACCTTTTATTGAGATTATAAAGACTTTTCTATCAACAAGATTACAGATGTCTTTATCTTCAGCAGATGAGTCTATGCTTCAAGTAACTGTTGAAAGTCTTTTGCCATTAAAATATCGTATTCCAGAACTTTTATTAGTAATGGATGGAAAAAAACCAAAAGGATCAGGTCGTTTTGGTTATTTAGACATTTTTGTTCTAAAAGGAATAGGAGATAATTATATTGGTTTAGAATTAAAATATATTTCATTAGTTGGTTTAGTAAAAAATCAAAATACTAAATATGATGCAAATGAATTGGAAAATTTAGATAAGATGCTTGAAAAGGAAAAAGAAGAATTCTTATTAAAAAGACCATATTCATATTGGTCAAAAGAATATAAAAAAACAAATCAAACAACTATAGGTGAGGTATTAAAGAATGGAATAGATCAATTGAAATCATATTTAAATATAATTTCAAAAGGAAAGCCTATTGATTATTCTAGTTCAGGAGTATTTGATAAACGTATCAAAATAACTAAATCAGAATCTAATATACTGAAAGGATATGTTATTTTAGTAGTTGGCTTTCATCGAATTTTATGGAAACCTGTTGAAGAAGTTATATCTGATTATACATATAATAAAATTTAATATTCTAGTATTAAATTTATATTAGCTATCATAGAATTTGAAATTCAAGTATTAATAATATGCAAATATACAAAGTATTATTTTTTCTATTTGTTATAGACTCTTATTATTTGTACTTTAGAGTAGACTTAATAAAATAAATAGTTAATTAATAAAATTAGTTCTCTCTCTCTTCTCTTTCCCTTTTTTCATGCTAAAATAGTTTTAAATCTGAAAATTAGTTATTTTGAAAAGCTTAAGTACATGGAATTTTGTTACATATGTAAGTGCATAATAAATGCATTTTTTATATATTTATAATTTATACTTTGGTATATAATTACTTGGATATTTGTTTTTATCACAATATTTACAATATTTATGAAGTAATTAGCGTTAAGCATTTACTTTTTAAAAATAAAATAATTTTATTTGCTACAAAAAGTATCATTTCTTTTTATTGAAAAAAATCTATAGTTTTTTTTCAGAGATGTGAAATATAAGCCAATCAAATTCAGTCATCACAAAAATCACATAAGAGTAAAAATTTAGTGGTAATGCTGGTCCAGATAAACCCCACAGTAGTAATTTCACTATTTTCATAAAAATTTAAGAAATATTAGTAAAATTAATAATAAGCTGAATATATGAGTATTTCTATGCTTGTTAAATAACTTTATTTAATAGTATCTTAGTGCTTACTACTGTATTATTATTATTCCCAAAGAAACGGTTAATATTAAACTTATCAACTTTTTAGTAAACAGGCAAGCCAACAATTTACTTAATAAAATAGTTAATTAATAAAATTATTTCTCTCCCTCATCTTATTTTCCTTTTTCTAATGCTAAAATAGTTTTTAAATCTGTTAGAACAATAAAAATTTAGTTATTTTGAATAGCTTAAGTATATGGAATATTATAATATTGCTATACATGTAAGTACGTAACAAACACATTTTTTTGTAAATTTTATAATTAATACTTAAGATTTGATCTATGTAGTAGTGGTAATAGTATACTGGTTTTTAGAAGTTTCTTTTGTAAGAGATGTAATTGTAGTAAAAGCAGGCATTAGATTTTCTTCTTGCTGAATTAGAATTTTTTTTTCTTTTGGAAGAAATGCAGGTACTAGATTTTCTTTTTCATATTCATACTGATAAAGTTGAGATGTAAGTATTAATCAAATGCTTGCAAATTTTCCTTTGTTGTAAATATTCTGTAGTTATCTATTAAAAAAAACTGTATTAATAGTGTGCTAATTTTTTATTTAGTGATAAAGAAGGTACATAGCCAATTCCTCCTCCAGAATTAGCAGACTTTAACAAACAACAAAGTTAGGATGCCTGAAGTGAAAGACTGGAGTGGTTACCAGGCGAACAAAATCAGTAATTCTCACTAAGTGACCACGACGTGTATTAGGAGTTATCCCAACTTTGCAAAATAAAAAACAAATACACCTTTTTTTATATAGTAACAAAAATATTTGGTTCCAATAGGTCTTTATTTAGAAACGATTATACCAGATAGTATCAAAGTTTTTCCACTTGGCCAATGTTAATGGAGAATTATTAGTTAATGAGATTAGAGAAGAAACAATAATATCTGATTAAGATTCAAAAATCCATGGTAAGACCAATTTTTTATTCACTTAGGTAAGAAACAAGAGCTAATAAAAGTTAAAGAATTGTAATGTTTTAAAAAAGTAAATGAATTAGCTTTTATTAAAGGATTTCAGTTATAGTTTTAAATATTATATATAAAAAATTGTTTAAAAAATATATTATATACAAAATGAGAAATTAGGGATCTTAAATATTAAATATAAAAATAATATGACTTAGATTGAGCATGTTAAATTTTTGTCAGTCTGACCCATTATTACAAAAATGATAAACTGTTTCTGTATGTAATATGACTTTTAAAACACTGTATAATAGTATTGTAATTTACACATTTTTCTATATGTCAACTGATCATCACTATTCGGCATGCTGTATTACCGCCCCACCATCCTCTTTGGATGAGTTATTTGGATCATCATTTTTCTTGTATTTCTTTTTCAATTATGTTTGTTTATTTAGGAAGGTTTACCGGGAATTAGAGATTAACCAATTTTGGCATATAGAATAGTTATCTTAGATTTGTTTTCTTGGTGTCAATTTATGCGACATCGGTCTAAATAAATAAATAAACAATAAATAAATCCTTGGTCAGTCAGGTTAATTTCAATCAATAAAAAGCACTTTATAATTTACTTATTTTTTATCTATTAAAGCTGACTTTAGCAAACTCCATTTCATAATCGAGTTTACCAATATGAACGATTTGAAAATTCTTCCAATGTTTGACTATTTGAAGTTCTGACATTTTGAATTATTCTTCCAGATTCGAGTTTGATTTGTGTTTCAAGCCAGAAAAAGGTTCTTCACCTTTACGGTTTTATCCATCTTTACGGTTTTCTTCACCTTTAGTGAAACTTGTAAGTTAATAGTGAAATGTGAAATGTTGGAACTACAAAAAATAGTATATAATGATTATGTAATCAAAATTTAAATATATTTACATCTTTACAGTTTTTAAGTTATTCAGTTGGATTTTTTGACTTGTTAATTGGTATAGGAAGATTATAATTTCCTGAAGCTTCTTATTACGATTTTCAATTTCTATTCTTACATCATCTGCCTTCTGCCTTTCGTAGTATGCCCTTGCGATGACTTCATCATCTATTTTTTTAAGTTCATCGTACTCTCTTTGTAGTTCCACTCCTGCTTCCCTCGCAATTTTCGCATTTTATCCTTGGATTTTCAAGTCTTCTCGAAAATTTAGTTACATATATTTCATCCTTAATATGATAATATTTTGCAAATCTTACGCTTTTGATACATGGTATTACCAAGTGAAAAAGTTTCTAGATTCTGGAAATTGCCCATCTACCATCTACAGAATTTAATTGGTTCACTCCAATATGACTTTCTAAAATGTTCAATGCTTTTATTACAAAATTAAAAACAGAAAACCAAGAAATAACATAATTTTATCAATCATTTCTCTCCATTCGCGAACCATTCTTTAAGTACGTAATATTTAATATTCTTACTCATCAAACACGAATATTATACTAGCTTTAATTACATACGCACACTTTTAAATAGTAAGAGCTATTACCTTTTTAAAGATTTCTTCACCAAAACCATCAGTGTCACAATCTTTAGCGTATCAATAATATAAATTCATCTCAATTTTGTAAATCTCAAAGTGACAGATGACTATCATTTTTGAAAGTTAGTAAACAGATATAAATTAAAATCATATTCAAAAAAGTTAATTGTCAAGTGTCAGGACTAGCAAATAATAACAGTTCGATTTCTTTAGAAGCTTTAGAAGATTATATTCTGAAATATATCAACACTGGTTTGTGCGAAAGATTTAAACGGATTTTCATTTTCTTAGATTTATAAACTTACAAACTATCAGAAACAAAGAAGGTAAGACTTTCTTCTTCATACGTTCCTAAATTACATTTCCCAATGTGTTTTTACCAGCGTGACAGCATCTTACAAATAAATGAATGTACGGTATGTTTTCAATCAAGAGAAAAAAAAACATTACATGTTTTTGCTGACTATGAGTATTACAGGTGCGTTAATAAACAATGAAGGACTTAAAGATAAATAAGTATAATACTTAATAAATTAAAAAAAATTGAAATCTCTGGAAAGAATCTTACAGTACGTATTATCTACCATAACTATCGGTAAAGTTGAAAAATATCGTAGATTCACTAAACGATAAATGGAAGTAGTACACAAAGCATTCAAGGATAATACATTTTGTTTGACGAATACAATGATGGAAATAAATAGTTTAAATATATAGAGTTTTAACTATGTGAACTGAATGTCACACAAATCATGATAAATAAAATTTTGAATTAAAAGTTGGGATATTGCGAAAATTTGTTTTTGTTTATTTAATTTCTCTAATATGAATTATTCTAGACAATTCGTACTATATCTTGTGCACTATCAATTTTTTTTTCTTTTTCTTT
This sequence comes from Rhizophagus clarus, assembly GCA_015698045.1. Classification (NCBI taxonomy): domain Eukaryota; kingdom Fungi; phylum Glomeromycota; class Glomeromycetes; order Glomerales; family Glomeraceae; genus Rhizophagus; species Rhizophagus clarus. The sequence continues at coordinate 121,037 of BLAL01000313.1, read as the reverse complement.
TACGCACAAGATCCTCTACTGTAAATCTGAAAAACACAAGATCTTAATGAAATATAAATGCCTTGATTGATGATTAATTTTATTATTACATTCACTTATTTACCGTAACTCTACATTTTGTGGCATGAATGAGTGGTACAAGAATTTTTTTCCAATATTACTGTATAAATGGCTTTCATTTAATAGTCAAATTTTTTGACAATATTATTAAGATTATCATTATTTGAACAAACTTTTGTGTTAATATTGAATAAAGAAATATTATATTGTATCAGATCTTTATTTTATAATGTATATACATTACTAATTTTACTGAAATATAATAATTATCAATTATTTGACTCGCAATATTCACATCTGTCTGATCTAATTTAGTTCTCAATAAGTCGTTACATTGTTTCTAGCGTTAATAAATGAAAGATATGTCATTTCTAAGAATTAAACAAATGGATGAAGTTGCACTTTGCGATGTGTACTTGGGGAAACTATCAATAAAAGTAATTTTATAATTAGAATATAGATTCAAACTTACGTTTGTTACATCATTCACAACGCATCTGATACCAAAATCTTTGTTTTGGATTGAGTTCTTAGCAAATTTAATCAAAAATTCTCATTAAAGACATAATAACATCACAAAATTTTCAGGGTATTCAATATTGTACAAATACCTAATTTCTCAAAATTTACGCAATATAGTTAACAATATTGCATATATAATTTTTTATACAAAGTTTATATAAAAATTAACGCAATATATTGGAATTTACACTTTATATATTAAATATGCAAATAATGTGCATTTCCAGGGTGTGCAGATTAATTTTTTCATGCACAAAATTTTGCATATTTTTTGCACAAAAAAAATTTCCTGATGGAGCTGCTGTTAATCGACCTAAAGAAAATAAAACGCATTTTGAGTCAATGGTATTATGATATTAACTATTCATAAAAATCACCCTATCCACTACGGAAAAGTCAAAATTTTGTTATATTCAATGACTATGCTACCTAATAACACAGGTCGAATGAAAAAAAATCGGATTTTGCTCTATTTAAAATAGCCTTGCCGACTTCAATATAGAATATGCCAAATTTTGCTTATTTTAGTATAGCCATATCTATTTTTGCCGATTTTGTTAAATTCCGATTTTTCAGTCATAAATGCCGATTTTAGCGGCCGATTTTTACCTTTTTTTAAATAAATGCTGATATTTAAACTGGAGATATTATATTTATTATATACTTTACCCTTTTCGTATAGTTCGAATAAAGGATTTTATCTTATTTAAAATTCCCTTGCCGACTTCAATAAGGCTTTGCCGATTATTTTACTAATTTTTTGCCGATTTTTGTTAACTTCCGATTTTTCATCCAGAAATGCCGATTTTAGCGGCCGATTTTTACCTTTTTTTTAATTAAATGCCGATATTTAAACCGGAGATATTATATTTAGTGTAAACTTTACCGCTTTTGACACAGGTCAAATAAAGATTTTACTCTATTTAAAATAGCCTTTGCCAATATTTAAATTGTAATATTTCGTAATTTTACATCATAGGATTTTTGAAATTATTTATTATACTAATAAATATAAGATACTATTCTAAATATTCTACTTGTTTTGTACATTGAATTCCCAGTTGGTTCGATTTCACAAACAATAACTGAAGTATTCATAAGGTTGAACAGTGATAATCGAAACTGATGAGATCGCATTGATAAGGCCTATTCCTAAAAAGTTAATTAATCACATTTAATTAAACGCTATTTAATTGTACTATTTTTTTTTTTTCAAAAAAAAACTTTCTTTCTGAAAGAAGAGTCTGCCTCCTATACCGTTTGCCGTCGTGCATAGTGTGTTATAGGAAAGGTGGGCTAGGTGGCTACCTAAAGTTTGTAAATAACTCTGGTACCAAAGTTGATGATCTATTTACTATACATAGACCTCTCGCTTCGAATTTTGGTTATGATAATTCCGCCTCCTCTGTCGCATTATTCGTCGAAGTCTAAATAGATATCATTATGACTTATGAGTAAAATATTTACAATAATAATGTAAATTCTTTAATCATAGTTAAAATAGGCATGATGGGATAACTCATATATCATGAGCTCTGTCTGTGCGAAGTGCCATTTTATTTATAATCAAAGTAGGCTTAAGTCGTAAGTAACTTGATTATAACAATGATGATTATTGGAGAATTAAGTTGCAACATTTTTAAACATTTTTGAATAAGTGCCGTATTAATTTAATGTAATTGTTACCCTTTTCAAATAAGAAGGGCCGATTTGCAATACAGCTTTGCCGGCCTTAAATGTATTTATATAGCCAGAATAATTGTTTTATACTTTATGTGATATTTAATTAAAATAAAATAAACCTTTGATATCTAAAAATTATTACATGATTAGAGTTATTAATCACAAAGTATGGTGCTTGTATCGTAATGCCGTAATAAAGACCGATTTGCAATACAACTTTGCCGGCTTAAAATAAGATCTCTTGTTATCTGAATTATCTGATTTTTCACGCGGTTAGAATTAATTACGGTATATGTAACCTTTATCGTTATTCTTGTGCCAAAAAAAAATGATTGTTATAATTTAATCAAATACAAATGCTATAATTGAATTCGCCATTCCGATTTTACATATAATTCATTTTATATTATATAAAGTTTTTAAAACGAAATTTTTTTATTTAAAGGAATCACAGCCATATATTCTTTTGTTTTTCTCGTCCCAGTATCAAAATTACATTTAATGAATTTTCCTATTATATGATGTATGGGTATAATACTGTCTCTTCTCATATCATAAAACTCATTTGTCCATAATTCCATATTACATGATTTTATGTCGTTATCTACTTGGCAATAATATCTTGTACTATGATCTTGAACTGGTTTGTACCATTTGACTAACGCTAATGAATGGGTTAATGATCGTGAACTATTTAAATGAATAGTATGCTCAAAATAAAATTGTACTTGACCGGGATAAACATCGATCGATCCATCATAATGTACAAATCGAGCTAATATATATGAGGATTTTTTGTGATGAGCAGCCTGAACAGAACCATATATGTCCGCCCCAATTCTTATTCTCCCATATTGTATAATTCTAGGGTTTACGACAGTACCGTTATTTGAACCTATTATAGAGTAGATGGAGATGAAACAATAATCATTATACAAACTATTATAAAATTCTACCAGTAGGTCCAAAATTTGGTTTGGAAGGGTAGTTTCTTTGCGCGGTTTCATTAGCAACCCAGGAAAACATTCCGTTCCGTAAGCCGAATCTTCCTCAATAAGAGATAGTCTTATAAAATTTTGATACTCATCGCTCGCAAAATCATCAAGTGCAGCCAAGCTGCCAACAGATTTTCTTGGTTCTATTATCTCCAAGGAGGAAAATAAGTGATCGTTGTCACAATTTGAGAGGAAGTATTGAAGGATTGTATTTTCGGACATAATTCTTAGTAGTTCAGGTTCAATATTACGTCTGCTATTATTATAAGAACCTACAATTTTTAAAAATAATTAATAACATTGCGATTTTCAAATCGGAAAAATTAAATCACATACCTAAAATTCCGTTCATCCGTTCAAAGCTATAACACCAGAATGAGGACAAAGGACCATAGTCTAATGCGCATTCACAGATATGGAGACAGAGATGCAGATTAGGACTTATTTTTTCTTGACCATATTTTTGTTCAATTAATTTGTTCATCTCTATCAGTCTTGTAAACGCTTCATTTAACATATTTTTTTGTAGCTCTCGGTTTGTTAAGATCTTGCAAGCGCGCACGAAATATGCAAGAATTTTTCGGTCGATGTATCCAAGGAAACTCCATGTGATAGGTATTGCAAAAATTAACATGAAGGTTTTCCACATGTCCACCGTGAAACTTGAGAATCCTTCACCGGTAGCTATTCTGACAGGGCGGCGTCCAAGGTCACTTGGGAACTTTATCATGTCAGCTCTCTCTTGCATAATTTTGAGCTTTTCGTTATTTAATATACCTTCGCCTATCCAGAGTTTCGTTACGATCCATTTCGCAATACCGAGAAAAAGGCAATGCATAGGATCAACCACGCAAAAGCAAACAGGATTAAAATAAAGCAAGCGGTATATCTCCGACCAGCGAACATGATGTTCAGAGACATGGGCTCTTCGTGCTTCTTCAGTTGCATATTGTTTCCACTCACTTGCTTTTTCTCTTATTTCATTAATATTTCGCTCAACAAACCAGTCGTCTAAATCTGCAAACCCCCCAAAATTTGGTTGATTGTTTATAAAATTTGCCGATTTGTAACATCGGTAGCATGCAATATGAGCCGAGATGAAACCACATAATTTCCGAAACGCAGGGACGTCGCTAGAACAGCCAATGATTGCACCACGGACAAATCGACCGTTGTTGTGTTTGTTTGTTTTTATAAAATAGCCATTCCACAAACGATTTAACTGGTTAACGATCGGATACAAATAATTGTTAATTTCATGTTGACTTGTTCTTTCGGACCAGGCATTACTGCTAGTGTGAGAATATTGTGTGGCTTGAAGCGTTCATTACGCGGCAAATTACAAAAAACGGCATAAATCACACCAACAGAATATTGTGAATTTACGAATGGCTGGAACCAATCCATATTTAACATTAATCCGATATGAGTATCGGCAAATTCTTTTGTAAAAAACAGCGCACCATCATCATCTGTAAAACTTTTCCAGACCCTACCATCATAGATATCGAATAAAGCTTCAGTTCCGTTTTTCCTTTCTGACCACTTCCGACATGACATTTTAAAATTTTTGCGATTAAAAAAAAGGGTCAATTGTTGCTTAATATTTATTAACGGGAATGTCATTATCGGACGGAAAATGGGATTATTACTACTATTATTACTATCTATTTTCGTTAATAGAGGGTTATTGCATTATTGTCGAAATCGTTCTATTCTGTGATTTGGATAGTTTACAAAACTGCAAGTTGGTATTTCAGTATTGTCTAATAATTCTTTTATATCATACAATTTGTGACATCTGTCACAGGCTGCATATTTAATTATCGTTGTGGATATCCCCAACACCTTTTTAGCCATATATAAAGAGGAAGGAAAAGATGAAAATTTATTTTCATCTATTGTCAAAAGAAAAAATCTTAAGAACTTGAACAAAGAATCTATAGCTACATTGGAAAGTTTAAATCGTTGTTGATATTGTAATATCCACAAAATAGTCCAAGTATAATTATCATTAATGTTAATGTTAGGAAGAATTGGTTCGCCGTCATCGAAATCTGTTGATGCAAAATTGACTTCCTCATCGTCATCATCTTCATAATCATCGGAATAATTAGAATCGCTATCTTCAGTATCTCCATTTTTATCGTCATCATCTTCAGAATCCCCATCTTGATCATTCTCGTTTCTTACATTATCCAATAATAAATTTTCAAGAACAAGATCGGATATTTTTCCTTTCTTTATCGTTCGATGTTTTGCCAATTCATGTATAGGTGTCTTCTTTGTTAAAAAGAAATAGTTTCTTGTGAGTAATGGTTCAATATCTTCGGACAATGGTTCAATATCTTCGGACAATTGTTCAATATCTTCGGATAATTGTTCAGTTATATCAGGTGATGTATCATTTATCCCTTGTATTGGGTCGCATTCCATTACATCTTCATCAACAGCATCAGATGATATAACATTTGAAGAACCTTCTTGATAATTGTTACCAAAATTATTATTCGCATTAGATTTTAATTTATATTTTAACTCATGTTTCAGTTTAGTCCTTGGATCAACCAATTTACCGTTACATTCTTTACAGAAACAATGCACTTTGGTTCTGGTTCTTGTATCTAGAGATTCCGACATTTTTTTTTTTTTTTTTTAAGGAATTGCAAATCAATCTAATTGGTTCGGCAATCCCGATTTTTGGTCCATTTTTGTTAAGGTACAGCTTGGAAATTAAGCTATTTTGATAATAACACATGACAATGATGTCAAGACCAATGTATTTTAAAATATAATTTTATTTTTGCTAATTCTCTAATTAAATTTGGTATTAAGGGGTATAATTATACTAGAAAATTTTTTCAAATTCAATTAATCCGATTCTTGAAACATGTCAATCGACTTACTAATAAATCTCATATATCATCACAAATTCGAAAGATCCAAATAATTTAAGTAGAGATGTAGCAATTTCCTATTCACAGATCAAAATGCGAGAGTTATAAAAAAAGTGTCTTAGTTGTTCGCAACTGCAACAACATCAAAATTTAACACTTGGCCTATTCTTTCGAATATATCAAAAATTAGGAAAAACTATATTTCATTTTTTTTTTTTATATATTTTCGTCAATTTCTAGTACATCAGTATCATTTAAAGCTGTTAACGAGATATCAAATATTTATTATTTTATCTTTTATTGAGTCGCTTACAATAATACGTTGAGTTATAGCATATATACGTTTATTCTAACAATCAGTCATGGTTAAAATTACTTGTTAATTAATAGAATTGTTTTAATAAATCTTTAATTCTTCTTTTGCCCTTGGCAGTTGGCACAGACGTACAGTTTGTTAATACCACGTGACTAGATAGTGCATAAATGTCACCCGACGTGATTGGCAGGAGCTATAAAGTTTGTTTGTGTTTACCATGCACGTTCTACAAATCGGTGATTTCCAATTTGTTTACGTTTACTATAAATTTGCTCGTGAGTATGGTACATTTGCGTACGTTTACCACGCTTTCTTTCTTTTTTCTCCACATTTTAGTACGATGCAACAAATTTTCTTTGTTGCCTTTCATTTTTTTCGTTAATGGTTGACGATATTTTTCGCCTTATTTTTCGCCTTATTTTCGTCGGCTTAACAAAGTAAGCATATTTCTTTTCGCCAATTATATTTCCTGTCAGAAAAACCAGCTTCCGTAAGTATAACTTTATCAAGCTTCAAATGTGTTATTACTAATTTGGACATGTTATTTATGATAATGATATAATATTTAGTTTATTAATATATTTTAATTAATTCATTGATATACTTTATTGATATATTTTAATTAATTTATTGATATTTTTAATTATTAATTGTTTACTGATATATTTTAATTAATTTATTGATATATTCTATTAATTGATAACGCTATAATATTTAGTTTATTGATATATTTTAATTAATTGATAGCGATATAATATCTAGTTTACTGATATATTTAAATATTGATTGATTTATCTTAATTTAATTAATGTAGTTTACTGATTATTTTAAATAATACATTTTAATTAATTGAAAGCGATATAATATCAAGTTTATTTAATTTATTGATTTATTTTAATTAATATTGATAGCGATATATTTTATTAAATGATAACGAGTCTTATTAATTTAATCTATCTTTTATTTTAATCAGACGATAACGAAAATAGTTCAGAAGACGTAAGTAACGGTTATATATAGAGCCTTTGTTTCTTGTTTAATCTTTAAATTATCAAATTATCAAATATTATAATGAGAAAATTCAAACCTTTAAATTTAATTCCTATTTCTCGTGATGGCTCTCATCCTCATATTAGATCTCAACGAAATGAATCTAGTTCCCGTTCCCAATCTCGTCAATCTCGGCATCAAACTCATATTAATCGATCTCTTAGTCGCTCAAAATCTCGCTCAACGACTCGTCAACCTCGATCTCGCCCATCTCGATCCAAATCTCGTTATTATCATTCCAAATCCCAACGATCACGTTCCCATCGCTCTCGCTCCCCTCATCGTTCCCAACGATCGCGTTCCCATCGCTCTCGCTCCCCTCATCGTTCCCATCATTCTCGTTCTCATCAACGTTGATCTCGCTCCCCTCATCGTTCCCATCATTCTCGTTCCCATCAACGTCGATCTCGATCTCGCTCTCATTCCCCTCATCGACATCAATCACGCTCTCAATCTCAACATAATCGAAACTATCAAAATGTCTTTAGAGGGAGATCAATTACAAAAAGTAATATTGTTTTATATTAGTGCTAATTAAATTTCATTTTACTTATACTATACCAATTTAACGTTATTGTTATAGGATCTTTAACCGATCTATCTTTAACAATTCCTTCTTCTTCACCTCCAGCGAGCGGTAGTATTTCTTTCACGTTTCTTTACTTACTTGCACGTAAAATTTTTTATACTAAATGATTTATATTAAATACTGATTTATAATAGGTGCTAACAACAGAGAAGTCAGCGAATTAAGAAGCATGATTTCAAATCTTACCAAACGTGTGGAAGTGCTAACGGAAGAAAGAACGAGTGAAGGACCAAGAAATAGAAGCCTATCCCCAGTTCTGTCCAGAGAGAATCGGCGTGCCCTTCCTCCAATAACTGATAAAAATTTCAAAAAAACCGTTCATGTAAATATATCTTTATTTTATTAAATATTTCTCTTTTGTATTGATCGTTAAAAAATGAGTGTTATATTAAATAGGATGAGGTAATCCATATTATAAACAACCTCGATTCGTCGATTCTTTTCGACACGTCAAAGACATTTAGTAAACAAAAAAAGTCGATAAATAAGAAGCTTCTACCAGCCGTCAAAGCAGCGATGCCTCCTTCATTAGAGGTATACGATACAGAACTTTTAAAAGTAATAAAACAGCTACACAAATCACGGTGGGAGATTTGGAAATTAAAAAAGGAGGGTAAGATAGATGAACACAATAAACGGCAACACATGACGTCGAGGACAGATCAGGTGTGAAATTCATTATTTAAAATGACAATGTATATAATCTATTAATTATTTTAATTTACTCTTTAATAGAAAATGACAAGAAGACGCAAAGGTCTCCAACACATGATCTTCACGCAAGACAGCATTCTAGATGATTGTCGTCCTGAAAATATGACTAGGGAAGTATTTATTAAAGATTGCAAAAAGGCAGTAAATACCGCAGAAGTCCATTCGGATGAATGGTCTACTGAAGACAAAGTTCTGGCAAATGAAGAGCGTAACGATAACATAAGATCAGGAAGGTTGATAAGTACAAATTCTGTAATTAAGATTCACAATAAGGAGTGGAGATCTTCTAGAGTACGTAAAGTTGCGAAAGTTTAAAACATAGGCATTTATGCTAATAAGTTATAAATTTATCATTAGGTTAAAAGAATCTTATTTCGAGCGGACAAGATCGGAGTAAGCATCGGAACCGGGTTAAGTCGCAAACGTTACCATCTAGACGATATCGATAAAAAAAGCAGACCAACACAAGACATAGCTAATTGGTGGATATCATCAAGGTGGATTGAACCAGAATCTGATGATGATGATGATGATGAGGATAACGACGGTATAATAACGATGATGATAATAATGGTAATGATGATAATAACGATGATGACAATAATGGTAATGGTGATAATAACGATGATGGCAATAATGGTAATGCTGATAAAAATGATGGAACTAATGAAGAACAAAACGATGATAATAATGGTAATTTAGAAGTAGATGAGCACCAAGGTCCCTTTTACTTAGAAGTACCGGTCGATATCAGAAGACGTACATAAATTTAGGTATTTGTTTCATCATTTAAAATCAACTGCTTGTATTTTGAGTGATTTAAATTCCGTTGTTTATAAATTAACTCTCTAATATCGTTTCTATCCTATTAATCTCTTTTGGTTATTTTATAGCCATTTATAAGTAAAATATGATTTTAATATATTTTATATAAACATTCTATACATAATAATAATATAATAATAAGAACAATATAGTAATATAATAATAATAATATGGACAATATAATAATAATAATAATAAATATATCATAAATTGCAGTATATATTATAAAATAATAGCATACATATTATATATCATACATATTAAATACTAAATATAAATCAATTATCGAAAATGGAAAAATAAAATAAAACCGGACAATAATAGTAATTATGAATTACGAGAAAATCGATAATAGAAAGATCCGATATATAAATCGGCATAAACTATTTTTGAAATGTTTATACCGAGCTAAAAAACCGGACAATAATAGTAATTATGAATTATGAGAAAATCGATAATAGAAAGATCCGATATATAAATCGGCATAAACTATTTTTGAAATGTTTATACTGAATTAAACTTGGCAATCCGATTTTAGGAGATTTGGCATGATTATTTAAAAATCGGCGTTCTGATTTTGCGAGAATCGGCAATTATAATTTTAAAATGGTATTCCGATTTATGTCGATAAAAATAAAAGAATTTCCGATTGCCAACAATACGTGCCATAAAATCGGCAGCAAAATGCCATAAATAGGACAAATATAGCTATAAACCGGCAGTCTTATTTTTAGCTATTGACATGTTTATTTTAAAATCGGAATGCCGATTTTCGCAAAATCTGCCAAAATCGGCATTCCGATTTTTTGTTCATAAATAACGTATTTCCGATCACAAACAATTCGCGCCATAAAATCGGCTTTAAAAAGCCACAAATCAGACAAATATATCCAAAAATCGGTTAAAAATCGGACTGCCAATTTTTGACGATTTTTTTTCATTCGACCTGTGTAAATCTATAGTTCTAATGTAATAACTCGTAAAAGACTACAATGTGAATCATACGTTACATAAAGATTCATTCTAACAAAAATTGAGTAAATTACAATAAAATTTATGCAACATTGAGTCATATCCATTATTTCTTTTTACAATAATGCATCATTTTTATCATATATATCATATTTTAGATATATAAGATTTCATTATGATACTTTCATTAGTCAATTCTAGAAAAAATTTGTAAATCACAATACTATTTATGCAGTATTAAAATCATATTTATTTTGACAGGCACAGTTTAACATTTTTGTAATAATGGGTAAGACTGACAAAAGATGGGCTATTTTATTTAATTTTTGCATGCTATGTGTCCATCTAAGTTATATCATTATATAATATTTAAACTACTATTCTTTAAAACCACAATTATACATATTTAAAGTTGCTATTCTTTATTATTCATTCATCTTCTAATTAATTCTTTTAACTTATTAATTCTTTTAACCTTTTATCTCTTGTTTCTTACTTAAGTGAACAAAAAAATTGGTCTTATTATGGATTTTTAATCTTAATCAAGATATTATTGTTACTTTTCTAATTCACTAATTAATAATATTCCATTAACATTGATTAAGTGGAATACCATTGATACCACCTGGTTCTGAATGATATTAGAACCAAATACTTTATTACAGTAGAAGAAAAGGTGTGTTTTTTTTTTATTTTGCAAAGTTGGGGTAACTCCTAAAAACCCCTCGTGGTCCTTTAGTGAGAATTACTGATTTTGTTCGCCTGGTAACCATCCCAGTCTTTCACTTCAGGCATCCTAACTTTGTCGTTTGTTAAAGTCTGTTAATTCTGGAGGAGGAATTGGCTATGTACCTTCTTTACCACTAAATAATAAATCTAGCACACTATTAATGCAGTCTTTCATTTAATAGATAATTACAGAACATTTACAACAAAGGAACAATTTGCAAACATTTTGGAAGGAAATTATTAAAAAATATGAAAAAGAAAATCTTTACAAAAGAAAATATTAAGCTTAAACTTATTAACTTTTGTTATGATATTCTTCATAAACTTGAAATAATCCTTATGTTAATTTATTCTTAAACAGAATATTAATAATACATTTCCTGTTACTTCAGCATATGAAAATCTTGTTATAGGCAATATTATACCTTTTATTGAGCTTTAAAAACTTTTCTATCAACAAGATCACAGCAGATGTCTTTATCATCAGCAGATGAATCTATGCTTCAAGTAATTGTTGAAAGTCTTTTGCCATTAAAATATTGTATTCCAGAACTTTCATTAGTAATGGATGGAAAAAGGTTATTTAGACATTTTTGTTCTAAAAGGAATGGGAGATAATTATATTGGTTTAGAATTAATATATTTTAAATATGGTGCAAATGAATATAAGATTCTTGAAAGAGAAAATGAAGAATTTTTATTAAAAAACCATATACATATTGGCCAAAAGAATATAAAAAAACAAATCAAATAACTATAGGTGGGGTATTAAATAATGGAATAAATCGATTGAAATCATATATAAATATAATTTTAAAAGGAAAACCTGTTGATTATTCTAGTCCAGGAGTATTTGATAAACGTATCAAAATAACTAAATCAGAATCTAATATACTGAAAGGATATGTCATTTTAGTAATTGGCTTTCGTTGAATTTTATGGAAACCAGTTGAGAAGTTGTGTCAGATTATACATATAATAAAGTTTAAGATATTTATTTTATATTAATTATTATAGAGTTTGAAATGCACATGCAAATATACAAAGCATTATAACTTTTATTATTTTTTATATTATGATGAATTTTTTTCTATTTGTTATAAACTCTCATTATTTGTACTTTTAGTTCATTGGTAAGCAGACAATTATTCCTGTGTGATTACTGTGCCAGTGTGCCACGATTATGTTCATTGAATTTTATAAAATAGTAAACAATTAACATTCATTATTAATTATTAATAATAATATAATTGATGCTATTTTTACAAACGCGTGGTTGTTTTTCATTTACTGCGTAATTCGACATTTTTTTTTAGATAAAACAAGCCTTTGAAGATCAAGTAAACTGATCTTTATTGAGAATAAAACAAAGTATTTATTTTAAAAGTTAAAGCTAAAGACGTAACTTCAGCTCATAAAATTTAAACCAAAGGAAAATACAGTACTCACATTTTCTTGTTGTAAAAGCATTCTCAGTGTTAACTATGAACTTTGCAAAAAGTTCATACGGGAATTCGTTTTATTAAAGTAATTTTTTGAAAATTCGAAGGCAAACAACTACTTTAGATCTATGAACCAGTATATACTAACTTTAAGATCCATAGTATATAGCTGTAAAAAGAATTCGCAACGTTTATTACAAATTTTAAAGAGAGTATGCGAAAATAAAATTCGTGCAATTTGTAACACACCGTCATATGATTGTAAATCGCACTATTTTGAAAACGGCCATAACGTCACAAAAATCACATGGTAACGAGATGGTGGCGGTAAATCCTTGCAATAAAGTATTTTTGACAAAAAATGGTCTAGCTAATATAAACTGTAGTTTGTGCATGAAATAAATACGTTATGTAAAATTCGGCATGGTATTTATTAATTTGTGCTACATAATATAATATTTTGCTCAACATTACGTCAGTCCAGGATAAGCAACTGGACTATAATCCGAGTTGAGGATGCTCGTCATTGCATTTTAACGATTTTCGTTTTCTAATTAGCGAATTTCTTAGTTTTAGTATAAAAATGTTTCACACTCTGTATCTGTCAAAAATATTCTTTTATGAGTTCTGAACCTTGGTCTGGATTCTTTTGGAATCGGTCTCTTTCAGAAAAGAAGTTACCAAAATTTTATAGCGAAAATAATTTTTTGTTGATCAAAATTTTATCAGACTATGGATTGATCATTTGCGATTTTTATAAAGCAAGAGAAATTGCATATTAAATAAATAATTTTATTTAAAGAAATTTTTTTTTTACACTATCAATTTTATAAAAAAATATGTTCCTTTAAATCATTATATGATTTATAAACCGAATAAAACACTTTTTGATATTGTACAAAAAAATTTACGTGGGGGACAAAGTCCTTCACAAACTATTAATTTTAGTTTCTTTTAATAATAATTCCATAATATTTTCTATTTATTGACTAAGTTTATCCATTTGTTGTTCAAGTCCAACGTTTTGTCTTAAAAGCTCTTATTTCGTTTGTTCTATTTTGCTTTTCTATACGTTGGTTTACTTTCTTGTTCTTCTTCATTACCATTTCCTTTCTTATTATCTTGTTCTATTCCAATATATTTCATAATACGATCCATTTGTTGTTTAAGTTGGTCTATTTTCTTTTCTAGTTTATTATTATCATCGGTAAGTACCACTAACTCTCTCAATTTCTCACTGATAAACGGAGGATAATTAAACACAGTCTGTTCGTTATCAATTGCATTAATTAATTTACGAATCTCGGTAACAGGTATATCATAATAACTTAAAATAATTAAATATGTTAGTGAAATGTACAAAAATAATATTAGCAGATTATATACAGTATAATTAATACTTACATCCAATCTGGAAACCATTCCTTATTATTATTACGCTGCCATGGTAACAAATAAAATAATTCAATCTCCATAATAATCTTTTTTTTTAAAAAAAAAGAAGAATAAAGAGTTAATAAAATAAAATTGATATAATCAACAATGTGAAAAATGGGTACCTGTGCTTTTTGTAATAAAAATTCTTCTTTTTTGTTATAATCACCAATTGCTAGGTTGAGTAATCCAATAAATAAATTCATAAGATAGATTACTGTGAAAAATGTAAAGGTAACCAATAAAATGGTCATAGTAGGATATTTACGATAACTAAATGATGATAAAGATCCGGAATCACCTATAATTATATTAAAAAGTTATTAAAAATAATTTAAAAAAACAATGATTTATAAATAATTATTACCAGTGAGAAGTTTATATACTGCCAAAAGTGAAGTTGGGAACCAACCAAACATATCTGCATTTGGATCAGTTGCATCGGTAATACTATTTGATTTTAGAACAATAAAAAATGCTTGAGAATAACCAAGTACTATAAAAAACAAGAGCACTAAAAATGGAAAAACATCTTTCGCAACGCCAATTATTATGGCAAAATAAATTCCAAATGATTTAAATACTCTAAAAAATAATAAAAATTTAAAACTCAATAATATAATAGATATCGCAGTAAGCCAAGATGGTTGGCTTTTATTAATAAGCCAAATAATGGATGATATAATGGGTAAAAGATATGCCCCTACATCTAATCTATTAATGATTAAATCAAATTAATTTCATTTAAACATAATGGAAGCAAATTAAATAAATGTTACTTACCAAAAGAATTCCATATATCATTTAAATAAATTTTATAATCCCATAGAAGATGTCGAATTTCAAAAATTAAAAATATTGAGCCAAAAATAATAGAAATTATAAAAAATAATTCAAAATAATAAACAGGAAAAGACTTTTGTTCTAAAGTAGAAGCTAATGAATAACAAACATAAAAAATTGTATAGAATAACCAGATCAGATAATAGTAAACTCTTCCAAAAGTTTTCCACTTATAATCTACAATTGCAGCAAAATTCCACCAATTATAAAAATGATTACTATCTATATTACAAAATAGAATAGATTTTGGTTTATATAAAAATTCATTCCAATAATTATCCCCCCTTTTTGGTATCATCATGATTTTTTTTAATACCATGATTATTTTTGATTTGTTATCGTGATTATCTTCCGTCTCATGGTCATCACCTTTGTATACACATATTTGAGGAAAAGGAACAATGAAACTAACTGTTTGGATTTCTTCCTCTATCTTTAAATGTCGAATTAACCCATTATATAATGCTGAAATAAACTTAAAAACGCTATTAACCATATTTGATTCTTTAATGTAAATATTTGTGTATGAATGAAGTGAATTATGTTTTGAATTTCTAATGCTATTACAACAAGGAGATAATATAATGGAAGTATATGAGATATATTTGATTATGAAATCAGGATAACGATCACACAATTTTGGTAAATTTAAACTAATAGTAGTCATGTAATTTTCGGAATAATCTTGAATTGATTCGATAGTTTTATTAATAATCCGTAGAACATAATCATGACGTTTTTCTTTAATTGCTATTCCTAACATTTCAATTCCAAATTTTGGCGATACTAAATTATCATTTATAACATCATCAAATATTTCATTTATTTCCCATGGTATTGAGTATTTTGAATTATCAAATTCATTTTCTAAAATTTTTCTAATAAGTGGCTTGTAGTACTTATTAGTAAAATTAATATCATACTTTTTGTCACAATCTTTTTTGAATTTTTCATAAATATCATTCCATTCATTATTATTCCAAAAGTAATCTCTAAACTCATCTTCATTTGATGTACAAATATTAATTCCTTTCATATTAATTAGTACCAATTCCTGGTTATGTAATAGTTTATATGAGAGTATATGAGGAATTCCACCAATCCGAGATGTATCTTTATTACTAACAAGCAAACTCGCTTCGTCACTACCATTAGTATCTATAACAACTTTACAAGGACCCTCATCTTTTATCACAATCCTTTCAGATGATGTAACCTTTTCAATGTTTTCTTTGTTAATGATTTCATTTAGCATACTTCGTATAATTCTAAAAGTAGATAAAGTATAAATATTATTTCTATTTATGTTCTTGTTTGATAATTTTTGCAATTTATTTTCATCTAATCCATTTGTGACACAAACTTTACCATCTTCAATGAAAATTTTTTTGTTTAAATGAGTTATCACACTTGTATTTATATTAAAATCATTGGAAATATTAATTTCATCATAAGCTTGATAAGGATCTACAAGTTTTCTATCATCTGTGATTAATCTTTCAGAATTATCTTTCAATTTTATGAATTCGAATGGCGTACCCTTACATTTACGTTTTAAAATCAACATTCCATTTTCCATTGAAAATATGTGAATATAATCAAAAAAAGCTGATTTTATCGCAAATAACGTTTGATTTTTGTTCATTATTAATGGGATACTCCGAGAAATAGTTATAACTGAAGTGTAATGTCTTTCTAAATTCATTGTCAATAAATCAAATTGTTGAAATGAGAATGTTCTAAAATAATCATCATTAGCAAATATAAATAACTTTGTTCGACATATATAACAAAGTGATTCGGTATTTTGATCATATAAACTTTCAGGAATTTCTATATCATTAATTTGAGAACATTTCCAAGGATCTGTATTTTTTGGTTTATCTGTTAGGCAGTACTTGTAAAATTTGCGACCACTTAGTGATACTTGAATTAAATCACCATTAGGAAGGAATCCAATAGCATCAGGTCCAAAACGATCATCACCAGAAACGGGATGCTTTAGTTCAAGAAATCGTTTATCATTCCATTTATCATTTAAATCAATAAGCCCTAAAATTACAATATAAATTATTACTTAAAACATAAAATTAAATTACTATTATTTTGTCAGAATGAATACCTACAAAGCTTTTTAGGATTATATAAATTATATAATAACAAGATTTTTCTACTTAGTAGTACATAGTCAAAATAATAAAGATATCTTTCGATTCGATCAACCTGAAAATAAACATCGTGTTGTTGTGGTCCATTCTTTTCAATGTTAACTGACCATCCAAGAACTGATATATCTTCCCTACTATAAGTAACAACATAATCATCTGAACTAATATCATTCATGTAAGGACTAGTATCATTCATGTATTGAGAAACATAAATTCGACTAATCGATTTCCTATGACTTTCAGTTTCATCCTTCGTTTCTGATGGAATTTTTTCAATTTCTTCCCCATGTTCTTTTATATTATCAGAAATATCAATCTTCGTTTCTGATGCGGATGTAATAATTTGACTTTCAACTTCTATTTCATCCATATTATGTGAATGGAATTTTATTTATAAAAATTTACGAAAAACTTTTTTTGTTTTTTTTTTTGTCGCTCCTTTTATAAAAAACTGACGAGTTTATAAAAATTTACTTTATTAAAATTTACCATTTATATTAAGCATAATAAATATGCGCGCCAAGAAAATTAAACGATAAAGTTACTTTATTTAGTTGGATAAAAAAAGTAAAAATTAAATATTTCATCATGCATAATCTTTGGTACAAAATATTGCGCCAGAGAGAATGATATTTTTATTGTAACTTGCCTTTATTTTTGATTGTGCAGGATAAAATAGGTTAAAATCAAACAATTTATTATTAATCTGTGCCATTCAATTTACGAGTTCTCTTCTATGATTACATGTTTATTTATGTTCTAATGCATAAATAAGTTAAAAAAAAAAAAAAATCAGATTTTAATATTATCATCAAACTATCTTTTTTTCGAATAAATAAGAGCGGGTAACATTGTGACCAATGAAATAACGGTAAATATAAACAAATATTAGTGGTTAAATTTATCATCCAGTGTGAATTTGCCTAATCAACTGTGCCAATCTGCCTATCAATTTAACCGAAAGCTATAGAATGTTACGTCAATCAGCCTGACAATCATTTATTCTTAAACGCCAATACTAGACTTCTTATGATTGACTCAATAAAACAGATACCCATTTTTTTTTAAGGTTTGACTAAGTTCAAACAATATGCCAAAAGCAGTTTACTCACATCTATTTGATCCAAGGAAGTCGATTTTTGTCGTTAAACATCACAAGACACCCAAGAATCTACATCACCATACAGATTATTTAATGAAACTGGTTAAAGTCACATGTACATTTGATATTTCACTAGCCTTGTTATAATATAATTTCTTCAAGGAATGTAAACAATTAAAGTGAAAGTTTATTCACTAATTAGCAATAACTAATACTCCCAATATATTATTCTATCCTAATTAAGTAATTTAAAATATCATCAGCTTATATACTTTTTCTTATTTGTAATGGTCTTTGAACATGTTCTTTCTTTCCCGAAAAGAATGGTACGTGTCCTTGTTGAATATTCCTGATATGGAAAAGGGTGTAACAAATCGAATAAAAAATTCTAGAAGGAATTATTGGTCAAGTTACTTTCTGTTTCACGGCGTAGAGTATCATGTGATATTTTGCATAGATAAACGTACTAGCTCAAAATTAGATCTTGTTTTCTTTATCAGCCAATGGACAAATAACCATTCTTTTTTTTTTTGAAGACTAGACCGCAAGACTAAAACAAAATAAATAAAGACTTTTTAAATGAATTATGATTTTAGTTGATTTCACTTAACATGTAATAGAATTCGAAGCTTCTAGATTTGAATTTTCTAACAGCCTATGTATATTTTCATTTTACTTTTCTTATATGACTTGAGTATCACTCAGAAGAAAGGATCCAAGTTTAAACGTTTTTTAGAACATAAACATCATGAAGATTCTCTTAAAATCAAAGTCTGAGAATATGAGGATGGAAAAAACGAACGTTAGCATATTTATTTGAGGAATAACTGGTTAGGGATTTATTTTTTAAAATTAAATCTTTCGTGTGAATTTTTGAAATAAATTAATTCAAATCGTTTTATGAGTTTATATACTAGGACAAGGTTTAATTCGTGTAATATCTTCTGATTTACAGTATACTGAAATCCAATGAAAAAAAGCAGAAGTAAAATCTGCATAGATTGATACGCATAGTAATAAGTCAATGATCAACTAAGAAACAAAAGGCTTATAGCGCATATTTGTGAATCAGCTTTTTGATGGTCCGTAGATTGTCTTTCAATATACATTAACTTTCACCTGGGACAAGTGTATGTTCTTCAGATTCATTAAATTCTACACATTAAATGAATCTGAATTAATAATTTAGTCTACAAGATACAGATACTTCTAAACTTCACAATCAACTTTTTTATATAATTTTATTAAAAAAAAAAAAATATCAATAATTTAATTTTTAAATAAAATTTCTAATTACGCGTTTCAGAATAGATTTATATGATAGCCACCAACTTCTAAAATAATATTATTTTTGTTTAAAACCAAGATCTTAAATAAAGTAGTAATATAATTTTGAAGGCTAAACTAGTGCTTCGATCCGTGTACGGATTGATCCGGATTGATCCGGATTAAACCGAAAATCCGATTGCCAGGTTTCGGATAGCTTAAATATTTCCGAACCAATGATCAGATTTTAACAATTTATAGCTTATTTGATAGTGCTTGACGTTGCGCATATAATGTTAGGATTGGATTTTTGAAATAATTTTTTTTTATCCGGATTTTCGTTAAATAACAGTTTTCATCCGGATTAAATCGTCATTCAATCCGGATGACGGATTTCATCCGGATCGAAGCACCAGGCTAAACTTACTTTTATAAATGTAAAATATTCTATTTATTTGTAAATTTATAGTATTTTAACGAAAAATAGCCAACTTCAAGAAGAGATTCTTCTAACTTGTCATTAATAAACAACCCTTGAAAAATTATATCAGCGTGTCAGTTAGAAAGAGAGTAAAAGAAAATTTTTTTACGCATGTTTATTGGATAAAAATCAAAGTTTACTTGTGACGAAAGAAACCGGAAATTTGAATATTTACTAAAAAATCATAGTAAAAAAAGTGATTGATAACCTGCATATTTAATTAGTAAATCCATTTGACCCGGATTCCGGAAATGTCCAGTGACCATTACACCAATGACGATCGTTGATTCCGTGTTAGAAACTTACATGGACCGTCAGAAAAAGCATTCCAAGCTGCCGTTTTCTGTTCCATAAGTGGGCTACTATCGGCATCAATAAATTGTTTGATCGAAGTAAAAATCCAGGCTCACGAAGCTCTTGACTTGCTAGTAACTACAGATAACAAAAATTGGAGTGGCAATGAGTTCAAAGTTGAAAATGTTTCTTCAGCCGAATTTGAAGACTCAGTAAAACAGACTAAAAGATATGCAGAGTACTTTTATATGAGAATTGGTGGCTCACCATAGTGAATATAAAATACAATACAGAATGTACCAAATTTACGATTGATAACGAAATATCAATCAGCGTCTTATGAACATTCTGTTGAGCTGTGCTGCTGCATTTTATATATTTTTCATTTATCTGTAACAGATGATGGTGGTTTACAATATGAGAAGAAAGATTTGCCCGAACTTCTTTTTCGTTCGTGATGAAACGAACAAAAATATTCTGTATGATGATGAGATTGAGAGATTTACCTCTTTATTATATTACCAATTTTTGCCCTGTTCTTTCATGTGATGATTCAATTTTCTGGTTAAAAGACCCTGATGGCGTTATCTACATATGGTCTCGTATAGATGATATGATGATACGTGGAGGATGTGATATGAAAGAGGTCCTGTTAAACTTTCTTTTTCATACGGAAAATCTTTACTACATTGAAGATTACACTCTTGAATTGATACCAGTGAAAAATGCTAAAGAAGCAGCCAAAAAATGGTGTGAAGAGAATAAAAACACTACAACTAAATTTGTGGTAACTGATGAATTATTAAAACCATTAGAAGAAAAAAAGGAAGGATCCAATAAAGGTGTGAAACAAAAGAAGCGACAAAGAAGAAAAAATAAACATTAATTGTTTTCACCTTCTCAAATGATGTAGATTTATTTACCGTATATAAAGTTTGTTTTATATTTAGTTTAATTAATTCTTTTAATTAATGTAATGTAAATAAAGATATACGCGAATATTGTGAAAATTTTATGTAATATAAGATATTAGAAGTGATTCTTTTGCAATTAAGAAAAATTAGTGAAATATGTATATGACATGATTTCAAGCATTAGATTCTCATACACCAGATTTTCGGAGTCAACAAGAGATAAAAAACTAACCTATACTTCATTTTCATAATATACAGTTTGTAGATTGACTGTGACCCTCGGGTCACGATCTCGTTGTTCCAAGATTACACAATGTGTAGACATCCAATAACAATCAAGCACGTGATCTATAATATTAGTTAGTGTATATTTTCTTAGTTTTCTTCGTTCCGAAAAAAATGATTTCCACTTCATGTAGTACGATATTAAGGTCTACGTAATTTTTTGCATTTAGAATACGTAGTAACAGATAAAAAATTCTCAACTACGAGACCGTGACCCGAGGGTCACATTACTTATGTTTCGTCATATCCAATAGCATCATTCGGGATAAGTATCTACCGAGTACCGACAATCACGATATAAAAAATGCTAACGATTCTACATAGAAAAATCACGTGACTCTGATCGTATTCATTTATGTCGATCTAAGCCGACTTGTCTGATGTAATGATGAGAAATTGGGAATGTTATTCCTGGGAGTGTAATTATAATTTTGGGGGTAATTTTGGTAATTTTAGATGTATGATGACGTTAAACTTGTAGAAATTCCACGAACTTGAGTTATTTTTTGTATTAATTATTTTTTTTATTATGCAGCAACCGACATATGTGTTATATGTACGCATAATAAGGATCATTGATTTAATCAAAATAATCAAAATTGTAAAAATTGTATAACCAAGTTTTGTATTTTTACTGCGGAAAATGTGGCAAACGATCATTTGATCGGGTTTTCCATTGCAACCGACATAATACTGCCTAATGATGCTGTTACACATAATAAGATGCATTGTAACCGAGTTAATTTAACCAAAATAATATCAAATAATCAAAATTATAAAAATTGTATAGCCATCACGGAAAAGAACTCCGGAATATTATTTAAAAATCGGTTTTAAATAATTTAGCTCGTAAGTTAATGGGAATATTATTTAAAATGCTATACAAAATATACAAAATTTTCTGCTTTTCCTGTTTTCCCTTTATTCTCAATAAAAACGAAACTGATGAACTAAACAACCCTGAAGATAATGAGAACTCAATGTCTGATATAGAACAGCACTCTGAAAATTCAAATGACATATGTCCTGAATGTAATCGACCAAAAACTTTTAATGATTGGTGTAAGGAATGTTATTCTAAAAAGTTTCAACAAAATTTTGGTAATTGGACTAGTGGAAATAAGAAAATAGATAAGTTTATTCAAGGATCACAATTAAGTGCAATAAATACTTTTGAATTACTAGAATGGATTCCTTATAATCGATTAAGAAATATTAAATATTTAACTCAAGGTGGTTTTAGCACAGTTTATAAAGCGATTTTTTTAGATGGAATTATAGAATACTGGGATTATGAGAAGCAAGATTGGAAACGTGATTGTGCAGAACTTGATGAACAAGATTATGATGCAAGCGATTCTCAAATTAAAAATCCTCTCAAAATTAATGAAAAATATGGGTCTATAGTAGTGATTAAAAGTTTAAATGATTCATCAAACATTGTTGAGAATTTCTTAAAAGAGGTAAGCTACATTACTAAGTAATTAATTATCACTTATGATAGTAATTAACATTTATTTTAAAATACAGTGGAAATCTTATTTACAATGTCAGCGTGAAGCATCTCTAAATAATTCATACTTTAATCCAGTGATTGGAATCACGCAGGACCCTGATACGTTAAATTATATGGTTGTAATGGATTATGCAGATGAAGGTAGTTTAAAAGATAACTTATTGATAAAAAAATATAATCCAAATGAAAGTTTTCTTAATTTATTGCAAATGTCAAGACAACTTGAAGCTATTCATAAGTCAGATCTAGTTCATGGAGACTTACATGATGGAAATATACTTTTTAATGGTGATCCCTTAATTAGTGATTTCGGATTATGTAAACCAGTTAATCAACCAAATGTAAAAGAAGAAACATATGGAGTTATGCCTTATATGGCACCAGAAGTATTGCGTGGTAAACCTTACACAACAGCTGCTGATATATATAGTTTTGGAATTATTATGTGGGAGATGACATCTGGAGTTCAAGCATTTCATAATATTCCTCATGATCTTGATCTTTCTTTGGATATTTGTGAAGGTACTAGACCAGAAATTATAGAAGGAACAATGCCTGAATACGTTGAATTAATGAAAAGATGTTGGGATAATGATCCTAAAAAAAGACCAACTGCTAATGAATTAAATGATTTTTTTACTGAACTGAGTAGAAATTATCCATTTCATTATTCTAAAAGAATACCTATTCCTGGTAATTAAGATCTATTTAGGACATAAAATTATATTTATTTATTAAAGTGTATTTTTTCATTAATTTCATAGAAAATGAACCAGAAATTAAATATCATCCAAAATCTTGTTATATAAGTAGAAAATTTGATGAATCAGCTAAATTGAATAACATCTATGAATTAAGTGGCAGAGTAGTCATTGATTCAAATCATGACGAAGTTGGTATGTATAAAACATATTTATCATAATTTTTCATCGCAAAATTAATCTAATTTATTTTTATTAAATTAGATGAAACAGATGAGTTTGCAATCCGAGAGTGATTTAGTTTTTTTAGGGGTATTAATTACTTTTATCACTATACACATTTCCTATTAGCCTATACATTGTCAGTCTGCGTAAAAACGCCTATAGTCCTTTTAAAATTGCTGCGCCAATTTTTTTTTTGTGGTCATTGTAAAGTAATTATACATATAAGCAGTATATAATCATAATATGAATTTTTATTAAAGGAATTCTATAAAATTATTTCATTTCCCCTTATTTTTGAATATTAAAACTCATTCTCGATATGGAATATACTATTGAAGAGAATAAATACAAATTTTAAAAATGCGAGTTGTTAAAATGAATGAAAAATACATTTATTGACACTTTAATACAAATAAACCTTCAAGGTAAATGATATCAAATAAAATATATCAAAAAGAAATGAAAAGAAACTAAAAGAAAAAATATATATATATTGCTCGTTCTGTTTCACTTTTTATATTGTTTGTAATCGTAAGTTGTGAATTTGTAAGTTACAAAAATATTGTCAATATGTTCCCCGAGAGAACAGTTTTTTGGAAAATAGATTTGCAGTTGATCGAAAAAATGCCCAACATCAAAACTGTGATCTTTGGGTCACAGACTCAGTTTGCTTTTTCAATGTTTCATCATATCCAATAACATCAAAGTGTGACTACCAATAACCATGGGTAATTACGTCACAGTTTTCGATTGGAGAATCACGATCATAGTTTCTTCTTCGGCTATCAAGATTCCTATCTGAAAATAGAAAGACAATATCGGATAAGGCATACTTGAAGAAAATATGAACCACATCTATTTTTGTCATTCTCTCTAATCCATAATAGTATATACTATTTCTTGTCCGATGTGTTTTTTGTGTTGTGCTTTTATTTTCTTAATCGATTTTGATTAAGCGAATAGCACTACTCACTAGTGTCAACAAATGAGAATAGTGGCTTAGCCTCTGTGTGCTTTCAGCACCCTTTCAGATAAATTTCCTCACTACGTTCGAGCTCCGCAAATTCATACACGCTTGGCTTTTAGTCATTCGAAGAATTAGTGCCCTCAGGGATTTTTTTCTTGTATACTTATTTGTTTTGACTTATAGTTTCATATACAAATTTTTTACTGTAGAAGAACAATAGACAAATTGTATACAAAAACAATCTCCACTTCCTCCGAAAGGTCCATTACATACCTTCGGTAGTTCCTAAGAACTGGACTGATTTTCTGAGGAACGAAGATGCTTTTAGCCCATTTCATGAAATTATAGAGGGCTTTGGCCTTTCGAAGAAATAGCCAGTTTTACTAATTAACTACAATACTCTCCAGGCATTTCAAGAAATCTCCCAGGCATTTTGTTCTACAGATATATAGTGTTCAAAGACAACGTTAGTTGAATACTAAAAAATAACTGTTGAAAAGCCAATAAATAAATAGCTCATGCGATTTTGTGTGACTTACTTTTCCTCTGTTTCACTCGCAATTTGTTTACACATGTTCATTGATCCATATTTATTATAACGCATGTCGTCCAAAAATGCTATCTAACATATCTGTAATGTATAGCACTGGATATTTTAGTTTTAAAGAATGTTGAAAGTGTAATTCTCTATAGTTACCACAAATCAAATAATACGATGGAATCAACAAACCAATATCCTCAGCATTAACTATTTGGTATTGGCTGATGATGCTGTAGCGTGATCAGAAGATTTCATTCTGTTATTACTCGTAAACACTAGCATCAGTCATTTAATCAAATCTACGTAATGATCCTCCAAAATTTTCTTCTATACACTATAGAGTTTGTTAATATTAACCGCTAGAACAAATCTTCATTAAAAAAAGACAAGATTACATGTTTTAGATGCGAGCGATGTGATAATCCTAATCATCATGTACACACTTCATAATCTTTGCCTGTCTTGTCCACCCGAAAGTAGTTCATTATTTCACCGTCACAAAATTCTAAAGCTGATTGATAACGTTACATATAGACATATATAAAAATAAAGAATCAATATTTCATCGTAGCTTACTAACATTAACACATGATAATATATAAATAGTTACCACTATTTTTTCGTGTCCTATGTTGTCCACAATCATGTCCACAATCATATATATGTTATTACTTGAAAAGATCATTGAATATAATCAGTTCCTGTAATACTATATAACTTAAGACATTCTTCGCAAGAGAAATATAATAGCACAATGATTACTTGTCAGAGTAATATCAGGATGATTTTATCGTCAGATCGTAACAGTTTTGAAATCATCAGAGTGCATCGCATACCAAAATCCTCTTAGTAGTTTACGAAGTTTTTTAGTGTGATGTCAGAAATCTATGATAGCCTATTTTTTTAGTGAAATATTCTCGTATGCCTTATTTTCTAAGAAACGCTTAAGATGATCCTACACATTCATTCTTTCATGTAAAGGTTCTACACTAATGCAAAAAACCGTTCACATAAAAGCAAAAACCAACATCTTTCTGAAAGAGGTGAGTCCTTATATTTATAACAAAAAGAGTCATGTAAAATAGAGGACCTCACTCATTCTATGTTACATTTGATGAATTTATCAAAATCAATAGTACATTTATATTTCAAAGAAGATTGATCAGTGAATAACTTTTCCGCCGAAACTGATGCTGTAAACTACAATCAACCACTAAACTGCTCTTCTATATCGGTAATCAGACCATGTCTTAATATTGATTAGAAAAGAACCATCCTGATTTTGAATATGATAATATGCATTGCGTAAAAATTCTAGTTCATCTGCAGTTGGCGACAAATAAAGTGCCAGTCGAATTGCCAAAATACAAATAATTTTGGCTAAAACAAATATATGAACACTCTGTGTTGTAATAAAAAGATTCATTTCTCAGTGTATTTAATATAGTGATATGTAATAAATTATATTTTTTATATATCCCGCCTGATTTTTACTTTTACACAAACTAAACGACGTTATTTGATGAAAATGATGAAAATCATATCGCGTATATTGTTCGTTTATTTTTCACAATAGTGATCAATTAATATATTGAAATTTTTATTAAAACTAAAATTATTATTAATGATAACGACATGAGATGTTGCTGACTTAGCCAAGTTTTTTAAAAAAAAACTTGTTGTCACCTGATCACCAACGTTGAGGTGCAGCAACTTTGATCAGGAAAAAGGAAGAGGGAAAACGAGAGGGAAGGGGAAAACCGATAGGGAAAGGGAAAACGATAGGGAAAATAAAAAAGGGAAACGAAAGGAAAAGGAGAAAAACGAAAGAGAAGAGGAAGGGGAAAATGGAAGGAAAAATGAATACGAGAGGGAAAGGGGAAATGAAAGGAAAAATGAAAACGAGAGGGAAAGGGGAAACGAAAGGGAAAGGGGAAAAACGAAAACGAAAGGGAAAAACAAAAGGGAAAGGAAAACGAGAGGGAAAGGGGAAAAACGAAAGGGAAAGGGAAAAATGTAAGGGAAAATGAAAACGAGAGGGAAAGGGGAAAAACGAAAACGAAAGGGAAAAACAAAAGGGAAAGGAAAACGAGAGGGAAAGGGGAAAAACGAAAGGGAAAGGGAAAAATGTAAGGGAAAATGAAAACGAGAGGGAAAGGGGAAAACGGAAGGGAAAGTGAAAACGAGAGGGAAGGGGAAAATGGAAGGGAAAGAAAAGGGAAAATGAAAACGAGAGGGAAAGGGAAAAACGAAAGGGGAGAAGAAAAACGAGAGTGAAAAAGAAAGGAAATATCGAAGGAAAAAAAAAGAAACACGAGCGTACCCACCCACCCACCTAAAAAAGTGAAAGCGAAAAAGAACTTAGGGATAAAAAAAGGGAAAATGAAAACGAAAAAGAAAGGGGAAAATGAAAGGGAAAAAAAAGGGAAAATGAAAACGAGAGGGAAAGGGAAAAAATGAAAGGGAAAGGAAAAAAGAGAGAAAAAGAAAGGAAAGGGGAAAAACGAGGGCAAGGGGAAAAACGAGAGGGCAAGGGGGAAAACGAGAGGGCAAGGGGAAAAACGAGAAGAAAAGAAAGGGGAAAATGAAAACGAAAGGAAAGGGAAAAATGAGAGGAAAGGGGAAAACGAAAGGAAAGGGGAAAAACGAGAGGGAAAGGGGAAAACGAGAGGGAAAGAGAAAGGAAATGTCGAAGGGAGAAAAGAAAAGAAATACGAACGTACCCACCCACCCACCTAAAAAAAGTGAAAGCGAAAAAAAACGAAAATAAAAAAAAATAGGAAGGAAATATCGAAGGGAGAAAAGAAAAGAAACACGAGCGTACCCACCCACCCACCTAAAAAAAGTGAAAGCGAAAAATAACGAAAATAAAAAAAAATAGGAAGGAAATATCGAAGGGAGAAAAGAAAAGAAACACGAGCGTACCCACCCACCCACCTAAAAAAAAAAGAGAGAAAGCGAAAAAACAAAACGAAAATAAACAAATAAAATAAAAGACGCAAATAGATTAAAAGATTAGAGTGATTAGGGTAATTAGTTTTTACGTATACGAAGGAAAAAGAAAAATAAAATAACGAAAAAGAAAGATCGAAGGAATACGCAAAGGAATTAAAGGTTAAGATAAATTATTTCTCTAACGAAATAAAGAAAAAAAGAAAAAATAAGTATTTTTATACAATTTTATGTTGTACAAGCTTTCAAACAAAACATGTCTCTTTAGAGTAAAATTTTAAACCCAACTCATTAATAACGGACTTAGAATTTTTTTTAATTTTTCAATATCACATGTATCTGTACAGTATGACTCTACTGTCATCAGAT
The DNA here is from genome assembly GCA_015698045.1 of Rhizophagus clarus. Taxonomy (NCBI): domain Eukaryota; kingdom Fungi; phylum Glomeromycota; class Glomeromycetes; order Glomerales; family Glomeraceae; genus Rhizophagus; species Rhizophagus clarus. The sequence goes on along the minus strand of BLAL01000313.1, from coordinate 92,185 downwards.
CGGTATTCCGGAGTGATTTTTTTCTTGTGACTCATATGATGTTATTAATTATATTAAAAGATTAATTAAAAGATGAAAAAAAAAAATTTTCACACGGTTTCTTCTCATATCAGGTTTGAAAGAAGTTACATATTAATTTATTCACACGAAAAAAGATTTTGAAATTACAAAAGCTAGAGCCGAAGCAGTCAAAAAAGTCATCGGAATATCGGATCATTAAAAATACTTTTATAAATTTATAAAAGTTTTTGTACTATGTAAATAATATGAGCAATAAATGATAAATTTATTTTAATGAAAACGCGTTAATTATTCGACTCATGAATGAGTCAAATTGGATATCACATCAGTATCACATGACTCAATAAATATTTTATTTAAAATTACAAATAATATAATAATATATTATAAATACAATTCATTCATTATATTGCATTTTTACCATTAGATAAATTATTTACTTCATTAGCCATCTCAGAATAAGTACTTTTTGGAGTACCAAAAAAAACTTTACCATGAGCTGTTATTAATAAATCTATTATAGGTACATAAAAATCTTTTAAATTAACATCTTTATCAAAATCACTTGAAGAATAACTTAAAGTATCCAAATCTTTTGAAAAATCTATTAAAGAAAATACGCATGGTATTTTCTTATAAAATTTTCTTAACCTATTTCTACGATCTTTGGAATCTGTAGCAATATAAATTATTGGTATGTTATTTGCTACACATTCTTTTAAATTATATTTAAAGAAAATTTTTGATTTTCTTAATAAATCTGATTTTAAAAGATAACTCATTAATTCATTATATAATAAATCTTTGTTATGTTCTGCTACATCCCTAAAAAATCCATCCAGAACTCTAATGTGTAAACCAATATAATTTCCTTTACCACCTAATTTTTTTATAATTTTATCACTAATATTTAATAATCTTGGATCATTAACCATTAATTTATTATGTATAAATTGTCGAAATTCTATATTATCTTGATTTTCCAAAATAATCTTCTTGGAACTAAATAAAGAAGAAAGATGTAATAATTTTTCATCAATCTTTTTTAAATTTGATATAAAGAATTTTTTCTTGAAAACTTTGTTAATTTGTCGTGTTGAATTATCATTATCAAAGAATTCAAATTTGTATGGTTTATCTTCAATGAATAAATACGTATCATTTTCTCCAATATTAAAATTATATTTTAAATTATCCAATGAAAAATCATAACCACGATTAACTATTTTAACGTGTTTTCTAATTTCATTAAAATCAAATAGTTGATCCCAATTTAACATGGTAAAATCATCATATATTGAATATAAAGTATTATTACAAAAATTATGTTCATCATTTTCATCATCTTTATAACAATGATCCTTACGATACTGTTTGGCCTCAAGAATTGTACTTAAAACATTATATAAAGAATAAAATGTGGATGTACCTGGAGCGTAATTAATTAATATAGGTGGCATAATTAATGTACGATTTGTTATATACGATAATATTATTCCATTTATAAGCGCCAAACGTTGATTATGAAATCCATTATGAGGTAAATAAGTTAAGAATTTTTCTTCAGAATCAAAAGAAGGTGATGGTAAAGGTATAGTTGTAGTAGTAACGGTAGTCGTAATGTTAACAGTAGTAAATGATGGTGAAGTTGTCGTAAATAAGATATCATTTGTAAATGAGAAAGTTATTATTATAAGAATAATAACGAGTATACTTTTATATAAAAATTTGTTGCTTTTACACAAATTTATTTTTTCATGTGACATTTTTAAATTTTTTAAATGATAAAAAAAATTTTTTTTTTTTTTTTTTAAATATAAAAGAAATTGGTGAAAAAGCAAAAATCTAGCTACCAAAGTTTTAGCTTTTTAATAATCGTTTCATTATCATTATTATTATGGTAGTATTAATAATATGAATTTGTAAATTCCCGTAGTAATGTTTGTTTTGAATAGGAAAGGATATACCTAAGATGTATACTGTGTAATTAATATATGTAGGAACGTGTTGTGTAATTAATATTATTGATTAAAGATAGGGAAAAGTTGGAAACGATTATTATGAATTATGCAGCGTAGTACCTATTCTCGGGTGGTACAGGACTTTTGACGGCTTTATACTCCAATTTCCCTAATTTCGACTATAAATCAGTGGTATTAGATTTTTGATTCTCATAACCCACGCGCATCAATTTTTCAAAAAAAAACAAATTTTATAAAAAAAAAAAAATAATTTTTTCATCATGTTGTTTACAACGATACTAGGATTTATACATTGAAATTCAACTTTTTGTTTCTTTTGTTAGATTAGCAAATCGTTGAAATTTAGGTTAGCAGCTGCGATATATCACAATATCGATAAATTCACATCTTGATAAATTTCAATAACATTGTATTTTCTTAAACTATATAAGTCTTTCACATCCAAAATAATTATTGACCTTTACAAAATATAAGAGAATTTGTTATCGTTATGCATACAAATGATCAGATGCTCGTTTATTTTCGTAATACAACATTTCTTATATATCATTGACAAAATACGTTTCATTCATAATGAAAAAGTAAAAAAAAAATGATTTTAAAAAAATCGCATTCCTGCTACGTCATATTAGTTGTGGTATATTAGCTAATATTTTAGGGGGTGGGGGGTAAGCGAAAATCTTATGTTACACAATTTTAAAAATATGATTGGTTGCACGTGACCAGGATATCTTACCTGGGGGTGGGGGGGTAAGCGCCTATAGTAAAAAAATATTAGCTAATATATGTCACTGCCCTAAGGACACCTGAAAATTTATATATCTGGGAAGTGTAATAAGGATAACTGGAAATGAACCCTGTCCGGGAAGTGTATAACCAAATTTGATGAAATTAAAAAAGTGTGAGACAAATTTTAAAATTTTATTTTAAATCTATGTTAAGCTACAATATGTATGACAAAACATTATCAAATTTATAATGCCATTTTCAAACAAGGCAGCAATAATACTTTATTTGTCCATTTGATGTCCCACTACTGTAATGGATATGCTTCACGTCCCATTACTGGTAATCAAAGTCCCTCACTGGTTGCCAGAATATTCTAAACCAATCAAATAATTTTAATATGATTAATATATGATTAATTTTTGTAAACCAGTGAAATTCTATTTCTAAATTGATAATTAAAATTAATTATTTTGAAGTTGCGTGACTCGGAGTCATTTAAAAAAAGAAAGTAAGACAAATTAATAAGTGTACGACTATGTTACTAATTGTACGCCAATCTTTAAGTAGATGTACTGGAGGTCCCTACATTCGTACGACAGTATGAAAAGCGTGCGCAGGGGTTTTAATACGTTCAAAATATTATTATAATGTTACATGAACATCTAACGCACATCAGATATGTCAAACAAATAAAATTTAAAAAAAATTTATTTAAAAATTACAAATAGAGTACACTATATTCGCTATATTGTTATACAAAAAAAAAAAAAAAAAAAAATTCCCCTTCGAAAAACGAAAATCATGAATTCATATGGCGTTTTTACCATTATATAAATTATTTAATTCACTTGCCGCCGTTGAAAAAGCACTTTTTGGTGTACCAAAGAAAGTTTTACCATGAGATGTTACTAATAAATCTATTATAGGACCATAAAAACTTCTTAATTCAATATCTTCATCATAATCACTCGTTAATTTACCGTTACCAAAATCTTGTAAAACTTTTGAAAAATCATATAAAGTAAATACACATGGTATACTATTATAAAATTTCGAGAATCTTTGTCTAGGTTCACCAGTATCTGTCGCTATATAAATTGTTGGTAATTTATATTCTAAACATTCTTTTAAACTATAATTAAATAATAAATTTGTTGAATTTTTTAATAAATTTGATTTTAAAAGATATTTCATTAATTTCCCATATATCAAACCTACATTAGAAACTTCATTGACTCTAAAAATTCCCCCTCGTACTCTAATATGTATACCAATATAATTTCCTTTACCTCCCAATAATTTTATAATTTTTTCACTAATATTTAATATTTTTGAATCATTAATCATTAATTTATTATGTATGAATTGTCTAAATTTTATATTTTCTTTTTTTTCCAAAACAATCTTATCGAAACTAAATAATGATGAAAGATGTAATAATTTTTTATCAACCTTTAATAAATCTGATATAAAGAATTTTTTTTTAAAATCTTCGTTAATTTTTCGTATTGATTTATTATTATCAAAAAATTCCAATTCGAATGTTCTATTTTCGATGAGTAAATATGTATCATTTTCACCAATATTAAAATTATATTTTAAACTTTCCAATGAAAAATCATAACCACGATTAACTATTTTAACATGTTTTTTCAATTCATTAAAATCAAATAATTGATCCCAATTTAACATGGTAAAATCATTATATTTTGAATATATGGTATTATCACAAAAACTGTGTGTACTATAAACGTTGACATCATTTCCATCATTCATATCATCTTTATAACAATGTTCCTCCCGATATTTTTTAGCTTTAATAACCGTATTTAAAGCATTATATAAAGGATAAAATGTGGTCGCTCGTGGAACGTAATAAATTAATATAGGCGGTATAATTAATGTACGGTTTGTTATATATGATAACATTATTGCATTCATAAGCGCTTGACGTTGATGATGAAATTCATCATGAGGTAAATATGTTAAAAATTTTTCTTCGGAATCAAAAGAAGGTGGTAATATAGGTAAAGGTGTAGTTGAAGTGATGGTAGTTTTAGTTGGTGTTGTTGTCGTCGTGAATAAGATATTACTTGTGAATGATAATGTTATTATTATTATAATAACAATAAATACAATTTTAAATAAAAATTTGTTCTTCTCACGCGAATATATTTTTTCAAGAGACATTTTTAAATTATATAAAACAGTTTTTTTTTTTTATTTTAATTAAAATATGATAAAAGAAAAAAGAAAAAGAAAAAGAAAAAATTCGGTGAAAAAAGCTACCAAAAGCTTTTTAAATCAAAATATTTATGTATTATGTTTCAATCATTGCATTATTTATGATACTAAATTGTAACGAAAGTAACTTCAGCCGTGTAATGTTTGTTTTCGAATGGAAAGACGTATCTGGAATATTGTGTAATCCTTTAAATTGATATAAATAGCATGATTATGCTGTACTTATTCTGTAGTACTATTCTGGGTGGGAAAGGGATAATCATGATTTACATAGGACCCAGAAATATACATTGCGTACAATGAACCATAAAAACCATGTAGATTTTTAATAATTTTAGATAGTGCTGGTCAAAGATTTATTTCTTAATTTAAAAATTGACTAGCACTATCGTAATTCCGGCCCTGAAAAAAATACGTACAGCTTCATATAAAAAATTTTTTTCGCCACCTGACCCCTATATATATTTTACTGGGTCCTATTTACATAATTAGAATAGTCTGATTGGCCTATTCTTTTTATTTATTTTATTATTAAGATCTATTAAGGATATCTCTACATTAGCTTATTTAACTTTAAGTAATCAACATTTATGCTGAAACATGAGCTACATTTAATATAGAAATTAATAAGAACAAAAACTTCCTGTTTTCGATGACGCCTCGCATACCAATTTGTTATACAGCACATTTCAGGTAAAATTAAAATTTTGATTATTGGATAAAGATATATCTCATTCGCAGCTCGGAAATCTAAGACTCCCTAAACCTTTTAACTAAAATTGGAATTTCGAAAACAGAATTTCTCAAGAATTCTTTTTCTGTATTACTTTAATTTTTTCAAATGTTAATTGCGAAAGTAGTGTTGAACGGTTATTCATTTTTGAGTGATTAAGAGCAGAAAGTTAAAATTGGAGTGCAATTTCGCAATAATTGCAGTTAATTGATTTAAGTTTGTATATTTGAAAATCTATTTTCGTTATTCGGTTTGACATGATAAAAAATTTTATTTTTTAGTGTTAGTTTGATTATACATCTTTAAATAAATAAATAAATGTTAGTTTGATTATATTGGCCATTATTTGATTTCACCATGGGTTGTGACTTGTCGATTTTGGTCAGTGTTTTTTTTATTAAATTAGATCTCATTGTGTATGATCTTAACAAGCCACGATCAAAGAGGCGGTTGATTTTTCACTACAACAATAATAAGTATTTATTGTTAGTAGGACATGTATATAATTTGAACTATTCTGCTTCTCATGTCACATTCGAATCGTAGTTATCAACTAGCCACATGTTACAAATTTGACACAGTTTATTACAAATTTTTTTAGTCGTCCGATTACTAGTGACTTTAGCCAGTTTCACTAAATTAATCGGCAATCCCAGTGTAAGTTGGCGTAATAATTATCTATTAAGTTTCGTGGGATTGTTGATTTATTATCGATTTCAATGAGATATAAGTTTTCGAATTGTTTTGTGGTCATGACTGGCATTGAGGAAGAGACGAAATTAGACAATAGATTTTATACTTTTTTTGATGAATAAAAAATTATCTAACACGAGTTTGAAAAGGAGGATAAGAACCAATAGTATATGGAACGTTGCACTCCATACGCCCAGCTGCGCATATCAAAAATAAAACATTGCATCAGAATCCTTATTTTATTAATCAACACCCCGGACTATAGTTCAACTCGAATCTGTAATAAAAAAAACATAAAAATACATCCGATTCTTTGATAAAATAGTCCTCAATGAGATGGTTTCTTCGATACTTTCCTGGATAATTTTGTTAATATTTGGGATGTTAATCAATATATAAAGTAATATTCGTTTTGATGTTCATTGTAACCATGTTCTAATTGTTCCATCGCATTCTATAATTTCGAGTTATTACAATATGAAATTCTTTATTCATTTATGTAATATTTTTTCTACATTCGTAATATCAAAAAAAGAAATAAATAAAAAAAACTAGTAATTTTTAATTTGACACGACATATTGTCGTTTTCTAACTCTTTCGTTATGTCACTTGAATCAGAACTGATGGTAGTATTATTTTTTTCAGGGCTAATACTATTAAGAATTGTAACTATTTCCGAAATATCTGGCCTGATATCTGACTCAAATTCCCAACATCCTATTTATATAATGTACAAGATTAGATATTATTACTAAAATAAGAATATACCGTTACTAATTTCATACTTACTTTGATAAAGCTTGACGTATTCGCCATTTGTCTTTGGAATGGGGATTTCTCTTTTACCATTTATAATGCGGATCTTTAAACCATCATCATCTGTTTCAGATTCGAAAGGTGGCCTACAACTTGTTAATTGCCAGAATAATACCGCTAAGCTATAAACGTCAGATTTTTTGGTTAAATCACACGAATGATCCTTAAGAATTTTTGGATCCATGTAACGTATTACACCATATGGTTCTTCTTTTTTGTTGATAACCAATCCATGTAAACGTGAACGTCCAAAATCTGCGATTTTTATAGTATGTTGATGCACTAAGATATTGCCTGGATGCTAAATAAAAAATGCATTAATTATATTAAACATAAATCATGGAAACGAAATATCAAAATTTATATACTCACAAGATCACCATATATAATTTCATTGTCATGTAAACATAAAAGTGCACTTGTCATTTCGTTAGCAAATTTCATTTGATCTTTCCCTTTAAACGTTGTGGCATTGTCCCTTAAATACTTTCCCAATGTTCCACTATCCGCATATTCAAGAACAAGCGAAAAGTTTGGTTCGTCTGATAAAAAGATGTACATATAAGTACTTGTTTGCGTGATTGTCAGAAAACACGTCGGTTCCATTTACGATTATATACAATTGTCAATTACGACGTCCTTTTCCAGGTAACAAGACAGAGTAGACATGTTCACTGACTTTTGTAGCAACAATAATCCTGGACATCTCAATATTTTTTATTTACCTTTAAATTTCGTGACTCCACAAAGTTTGATAATATTTGGATGAACATCAACCTTTCCCATTAAAAAAATCTAAAAAAGTATAACATTATGTATGATTCACCTATAAACATTGAAAGAAAAAAAAAAAAATTATAAAAATAATAATCAAACCTCATTAATAATCTTTTCCATAGATCCATTGCGAAATTTTTTAATTGCATATGTTGTCTTCGTATTTTTCCAGTTTACAGCGAATACAAACGAGGCGCCCCCAGAACCAATCTTTGTAAAATTCTTATAGTCATAATGATAAATTGTTCGTTGTGTCACGTCATACAATAAAATCTTTAGTGTACTTTTGGTATCACCTTCTTCGAGACACAACTGTTATGATGCCATTACGCCATTTACGCCATAATTTACATTACAACAAACAACAGTCAGCCTTTTGACAAAAAAAAAACCATTTTTGCGCCGCAGTAACCGGGCAATGACTGTAAATTCTTAGTCAATTCTTAACACCGAATAAAGATGAAATGTGTTTTGATATGGAACAGAATAAAGAAATAGAAAGTGAGATATTTAATACTGAAATATGGCTGAATATAACAAACTTTTATACAACGAAACGCACCGTATTACAAATTTTTTTTTTTTATTATAAATAAAATAAATGAAATGTGAAAATATTCTCTCACACTGAACGAAATGAAAACACAAGTTTGAAATATGGTAGCCCACAAAATTTTTTGCATGACCCTTAAATACTTGGAATCCTTCCTTATTCGAAACACGCATAATGCTGAGTAACGTTATCATTTGAAATTGAGGAAATAGTTGTTTCACAAGAAAATATTAAATGGAAATATTTAGTGTAGAATCAAATGAGCTTGTTAGTACCACGATTTATGTGGTCAAAAGATTTTTGATTTTAATTTTTTTTTAATCGTTGCATGTTAAAATCATTATATTAATTTTTAGTCTTTACTAATAATTATCGTTAAATATCAAAACGATTATGTTTATTTAATATTATTAATAATAAACAGAATATAGTAAAATTTATCTCTGTTTTTTCGATTTATAACGATGATTATCTATTATGCCTGCTACTTTGATAAATAAATCTTATTTTATATAGTTATTATGAGACCGCATAGCTGATGGTATACAGTACAAATATACTTTAACGTATATTGTTGCGAAAGATTTGGAGTAATACAATCAGCTTGAGCGCTTCATATTTTAAAAACATACGAATCAAAATAAATGACCTATAAACATGAATAAATAAATTACGTTATTTTTGATAGAAAAAAAACTGCAAATTCTCGGTCTTTATTTCGAAGTTATTAACAATTCTCTGTGAAAATGTTGTCTACTATCTTTGGACAAGACCATTGGATGCTAGAAGAGAGATATATTTTTTGAGATAACCGGTGTGAAATTATCCTGATATGCTTCGAATTTTCTTTTCTTTACAAACAATTATCTAACTGTTCTATCTTGTTGACACAGAAAATTATAGGTGTAGATGCTAGAGAGTCATATTTTAAAATCATAGACCAGCTTGAGTAAAATACATGGTAATTCATTTCGAAGGAATGCACCTCAGTCGATCTAATGCGTCATCTTTTTAGCATGTATTCTCATGCAATCTTCACCGCTATCTGAAGGACTACCGACGAATAAAAAAAATTAATAATATAGCCGCTATAATATTTCTGATTTTAATATTTTTACAACGATAATTCGGTAAATTGTTAAAAACGCCTATAATAAAAAAAATGTTATGAAAAATTAAAAAATGTTATGAAAAACCTTTTGTTCGTTTTTCGTTTAGTAATTCGTGTTTAAAACCGTTTCGAACCGTTTTTTTATCACTATAAATCTTGCAAAAAATGTTTTTTTATGTGTAAATACATATCATTAATTCATAAATAAAAAGCATTTCACAACATTTTTATCAATATAATTAACTAAAAACTTTTGCGAACATTTTTTTATGTGTACATAAATTATTAAATAAAAAACGTTTTCGTAACGTTTTAATTAATACCACTAAAAAACGTTGCGAACAACTTTTTTATATGTAAATTACTAAATAAAAAATGTTTCGCAACGTTTTTATTAACATCATTAGAAAAGTTACGAACAACGTTTTTTTTTTCATTAATTCATAAATTAAAAACGGTTCACGACATTTTTAATTAATGGAGTTAAAAAACGTTGCGAAACTATTTTTTTTTTTCCGTTAAATTCAATAAATAAAAAAAAAATGGTTTACAACATTTTTTAATTAATGAAGGCAAAAAACATTGCGAAAAACATTATTTTATGTGGAATAAAAATGCTTCGCAACTTTTTTATTAATACCATTAAAAAACGTTGCAAAACTTTTTATCTGTAAATTATTAAGTTTTCGAATATTTCTTTTATCAAAACAATTAGAAATAGTACGAAAACATTTTTTTTAATTAAATTAATTAAAAAAAAAATATCAACATAATAAAAACGTTTTTAACGTTTTTTTATCAACCGTCCGTGTTTTTATTAACTCGGATGCTAAATCGAGTTGATACGAGTTGATGCTTTTTATGAGTCGAGTTGAGTCGAGTCTAATTGTCTAAAAATATTATTATTTTGACTCGACTCGACTCGATTCGATTTTTCGAGTCGAGTACGTCTAAAAGGGTCAGATTATCATACAAAAGCGTGTGGTGTTATACATTATATGGATCCCAACATTTTTAATATTCAAAACTGAATGGGATTCATATAATTTAACAAAAAAATTTGATATATATAATTTAGGAGTGATATTTGGCAATTAACTACTGTAAATCACCTTTCAACTTTGAATCGAATAATAATAACATTAATCTTATGTTAGAGATTCTTGGTGGTAAAAGAGAGGATCACATTCCGGACACTAATAGCAATTTTATTGAGTTCTATCAAAGTAAGTATAAAACATAGTACAATGTATTTTCTATTTCGTAACCGTTTCTAATTGTAAGTTATTTAAAAGAATGTTGAGAATACAAACAAGAAGAAGACCAGATATTCATCAAGTAATTAAAGAACTTGACTGGTATTAACACCGCAAGTAATTTACTATCTCCAAAATTTAGTTGTGCTACTTTAGTAACACTTTATTGCAACTAAAAAAAAGAGGAACAATCAATGAAGATGTTGAGCACTTTTCGGATTGTGATGTAACAGAACTAGATATTTATAATGCCTAGTAGATGCATCAATTTGTTTTTGAAAGAAATTAGAAGTTACTTACTTTCAGTAATGTAGATTAGAACAGACTATCGTTTTTTTATTTTTAATTTTTTCATAACTGTAAATTTGATCTATTAGACTAGTTGAAATAAAATTATGATAAGTTATATTATAGCATGTTATTTGTTAACAATGTGAGATTATTCTCCTGCTAATAAGGTTGATTCGAAAAAAAGTTGCAACCGTGATTATTTTAATAGGGCATCATCAGTTTTGGTCCACGCTCTGTTTTTGCAACTCAAAGTTCATATACTGTTGATACATGTTAGTGCCGTAACATAAGAAGTGTACTCATCGATGCTGATCTTAAATTACGCAAGTTAGATTGCACTTCTCTTAATAATGTAAATGTATTAACAAAAACTTTCATACATGGAAAAAGACAAATTATACATTGTATCACATCCATTGCCATTCGGAAACATATGGAAACGATCACGAACGGATATTACAAATGATAGTCTTCATTATAAGTAAAGCCATTTAGAAACAATTTCAAAAATGGAAGAGCAAGTTCGCAAATATTTCTAAGCTTCATAATGCTAAACTTTATTAATTATAATAATTATGGTAAAAGACTTGTTTTTCTTGGAAAGAGAAAAATATGTAAAAAATGATGCAATGAAATAATAAAAATAGGATTAGCTACATGTGCTGCCACAGTAAATAGCAGATTATTTATATATGAAATGCGGGTGAAATTTTTGCCGTAATGTGATATTTTTTTTCTTTACTTTTTGTGATACCAGTACTATATGGTAAAGCGGTACAAATTCTTTTGGTATACGGAAACCTGTGTAATTTTTTTCACTGTATTTCTTTATAAGAAGTAGTATCGAAACTGTGCCATTTGAGAATATTGTCCGAAAAAAAAAAAATTTGATTAGTCAATCATTCCCAATATACGTGTAATTGAAAACTCAAAACTCGTTATAATAGAGTTGAAACTATTATAATCTATAACAATGATAAAATATCAGACTCGATATACCAGATTTTTGAAAATTTTACCATTGGAATGAATTAGTCTAGTTATTTTTTTCACCGCTTTATCTAAAGTTTCAAATCCACAAATCCATTTACTTAATTCAGACCAATTAGAATCTGCAAGTTCCAATTCTTATATAATAATACAGTTGTTAGATAGAGGCGTAAAATACATCAATCATTGATTTGATTATTTATTAAAATTTTTTAACAATGACAGGCCCTTGTATTGCACCAAGAAGACAATCCCTGAAGAAACCTGGCAAAATGCTATTTCTGATAATAGAGCTTTAATCGTTGTACATAGAAATCAAATCAGTGAGTATATATTGATCTAATAAAGATACTTAGATATGTTAAATTTAAACTTTGATTATTGCAGACCCATGTTCAGGTGCAAAATTTCTCGATGCTACTAACGATATCGTACACATTATCGGCATGATGTATAATATTCTCTTAAGAGAATATAACAGAAACTTACCAGTAGCAATACAATATGATTCATTCCCTAGGTTAGTTTCTCGTTCGAATGTAAACAGATACACTAAGGATCGATTAGAAAGAAGGATCACAGTTTACAGCATAGAAATAAGACAGATAAATTTACTAATACACTTTAAAAATGCTCGTAACGCTCGAGTTCATAGGGAATGTTGGAATTTTAATTCAAATGTATCAAGGTTAAATCAGCAACAAGATGCTCTTGAAATGTTGCACACTATTAGATCAGTCAAGAGCTTTTGATGAAGCATTTGAATTATGCACATCTTGTGTATATAGATAAATAAACCAATAAACTTGTGCAAATCAATAAAAATATTTTATTATTTCTAATCTCCGATCTAAATGAGGAATATATTTATAAGAAATAAAATCTTTGCTATAAAGAATCTTATTAATAACAAATTTCACACTCAAATTGGCATCCCTAACATTTCGCGAGCTTTACGCATCATCGTGACAGCTTCTGTCCCTTTATATACATCACAAATTGTTTCCCAAAGAAGTTTGTCCTCTTCTTTCTCTGTTAAATGACCTTTTGGCACTTCAGGCACATCGTCATAGTTATCAGAATCATAAACATAATCGTCATCAATTTCTTCATTCCTCTTTTCCATCAAAGTTGAAATAGCTTCTACCGATTCAAATTATAATTTCCAACCTTCTTCATAATTTATAGGCGACGTATTGGCGGCATTCTTATTAATGCTCCCTTTGACAAGAACATCACGATAGGATAATTTTGCTGTATGGCTTGCTGGAGAGACTTCATATTTAACTTTTCCATCAACAAGTGTGTTAACTTCATCTCTATCAATTTTTTCTTTCACAAAGATATCGACTTCACCGCCATCTTTTCCTTAACAAGAAAAGAAAATATGTTAGGATAACCAAGCTAAATTTTAAATAGAGGAAAGAATCATGATAACAATACCTGAATTCAATTTTTCTATTTCATTATCACCTGTAAAGTCCACAACGCTATCTTTATGGTTGTTAATCAAGTGTTGACTTAGTGCAACAGGAGTAACAAATCGGGTATGACTACAAATTGGACACTAAATATTAAAGAAAAAAGTTGACATAGTTGTTTTAGTGCTTACAAAGCAATGTAACGGATAAAATAGTTTTTTGAGTCAACCTTAAATGGTCTTTGTTGAATGTGCTTACGTAAATGTTCTGTAAAATACAATAATAACTTATTTAATTTCTACAGCATCAGCAGAGCTAGCAAAGCCAAAAAAAATACTTAACAAATTTTTATACCTTCTAACAAAATATCTTTATTATAAGATTTCTTACAACCTTCCCATGGACATATGTAAATTGAAAGAGATTTGTTGCAGAAATTAACGTCATGTTTAGCAACATGTTTTCTGAGTTCCTCTACAGTTTTAAAGTACTGTGGTTTTGAATGATCATATAACCATTTGCAGACAAATGGCTTTGGATTAATACTTTCAGACATGGTAGCGTGATCAGTTTGCTTAATTAAAATCAATTTAACTTCACGTAAATATATCAGTGATCCACCTTAATAAAATAAAATCTAAAAATACAGTCACACCTCTATAAAATCACCCTATAGTTAGTTACGAATGAAAAAAAAAGGGGTATATTTTTTTGATTATAGAAGTTATACGAACTATTATTCGCAAAACTATGAATCGGAAAAAATTACGCCCCCCAAGGTTGGCCTAAATACACGGCACCCTTAACATTGCCTACACAGATAATGAGATAATTCATGTGATCATAGGACGGAAATTAATGATCGGGCTAAATATGAACTTATTGTTCTGCAAAAGCAACTGTTTAAATATAATAAAGAAACCTTTGATTGTTTTATGCAAAATCTAACTAGGGATCATGAGGAACGAATTAAGGAAAATAATCAATTGCGCCAGGAGATTAGCAAAATGAAGGCGCAGGTACAGGGGATAGAAAAAGCTCTTGCTATTATGAAATCATCAGAATATAATTAGCCGATCATCCCATGATCCAGAAACCACTCAGCGCTATGATAGTGCTAGGGTAGTGTCATGGAACTGTATTTTTCCCAGAATCTAGGCTTCGGCAAACTTTTTGGCTAATTTTTAGGCGGAAACTTTTGCTAGAAACATATGAAATACCAAACTTCTGGAAAATATGGAATTTCTGAACTTCCAGGAATATTTTTCTTCCAGGAATTTTCCTGCCTCTCAAATCACAGATTTTCGGATGATGGTATCCCTTTTTTCAGATATATATATAAATTTTTTCTGAGATATAATCAAAGAAAAAAGACCACATTTCAATGATCACTATAAGAGTTTGATTGACCAATTACCCCCATCCATGAAAAAGGATGTATAGTTATGCCTTACAAACCGCAAAATAAACCATTATCTGAGAAGCAGGTTAGGAGTATCCATCCAGACATTGAGGAGTTGCTTACTAGGGAGGTTAATAGATACTATACAAAAAAAATCACCAGAAGATAAAGATTGAAGTAAATGTGATCCCAGAGGATTCTGCCACTTTATCTCAGCTAGATGGATTTGAGAAACAGTAGTTGCATATAATGCTATGAATTACTAATTGATTGTGAAGTCTTTTAATAGCAGAACTAGTGGAACAAAATTTATTTAATAATATTGCACAAAAAATTATTATAAATAAAATAAAAAAAATTAAAGTTAATTTTCAATTTTGGCAAGATTAGGGATCTAAGACATGGAATTATACTTCTCTGATAAGAAATGATAAACTTAAGATATTGATTTGATAAAAATTCTTTTAAGATGACATACTGCTATAGTACGAGATTTATGGAATAAATTTTATGAGCTTTATATAAAAATGAAAAATCCAATAACAAATGCCAAAGATTTTAAAAATAATGCAGAGAATTGGTTTACTTTATTTTTGACACCATCTAAAGGTATTCCAAATATTCAGGAATTTAAAAAGGGCTTATATCAACCAGATAATATAATTCCATATATTTACATTTTAGTTTATCATATTTCTGAATTTATGACAATTCACCATAAATGGGGATTAAAGGCTTTTTTATGCAGTGGTATTGTAAAAAAAATCACAAACAAGTTTCCTGTTTTTTTTTGTAAATCAATGAAGAATGGCAGAGGTAAAAAAAATCCCAATCACCAGCAATTGTCAAAATTTTGCAATATGAAAATCAAACTCTCTTTCATAATCACAATAATATTTCATTAAATTACCAAAATCCAAAAATAATTCATATTAAAACCCAAGATATATAGTATTATTTGTATATACTGAAATAAGATGGTTGTAATAAAAGATTAAAACAAATTTTTTGAATAATTTAAGCTGTAAATAGCACTTTTTGAAGATTGGTGATCAATCAATCTTACATGCATACAAATAAAAATATTTACTTTTAAGTGTAATAGATTTTAGTATTACATAATGCAAAATAATAATGATAAATCTATTATTAACAAAAGTTTATTTGTATTTAAATAAATTTTATTCTAATCGAGTATATCCTTATTAAGTTCAGTCTAATGACCTTTATGAGTCCAATCAGGTGACTATTTGTCACTGGACTCAAGTGATAAATAAGCATAACAAATGAACTACATAGTAAACATATCATAAAAAAAAGTTTTAGACCAGTCTATTTATTTATCATTTGTGTTTATACTGTATTATATATATATAAAACATCATGACTTGACTCACAAAGACCATCAGATTGGGCTTAATAAGGTAAGACCAAAAAAGATACAACCGTATATCTTTACTGAATCATAGTCTGACTATTAAAAAAATGAAAATAAATGTGTCCTGCTTGAGTAATATTACTGTTGAATCAATATTTTTTTGTTGCTTCTATTCTACAACAAGTTGCCTATGTTCGTATTTTGATTTACAATGTTTGGTGACCTGTAAAATAGGATTTTATCATCAGATTCAATATTATCATCATCACAAAGCATAATATAGGTACATTGATATTATTCATAAAATTTAACCCCATTCCTGTATTTCTAGAATATCTATTAATATCTGATTTGATGAAACTTCATGAAATATACATTTGTAAACATTCTTTATAGCTGAATAATAATGTATATAATTCTTAAATACTGCGTAAAATTAACTTTCAGTAGCAGGTACAGAAACTGTTTGTTTGCCTAATTTTTTATATTTCTTGATAGCTTTTTGTAAATATAGTGAACTAAAATACCTTTAAATTGACATGTTGTATTTTTAGGCAAAATATCAAGATTTGAATGCAAAATATTGTATTTTTTAACAATATTAAGATGCCTTATTAATCCACTTTTACTTTTAAATGCTTTTTTGCATACATTATACTCAAACTCTGAATCAATAGAAGTTTGGAATTATTGGTATTTTGGAGGTGAAGCAATACCATTAGAGACATCAGATTAAATCATACTGCTTAAAATATAAAATAAACAAGTTAAATAAATATAAATAAGTTAAGTAAATATAATTTTGAAGAATATTAAGCTAAGTACACTCTATATAATTTATTTTTGGAGGAGATGAGTTTTCAGGTAAGGAGATGGGTTTGACGTGATAGCTGTTAGTATAAATTTTTTCTAAGATCTTTTTTAATGTGTCAAGTGATGGACATATGATGTAGTGTAATAATTAGTACAATGATCACATGTATTTTCAATAGTAATTTGGGATCTTTAATTTAGGCCCAATGTTAATTTTAAGCTGATATGAGTATCGTATTATAAGCAGTACTTAAAATAGTACTTTAAATTCTGGCAAAATCTGGAATTTTTAAGAAATCTCTGGTAAAAATTTTTTGAAACAGATTTTTTTTCAGAAAAATTTTAAAATTAACAGATTTATATCTGGTAAATTTTTTTGCATATTGGGCTATCAAACAATATTTTAAATCAAAAATTTCTAGCAAAAATATGGATAAAATTAATGATTATGATTCTAGTAATATAGACTCAGATTTAGAAAAAATTCACATTGAATTACCGAATGTTAATAAAAATCAAGTGCAAAAAAATTTAAATTTTAAAAAGAAAAAAACACACCTTATATTAAAAAAAAAAAACTGAAGGTTTTCAAAAAGAATGGCTAGAAATTTACAAGTGGCTAGTATATGATAAATCAAAAAATCTAATGTTTTGCTCACTATGTCAAAGTTATAGGAAACTAAATAAATTTGAAAAAGAAAGTAATAATTTTTTTATTTTAAAAATATATTATTTAATTATTATGCATATTAACTAAAAATTATTTAAATTAGGTTTAAAAAATTTTAAAACTTCTGCTTTATTAGAACATGCTTCAATAAAAGATCATATTGATGCAACAAATCTTATTAAAGTTTCAAATAATTCTGTAAATAAAGCTCAAAATCATATTAGTGCTTTAATGAAAATAATTTTTTGGATGGCAGAGAATGATATTTCATTAAACAAATTATCTGAAATTGTAAAACTTTGTAAAATTCTTGAATGTCCACAGTTAATATCAGCTTCTAATACAATTACTTATGAAAATAATGTATTTGGATGTGAAATGTTATCTGCCATTTCAAATTTAATTGAAGTAGCCATTTAAAAAGAACTAGATGAAGCAATTGCATTTGGTATTATGGTTGATAAAAGTACTGATATTTCATGTGAATCTCATCTTGTTATCTATGTAAAGTATTGTTTACATAGAAAGATTAAAATTCATTTTTTAAAATTACTTCAACTAAAAAGTAAAGATTCAAAAATTATTTTTAAAGCAATTATTGATTTATTTGATAAAAAAGGCAAGTTTTTTTAATTAATATACTGTTATTTATTATTTAATTATATAATTAATATAATTTTTTTAAAAGGTTTAACGAATAAACTTATGTCATTTGCTTCAAATGGAGCAAATATTATATTAGGAAAATCAACAGGAGTAGTGTTAAGAATCAAAGAAAGAAATGAATGTTTATTCATAACATATTGCATTGCATATAGGCTAACTTTAGCTTGCAATACTGCTAAAAAAAAAGTAGATTTCTGCAAACATATTGAATATATTATAAAGTCAATTTATAGTTTTTTTTCTAATTCTAGCAAAAGAATAGATATTTTACACAAATATCAAGAAATATTAGAGCATCCAATTTTGAAAATTAAATAAATTTTTGAAGTTCGTTGGCTTTCTTGGTATGAAGCAGTCAAAAATTTATGTCTTTTAATTGAACCTTTAATGAATACATTATTGGAAACAATGACTACAATTAATAATAATATTCAAAGACAAAATTTTATTTCTTTATATACAGAAATTTGTAATTGGAAGCTTCTTGCTTTTTTATATTTTTTATGGGATATTCTTGATTATCTTACAACTTTGAGCAAGATTTTCAACAAAAAAAAATTCAAGTATCTAATATAGATCCTATTATAGAATTAATACTCAAAAAAATTCAGCAAGAATTTTTGGATCATGATAAAGATGGAAGACTATTACTTGGAGAAAATTTAAATAGATTCTTATCAAATACAACAGTAAAAGACAATTATAATATTGGCGCACATCAATTGACTTGGAATGAAAATTATAAAGCAATTTAAAAGTATTTTTAATAAATTATATAGCTTTTTTTAAAAATATATATTTATAATTAATTCAAACAAAATTTTTGATTTTTATTTATTTTTATTTTTATTTTTATTGAACAGATATTAGAAGCGAACACATAAATTATAAACACATCAAAATTGATACATGAAAATAAAAAATGAAACTAACTAATAGAAGCAAACTAAATCTACTTTGACGGTGGAGTAATTATATAATGAACTATCTAAAAATAACTAACTATTTCTAGAAACATTCAATAATTAACCCACTACCTCTTTTACAGCCAGTTAAAAACCAGGTAAACCGAAGCCTGATCTGCAGAAAGGAAAGTAATAGAAACTATATATAAAAATCTATATAAAGTATACTAACTAACTATTAGCGCTACGAAGTAAGATTACTATAAAATTCAATAATATTTTTACCAAAATATATATTATTACGGATACTATCTAAAGCATCAAATTTATATTCTAATTCTTTATTACTATTCAAATTACAGTATTATTAAATGGGCGAAAATTTTTTAAGGATAATTTTTTCTTTTTTGTAATACCCAAAGAACATTCAAAATCTTTTATAAAAGAACAACGATATATCCATTTGATTTTTATTTATAAAACATATAGAAGATTACCTGACGTTTATTGTACAAAAATGGAAAGATTAATAGTATAGGGTAGCGGGATTTCCAAAAAGGAAAATCAGATGTGAGCAAGTTTTATATATATGTTAACATTAACGTTAACATTTCAGTCAATCGAATGAACCAAAATGAACTGAAACTTAACGTAAACCCATGCCCGCCCTCCACCCACATAAACAAGCATGCTTATATATGATTTTTGCCTTTGTTCTATCTAGTAATTCTCCTAATAGAAAAAACATAGTTTTATCATGACTCAATTATAATATTTTGGTATCAATTACATCAATTATCTTTAAAAAGAATGAATTCAATGAATTTGCTATGAATTTATTACTTTTATAATTCTGATCTAATAATATAATTGTCATTATTTAGTAAATTGAATATATATATATACTGTATATATATTTGAATATTTTTAAAGATAAAAAAAATATAGTGTTAAAGATTTGATCGTTGATATCTCATCATTTGCATCAGTTGTTATTTCAGAAATTCAAGAGAGATTTCCTGATAGGCCTTTACTTAATTCAATGAAAATATTTGATCATGCAAACTGGCCAAATGGTAGAGAAGAACTTATAAAATATGGTGAGAAAGAATTGAATATTTTATCAGAATTTTACAAGAAGGAAGTTAGTAATATTTCTGAAGAGTGGTTTGGATATAAAGCAATAGTACATTCAAACTTTAAAAATATAAAAATCGAAGTATTACTCCCAAGATTATTTGAATTTTATTATGATACATTTCCGAACATTATCAAATTGTTAGGAATTATATATTCTATTCCATTTTCATCAGTTGATTGCGAGCGTGGATTTTCAAAGCAAAATTTGATAAAAACTGATTTGAGAAATTCTTTAAATAATGAAACATTACATTTTTGGATGATGGTTGGTTTTGAAGAAAAAGATTTATCTGAATTTAATTTTACTAGAGCATTACAAATTTGGAATAGTGCATGTAAAAGAAGAATTTAAATTTTTTTTTTTGATAAAAAATTAAAGTTTTTTTCGATTATCTTTCCCAAAAATCTGGTAAAATAATTTTATTCCGGGGTTCTTGACCGGTAAAATAATTTTATTCCGGATTCTTGGCCGGTAAAATAACTGGTGTGACAAATATCTCAATTGCGTAACTGACCAACTGATGAGTCGGAACAATCTGTGCGATAATCGATTTCTCATATATATACTCCATAATCCCACAAATCAAGAAAACATGTCGAATTCCTATACTGGTGTTTCTGCAGATGATAATCTCCCAACAGCTGAAGAAATAAAAGCTAAGAGTCGAGATGGCGTTAAAAATTTTTTGAATGAGAGAAAAGCAGAATTAGACCTTGAAGATGAAGATATCAATAAACTATATTATCAGAGGTTTAAGGGCGATACTTTCCTTGCACTAAAATATGAAATGCTTGTAAATCCACCTTTGAGCCTTCCAGCAGGACCAGCTGTAAAATTATCAGAGCTTATTAATAAAATTCAAGGAGGAGGTAAGCGAACTTCATTCTCGTCCAGACCGGGTCATATTCGCCAATAATACCGAATATTTACTTATTCTTGTGCTTCTCTTATCTTCAAACCCGCCCAAAAACACATTCGCGTTGTCGCAGAGCAACCCGGTAAGTGAGTCGTAATAAATTATCAACGCGAATGAACGCGTCCTGGCTTGTAATTGTTACATACTTATTAATTCTATCATTAAACATCCTGACTTTCGCTTTATTACTTTTTCTTAATACTCCCTTATTCGTCACTAGGACGCCTTACAGAAAGAGAATTGTTTAAATTGAATCTTCTCCTTCCGAAGGCTTATGAATTGTCAACTAAGACCACACATGAATCGGCTACGCGAAAAACACCTCAGATTCCAGTGTTACGATGGGATACTTTTCTTGGGGATGCATTAGAAGCTTCATCATCAATTAATAACACAGTTAAATTGTTTAACTATCCCGAAATCATTCAACCGAGTGTAAAGTCTGAAAGAACAACAGTTGATACTTTATCGCGAACAATGAGCGAAATAAATAATCAAAGATTAAGAAAACTACCAAAGCCAGCAAGGTGGGGTTACCGATATGGATGTAATGCGACCCTTGGTGAACCAGACTTTATACTTTTCCGTGCCGATAATGTGGGGAAGTTGGAATCTATGAATGACACAGAGGTTATCGCTACGGTTAAAGTAAAACCAGAACAACTTATGGTTAATTTAGTAGGAGGGACCGAGATAACCAAAGATGGACAAGTAAATCTTACAGATGAAATTGAACATTTTGATGTACTTTATAATACTGCGGTTGATGAGATAGATTATGGTGCAGTTAATTATTCTATGCATAAAAAAATAATTAGAATAATTCGTCAAGCCTTCGGATATATGGTACTTAATAAATTACAATATGGCATGATCACAACATACGCTAGAACATGGTTTCTAAAACGTGGTGATCCACCAAATACAAATAAACTCTACATATCCCCTATGATTCCGATAAATCAACAACACACAGAACATCAGCCTTCGTTTTTAGAATGTATGCATTACTTCGAAGATGTTTCTAATAATGCCTCAAAGTTTGACTCTTCGTCATCGGCACCTGATGATGGCGATGACGATGGTGGTTTTCATCCAGATTCGGACCATACAGACAATTCAGACCAGTCGGATAATGATGATGACGAATATAGGCCACCAAAGTCTAAACGTCGAAAAACCGAGCCAAAAAAAGAATCTCCGAATACTCGTCCAAAGACAACCACTCGACGTGCAAAACAAGTTAATATGGAAAATTTCAAAAATAAAAATGATGATAAGCTTCTCGTAGACATGAAAAATTATAATTGTGAACGATTCTACTTTGGCGAAGCATTGGGATTTGGTCGATCTGGAACAGTTGTTAAAGCAAAACTTTGCGGAAAATCAGGTGCACTAAAGATAGCTGACTTATATAAAGACGATGTTAAGCTAAAAGAAATGCTTAATGAAATAAAGATTTATCACATAATTTTCAAAAAAATTCAAGAAATTTACGTACCGAAGCTCTTAAAATTTGGAGTTCTCCATGAGGCGTTTGTCTTCATGCTCACATCATTTGCTGGGGAATCGTTTGCAAGAAATCCTGTCACAAAAGAAGAAAAGCGATTAGCCATAAAAGGCTTACAAGAAATACATGCATTAGGGGTGAAACATGGGGATATCAGATTAGATAACATAATGGTGAATAGGTTAACGGGTCGTCCTCGTGTTTGGTGGATTGATTTCGCGCTGAGTGAAATTACAGATAATGCAGAAGACCTGAAAACAGAATTACTTGAATTGAGATACTTACTTGACCTGTGGTAACTTTACCTAAATTATATATAATGGATTTTTTTTTTTTCCTTTGATTCTGCTAACTTACAGTACTACATTAGTATTATAATATGTGCTTATGATAAGCTTTTCCCGTGTATTAATAAATATAAGTAACGATAATATCATTTGCGCCATCTATTAATTATATTATGTGTTATATTGACTTTCATACAATAAATCGAATTTTTTTTTTTTGCATGCATGCAAAATTTTGTGCGCAAAAGAGCATACCTGCATCATTCGTACAGACCTATTTCTCCAGAATATATTTCTGAAAAAAATGAACGAATAGAGTTAGAGATTTAGCAGAAACCATTAGACCGGAATCTAAAAAAAAACCCTCAAAATCTGATTGATTTGATTTGCGTAATATAATACAATTATCAAACTTTTGTTCATTTTGTTTTTAGAAAACTTTTAACTAAATAATACACTATTAATGTTACTAATGATGTTTTAAAACCTTCTAACCAAAGATTACACAAACACATAATGATGCTCTTTTAGAAACGCATATGGAACATCCTTCTCAAATAATCACTATCTTAGTTGGTGATCATTAAGTGAAATAAAATCTAATCATGAACAATTTGAAAATAGAGACGGATACAAATGAAGTAAGTATGATGACAATTTTTTTATTAAAAATTAGAAATTTACATATATTTTTAATTCTTATACTAGATATGGCCCGCTGCTTTGTATCAGGTATTAATCAATCATCAATAAAGTGGCACATGGGCACATGGGTCAACAATAATTTTTTTTTCATATTATTTAATCCTATTAAAAAAAAAGTCAAATTAATGATTTTATATATACATATTATTGGATGGTTCAATATCTATCTACATAATGTATTTTGTGAAAGGAGAGTCAAAAATGGATAAAAAGCGTGGTTGAGTGGCAAGACGGTCAGAGGGCTCCAACAGCACAAATAGACTAGTAAGTATATATTGAATTAATTTTGGTGGAATTGTTAGCAATAAGTTATCTGAACAAAATGGGTATAGAGAATTTATTTACTTTTACTTACATGATGATTTTTTGGACTGCTCTTTAGATTAGAGTTTACAGACATCATCATTACTGTCTCAGAAAGTTCCAACTATGATATCTTAATCCCTTTCTCTTCATTACCATCATCACTACATAATCAAATAATAAAATAAGGTGCATGAATATGGAATCTATTTATTGCAGTCTGCAATAAATAGATTCCATATTCATGCATCTTATTTTATTAAGAGAACGCAAGAAACAATTTAGTGAAACCCCACCCTACGATTACGGGTGCTTCATATACCTCAACTAAAATATTATCTATGAGTGTACTGTACAATGTTAATTTTCGACTACAGATATCATTTACAAGGAACAGCGGATTTAACTTGTTATCATAACAAAGCTCGTTGCATACATCCTATTAAGAGAGACTATTCTCGTTAGAAAATAGCACACACTTGTATTAAGAAGACATGGGCTCTATTAATCGGATAATTATCATCTTACACTTGGAAGATTTCTTTTTTTTTTC
This sequence comes from Rhizophagus clarus, assembly GCA_015698045.1. NCBI lineage: Eukaryota > Fungi > Glomeromycota > Glomeromycetes > Glomerales > Glomeraceae > Rhizophagus > Rhizophagus clarus. The sequence goes on along the minus strand of BLAL01000313.1, from coordinate 67,318 downwards.
TGTTGCAAGTGATCTTTTACGTGAAAGACTTGAGTATAAATAATTAGTATTTAAATTTACTTAATAAGGTGAATTTAATAAAAAATATTAAAATCTAATCATTAGCTGTTAAAAATAATGTATTGCGATAAAGTATTTTAGCAGTTTATCTATATATAACTTAAAATCTGTATTTTATTCTACTTTATTTAATTAATAAAAGTTGTAGAATGATAAAAAATACATATAATTCTAAAATTTGAGAATTAGAAAATTAATTTATATATAATTTTACCAATTTTGACAGTTCCTCTATATACAACTCAAAATCGGCATTTTTAACTTTTCTTAATTAATAAAACTATAAAAGTTGTATAACGATAAAAAATACATATAGTTTTAAATTTTGAGAGTTATATAATAAATACATCGAGAGCACGCCTAATTTCTGTGTTTAAATTTAATGATTTTGACAGTTTTTTATATAAAATCTAATCAGTTATATTAAAACATCAAACCGGTTCCCCACCTAATTGATTGCTTTCATGTCTACTAAACTCGCGTCTATTACTGTAAATCACAGAATAGTTCCGCAAATTTACATGGTCATGTGTGATCTCTGGGGGTTTTTTTTAGACTGAAGTCGGAGATACAATACATTTCAAGGATTCATAATAGAATATGATTAATTATTTGTTTGGTTTAATGTTTTGAATATAATCAGAAATTTGTAATGAAATGTATGTTATTTATGCCCAAAACTATGTAGTAGATTATTGATTAGCTTCAAATGCTTAATAAAAAATATTTTCCTATTGGTTCGTTCATAGGCATCTATATTGATTATTGGATCTAACAGAGAATGCGATTCACATGTATTGGTTAGTAGAATCAACATCAGTGGCTACTCCTATTGTTCCATTATATATGCCGTTAAATCCAATGATATGGATTGTGCTATTAAATGTGTTGAGAAGTATATCAATTATTGAATTGGGTTACAAATTCATGAATGAAGTTTCCTATTTCTTCTAAACCCTGATAAAAAGCTTCCAACGTTAAGGGTTGTTAATGGTTATAATAAAGGCCATAACAATGGCGCAAAAAATTGATTGGTTAGTGACTAAAGACGTGCAAGGTTGCCTATTACAATAATAATATTTATGCTCCCAGAAGCGATTGTGCTGTTGGTGAATATAATAAAGTGAAATCCAAAGTTCAGCCGAACATCAATATCTCATAAATGATTATTGTAGTATTAAAAAAGACATATGTACAAACAATAGCAAAACATGGACACACACAGTATAGGAACCAAATCTAGTAATCCCTGTGATTTTTTCAGTATATTCTTGAGTAAACGTTCCATAACGTTATACACGTTATACATAAAATTTTGCGGACATTTTTAATTAATTTTAACGATAAGGATTTAATTTATTATTTTATTTTATAGGAAAAAAAACAGTAAAAAAAAAATTGAATTCATGCTTTTAACTTTTAGCAAATAAATATTTCATTAAATGATAATAAATCCGACATCTTATCTTATTTTTCATGATGATTAATGTAAAAACATTTATTCGATCTAGAGTAAGAATCTAGTCAGCCATAATGATATTTTGTTTCTAATATACTTGACGATTTTTTAACAATTATTCATTAAAATTATTCTTGTTTATATTTTGCATTGCATTTTACAGCGCGCAAAACTAATGTTTTTGGGGAAGAATATGACTATCTCTTGACATAGATGAGAAGGCGCCATGCGTAAAGTCTCGTAATTTTTGTAATACGATATTAACAGATTTTGTCTCTCATGCTTGCTGATTTTGCACGATTTATATTTATTTTTATTTTTATATGTGATTTTGCACGATTTAAAAATCGGTGAAATTTAGTAAAGAAATAGTAAACAGATCATGTGGAATTGATCATCCTTCCCTTAATCGCGTCCACTCACTACGTGCACTTTTTTTTTTTTATTTCGCTTGCATGTATCGCAGGCTAAATCCTGACTTTTGTAATTTATTGCATTAGAAAAAGTGGAGTATGCCATTAGGAATGTGTAATAAAAAAAAAATTTTAAAAATTGTTGGCCTTAATAAACTACAAACTATTGGTAATGATTCAAAATTGGATTCAAATGATTAATGATCATAATGATATAATAAAAATATATAAATACAGTACATCATATTCTTTTTTCAATTATTTTCTAAACCATTACTATTTGCGATGGAAAACATGGGAATACTCTCGTAGTTAGCAATAGAAAAAGATCTAGATGCAGAAATGTAAAGAAGCAGCGAAATAATTATTTAATTCATTATTTTATATAAAAAAGTTTCGGTTGCAATGTGATTTTATTAATTTAATATTATTTGTATAATAAAAGCAAGAAACGCAAAATATTTTTTATTGTTCTATTCTAATTACAGTATTTATACAGTTAGCAATTAGAAAGATTAAAATATGAATTTATAAGAATATAAGAATGACATTATCGAAAGAAAAGCAAAAAAATTTTTAACCCCTGGAAAAAAACTGAAGTTGAAAACAGCTAGATGTTCATCGGCTTCTAGTTGTCCCTTCTTGGGGACACCAATTTCAAAGTAACGCCCAACGTCCAGAAGTCTGTTCGCATGACGCGACCAAACGTTATTAACGAACGCTACAGTCACGTTTAACAAATCTTGCCACTCAGTAAAAACAAATGCATAATCGGAAGGTGCTCCTGAAGGAAACGAAGCATAATTTGCTTGTGTTCTAATTACTAATCAAAAGCAAAATAAAAATTAGAACAAATAAGATGAATAGTTGCTTTATATAATGTATCGCGCAATCAATCCTCAGTGTTGTAATATTTATATACATACAAGTAAGTAATGCAGCCTTAGTAAACATAGGATTAATCGTCATTCTTGCCATGATTCTGACTTTGTTCCACTCAATTAGCAATAGAGGATCCTTAAAAATATCATTGTCGTCATAGTTTTCCTTTTGATACTTCTCTCGTAATATTTTTGCCCACTGATGAAGAATACTTTTGAAGCTTTCATCAAGATTTGAATCAAACAAGTATTTAGTCTAATTACAAAAAGAAATAACATCCAACCTGCTGGTGATTCGCTTGAATCATTGAAAGATTTGAATAATTTTTTTAAAATAAAATCTTCGACATTATGGTAAAATAATGAAGAGAAGTAAATAAGTTTGTATGGAAAAGCTCATCTTATTAGCTTATTTATAACATATTTCAAACTCCGCAAAATGTAGCGATTCATTCGATTATTGAATTAAATCTTGAAATCTTGATTACGCAATTTTAGGAAATGATCTGCAGATAACGTAAAATATGAATGCTTCGGTAATTGTGGAAGCCACTGACTAACGACCTTTTTTTTCGAACAAATTCTGAGGACATTACTAGAAACAACATAAAATTTCGGCAGGGATTCACTAGGTTAATGTTATGTATTGTTATTTCATTTTTGACAGTGCATGTTTCGTTTAAGTCTTTAAGATAACTGACGACCATTTTTATATCCGGAATATTGATGATTGAAGCAAATAAATCGGATCAGAGTTAATGTTAATAATTAGTATAGATTATGGACCACAGGCATTAGTATAGGAACGTGATAAAGCAAGATTAAAGATAAAACAGCAAGGTCGAAAATATATCAGTAGATGAAACCCTATTTACCTAACATTACAGATGCGAATTTGACTGTACGAGCAGGACTGAATATCAAATCTCACTAACAGAAGACGCACTCAAGGACTCAACCGAATTACGCAAGAACGTGAAGAGGATTTTAGAGGTTATAATGGGTTTGTTAAAAGATAGGGTATCAGCTGGTGATGAGCCCGCTACTAAAAAGCGCCGTGTACTTAAAGAACATGTAAGAACTAAGCAGCTGTACATATTATTTGATATTAAACCTCATTATGAGTAACTAAATAAATTACTATATACCAATAGAGAATCAAAAAAAAAATTTGATATATTATTGTATCTTTATGGTTTGTCCACAGCAACCTATGATTAAAACCAAAACTGGATATGATAAGTTACCGGCAGGACAAAATGCTATAGTTGCAATTATGAGTTATTCAGATTATGATATTGATAATGCTTTTGTATTGAATAAAATGTCAGTTGATCGTGATGTCAAGTTATGAGAAACATATCATATTAATGAAGAGATACGACTGTATTGGAGATTTCCCTACGCAAATTGATTGTCTTATAGATCTTTAGCTGATAGATTTAGTATGAGATTCTGATAGTATAGCAGGGGCATTGGAGAAAGAGTTATGCCAGGACAAGTTATTGCGAATTGGTACATTGTATGTACAGTACATATGTATACGTACATCCGTAACTTAAAAACTAATATCGGGGAAAAGCCAAATTGAACATCGTGTCAAGCCGTCAAGACCCTAAATCCATGACATAGGACGGATCTTTAGAGAATCTTCCCCGCCGCTGAGGATTCCCTATTGAAAAAAAATTAAAGAATCCCTAGATCGGAAAGAATCCTTAGGGATATCTGTATCAAATCAAATAGTCCAAATATTCGTTTATTTGACTAGTATTAATAATTTATAATATTAGAAATTTATTCAACTTAATTTTTGTCAATTTAGTTTCATCAAATTTTATAATTTTATTAATTATCTACTCTGATATAGATCTAATGTACAATAGTACTAAATTATCTAAGAATTATCTCCGAAAATATAATTTTGTCCTCCAAAATTCACCTAAATATTATTCTAATTCATTATTCCAACAATAAAAAGTATTTAAAAATTAATAACTTCTACCACTAAAATTATTAAATAAACGATAAATTTACATGTTCAAATTCACCTGTAAATTATTCTAAATTCGTCATTTCAATTTAAAAAGAAAGTTTCGATGATAAGGAGCCCATTCGAATCCACAAATAAAATCATTAAAAAAAATATTCGAAAAATTGTTTATATCTCATCGAACTACGCGTCAAAAGTCTTCACTTTCTTGATCGCTTCTCCGTTCGCTTCTTCGATCGTTCCTTTGCTGAGTTCTTCGCTAACTTCCTCAAGCCGATTCTCTTGCTTACAGTCTAACCTCGATATATCGATATTCGATATACCGATATACTATTAAAAACTTGATATACCGATAAATTTTTATTTTCTCACTATACGTGAGGATATAAAAATATCGGTATAACTTGATGTAACGATAATTTTAAAATTTTCATATATGTCCCGACATATCGCTATATAAAGGTTTGGCTGTATTACCGCCTAAAAAAAAAGAAAAATCGGAACATTATTAAACGTTTTATCAAAGTTCGAAAAATTAAAATTAAAAGAAAAAAATTTTTTCAATTACCGAGATCCAAGCCCAAACTCCAAGAATAATGAAAACTTGCCGAAACGTTAGGATTCGTATTTTTTCAACTGAAATTCAGAAATGGGAAAGGGAACGAGGAAAAATGGATTCTCTATACCAAATCCCTACGCGTTCGATTCCAGACTATCTGTAAATTATAACTGTGAATTTAAATGGTATAGAATTTTTTTGATAACCAAAAGGTAATAACATACGCTTTACTAGTATGAAGCGCTAAAATAGGTGGAGCAGATTTCTTTAGTAACAAAAGGTCCAACCACTTTCTTTGAGTACTAGTTGACAATTTACAAACATAAATTGAGGGACAAGGGGACTAGAAAACGAGAAAAAAGCATCTAGCCAGCATCTAGCCGATCGTTTTTTAAGCGTTTATTTGATCGGCTGAAGCTGCGGTAACAGTCACGATCGATCAGGTGACTATGTGAAGTTATAAATACGAAACCTTCTTGTTATTTTTAATAACTTAACATGTTTGTTTTAGCGGTCTTAAAAGACACAATTCACATACAACCCTACGACTTTTATAAATCTAAATATGATGCATTAACGGATGAAATCAATCGAATTTATGCAAACAAAGTAGGTAATACTTCAAACAACATTGATCACGGAAGAAGGCTTTTCTGGACTTAATTTGAAGAATACTAATTGACGTTATATCCTACAGGTTATTCAAGAAGTTGGATTATGCATATGTTTGTTCGATATACTTTCTGCAAGTGAGGAAATAGTGCACTATGGGAATGGTGCTAGTTATGCTAAAGGTATTGTATCAACACACAATGCGCAAGGTATTAAGTTATTGATTTGTATGAGTTAATTTTTAATTATTTAAATTTTATAATTTAGTCAAATTTCAGTTAGTTGTATTCAGACCTTTCATTGGTGAGATACTGGAGGGAAAAGTATCAAGTAATACACCTGAAGGAGTTAAAGGTGCGCGCGTTTCTTAATTCAATTGAAATGTTCCTTGAGAATTATTATATCTACATTCTAATTGTATTCGTTTCACTCGTTTTTTCTCTATATCTTGGACAATAAAATTTATTTTGTAGTGACTTTGGGATATTTTGATGATATCTTAATTCCCACAACTAATGATGATGGCTGGAGATTGTAAGTTATCACATATATACTTATATTGAAACGCGTCTAATAATTTTGCAAAAATAATTTAGTGACTTTGGATCACAAGTATGGGTAAGATTATGGGATAATCCATTACCAGAAAACTTATGGAAATCAGCAGAAGATAAATATTTATATATGTATATGGATAAAGATCAATCAATAAAGTTTAGAGTTATAGAAGAAAATTTTACAGATATTGGTACAAAGGGTCCACCACCAAAACGTACTGGAGCTGTAGCTGGACAAAAAGTTCCTCAACCTGGTTCTTCTTCATTACCATCTGATGTTATGATTGTTGGTAATAACAAAAGCGTAACTAATATACAACCACCAAATATTGGTAATGCTGATACTACTACTACTGGATCTAACGTAATCGGAGGTGCAAATGCCACTTCCGTTCAACAAGAAAGTAAACTATTAGGAGCTGCTACTACTTCATCAACTTATAAACCTAAACAAGCACCCTATGAAATTATTGGATCAATTGCTGAGGTTGGTTTGGGTTTAACTTCCTGGGCTTGGGACTAAAGAAGTTGTCATACAAAATCACTGATTAAAAATATAATATAATAGATTTAATAAACTGTAAAATATCATTTTTATTATTATATATATTTTTTTGCAAAGTAGAACAATTCGGATGTTTATTAAATTTATAAATTCATATCTACTATATAATAACATATTCATTATAAAATCTAATTTTATTAAAACAACTCCAATCTAATCGCTTTCTTCCGTGCTCTATTAAACTCTCATCTATTACTGTAAATCACAGAAAAGCTCCGCAAATTTAAATGGTGTTAGTAGATGCTTTTCCTACCGTCTACAAAATTGAATTTATGAACTCTGAATTACTCTGTATTTCCAAATGTTTTCTTACCATGCATAATTCCTCCAAAGCAATGTGCCACTGATCTCATTTGGATAACATTTCCTGCGTTTCATATCTTACGTGTCACCATCTAAAATCTGGGTTTGTGCTCGTTGTTTGCATTTTTCGTAAATCTCCGTTTCAACTCCAACATGCGATGTTATTTTGTAAAATTTAGGAACAATGAGCACTATGATTCCTGTAACTACAGTGGCCAATTTTCGCCGCTTCGTAATGGCGATTAATTTGGAGTAAGGATCTAATGAAAACAAACTTCCTATTATAATTGTTGTTGTTTCTTCCGTTGTTCTGGAGACAATGGGAGGTTAAACCATTCTTTTAGCAACATGACAAAAACAAATTATAAAAATATTTAATTCTTGTTTAGTTGTTGTCACTGAAAGGTTCGTGAAATCATTTTTATCAAGAATTGACATTTGATCTATATAAACATAATATACGCTGTAAATGTGATCTCTGAGATTTTCGGATAGATCCAACGCGTGATTTCTTTAATTTGTAAATCAGCGGAGATTTTCGGAAATATATAAATTGTGGATAATGGTGATCAAACTAAATCAGTTGTTAATTACGTAAATATCTTGTGATAATTTTTTTTTTGTTTTTGTTGGAACCTTAAATTAAATCATTTCCCCACTTACAAAAATAATCGTTGTTTCTTCTTTTATTTCCAAGGAAAAGCTTGTGGATAATTTGTAGGTTTCCAGATTATTGCGAAATTGTAGATTATTATACGCAATTCAACTTCAAGTTAAACATACTACTCTTTATCATTAAAAATGAATCGTTCAACACTACTTATACGAAGCATTTCTAATTTGTTAGCTAAACCTTTAATAGAATCATATTCTTCAAAATCAACATTATTTCAAAAATTATCTCAATCACGTAAATTAACATCAACAACATCACCAGATTCATTAAATGGTCTTTTAAATGATATTCCTTTTAATAATCAATATCATAATTATCCTAGGTTAACAGCACGACAAACAGCTTTGAGAACTGCACCACCAAAAGAAGCTCAAATGCTTGTAAGAGATTTTATTGATGATTCATTATATAACCCAAATTATGGATATTTTTCAAAACAAGCAGTAATATTTTCACCGCAATATGATATTGATTTTAGTAATATTAAAGATAATTTGGAATTTATGAATTTAGTGGCAAGTAAATATGAGGAATTTGAAAATAGTTTGAATGACAAAGATAAAAAAGTAGCAAAACAAATATGGCATACCTCAACTGAATTGTTTAAAGTAAGTAATTACATTATATATGATTTTTTTTTTTTAAGCTGATATTAATATGTTATTGATGATATTTAATTAATTTCTTGATCAATTTTAACATAAGCCATGGTATGGATATGCATTTGCAAAATATATAGTTAATGAATATAAATTAGGAGGTAATCCTCAACATGATTTGATAATTTATGAACTTGGAGCCGGGAATGGAACTTTAATGCTAAATATTTTGGATTATATTCAGAAATTTGAACCTGCGATTTATAAAAAAACAAGATATCGAGTTGTTGAGATTAGTTCAATGTTGGCAGAAAGGCAAAAATCAATTCAAAATTTTCATCAAGTTGTTAATGTTCATAATTGTGTAGAGATCATTAATAAGAACATATTTGATTGGGATGAACCTGTAGATGAACCTTGTTTCTTTTTGGCTTGTGAAGTTTTGGTAAGCCATTTTAGAAAAAAAAAAAATTATTTTATTATTATTTTTTTTTTTTATTATTAAACATGAACTAATTAATAAATATTTAATAGGATAATTTTGCACACGATGTGATTCGTTATAATTTTTCAAATGAAAAACCAGTGCAAGGAATTGTTGTATCAAATGAAAGAGGAGAATATCAAGAGATTTATGAGCCTGTCAATGACCCACTTATTATGCGATACTTATCTTTACGTAATAAGACAATGTATAAAACACCAGCTCTTCAAAAACGGATATTACGATTATTACGAAATAAACTTCCATTAGCACCCAACCTTACACAACCAGAATTTATACCTACAAAATTATTGCTTTTTCTTGACATTTTAAAAGAATATTTTCCAAAACATCGCCTTGTTATTTCAGATTTTTATAAATTACCGGATTCTATTCAAGGTATCGATGCCCCAGTAGTTCAAACAAGGTATCAACATACAATGATACCCTGTTCAACCTATATGGTACATCCTGGATGGTTTGATATTTTCTTTCCTACAAATTTTGAGTTAATGAAAGACATTTATCAATTAGTTTGTCGATCTGGTCGAGCAGAATCTGAAAAAATTAAAGTATTACAACAAAAAGAATTTTTGAAAAGATACGCAGATTTAACAAAAACTCAAACGAAAAGTGGCGAAAATCCAATGTTAATGTATTATGAAAATGTAAAATTTTTATTAAGTTAAAATAGATAAATATTTCTTTCTTGTAACATCAGAATATGTGATCACAATATATACAAATATTTTTTTTTTTTTGTTATAAATATTTGTTATTGGATAGGCCGATAGGCGGCGATAAGGAATCCAATAATTTTACTTAAATTATACTGCAAAATTAATTACATTACCATAATTGGACATTACATAATCAGGATGCATAATTTTTTGTTTATTAATTAATGTAACTAATATAAACGTCGATTACATAAAAGTAAAATAAGTTACCTACAAATGTAAAGTCGCTAAAAAGTGCGACCATCCAGAATTGGTACAACGAAACAAACATAATATAATTAATTTTTTCTCTATTTCTGTTCGATAAAAGTATTATTATATTTCTAAAATAATTACACAAAGTTCTTGGTATAATATACATTGTGGTTTCAAATTAATAAAAACATTACACATAAATAATTTTGTTTAAAAAGCTTTGGTATCCATATTTTTGCTTTTCTACCGGATAACTTTTTTCTTTCTACATTACATTAAAAAAAATGTCACATGAAAAAATCAATTTCAAATTTCTAATTAAAATAATAATCATTATTATTATAATAATAATAACATTATCATTTTCAACAGAAATATTATTTACAATATCATCAATTACTAGTACCAAACCCAAACTCACAACTATACCAATAACCGTATCATTACCACCTTCTAATTTTTCTGAAAATCCAAAAGAAAAATTCTTAACATATTTACCTCATAATGGATTTAATAATCAACGTGATGCGCTTATAAATGCAATAATGTTATCTTATATAACAAATCGTACATTACTTATGCCACCAATATTGATTAATTATTATCCACAAAAGACCACATTTCATCCTTTATATGATGCTTTAAATGAAGCAGTTATTGCTAAAAAATATCGTAAAGAACATTGTTACAAAGATGATTATAATGATGGAAATGATGCAAACATTTTTAGTCCACATAGTTTTTGTGATAATTCATTATATTCAAAATATGATGAATTTAACATGTTAAATTGGGATCAAGTATTTGATCTTAGTGAAATTAAAAAGCATGTTAAAATGATTAATCGTGGTTATGATTTTTCATTAGAAGGTTTAAAATATAATTTTAATATTGGTGATGATGATACTCATTTATTCATTGAAAATATAAATTACGAATTTGAATTTTTTGATAATGATAAATCAATACGAAGAATTCATGAAAATTTTGAGAAGAAATTCTTAATATCAGATTTAATCAAAGTTGATAAAAAATTATTACATTTTACTTCTTTATATAATATTAATAAGATAGTTTTAGAAAATCAAGATAATATGAAATTTCGACAATTTATTCATAACAAATTAATGATTAATGAACCAAACATATTAAATATTTCTAATGGAATTATAAAAAAATTGGGAGGTAAAGGAAATTATGTTGGTATACATCTTAGAGCTTTTGATGGATTTTTTAAAGCTATTGTAGAATATAACAAAGAATTATTATTTACTGATTTAATGAAATATCTCGTGAAATCAGATTTATTAAGAAAATCAAAAAAATTCTTTAAATATAATTTAGAAGAATGCGTAGCAAATAACGTACCAATAGTTTATATAGCTTCAGATTCCAAAGATCCTAAACTTAAACTACGTAAATTCTATAAAAGTATACCATGTGTATTTTCTTTAATAGATTTTACAAAAGATTTTGAAAATATAGCTTTTTCTTCAAGCGATTATGATGAAGGTACTGATTTAAAAAGTTTCTACGTACCTGTAATAGATTTATTAGTAGCAGCTCATGGTAATGCTTTTTTTGGTACTCCAAAAAGTGCTTTTTCAATGGCGGGAGTTGAAATAAATAATTTATATCATGGTAAAGATGCAATACCATTAAATTTGATTTCATAATTTGTATACAATATTAGACTTTACTTTTATTTAATAAATATTTAATAATTATTATATTACGTTGTGAGCGTGAATCTCACGAACAAATAATATATATTCATGGTGGATAACTCTCTGTTTCGTGGTAATAATTTTTCAAATACCTTAAATACAGTATAAAAAACAATGTCAAGTTGTTATCTCATTGCTTTCTCATTTGCAAAATCCAAATGTATAATAAAAAAAAAAACAAAAGAAAGAAATACAGTAACCTGAAAAAACCAAATACCATATCGCACGCCATACGATTATTTTCGTTTGGGCACGTTAATAACGCTGTAACTACACTTATTATTTCTAACATTGTTACGTCTCCCACGTTTTAATTCTTAATTTAAACTCGTAATATCTATGAGTTTCGCTTTTGATGGACGTGCATGTACAAAAATTATTTCATTTCTATCGTTACTCGCGTCATAAACGAACTTATCTTCTAATACAATAAATTTATTAAGGTTGCTAAAGCAAATTTTTTCTTTGTTAGTTAGGCAACTTAATCCTGGTAAACGCAGTGAAATAACTCCACATGTTTCATTGTGTAAATGGTTACAACCAATTTTTAGGACCTGAAATTTTATCAGAACTTTAAATAATTTGTTAATTCATCTTTATAAACAGAAAGCACAGAAACGTGAGATAAACTAAGCTGATTTTGTGCTTCAAATATTCAAATCGAAAATTTCAATTTGAGAATTTCTGCCAGCTACGTTTTTGAGTATTGAGAGTCGAGGGTATAAATTTAATGTTTTCGTATAAATTGAATTTAATAATTACCTTACCCAATCAATCAACCATGAAGAATAATTGTTCAATAGTAGTAAAGAAATATCAAAAAAATCTAAGAAACTGAAATATTTGTTATATATCACGCGTAGTAACGTGACCTTTGGGCTTATCGCAAATTTAACAATCATAGTTGTTAATTGGGCAATAAACTTTGCTTGACAAGGCAGTAATTAATTATTGGATAAACCGATGTCTTGTGTAACAGCCAATTTCTATATATTTGACTTTTTTTAACCAAATGCTTCTCCCTGCAATGAATTTTTATAAAGTTAATCCAAGAATAAATATGTACCAATATAGTTAAATATTATTGTTAAAAGTTCTGAATAATATAAAGAAAAATCTTTACAATATAGCAGATATTAATTTCAAATTTAATAAAACATATAAAACAAAAGTTTAAAAATCTATCTCTAATTAGAAGGTAAACTGATAGTTCTTGTGAAATTTTAATTTGCAATAAAAAATAGGAAGGACTAAAACTATTAGTTTACAGTAGTAAACTCAACTATGATTCATTCAAGTATGATACTATTAACTCAAACTGACTTTCTTTTATTTCTTTAAAAAAACTAAAACTATTAATTTATAGCAATAATCTCAACTATTTATTTGAGTATAATTTTCTTTTAGTGAATTTTAGTTGAATTTTTTTGTTATAGAATAAATTGGATTGCTTTAATAAAAAATTTTACAAATCAAATTAATATATTTAAAAATAATTTATTTATAATAACTAAAAATATTCTAAGCAAATAAATAATGAATAAATAATAAAGAAATATTAGACAAAATATAAAATAATATATTTTTCTGAATTTCATTTAATAATTTAAATAAATAGCAATTTTTTATTAATAAAAAATAAATAAAATATTTATAGAATTTTAGCTGATTTTAATTTTTTTTAATTTTAATTTTTTTACCAATTAAAAGTAATTTTCAATTATTTTTAAAAAGTTATAAAATATATTTTTATAAAAGAAAATTTCTTAGTTTATATAGTATATCTAAATACAATATATGTGATTTAATAATATAATTTATACAGTATGTTAAATAGTTTATTTATTTTTTTCATTTCTTTTTAGATTTTTTAGATATGATTTTTAGTTAATTCTTTAATTTCAGAAAGGCAATAAATAGTTTTTTTTTGCTTTTATTTTTCTTTTTTTTGACTTTTATTAACTTGTTCATTTTTTTTTTTTTTTTTTTGGTATAGCTATTTTTAGTTTAATTTTGATAAAAATCTAAGATGAAATTTTACTCTTTTTGTTTTTTCTTTATTCTTTTCTTTGTTTTTTACTAATCTTTTTATTTTTTTTTAAACATGTACTGTACTATCTTAGTAAATATTCAAATAAGTTTTTTATCTTTTTTTATTATTTATTTTTTTAAAATGATATTAATTGATTTTCTTTTTTTTTTTTTTTATAGATGGGTGTTTTAGCTTTTCTTGTATTTTTTTTTTTTTTTTTTTTTTATTTTTCTTTATTTATTTTATTGTTTTTTTTTTATTTTTTTTTACTTTTTCTTTTATTTCTTTTATTTTTTTTTCGTTTTTTTTTTGCTTTTCCTTTTATTTTCTTTATTTTTTTTATTATTTCATTTATAATTTTTTTTATGATCTTTTGTTAATTGATTTTTTTATTTTTTTATTTATTTTTTTTTATTGTTTTTCATTTACATTTTATCTTATTCTTTTTATTAACTATTTATTTCTTTTATTTTTTTTTTTATTATCTTTTTGTTTCTTTTATTCTTTTTAATTTTTTTTTATTTCTTTCACTTTTTTTATTCCTCTTTATTTGTTCCTTTTTATTTTCCTTTTATTTTGTTTATTTATCTTATTATTTCTTTATTTTTTTATTTTTTTTCACTATTCTTTACCTTTTTTTTTCTTTTACTTCCTATTTAATTATCTTTATTCCTTTTTATTTATCTTTTCTTTTTTTACTTCCCTTAATTTTTTTTACTATCCTTTTTTACTATATTTTTCTTATATATTGCATTTACATTATAGTATTATGATATTAACAATACAATTAAAATTATGCAATTTTTGTGATGTAACTTATTTTTTATCATAAAACTAGCCAATAAAATCTAAAATAAAATTGAAAATTTGATAAAGTTTTTTTATAAAATCATATGATATAGTATCCAGATATATTATGTACAAATAGAAATTTTCATTTAATAAATCTATAAATACATTGCAAAAAAAAAAAAAAATCTTTATTTATATTGGTTTATATATTATTTAATTTTTATATAATTCTAAAAGAATTCAAATCACTACTAGCATTATTTAATCTTTGAATTTATCCTGTTTTAAAAGAGTTAAAATTGTTATTAATTCTTGTAAAATTATTATTAATTCTTAATTGTGATGAAGAGTATTTTTTTAAACTATTTATTAAAAAAATCTCAATATATTATATGGAATGCAACTATAATTATATTACAATCAATGGTATAAATTCAATCTTATTTTTAAGTAATTGTAATATTAAAAGTTTGAGCATATCTTATGGTTAATTATATTGCCTACTAGCTCCTAGAAAAATCAAAATAGTTCAGTTCAAAAGATGAGACTCTTATTACTATAGCAAGTAAAAGATCAGACATTAATATTACTTTATATTTTTATAATTGTAAAGAAGACTTAGAATCTGTTCTATAGATTTATCTTGATTAATATAATTTGGTTTACTATAATATTAATTTATACAATACTCAAATCTGTACGACAATCGATTTTCTAGTCAGTAAATATATTTTAAAATCGTGTACTTTAACGTAATTGAATTATTTTAGAGACTTTGTTATAATAATGCAACTTTATCATAATTGATTCAGAAATAGAGATCAAGAGATCAAAAAGAATACATTAACTACAATTTTGAGCCAAAAGTATATATACTAAGAAAAAAAATATATATTATATTATGTTTAATACAACATTACATTAACAAGTACTATATACTGTATATGATTGTTCGAAAAAAAAGTTTTCTTTTTTCTCCTTTTTTTTTTTTTTTTTGAGAAATAAAATGCAATTTTGTTTGAAATGAATGAAGAAATATTGTAGGAATGAAATTATGTTATAGGTGATTAGAAATTAATAAGGAATAAATGTTTTGTTCGTATGCGCATTCAAAAATTGAAAAAAATTAGTTAATAAATCCAAATGTCAATTAGAAAAGATAATAAGAAACCAAAATATTAAACAAAATCATCAACATCTAGATCCATTACAACCAGTTTAGTAGCTTCAAAACCTTTTAATCCATAACATTTATCATAAATTTCTTTATCAATAGAAAAATTATATCCTCTTGATAAAGTCTGAAATGTTAATACTCTTTTAACTATTGTAGCTGTTGTACGATGTTTATGAAAATTAATAAGTGGTTGATGGTGTAAAGGAGACGTTGCGTCGGCTGAGCTAGACGGTAAAGGTGATGATGGAGTTGAGGGTTGCGATGACGTCGGATCAATAAATGATGGTACTGCTGCATTGAAAACTAAATCCGAAAGGTATAACCCTAAAAAAAGTTTATCGAAATTCTTTAATAATTAACTTCTAGAATGCTTAAAAGACAAAGATACAAACCTAAAAATGGGATACATCCAGTGTTGCGAACATCAGAAATACGACTTTTGCGCTGTTTCATTAGTTCTTTTAATATTGTAGAATCTTCAATGGATTTTCTCATGGCTTCTCTTATTACTTTCCAATTACCAAAAGCCGAAATATATTCACTTAATTCTTTAAATGCATGTAAATCTTCATTTCTAACCCTTGTCCATGTTCTTCTTAATCTTTCTACTGGTGGAGATTGTAGTCCAAGAAGAATTTGTGTTAATGTTGCAAAATTTGAAAATTGAAGACATTTCTGTAAAAAAAAAAAGAATTTATATTGTAATTGATGGCTTTAATGATCGATCAAATGTACTAGAGAACATGCGTTCTCACTATATTTTACCTGTGCAATTCGTATAAATTTTTCGATCACTTGCACTCGATCATCCAAAGATCTAGTAAGTACTATCTCAGTTGCTACCCAATCACACGCCTTGCGAAAAAAAAACGAATTTTATTACTATCATGGATATTGTAGAAAGAATTTACATTTGAAAAATACTGACCAGATTGAACCTTTCGATAACTTTATCAACACCATTTTCCCGGACTCTTTTTCTTGGTTTCTCTTTTACTTCTTCAAGTTCTTTTCCTTTTCCTTTAGCATCTCTCCTTTTCTCTTTTTTCTCTTTAACATTTTCATCATTAGTAGTATAACCAACTTGAACCAAATCTTCCCAATTAACTTTCAATAAAAAATCCCGTTCGATCAAACAAAATTGTTTGGCAATATCTTCTGATCGATAATTCAATATAAAAGATCTATACCGAGACTGAGAATTTATTGTCGTAGAAATTGACGGTGGTCTTTTCGGTTGATTATCCTGAATAGGAAGTGGTGGTAAAGGTTTATTTAAAGAACTTTTCTGGGTAGTAGAAGGGATATTCTTATTTGGAATTTTAATGCTACCACGGGATTCAGCAGTAGTAGTGGCGGTTGTAGTAGTGGTAGTGGTATGTTGAACTGGAATGTCTGGAAGTTTTTTAGAGGGAGGTTCTGTGATTACAATACGTTTTACCGAAGATTCTGAACTTTTTTTAGGTGAGCCCGGAGTTATACCATTATTGTTGGTAATTGGTTCTGAAGACGGAGGTTTCATAATTGATTTATCTTTCCTTTTTACAAGTTCTCGTCCAACTTCTTTTGACGCTTCTTTCTCTCCCTGAATTTCGGTTCCAATATCTGAGGATGATTTGACGGATTCTTTATTTTTTAATTTTGATGATGATGATGTTAATGCACGTGATAACATGGCTTCTGTACTAGCAGTTGTACCTGTATCCTCAATACCTAAGGTACCAAGTGATGAAAATGTACTGCAAGAAACCCGCTTACCGGACTTTTCTTCAAGATCTTTAATTGTAACAGCAGACCGTAAATCACGTACTTTAGGAAGTCGACGAAGTCTACGAGAGGTAGAGTTATTTTCATCATCCTCCTCATCAATGTCAAGGCCTTGTTCAAGAACCTCTCCTTTATTTTCGGAAGATTCTGGCGGTGTTACAAAAATGGTTGGTTCATCATCTTTAACTTCATAAATCTTTCCAATTCGTCGATTTCTACGTACAGATTGAGGTTCTTCGGTTTGCTTGTTTTCAGACGACAATTCTTCGGTTATTTTTTCTTCTTCCTTTTTTGATTCCAAAATATCATGCAGAGATATTGAAGATCTATCCAAATTATCGTCATCTACAACTTCTATTACTGTATTTAACTCCCATACTTTGGGCTTACGACGAATAGTTTTAGTATTTTGATGACTGTTTTCTTGTTCTTCCAAATATTCATTTTTGTCTTCTTTTTCCTGTTCATGAATTGGAGGTATATGCGGTTCGATTGATGTTGAAGCCAAACCCTCATCATCTGTTTCTTCTTCTTCCTCTTCTATTTCTTCTTGTAACTCACCTTCTTCCTCATCATCCCAATTAAATCGTTCTTCTGTACCTGCAAAATCCTCTTGACGCCTTGCATCATAGTATTCTTCCTCAAGCGATTCATCAACATAAGAAAATCCATCCAAGTAAATAGGTAAGTCATCCTCATTCAAATTTTCATGCGGTACAGAAGTTTCCGAATCGCGTTCTTCTGAAGTAACAACATCAGAATTGGCACAAAGAATTTTAATCCCACCTGATTTTCCAGTACCACTAGGTGTAAATAAAACTCTGGCAAATTTACCCACAGTTGCAGACACTTTTTGAGGCCATGAAGGCCGACCTGTTTTACGCTTTGGTGTTTCACCTTTTTCTTTTTGAATTGAAGTTGATCCAATATATGCAGGGGAAGAATTTCTTCTAACAATTCCTCCAGCGTGATCGATTTGAGACAAATCAAATTCATCATTTTCGTCCTCATCATCGTCATTTTCTGCAAATCCGCAAATTGCTTCAGACAATGATAAACTTCGTTTCTTACGAGTACGATCTTGAAATTTTTCGTTCATTGTTTCTTGAGAAGCAGCTTTTTTAGGCTTTCTTATTGGAAAATTTAAAAATCCACCTTTAAAGAATGATGGTGATGGTGGAACAACTAATGAAGGTTGAGTATAAGTGATAGTGTGTCTCCTACGGCGCCTTGGTGGAAGAGGTGGTGGCTCTTCTTCTTCCATTATTATATCATTGTCTTTTAAATTATCTTTTAAATTATCTCTTAAATTATGTTTCAAGGGACTAAATTCTGCTTGTAATTTTCTCCGTTGAGACAAATCGCTCATGGAACTGCTTCTTAATTTCAATTTTTTTTTATTATCTTGTTTTGGTATAGGAATTTTATCATTGTCTTTATCATCTACATCTAGATCCCAATCACCAAAGTTCTTATTTGTTAATGCCGGTAAAGACTTTGCCAATTTTTCATCATAAAAACTTGAAATTGGATTTTCATCTGTAGAAAATTCATCACTATACTGTGAATTACTACTTACAACCTCAAATTCTGTCGGCCGTGAAATTCCTGAACGAGAAGATCGATGACGTCCAAATTCTTCACTTTCAGAATCCGTTGTTCCCGGAGTTAATATTGAACTTATAGTAGATGTTGATTCATGTTTTACAGTCCTTTTCGACTTTTCTTTAGATGATAAAGAAATACCGTCATCTTCCAAAAATTGTTCAGAATTTCGTTGCGTATTTTCAGGTATAATATCTCCCGTCTTTTTTTCTGTGATATTACCACCATTCCCGTTCTTTGAAATACCAACAACACCTTTGCGATAATAAATTTTTTTTAATCTTTTAATTATTCTCTTTAATGCTTGCACTATTTTTTGATCACGGGGTGCCAAAGGATGTAAAGTATTTAGATAAGTTATAAGTGTAGACCTTAAATCACGACATGGAACGAAATCATACGCAAAATAATTGAGAAGCCAATGTCGTAGAGTTACAAATGTCCTAAATTTAAAAATGAATTTAAATTTCCAGTAAAAATGAATTAAAAAAAAAAAAAGTTTCAAAAAAAAAACATACCTAACCCTCACTACCCGCCTTTTTTCATCATCAGCTTCTAATGCCCAATTAAATCTCAAGATTAATAGCTTACATAAATGTAATGGCGTTATAAATGCTCGATATGTAAGAAAAAAGTCCGTTAAGAAAGTATAGTCTGGTAAGAATAAAATTTAACTTTTAAAAATTAATAAGTAATCAATGTAACTATATAAATATATTATAAAAATTACCAATTCCACTTGTTAATTTTTCAATTAATTTTTCAATAGTTGCAGCCATTATCACTTTTTCTGTCATCACAATAGAATGTCTGTTTTTTGATAGTTTATTTTCAAACCTATCTCTTAACCCTGCACCACATATCGTTTTACCCGCTCTCTCCAATTTTTCATGTATACTCCATCTCTTTGAAGAAGAGACATAAGAAGAAATAATTGATCCTTGCCTTCTCTCTTCAGCCCTTGATATTGACCAAACTATAAGTCTTGAGTCATCATCTGATTGAATTTGATTAAATATTTCAGTACCGTAAGTTGAAATGAGTGAAGGTACCTCAGGCGCTCGTGATGGATTTATCACTTGGTGCATTGCCGCAGTCACCGAGAAGCGACCTTGAGGAATATAGGAAGGGATTTGTCCATGGGAAAGTTGTTGAATGTCGCCTGCTTGATTAAATGATGTTGTATCAAATATTATCTCGCCATCATCTACTAAATTGTCCTTTGAATTTAAACCAACTAAATTTTTTTGTGATTGCTGTAATCTATCATGATCATGACTTTGTGTTGGCCAATTTAATATTCTAGCAAATTCCTGATCAGAATTTGGTGTAATAATGGAATTATATCTCCTCATTGTTGGTATGATAATTTGAGAATTTGGTCGGGGTAAATTCTGTACATCAAATTCTGTAGTTGGTCTGTATGGGACAGGTGCAGATCTGCGAGATTCACGTGGCCGGTTGGATTTCATGGTATCTCTAAATATTGAGTTTAAAAAAAAAAAAAAAAAAAAAAAAAACGAGAAAAAAAAATGACGAAAAATACGCAAACGCGAAAAATTTTAGGATCACGTGATATTATATAATATTTTAAAATTACGTGTTTTAAAATAATTGCCACCAATTCACTTTTTTTTTCTTTTTTCTTTTTTTTTTTTTTTTTGTTTTAAATTTCAAAGCGTGATAAAATAATTATTCTACATAAGAAACCTCCTCGAATTTATAAACAATGGATTTTTTAACTATACTATATATTGGATATATATATATGTATATATATATATAAAAAAAAAAAGAAAAAAAAATGATTGAAGAATTCTATTGTTATTATTTATTCAACGAATTAAGTAAATTTTATTAAATTGAATCGAAATTCGTTCTTTACAATAATAGAATCCTTTTTTAGTTTTTTAATTAAAAAAATTCGAAATATAAAACTGACCAGCATGACCTTTTTCAAGATATAATAAAATTTGCGGTAGCGATTTCGAAAACTGAAGTATCTTCTTGTTCTAACATTCTTACCAACATTGAGACAATTCCACTCAATTTGCGTTTAGGCAGACATTTTTTTTTCTTATTGAATTCTATATAATCACACTTTCACTCATAAAATCCCGACCCAATTTTTTCTAAGAGATATTGAACATTACCTCATAGAAACATCATCGTCCAAATTAATAAAGGCTTCACTATTACTCAACTGGTGACGTGACTTTGATTTCTGGTGTGCAGCGACATTGCTTCCAATAACAGACGTTGATATGACAATGTCCGAGGCGAATTTTGACACGGCGGGTATATTTAAGTTACTAGATATTATAGGTGATTCAGAAACCTGTTGAGTCGTGTTTTTGTCACTTATTATGTTGGGAAGAGATTCTTGAGGTTGTAAATTATCTGTAGTTTCCTCTTCAATATTTTCGTGTTGAGTATCTTTATTATTATCATTTTCTAAGGTTATACCACTATTCTCAATATTCTCGGTAGTTTCTTTAATATTTGTTGACTCTGTTTTATTGTCCATAATAATAAATTTTTATATAATTTTTTCCTGGAAAAAAAAAAATCCCGTTTTTCGATTAAGAAAAAAAAAACTCGTCGCGTCTCAAGTTCGCGAATAAAATTTTTTTTTTTTTTTTTTGCGGCAATATCTTTTAGTGCATAATAAGTTAATACGACTTAACAGTTAACATGAAAACCTAAAAGTAAGTAGATACCATGAACTAAATAATAAAGCGAACGATCAGATTTTGACAGATAAATGGAAGTATATATATATTTTACATAACACAGGGAGGTTATATAAAACGAAGATTTTCAAAATGATTTTCTGTACAAGGTTTTATAATGAGGACAAGTTTGTCAGGTGTAAAAGCGGAGCCTACAAAAAAGTAAAAAATGACCAATGTGTATAACCATTACCAGCAATATGTTATGCGACATTTAGACTGTCTGTGCTGCCCGATAAATGATACACATACATTTTCAAGTACCAACCAGTATTAACGTTATGTTAATCTCAATTTATTTTCAATGTGAACTATTACTCAATCAATCTTTTGTTTATGATCTTGTGGAAATTCATTTTATATTAAGGTAAGGAGTTTAAAAAAGATGCAAGATAAGAGACGATAAAGTTTTATTTTTAAGTTATCTTGTGGATCTCTTCGTCGTTTAGATTTTTGAATCATAAAATTTTCCATGTTTCAGTTAAAAATAAATTAATTAAATTAAAATTAAATTTAAAATTTTTGTTCTTTTTAACCTTGCAGAGATGCAAGTTCTCAAGTATCATCACATTGATGTGGGAATTTTTTAAATGATTTGAGAAACCTTCCCTTGTGAATTTTTTTAACGTTAAAAAAAAACCCGTCTTATATCCAGTATTGGAAAAACTTCTATTATAGAAAGGCTTGGGTTATTTCCATTGTTGGAATACTCCCTTTTTTTTATTTATCGCATCACGCGGGGAAACAAAATTAATTTTAAGCTCATGTTAAAAAAAAAAAAAAAAAATAGATAATGAGATTATATTTGTGTTAATGAAAATGATTCGACATAAATGAATTTATCATTTTTATTATTGGTCGATAGAAAATAGAATTTTGGAATTTCTATTTACGTCACAATGTATGAAACTCATGTCCGTTAAGCTTAATGTTACTGTGTAACCTAAATTTGAAGGAAAATTATTTTGTAAAATAAAATTTCATACTTCTCTACGTATAGGTGACTTGGCCGAGTTGGTCTAAGGCGCCGCACTCAAGTTGCGGTCTCGAAAGAGGCGTGAGTTCGAATCTCACAGTCACCACTTATAATTAATTTCT
The DNA here is from genome assembly GCA_015698045.1 of Rhizophagus clarus. Lineage (NCBI taxonomy): Eukaryota > Fungi > Glomeromycota > Glomeromycetes > Glomerales > Glomeraceae > Rhizophagus > Rhizophagus clarus. Next base: position 44,295 of record BLAL01000313.1, on the reverse strand, counting down.
TTTTCTTTTTGGAATAGAATGAAAGATGTAATTAATTAATTTTTTTGTACTGTTTGTAACTTGTTTATCCTGTGAATGACAATTATATTTGTCCTACCATGTACTTCAATCAGGCAACCAATCGTATCCGATGATTTGTTATCCGCTAAAGTCTTGCTTTTTTTATAATTTTTTGTTCTCGATATACCCAGTGCTTCCGCATAGAGCGAGAAACTCACCCCAATACGTTCCTTCTACCTCCCATATAACATTCTCAGTTTCCAAATTTATTTATCTTAAAATTTCATAGATTACCACCAGTTGATAATAATTATAAATTGCTAATTAAATAATGGCAACTCTCGCAGAGCCTCAAAAGGTTGTTACTTTATTTTTGGTTTGGTTTCATTAACCCATCATCCACCATTGTTTAACGATACTAAAATCTATTTTCTACTAAACCTATTTTTTTAGATGAATCTAAATGGTTATGTAGGTTTTGATTCTATCACTCGACAAATTGAAAAGAAGTTATTAAAACGTGGCTTTCAGTTCAACGTAATTGTTGTTGGTATGTTCAATATGCTCATTTTAAATTCCACATTCGCTCATCCATGGATTTAAAAGGAAAATGTGCGAAATATTCTATCTTTTTTATTAATTTTGTAAATTCCAATCTTCTTGTTTGTTGGCATATTATAGGTCAAACTGGACTTGGTAAATCAACCCTCATCAACACCATCTTCGCCGCACACTTAATTGATAGTAAGGGTCGTACTAGCTCCGAGGAACCCTTCAGGCAGACAACTGAAATTCAAACTGTGTCACATTGTATGTAGTTTTGTTTTTACATTTTTATTAAAGTGCGTCTTTTATTTTTTTTTTTAAAAGAATTTATATTTTATACTGGTTGTTTTTTTTTGGCATTATACGTTGTAATTCAAATATTACTATCCTCTTCACGTTTGGAATAAGAGAATTTATTATTGATTAGTATTCATTCATTTATAGTAATTGAAGAAAATGGAATTCGTTTGAGACTTAATATTGTTGATACTCCCGGTTATGGTGATCAAGTTAATAATGAAAATTGGTATGTTCATTCTTTATTAAAAATAAAAAAAATAAAAATTTTTTAAACTTTATTATTATTATGGTGCTTAACTTTTTTTTGATAATTGAAACAGTTGGGAGCCAATTATTAAGTATATTAAAGACCAACATAGTGCTTATTTACGTAAAGAACTTACTGCTATGCGTGAACGTTATATCCAAGATACTAGAATTCATTGTTGTTTGTTCTTTATTTCTCCAACTGGTCATGCGTATGTACTTCAATATCTAATTCGTTAACCTATATTATATTGAAATAATTTATTTATTCATTTATTTATTTTTTTCCTATTCAACTTTAGCTTGAAACCCATCGACATTGTGGTACTTAGGAAACTTTCTGAAGTTGTCAATGTCGTTCCAGTAATTGCCAAATCTGATTCGTTGACAATGGAAGAACGTGTGGCCTTCAAACAAAGAGTATGTTACACGCATATAATATTAATTATTTTGTTTAATTCTTGTTTGTGATTTAATTTATTTTTATCTTTTATATAGATAAAGTCCGAATTAGCTTTTCATAACATCAAGTTATATCCTTATGATTCTGATGAGCTTGATGATGATGAGCGAGCACTTAACGAACGTATCAAGGTGATTAATATGTGTATATTTTTTTTTTTTTTGTTTGTCAGATTATAAACGGATAAGAATTTAACATTAAATTCTTATTAAAATAGCAAATGATCCCATTCGCTATTGTTGGATCTGAAAAAAATGTAGTAATTGATGGTAAATCTGTTCGCGGGCGAAGAAATAGATGGGGCGTTATTAATGGTAAATTTTTAATATCGTTTAAATTATTTGAATGGTTATTTAATGCTAATATATAATGTATATATTATTTTAGTGGAAAATGAAGATCATTGTGAATTTGTTCATCTTCGAGATTTTCTCACACGGTAAGTTGACATATGACTTAAGGCTATTTTTTTTTCTTTTTCTTTTGATATTTACACAAATATCCTTGTTACTGGTTGTTCTAGAACCCATCTTCAGGATCTTATTGAAACTACAGCCCAGATTCATTATGAGGCTTTCCGTTCAAAACAATTGTTGGCCTTGAAAGAAACCAGTAGCAAACAACATGAACAACAGCAACAACAATCACAATCCGTGCAGCCACAAGTAGGACCTGGTGGACCAGTTATTTAAGAAAATAAAAAAAAAAATGAAAATTCAAGGGGGGACAAAGGAAGTAACGGGTAATGTGGGTTTTAGAAATTGTATTGTATTTTTTTTATTTTAGAATATATTCGTAAGTTACTTCCTTTTTTTTTTTACTTACCATAACTTTTCCTTGATATAGTTAGTTTGATTTTATTTCTTATTGTTTACATATAATTTTGTTTTAGAAACTTCGGATATTTATATACATCATTATTTTTTATATTTATTATTATTCGTCTTGATATATGATAAGCAGAATGTATACTCGGAGTTTAATATTAATTTTATTTTTAAATCCGAGCGATGAAAGATCATTTTATTGTTGGGAACCTTTAAAATTATTTTATCAATACCCTAATCTGCAAACAACTCAAATCTTAATAATATTTTTTTTTTTCTTCATTTTCCTTGAATTTTGAACTCATTATGTTGTACCAATTTTTTTTATGTGAATTAAAAAAAAAAATCACTAATTATCTAATATATATTACATATTATACATATAAAAAAATTTAATAAATATGTTTTGTTCAACATAAATTACATCAATAGTATGACAATATGACAATATGACATCTAAATTAGCTAGTGGTAATTTCCCGTGTGTTTACAATGCGCATAGATCAATCGCAGATTTGAAAATCGCATCAAAAAAAAAATAAAAAATTATTGTTCCATGTAAGTGAATGAAACAAGTTATTCGAAAAAAACTTTTTCATAATGGGCAAAGGAAGTCGAACGAAAGTTTCAACAGCTCAAAATTTTCAACTATCAACTTTTGAAAGCTCTAGCGATCATTTTACTAATTCGGCTATGAAAGCAGAACGGCAAGAAGGACTTGTTAATAAACAACGATATGTATCAAAGCGAAGAGAAGACGACCCAGGCTGGAAAGAAGAAGAGCCACCATATTATTTTCTTTTTACTACATATTTTTCATATTTAGTTCTTATTTGTTTTGGCCATCTTCGAGATTTTTTTGGAAAAAGATTTTTGAGCAAAAATTATAAACACTTGAAAGAACAGAATGTAAGTTTAATTTTGCCTAAAATTTTTTAATATGTAAACGATAACTGACTTTAATTTAATGAGTAGGGATATGCACCATTAAATTCGGATTTTGATAATTTTTATGTTCGTAGATTAAAATTAAGAATTAATGATTGTTTCAATCGACCAGTCACAGGAGTTCCAGGAAGAAAAATTACCTTATTAGAAAGAGAAACTAAAGACTATTGTAAAACATTTCAATTAACAGGGACTACAAGAGATTGTTTAAACCTAAGTAGTTATAATTATCTAGGATTCGCACAAAGTGAAGGACCTTGTGCTGACGCAGTTGAACAAACAGTTAGAAAGTATGGAATTTCAACATGTAGTCCTAGAGCCGAAGTTGGTACGAAATAAAAAAAAAATTGATTATTAAATTCCTATATTCAATGTAATTTACATTTATTTTCTTCATTCTTATAGGAACATCAAATTTACATCTACAGGTCGAATCATTGGTAGCAAAATTTGTAGGAAAGCCAGCAGCAATGGTTATTTCAATGGGATACGCTACCAATAGTACAACAATACCAGCATTGGTATCAAAGGGATGTCTCATAATTTCTGATGAACTTAACCATAGTTCTATAGTATTTGGTAGTCGTCTTTCAGGGGCTTTCATTAGAGTATTTAAACATAATAATATGACAGATTTAGAATCCTTGCTGAAAGAATGTATTAGCCAAGGACAACCACGTACACATCGACCATGGAAAAAAATTATTTTAATCGTAGAAGGATTATATTCTATGGAGGGAAGTATATGTAACCTTCCAAAAATCATCGAATTAAAGAGGAAATATAAGGTAATTATTTAACCTTTTTATAAAGAGAGAAATCTTTTCTATTGGTCTTATATTCTTTTCTTCTTTAAAAGTTTTATTTATATGTGGATGAAGCGCATAGCATTGGAGCATTAGGACCACGTGGGAGGGGAGTGTGTGATTATTATGGAATAGATCCTAATGAAGTTGATATACTAATGGGAACGCTTACTAAATCATTTGGAGCGGCAGGAGGATATATAGCAGCAAATAAAGATATCATTGATCATTTGAGACTTACAAATCATGCTACTTTATACGCAGAATCAATTACTCCAATTGTACTTCAACAAATATATACTTCGATGTCTATTATAATGGGAGAAGATGGAACGAATGATGGACAGGAGAGATTGGAAAGATTAGCATTTAATGCAAGATATTTAAGTACTAATTTGAGAAGATTAGGGTTTATTGTTTATGGTGACCATGATTCACCTATTATACCTCTTTTATTATTTAATCCTGCAAAAATTCCGTAAGTATAGGTTTGGGGAGTTTTTTTTTTTGAAAAAATTATAAATTATTTAATTAATGAAATTTTCTTAATATTTTCACTTTTTATAGAGCATTTTCTAGAGAATGTCTGAAGAGAAATTTGGCAGTTGTAGTTGTTGCATATCCAGCTACACCAATGATATCATCAAGAGCAAGATTTTGTATATCGTCAGCTCATACAAAAGAAGATATTGACGAAATATTAAAAATATGTAATGAGATAGGAGAAATATTACAACTTAAATTATCAAGTAACAAAGTCCGATATACAATTGAGGAAGTTTTAAGAGATGGTGAAAAAAATTTATAATGATATAATAATGACGATATAGAATTTTTTATTTAACTTTATATGTATTATTTATTATTTAATAGTAATAACCGATAATAAAAATAAAATAATAATAAAAAAAATGATTTTACTGATTATCAGATCTTAATATGCAGATCGATCGATTTAAGCATTGTTTTATACTAAAAAAATAAATGATTTTTCCGATGAGTGGACTAAAATTTCATTTTAAATATCATGTAAACTCGCCAAATGAACTAGAATACAATAGCAAAAATGTTCAGGATTTATTAGAAAAATGGTATATATTAAAGAGGGATTAAGCAAGTAACACAAGAATATATATATAAATATTTACTTTTATTACCATACTTTATCAATTACTTTATCACACTAGGGGAATGAAACGGCATAGTTATATAAAAAGATTTATTTATGAAGAATATTTTGATAGTGAAAAAGATGAAAAAAATTTTTTTTTGGAATTTTTTAACGAAGAAAATGTGAGAAAAGAATTTAAAGTACAATCAGATCAAAATAATTGGAGCGAATTAAATGAAAAAATTCATAATATCGTGTATGAGAAAATACCTTGTAATATTACAACATTAAATTTTTTTGATAGATTATACGATGCAGGTAAATTTTATTATAAAGTATTTATATTAATTTATTATTTATTCTAAATTTATTTCTTCCTTATCAGGAATAATAAGACGAGAGAGTGGAGCGATAGTTAAAACATCTCCAATATATTTAGAAGAGAATATATCAACGCCAATATTGATAACAGATGAATTAAGAAAATTATTATTAATATTTGATTCACCACATTATAATATATTCAGTATAGAAGATCGAAATGAATTTATATTTAGAATATTTAAATCAATTTGTTTAGGTGGTGATGTTTGCCAATTTGAAGATTTAATTATAGAATATTTAAATGTATTGAAAAAAATTTATAAAGATTTAATAAGGTATGCATAATATAGTACATATATGTTATTATTCAGAGTTATTTGATTAAAAAAATGTTAACATTATACATACACTTTATATAAATAGTGTACAAAAAAATGAAGAAACTGGTGATCTAATAATTAAATCCTTTGTCTATAAAATAATTAATTTAAGTAATAACAGTTTATTTCCTCCTTCTACTACTATTACGAATGATAATATTAATTGTAACAATTTTTGTTATATGACTATTGATCCTGTTAACAGGTGGGCAAATATTTGGTATCATGCTGCTTATGAATATCTTTGTTAGCCGAATGGTCCATATGTTTTGGTTGTAGGTTACTATAGATTCGTAAGAACTTTTATTAAGTTTTAACATAATTTCAAAATAGGAATAGTTATCTTGAATTTTTTCTAAAAATAATAAACAAATTATATAAGTATGACTATAATAATGAAATTCTAATATAATAGTATCAGTTGCAATAAGTTTTTTGGAATGTATGTATTTGACGTTGTTTCTTGGAAAAACAGAGGTTTTGAATAGCATTTTTTTATTAATTAACATACCACTGCATTTTACTATGTAAATTCTATTGTGAATCAGCAATTAAATATTTTATATAATTTATTATAATTTTAAAAAAAGTAAATTTATTAATATTTAAATGAAAAATAAAATAACCTATTTTTCTAAAATTTGGGTAAATAAAAATAAAAAATTAAAGTAAATCCAATATACTATATATTTAAGTTAAAAAAATATTTTTTATTTCATCAAACTTTACATTAAGAATTTTTCTAGTACTCCTTTCATGTATTTCAACCCTTCCACTTTCTAAAAATCTCTTTCCCAATATAATCATCCATGGATAACCAACTAACTCAGAATCTTTTATACGGTAACCTAAAGATAAACTTGTTCTATCATCAATAAGCACTTCATCATTCAGTTCATGACTGATAGAAGTTAATAGGTCAAATAAATTCTGTGTTGTTTGCTGTATTAATGATTCATCTGAATTTGGAATAATACAAACTCTATAAGGCGCAACAGATGATGGCCAGATTATACCATACTCATCATGTGAGGATTCAATAATTGCAGCAAGAATTCTTGAAATCCCAATACCATAACAACCCATTTGAATTAGTCCAAGATCTCCCATACTTTGAGAAGTTTCAGGTGCAAATGTGGCCTTTAAAGGTTCTGAATATTTTGTACCTAAGAGAAAAGTGTGACCGACTTCAATAGCATTATGACCAATAAGAGGATAAAAATTGTTTGTACTACATGAACATATAGGACACCCATCACCTGGAGAGGTATTATGAATATCACCATGATGTATGGTGACAAGATGTTTATTACTATATATTAATTTGTATATATTTTCGTCAATCAATTTGTTAGATAAAAGTGTTTCTAAATCAAGTAAATTTGTTTGAAAGGTATTGTCAACATAAATATCAATTTCATTGTAGTTATTATTTAAAATGTCTTTCAAATCTTTTGTTATTTGAATATTTTCAAAAGAATTCCCATTAGCAGCAGCTCTCAATTTAAATATGTTTAGAACATGGCCGGATCCTAATATGCAGATTATAAGTCTATTATTTTTGCTAATTCCAAAGTTAAATATCGGTTCCTTATTAGTTCCATTTTCTGCTTGTTTTGTCAAAGGAAGAGAACCATATGCCCTCTCTTCATTCGCTGAATATCCACAATTTGAACAAATTAATATTAAATCTTCTCCAGCTATATAATAAAAATATAATTAGAAATTTAATTTAGTAAAACAATGGCGTATAAAACTATTACCTTGAGATAAAAAATGAAATTCGTGTGATTTAGTTCCTCCAATATTTCCAGAATCCGCATCTGCCTAGAAAATTCAAAAGCACTTACGTGATTCTAATATAATCAATGGCTAAAGGTATTTAAAGTAAACCTACAATAACAAAAGGAATTCCAATCTTGTTAAAAATATTTTTATATGCAAACAAGACTTCCTCGTATGTTCTTAGAGCTGCTTCTTCACTAGTGTCAAATGTGTATAAATCTTTCATAATAAATTCTCGTCCGCGAAGTAAACCACAACGAGGACGCATTTCATCTCGATATTTTTTACCTATATAAATAAAAAACTTGTAAATTTTACTAGCTGAATCATTAAAAATTATTAAATATGTACCTATTTGGTATAATCGTAATGGAAGTTGTCTGTATGATGCAATTTCGTGTGCGACTAATTGAGTAATTTCTTCTTCATGTGTCGGGGCAAGGCAATAATCCGATTCTTTCCTATCCTTGAGACGAAATAACTATCAAAAGTTGGTTTAATACGAGAGAAATTTAATTTATAGAAAGCAAGTTTAAGGTAAATTGAGTACTTGTCAACGAATATTAATACTAAACCTCGCTACCAGCTGATTTCCAACGTCCTGTCTGTTTCCAAGCGTTAGCACTTAACAGGGTAGGTAGAGATAATTTTTGCGCACCTATTCAATGATATAGCTTGTTAAAACTGGACATAAATCTCGAACACTATTGGCTTCAAACTTACCAATATTTGTCATTTCAAAATTTATTATCCTTTCTATTTTATCAAGTGAGCGTAAAGCTAGTGGTAAAAGTGAATATATTCCTGAAGAGGACTATCGAAATAGTATACATATTATATCATATAACTCTAAGAACAAAGTGACTACTTTAAGATTAAAAGCATACTCGTCTTATCAACCCGGCGCGAATCATGAGACGATAACTCTCACAAATGATATTTTCCTCTTGCTCATGTTTCTGTTTACTTTTAATATTTGATATGTATTTTGTGGTTGGAAGAAATATTTTTGACAAACACGTTCTGTTGCCATAGTTTGTCTAAAAAAAAAAAAAAAATTTATCCTGTAGAAATTTTTAATATATTTTTCTTATAAACAATACTAACCGAGGTAAAATATCGCTTCTGTAAAATCAATTGTGTCAGTTGTTTATATAAACGTGTTTTGAACATTTTACAAAAAAAAATTTTCGCGACGGTTGAGAATGATTATCTGTCATCTCAGTATCGTACCAACTAATTTATAAGTTCCCTAAAGTTCTTGATTCAATGATCATCAATAGACTGCACGAATTTTCTGAATATTAGATTCGGAAATCTATTTGACTTAGACATCTATTCGATTTACTGGGATTATGTCGCCCCAAATACATTTTAAATTATAGTATTTAATCTAGCGATTCTCGGGCAATAGGATGGCACGTGATTTAAAATATGACCATTGTTTTATACTTTTTTTTAAGTTAAAACATGATTGTCAGTAAAATTACAGAATTCGAGAAGAGATTAAGATGATGAAATTAAATAAATTTTTGCTCAAACGCGATGAAAAATTTGAAATTAAATTTTCATTGATATATGTATTATGTAATAATTGAAAAGTCCATTTCTTTCTTGGGTTAGCATGACGTCAAATTTATTGAAAGTAGAGGCAGAGTTATCATTATACATTATGACGTTTCTTATAAAGAGAGTTAATAGAGGCAGAGTTGTTATTAGATCAAGTTCGTGTGGCGCTTTTGGTGACGCTTTGCTAATGTTTGATGTTAGCTATAACCGTTATCGAATATGCGGTTATTAACATCTCCGAATAAGCATATCCGTCAATGCACTAAGAGAGCGACTAGTGAACACTTCTCTAAGATGACCTTTAAGAGAGATTGACTTTATCATTACATCTCTTTATCTTCGATTTGAAGCAATGATCCACATTAGAACTTTTCTATCTCATCTGCATTAATTACTTTGTCTTCCAATATGTTTGATTGCGCAAAAAAGATCATCCCACTCGTTCCAGTCGTAAATAGTCCAATCTAAGTCTCTGCTCATATTCTTTGGTAAATTCATTGAAGACTTCCTCCTTCTCAGCATCTATATTCTCATCAAACATTTTTCTAATAGATCATTTATATACTTTAATAAAAGATCATAACTTTAGTTGCTCAAACGTTAAGTTTTGAACTAAAAACAAGGAAAGTACTTTACATGACGCCTGTGACGCCTTTTGCAAAAAATTATCACTACACCACATACGTGTTGGATGTCATGTGAAGATCACCCTCTTTTCGTAAAGAAATTGGTATTAAAGATTTTCCGCATAATTTATTGAATCAGTAAATTACCAAATTAACGTTTCGAATATTACCACTTAATTAATCAATAATGTTAATTTATCGGTTATTTAGAAAATTGCCAACATCAAAAAATTAGATGAGAAAAATTATAATTATCAAATTAATCATAAATTATGCAAATTTTAAAAGGATTTTGTAAATAAATATTTATTGAACTGATTTATATTACAAAAAATTTTTTTTTTTTTGTAGATAAAAAAAGAAAAGTTAATTAAAAAACATAATATATATTAATATACGGCATGCTTAAAAGTATTGGCACTTTCTCCATCATTTTTTTCTTATCTACGATTACCACCCATACCAGGTAGGCCACCAAGACCCATTTGTTTCATCATGTTCTGCATTTGACTCATATCTGGCATACCACCCATACCACCTAATCCTCCACCACCCATTCCTCCCATCTATATCAAATAAAATAATATAATTAGTGATTTTCAAAATTAGTTAAGCCTTTTCATTGTAATACATACCACTTGTCTCATCATGTCATTCATATTCATACCACGGGGCATCATCCTTTGCATTTGAGACATCATTTGTTGCTGAGATGATTTTGAACCATCCATACCGGGAGCACCCATACCCTTAAATAAACCTTTATTACCTCCAAATTTTTTAACCATACCTTGAAAAGCTTTATGTTGTAATAATAATTCTTCTACTTCTCTTACGCTAGTACCACTACCGCGTGCAACACGCTGAATTCTTTTTGGTTGAGTAAGAAATAATTTACCATCACTATCCAATTCTGTTTCGTTCATACTATCCATTATAGTCATTAATCGTTTTATTCTTTGTGCACCTAATTCGTCAGAACCCTCAAAATTCATTTCTGACATACCTGGCATCATTTGCATCATTTTTGACAGAGGACCTAACTGTGATATATTCTGAAATTGTTCATACATATCTCTTATGGTAAAAATACCTTGTTCCAAATTTTTCATTAAAGTCTTATTTTGATCCAATTTCAAATCTTGTACCGTCTCCATTAAACCCGATATATCACCCATACCTAACATTTTTTGTATAAATCTTCTCGATTCGAATCTTTCTAAATCATGTATATGTTCACCAGTGCCGATAAATATAATTGGACTGTGTGTAGCAGCTACAGCTGATATTGCGCCACCACCTTTCGCGTGGCCATCCATTTTTGTAATAATAATCGAACCAATTTCTGCGGCTTCATGGAATGCTTTTGCTTGTAATTCAGCAGCTTGACCAATTGTACCATCCATTACAAATATTGTATTATTCGGATTAACTACAGTTGATATTTGTTTCATTTCTTCGAATAATTCGGATTCTTGTTTATGTCTACCTGAAGTATCAACTATAATGATTTCAAACCCTTCTTTTTTAAATTTTTCTACTCCTTCATGTGCTATCTGTACTGGATCTGTCTCTGTATAACTGGAAAGAAAATAAGGATGATTCTCATTTTAGATGAGAATAAATCAACCGAAAAATTTAAATAATAATATTATACAATACCTTCCAAAATATGGTATTTTTGCTTTGGTAGCATTTTGTTTTAATTGATCAAAAGCACCAGCACGAAAAGTATCAGCACAAACTAAACAAACTTTCCAACCTTTACGTTGATAATGATATGCTAACTTGGTACAAGTGGTAGTTTTTCCACTACCTTGTAATCCAACAAACATAATTATATTTACTTTGCCTTTTTTAGGCTTGTAGGGTTCAACACCGGGTTCAACTAATTTACATAGTTCGTCAAGAACAGCTTTTTGTATGAGTTTACGTTTATTTATACCGGCAGCAAGTTCTTGAATATTAACAGTATTTTTAACATTATTTCTAAGTGTACTAACTAAACGTACATTGACATCAGCCCCTAATAAGGCGGCACAAATTTCTTTTAGAAGGGCATCAAGAACTTTTGCATCTATAACAGGCTCTTTGTTAATTTGTGCTAAAGCTGAATTAATACGTCTTCCTAGATCCGCTAAAACCATGTTTGTGTAGATCTAACGAAAAAAAAAAGTAAAGTAACGATACCAATTGAAATCGAGTGTTACAGTTTAATTACACATGATCAGTTTGTGATGACAAAAACCATAACCGTATATTAAAGTTGATAATCTCGATACTATCGGAAAAAAAAAAAAATGGAAGATAAAATAATAATAAAAGATTTGGAAGTTCACAATATCATAGGGGTTGACTCTTGGGAAAGAGTAAAAAAACAGCCAGTAATAATAAATTTAATAGTATATACGGACATATCACAAGCAGGAGAAACAGATCATTTACCATATTCAATCGATTATAGTTCTATTACTAAAAATGTTACAAAATTCTCCGAAGAAAGTTCCTTTAAATCAATTGAAGCATTGGCGGACGCCATTGCAAAATTATGTATAACAGAATTTCATATACCAAAAGTTAACGTTCGACTAGAGAAACCAAAAGCATTATTACATGCAAAATGTGCAGGGGTAGAAATAACACGTACAAAAGAGGATTACGACGAATTATCAAAATCACGTAGCGGTGGTAATGAATATGATGATAGAATATTTGTACAAGATTTAAGATTAAATACAATTATAGGAATTAACCCATGGGAAAGAGAAGAGAAACAAAGCGTTATAGTTAATTTAACTATTTATCCGACATATAAAGTGGATTCTTGCAAAGATTATGTAATTAAACCACATAATTATAGAACAATAGTTAGGACTGTTTCAAAACATGTTGAAGAGTCGAAATATAAAACAGTTGAAGCATTTGCTACATCTATTGCTCGTATTGCGATAATGGAATGTCATGTTAATAAAATTACCGTAAAAGTGGAAAAACCGAGCGCTTTAATGTTTGCTGCTTCTGCAGGAGTAGAAATAATAAGAAGTCAAACATATTTTAATAAAAATATTTCTACTATTAATACTCAACGTAGAAGTGTTAATAATAAAGATATTCCTGAAGGATATAATCATTTGGTTTATATTGCATTAGGATCAAATATGGGTAATTGTATTGAAAATATTAACGAGGCATTAAGACTATTTGAACCAGAATGTAGAGTGCTAGATACTTCATTTATGTATGAAACATCTCCAATGTACGTAGTGGATCAACCGAATTTTATTAATGCTGCTTGTAAAATTGCAACAAATTTAGATCCTGAAGGATTATTAATAAAATTAAAGAATATTGAATCAAATATGGGAAGAACTCAAACAATAAGATATGGTCAAAGACCAATCGACTTGGATATAATATTTTATGATGATATTGAATATACTTCTTCTACTCTAACTATTCCACATCCATTAATGGGCGAAAGAGAATTTGTTTTAAGACCATTATGTGACATTGAAAAGGGACTTGAACATCCAAAGTTATTTAGAACCTGTGGTCAATTACTTTCTCATTACTTGAAAAGTCCTTCTTATTCTCCTGATAATTTTGTTAATAAAATATTATCGATTAAAAATGATAGTACATTAAAATGGTCGACAAAAACTTTTATAATGGGTATAATAAACGTTACTCCTGATTCATTTTCTGATGGTGGATTATACATTAATGTTGATTCTGCTCTTTCTCATGCGCTGAAATTAGTTGAAGAAGGTGCCGATATATTAGACATAGGTGGTTGTTCTACTCGTCCTGATGCTGATGATGTTCCTATTGAAGAAGAAATTAATCGTGTATTACCCGTTATAAGAGCGATTCGTTCTTCTTCTAATAACACACTTTCTAATATTCCTATATCAATAGATACTTTTCACTCTGAAGTAGCTGAGAAAGCCATTCAAAATGGTGCTAATATAATTAATGATATTTCTGGTGGTTTATTAGATGAGAGAATTTATTCTATTTCTGCTAAGTATAATTTACCAATTATCCTTCAACATATGAGAGGTACTCCTAAAACTATGAATCAATTAACCGATTATAATAATGATCTTATATTAGACATATCTAATGAATTATATGAAAGGGTTAAAGTTGCAATCAATGCTGGTGTTAAGCGTTGGAATATTATAGTTGATCCTGGTATTGGTTTTGCAAAAAAATTCAATCAAAATCTAGAAATATTAAAAAGATTGAATGAATTTAATGGAAAAAATAGTTTACTTGAAGGATTTCCTTGTTTAATTGGTGTAAGTAGAAAAAGCTTTATTGGTAAGGTTACTGATCAACCTATTCCTCAAAATAGAAACTGGGGTACTGCTGCTGCTTGCACTGCCGCCATTTCGGCTGGTGCAGATATCCTTAGAGTACATGATGTTAAAGAAATGTTGGATGTAATTAAAGTTTCCGATTCAATTTGGAGAGTAAATAAAAAAGAAATACAATAAAGTTCGCTTTTAACCGTGAACACATATGAGACTTTGTAAAATAAATAAATAAAATTAATCATTTTTAAAAATCTGTGAAATTGTAATTTCAGTTCATATAAAGCAAATAAATGAATTTATGTATATACTGTATATATTATATTTTTTCTGCCGTCTGCTTGAAAATACAGTATTAATTTTAGCTATACTAAAACCCATACGACTGTCTGCAGACATCCCCAATAGTTTCTGAACCAACTAAGCCAAATACTCCCTGGGTAATGCCGATTCCTAAAAAAATAGGTTCTATATGAAATTAAAAAAAAAAAATACTTTTTTTTATGGAAAAAAATATAACTGATTTATTACCTGTAATTTATTATTGTAAGGTTCTGAATCAACAATAGATGAGATTGATGAGACAGCGAATAGAATCGTGAATGAAATGATAAATTATGGATCAGACGTTGAAGATGGTAATTATTCATTGTATTTTTTTTTTTTTTTTTTTTTGAAAAAAAATTGAGTGAAAGATCCCAGATCCATGAACGTCCCACTAAATATACGAATATCTCACCTGTTTAAAAAAAAATTATGATTACTAATCTGCATTCGATTATAATTCATTTAGTTGACAACAATGAATCAACTGAGGCATTTAATGCTATAAGAGGTAATTACAAATATATGTTTTATTTGTATTTGTAGTTTTCTTTGTATCTTTTAGTAATAATCTTTTGCTATGTATCAGGGTAATTATTTTTGTTCCAACGATTGTATATAAAATTATACTAAATAAAGAATTATTCAGTATCGACCAAGATTTTCCACTCGATAAAGGATGGACTTTGAAAGAAAATATAAAACTTGTCAATAAGGGTGGTTGTTCAGTATTTACAAAGTTTTTTTTTGGCTGGAAATTTGAGAGCCGTGGATCACTATTCATCTGAAGATATGCATGCCTGTTTAGAAAAGTTGGCCGTAGAAGAAGAACTTACTTTAGAAGAAATACCCACGGTAAAAACTATCAAATGATGGATAGGAAGATATAGTGCTAGTTTTAAAAAAGAAGCATCAGAAAGAGCGTTGTTAGAAAATAACAAAGAAAATGTAACAGTTGCTGAAATTAGTAGTCAAAAAAGGCCTTATAATCGGCAAAAAAAAATTGGTAATATAATAGAGATCAACGTAATGAATCGCGAAGAATAAATGAGTTGATTTTTACAATTGTTAGATTACGCGCCGGATTTTACTATATAAATTCTATCGATCACATGCAGCAGATCAGCAATTAATTTCTATTGATGTGTACGCTACATGTTTTCGTCGTACACATCATTATAATTAACCAGACACAACAACTTGTTGAACCTAATACTCAAGTATAATGATGCCCAGAATGCTGATATTACATCATCTGCACCTCAAAACAAACACATTTTACCATATTTTTATTATAATTCTCCAATCTTCCAATCTTTAATTCAATCACCCGTTTGATCTCAGGATTATCATCAGCAAACAAACTCCTGGTGCTATGAAGATTTTAAATTTTATCATATATTATTTTCAAAATGGTTTCTTGATTTGATTATTATGTCGATAAGATCTATGAGACTGACATGAAATAACTGAAATTCCAAAGTTTTTACAGGTTTGAATTATTTTCTAATTTTTTATTCCAGATTAACCTAAATGACAAAACGATGATTTGATTATAAATGTTAAATTTATCAAAAGTGGTAAATGATGTAAGAACTGGTTTGATTTTTTGATTAGTGAAAACGTGTCCGTTAACACAATATACTGTAAGTACAGTATATAATTACATTTAATAAATAGAAAGAGAAATTTTCTTTTATTTCTTTATCATGTACAAATAATTTTTTTTAACAATGAATTTGTTTTTTTTTATATTGAACGCATTAAATAAATCATTAATACAAGAATAACCAAAAGAAAATAAATTTTTCTTTAAAGTGATTATTATCAATATATTTTTTTTATTTAGTCAAAGAAGGATTTCGAATTCCCCATTTCTTTTAACATGAATTAATAAATGTGATTTCAAATAAATTACATTATATTAAAGTACTATTCATTTGGGTTTATCCAATGAATCAATATAATATGGAACAACTTTTTAATTATCTAATATATTGAATAATAATATTGAATAATAGAACGAAACATGACATGATTTAGTATTACTAAACAAAAAATCAATTAGTCAATACCTCGTGCCACGACCAGTGTACGGTGCACTCTATTCTTTATAAAAACCGCGAAAGAAACGATAAAAAGCGTTCTTTTAAACAATAACATATTAGTAAAACTCATCAATAATAAATAATAAATATTTCTTAATCACTTACTTTTCCTTTTCTTCTTTCGTCGGCTTTACCTTCGGCTATACCTTCGGCTTTACCTTCTGCTTTACCTTCGGCTTTACCCTCGGCTTTACCTTCGGCTCTACCATCAGTTTTGGCCTTGGCCATCGCCTTTCTTGTTGTATTTAGGAAACTTTTTCTTTGTTTATCACTTAAAGACTCAAAGAGTTCTCGTTCATTATCAGTCAAATTACATATGATATGTTCGTCGATCTTTCCATCTAAAACTTCTTCTTCTTCATTAATTTTAGCTTTACTTCCTTCATCTTCAATAATTTCAGTTCTACCTTCTCCAGCTTCTGAATGCTTTACATCAAGTACAATGAATTCTTTCAAAGCTAATAAGATAATAATTAATGATCAAAATTTTGACAACCTTAACCTAGCCTAAATTTAATGACTTACTTTGTTTCTTTTTTTGGGACGATTTGTTAGACATAATAATTTTTTAAATTTTTTACGAAAAGAATTTTTGAATTTGAATTTTTTTATAAAAATTTCTTTTTAAAAATTTTTTACGAAAAAAAATAATGATTTTTCTCAAAGTTTGAGATAATACTATATATATAAAATGATTAACAATTATGTTTAACAATGAATTTGTTTCTTAATAATTAGAAAGACCTCCTTTAAACCACTGATTCTTGATCAGATTTTGATCACAGATAAATAAAAAGAAAATTGCTATATTTATAATACAATTTACCAAAAATAATTATCAAACTTAAAAAAATAAAAAAAAAATAAATTGATTTAATTATAGCATACTAAATTGAATCGATTCCATCGAAATGACA
The DNA here is from genome assembly GCA_015698045.1 of Rhizophagus clarus. Classification (NCBI taxonomy): domain Eukaryota; kingdom Fungi; phylum Glomeromycota; class Glomeromycetes; order Glomerales; family Glomeraceae; genus Rhizophagus; species Rhizophagus clarus. The sequence goes on along the minus strand of BLAL01000313.1, from coordinate 26,696 downwards.
AAATTATTTCCTTATCTGTGAGATAATAATTGTTATTATCTTTTTTTTTTGTTATCTCTATTTTATACAGGAAGAAATAAGGGAAGTTAGAGGAAAATGACAATAAAAAAAAAAATTGACTTAATTTTCTTTTAATCGAATCCATAATTTATCGAAATGACGCAATTATTTCTTTATTTTCTTTGCTGTTATATTTTCTTTAAAAAAAAGAATTACATAGTATAATAAGATTACAAATATATTGAATAATAATAAGTTTAACGTTTTTTATGTTAAGTATTACCAACAAATAATAACACCTCGCGTGCTGTAGTACCGCAGTAATTACATGACAATTTTTTTGAGGACTACATATTTGCTCATAGATACTAGTCAAGATGACTAGCCCACAACCGGTTTTTTTTTTTTATTCAGAAAAGTGGATACGTTTTTTTCGAAACAATAATGTAACTGATAATTAAAAAATTTTGTACCGTTTAGAATAGCCGTATAAATAACAATTGTGAACTGCCCCTGCATCATCGCCCGTTGGGTGGCAATCAACAAAATTTGTATTGACTGCGATAAAATCACTATTGATAGATCTTTCTCGTGATAGCTATTAAAATTGGTTTTTATAATAAAATTCCTATTAAAATTGTTATATCTTTATTCTTTAACAACTCTGGATCCTTCTCGAAAGTATTCTCAAATATTGTCTCTTTCATGCAGTAGAATGTTTTTTCTCAAAAAAGAAATACAAAACATAATTTAAGCTTCTGAACTGCTTCTTAACTACTCTCACATAGAAAAAAATTTTTTATTCTTTATTTTTCGAAAAAGTGTTCTATTGGCATTCTCTTAGGGTTGTCATGCTGTCATGCATCCGTTTAAATGCTTTTAAAGTAATAAAGAACGATTTATCAGAATTTAAAGATTTTAGCTTTTTAACGGGAAGATGTATATGGGAGCATTATTTGAATACCCGAAATCAATAGTAGTGCTTCGATCCTACGCAGAAAAAAAAACCGGATGAAAAATATTATTTGGTGAAAATCTGGATAAAAAAAAAAAATAATTTCAACCACTATTATATGCGCAATGTCAAGCACTATAAAATCTGATCATTGGTTTCAGATATTATCAATCCGTTCACGGATCGATACATAGTTTTGATTTACTTAGTTGATTGGTCACCCCAATCGCCCGTGATCTATTGCATAAACTATTAATCGATTAATACTCGACGCAGCAGTGGGTAAAGCTAGATAAAATTAGAATTAATTATTATTAGTAAATTTGCCCCTGTATCATTACCCGTGATCTAGTATTAGGTATTTTACCTTTTAATAGTAAGATTTATAATAAAGTCTATAATTAACAAAAAAAAAAAAAAAATATGAGTCGACTTATGGAGTCAGCTCGTGAATCGGCTTCTGCTCAAAACGATTTTGTGATTAAAAGCAGTTTTAAACTCGAGATTCAAAATCTTTTGGAATTCAGAATCGGCTCTAGAATCAACTTGGGTTGACTCATTTTGATCGAGGATTCATTTACGGAAAAATTAACTGAATCCGATAAATTTTTACAATGTTAAGTCTTTACAGAACAAAAATGGGATATAAAAACACGGATTGACTTTTTTACAGGACAAACAAACAGTGGTGGAAAGTTTTGAAAATGGGATAAAAGAAATAAATAAAACAAATAATAGATAGTAATAGGTTATATATAGATAAATTAGATAGGAAAACTAATGCGTCATATTTTATTAAATGTAAAAATTGTTCACAATTTAATTTAATAAAGCAGTCTGTTTAGAGAATCAAAAAAAGAAAGAAATTACTTATAAATAGACAATTTAGAATCGAATCTATTATGTTGATATTAAGTGGTAACTTTGGCCAGGCTCAGAGTATCGGCCCGAATTACAAAAGAAAACATAATTATGCAGTATTTGAAGTTTTATTAATGCGCAAAAAATTTTTTTATTTAATATTTGGATAGGAATATTCTATTCCAACGTTGACAAATGGGAAGGCACTTATGTAATCGTTATTTTTATGTCCGACCGCACAGAGAATGATTATACCAATTAAAGTTGGTGTGAAGATTATGCCAATCCTTATTTTACCAAACATGTGCCGGACGTTCATTTCAACTATTAGGTTTAAAATTAGCGCCGCGCATTCCCTACGATGTGTAGGGTATACATTTAAAAAAAAAATCGTAGCGGCAAATAAGTGAACAATAAAGCCCTAATTTTTATAAAAATCACGAAAAAAAGGAGAAAATGCAGCAATAAGATGTTAGCGAAATTTAATGAATGTAGATAAATAAATATAAATATAAATATTTTTTAATTACATACAGTATTTTTTCTTTCTTCGGCTTTACCTTCGGCTATACCTTCGCCTTTACCCTCATTTTTTGCATTGGCTACCACCGTTTTGTTGCTTCTAGGAAAATATTTCTCTGTGTATCATTTAGACTTTCAATCGAATCACGTTCTTCTTTAGTGAACCTATTTATTAGGTCGTCAGCAATTGCAAATTTTTTAGGGGTGCTTCCTTCGGCTACAACTTCTTCAACAATATTTGGGTCACCGGTAGGTTCAGCAATTTTTGGGCCGTCGGTAGCTGCAGCAGGTTCTGCTGCTGCTACAATTTTTGGGTCATCGTCAATTTCAGCTTCGGCTGTTGAATTCCTTACGTTAAGTTCAATATTTTCTTCTGAAACTAATAAAAATAAATTATTAATGATCAAAATTTGACAACCTCAATCCTGTCTTAAATTTAATAACTTACCTTGTTCTTTGAGCGATCTATTAGACATGCTAAATTTTTTAAACCAATTTTTTGAATTTTTTATGAATATTTTTTTTAAAATTTTTTACGAAAAGTATTTTTTTTAAATTTTTCATGAAAAAATAATAGTTTTCTTAAAGATTGAGATAGTACTATATATATACAAAAGATTATTGTCAAGTCATGTTCTTAACAAATATGTTTATCAAAGAACTTGATTATTATTATTATTATTATTAACAATGAATTGCTCCTTAACGATTATAAAAAAAAATTACCTGAACAATCTAATATTTAAAAAATTGAATGCATCCATAACTTTTAATTTTTCTATATATATAATACATGAATAACTTATTAAAATTGACTTTCTAATAAAAAAAATTCTCACATCAAAATGATGCAATTATTTCCTTATCTGCGAGATAATGCAACCACTATCATTTTTTTTTCGTTATTTTTTTTTTTTTTTTTTTTAATAAACAAGAAAGAAATAAAATTATTGGAGGGAGTTAAAAGCCTTCATTGCCATGATTTTAAAATTATTTATTTTTGGTATTAATATAATAAATCGTTATGTAGAATGTCTAAAATACAAATATGGTTTTTGGGCAATTCTCTTAAAAAGTCATCAGTAAGTAATTGCAAAATAAACTGAATATCATTAAGGGACCATTCCTTGTCCCTGACTAATTAATGTTTTATTTTTAATACAAACTTTTTAATTACACAATTTGATGAATTAACAAATAAATGTTATTTAATTATTTAGCCCTTTTTTTTTTCTGCGCACTCGCACAAAAATGCAGGGTGAGTAAATTATATATAATAATATTTAATTTGAAAATTCAGTATACGCCTTGAATTATAATAGTATTTCAAGCTTGGTCCTCTTAAATCAATGGATGTGTTATTTTAATGAATGTAAATCGTGTAAATTTTATAATGTAAAAAATGATGCAATGAAATAATAAAAATAAGATTGGTTGCATATACTGCTGCAGTAAATAGCAGATTATTTTTGCTGTATATAATATTTTTTTCTCTACCTTTTATGATATCAGTACTGTATAGTAAAGTGGTACAAATTTTTTTGGATCATTAGTTTTTATAAAGAATAATATAAAAAAATTGGCTAAGCAATGGTATAAGGAGAAGATATTATTTTTGCCAAATATCTAAAGATCATAACTCTTAATGATAAGATTATTTCTTATGAACCCCATACTGAAAGAGATGTGACAATAGAGCTAAGTTCATATTTTTCTCATCATGATACCAAATTTTGGGCTAAGAAATAGGAAAATGCAAAGGATAATATAAGTATTTAAAAAAAATATACTTTCCAGGTACATGTCTAGGCCAGTGATAGATGAATAGGCACCATATTTTTTGCCAAACTTTTGGAACTACTGGTATTACATGCCAAACTTTTGAAATTACTTGAACTATTTGAACTACTTGCTAAGCTACTAGAAGAAAAAATATAAGAAGTTTTGTTAGCTAAATGTTGTTTAAGCTTAGATGGATATAAAAATTTTTTACTATATCTTTTATATATATGTTTCTTATTAAATTATTTGTTAACTATTTTTTTTTATAGGTTTTAGATCCTTTTTTACAGTAAAAATATTATACTGGGATTTATGAACAGATAGGAGAATGGTAATAATCTTTCCATTTCAGGTTACCTTAAATTCTCTCTTTATTAGGAATTTCTATCCTGCATGATATTGCCACTGTATTTCAAGAACAAATAGGGATAATTCTTTTTTATTATTATCATATTCTGTAAGGACAACTGAGAATTCATCTAAAATGGTATTTCTATTTTTTCCATTCTTAATAGTTACAGGAATACTATTAATCATACTAAAAGAATGAGACTTACTCGTAATTCCATTAAGTCTGTGAATTTTTTTCCTATCTATTTAAGTTCCAATTCAAATATTTTGTGATATTTTCTAAGACTATTGATGAATCTGAACTATTATTGATCATTACATAGATTATAGTCATACCTTTACTTACAGAAAATAGTCGTAATATTATTGGCATTTTTTAACTAAAGAAAATTTATCTCTAAAGGTTTGCCAATATATCTGACTATTTTTTTTTGAACTATAGTATAAATTTTAATAGCATGTTCTAACCGAATGCTTTCTGGTAAAATATAACTAGAAAAAGTAGTATTAATTTCCTTAATTTTAGAAGAATCAATTATAACTATATCTTCTTTTGGACTGGAAGCATTCAGGACAGAATCATTATTTTTTGAAATTTGTAAAAGAAGCTTCTGTTCAGCATTTATAGTCTGTATTAATTGAAATAGGATATCTTAAACTTTGATTATAATATTCTTCTATATTAATTCTTTTCTTTTAACCATATTATTTGACATAACAGTATTCAAACAATGATCTTTTAATTTGAAGAATATTGTATTAATAAGTTTTGAAATTTCTATAAGAATCTCTTTAAGATTAATAATAATATTATAGATTTTAAGGCTATTTGATATATTAAGTTTATAGCCATGGTTATATTGCTAAATACTTTACCTTTAGTACTTTCAGCATGAGATTTGGAAGTAAGAAACTTCTTTTTCATATATTAGGAAAATTATATTATTTCAGATTTGTGGCAATTTGCAAAAATTACAGATTGCTACCTTTTTTTAACAATTTTTAAAAAATCTGCACAATATTACATAAGTTATACTTTTTATTTTTTTTAAAATTTTTTTGTAAAAATTTTGTAATAATTTCTAAAATTGCAGATTTTAAAAATATTTTATATAAAAATCTTTAGAGATCTTTAATATTTTCTTTTTTTATTTGATAAATTTTACATAAACTTTTTTTTTTAAGCTTTGTACTTCTAATTTATCTCAATAAACTTTTTTTATAGCATTTTAAAAAAAATAATTTCTTTTAATACTTTTCAAAGAAATAATTTTTAATTTAACAAAATAATCTATTAAAACTAGTGTTCTGAACGAGTCGAGTCAACCTGGGTCAACTCACGAGTCAAATTGAATTAAGTCGAGTTCGACTCAAAAATTTTTTCCATCACGTGATGATGATTTGAGTCACGAGTCAATCCTGATTTGAGTCAATTCTGAGTTTAAATTAAAATTTGACTTGACTCAGGTTAACTCAAGTTGAATAAAATTTGTAATACCATTGTGGATTTTAATATTTTACTAATAAGAAAATGCATTTTTATTAGTAAAAAATAATAAATTGGCCAGATAATTTGATGGCTATTATACAACTCATCAAATTATCCAGCTGATTTAATATTTGTTATTAATACTGTTAAAAGAACGTAGCAAAAATATTATTATTATATCAGTAAATTATTTTAAAAAATGTTTTGCAACATTTTATTCAATAAATTATTAAAAAAAACTGTTAGCAACATTTTTTTATTAATTAAAAAATGTTGTGAAAAATAGTTAATTCATATGTAAAAAATATTTTGCAACATTTTGTTAACATCGTCAAAAAATGTTGTGAACCATTTTTTCATTAAGTACTTTACAGAAACTTAAAAATTCTAAACAATGACGAATTGATATTGTAATGATATTAAATATACATCGTAACAATATCGATTTGCAAATGATATCATTATGATATCAAAATAATATCGATACATTATTGATTGGATATATCAAAATGATATCGTAAAGATATTTACTTAAAGAAATATCTAATCGATATCATATTCATATTGTTATAACAATGATAATTTTTTAAAAAAATGTGAAACAAACACGATATCAATATAATATCGTATCGATATGTATTCAGTATTATTATGACATCGTAAAAACATCATCTTATAAATATCAAATCGACATCAATTCACTATTGGCAATATAACGAATCGATATCATTTTGATATAGTTAAACAATAATAAAATTTTTAAAAAATGTGATACAAAAACGATATCAATATAATATCGTATTGATATGTATTCGGTATCAATATGATATTATAAAACATTATCTTATAAATATCAAATCAACATCAATTCGATATTGGTAATATAACGAATTGATATCATTTTGATATAATTAAACAATAATAAAATTTTTAAAAAATATGAAACAAACATGATATCGATATGATATCGTATCGATATGCATTAAGTATGAATATGACATCGTAAAAACATCATTTTATAAATATCAAATTAACATCATATCAATATTGGCAATATAACGAACGTATCAACATCATTTTGATATAGTTAAACAATAAATAGTATATTTTCAGATCGTTTAGTTCAATATTAAATTGAAATATTTTAATAATTTGTAATCTAATTAAAAAAAGTATAATTTAATTATACACATTTGCTTTTAGCTAGTAGTGGTATCATAATAGTTATTATTGTAAAATTCGTACAAAAAAAGAAATAAAATTTTTTTTTTAATTGATATTTCAAATATCGTATTGAAAATTTAGATCTTCGATATGACTAATGCTACCTGTTCCAAATTATTGATGAGTTGTTGCTGTAAAAAATCAAAAAAAGTAATTAAAAAGCAGACTGTTAAATTATTTGTATGAAATGTGGAAAAGTGATAAGAATGGAAGTCAATAGAATAGTTGAGAGAACTGAATTATAATTTATTAACAAAATTATTTATAAATTTATTTATACAAAGAGTAATCTAAACGTCTCCCAAATTTTTTTTTTTAATTAAAAACATTAAGGTGTGATGTTTAGAATAATGGTCAATTCACTCGTAAAAACTTACTAAATTTATTATCGTTATAAAATACATAATTTTATAAAAAAATTAGGCATGAGCTTTTACTAAAGATTTTATAACTATGTATAATTTAACATTATTAATACTATGTATGATTAAAGGACATTATAAATAAAATAACTTACCGATAAAGAATTAACGATGTTACTACCGCTTCTTGATGGTATAGATAATTCCTTTGTCATTCTATCTAACGCCTTAATAGCAGCTAAATTTTTACCATTCCACGAGATTCTGACAGCTTCTCCAACGAAATCAACTAATGTAACCAAACCTCCATTGTTAATTAATTCTGAAATGTTTACGGCAACAAGTTGTCTGCTTAAAATTTTTTGTGCAACACTTTTGTCAACATATTCTTTAATCTCTTTCTGAGATATATTTCCAGTGGTACCTCTATTTTATTCATTAATTAATAATAATACAATTACAGCACTATTTATTGCCAACAAAACAATTAAACATATACCTGCTGTTTCTTATTTCTTTATATTCTTCTACAAAGCTTAAAATATTTTGATTGAATTTATTCCTGAAATCTGTAAGGAACTTACGAGTACGTTCAAGATAGCTTTTTGCCTCGTTAGTATATATCTTGATTCAGAAAATCTTTACGATCAGGTCATCAAGAACCTTATTGTCTGGATTCCTCATGCGCAGGAATAGACATTTTACTGACTCATCCCAGAGTCGGATTTTATCCTAAAATATTAGAAGACGCATTATTTAATGATTTAAACATAATAAATATTACCATATTGATTCAATACTAACTTCATTATTTTTTGATTCAACAACATCTGATGATTCGTTCATTTCATTTGCAAGTTGTAAGATTTCAGGGTGTTTGACAAGCCAGTTAACTATTTCCAATTTTGAATGCTTTCGAAATTGTTCTGGAATTTCATCTGCTTCTTTGCCATTATCATCTTCTTCATCATCATCATCATCATCATTATCGTAATCCTCATCACTTTTGTCCCTTACTCCCTCTTCAACTATTACATTTGGTTTATTGACACGCACACCTATATGTAATATATCATTGCAATTGTTTTAATTAGATTAATATCAATAAATTAAAGTCTACACATATTAATATTACCTGACATTAATTCATTCGCCTCTTCAATGTCTATATCTCTTCTCTTTTTCGCGATACCAATTTGTCCTGAGTTCTTTTGACTTTTTTTCGGTCCTTTCATATATATTTTTGGTATTTTACTATTTATTATCCTTACATATAAGCAAATCTTATTAAAAAAAGTAATATATATACCTGTTTTAACTTCTATTTCTTTACTTTCAGATGATTTACGTTTAGACATAGTATCAGGAAAATATAAACAAAAAAATATGGATATAGAAAAGAAAAAAAAAACGTACTGCATCCTTACGATATAAATATGAAATCTTGGTTATTGTAAATTATGATAACAGTACACAATTGGAAAATATACATGATCTTGACATCGTGAGGAATGCAGAATCAGTTGAAAATATCGAAAGAATTATGATGGAAAAGGGAGTGAGAAAAATTAATGGAATATTTCGTTTTAAATTCCCATTTTTATAAAAAAGGAGTGAGAAGTAATATTTTAACGCTGATTTATTGTATTACAAACATTACAAACACGAATAATATTGTTTAAATTTGACCATTGTAATTTATTGTAATACAATTTATTGTATTACAAACACGAATAATATATGTTAAATTTGACATTGTAATTAGAATTTTATTATCAAAAATATATATATATAATAAAATATAAAAACTAATGAAAATAAAATAAAAATTTATAATATAAAAATAAAAAAAAAAATAGAAAATAGTAAAGAGTAAAATGATAAAAAAAAAATTGTTTTAATGACGGTGTCGATGACGGGAGTAAAGAGAATAAGAGCGCCTGCGCTCGTGGCGGTGATGAGATCGAGAGCGCCTGCGCTCTCGATACTCATATCTCCTACGATCTACCCTATTTCTTCTCGCTGCGCGGACTGGTGCTTAAAATAAAACAATTAGTTAATTATAAATGTGATAAATTAAATAAAAAAAATCAATTAAATAATAAATTGTTACTTTCAGCAAGCCAGAATTCATCTAACAACTCATCATGAAAACGTTCATCATGAAGAGTTGGTGTGTGGGTAGGAAATCCTTCTGGATTTCCACTCAATAACCTTTTCAAATTTTCATAACCACTTTTTAGTGCATTCCATTTATTCCTGCACTGTCTTTTTGTTAGCGCGAAGTTTTGGTGATCATTATTTATGTTTTGCGATATATGGTTCCAAATCACCTTTTGATCGTGAATGGCAGTAGTACAAAAAAATTGTTGATACAATCGACGATACTGAATTAACGAGAGAGTAGCGTCGTTTGGCCACTGTAAAGCCCCAGTATTTAATTGTGCCATTTTTTAATATTATTATGAAATAAAAAAAAAAAATATTATAAAATCGAGTAATTGAGAGTAATTGATTTAATTAGAGAAAGGAAGTATTTTAAAATGAGTGAAATGGCGAATAGGCTCCATATTTATAATAAATTTTATTATTATTTCTTGAACTCCATATTACGATTCTGCATAGATCTTAATGTAATCATCTTTAGATCCTACATATATTACGCATATTTTTTTGATTACACCATTTATTAATTTATTCAAAGCATGTCTTAAAAATATAATTTTCTTGGACCTTATAATAATTCATAAAAATTTTACCCAAATTTTTATGATCTTAATGTAATCATAGATCCTGCATATCATTTGCGTATAGATATTTTATTACATTATTACAAAAAACAGGGTTAAGTGTTTGTTTCATTATAGTTATCTTTGCTAATTGACGATTGCTATTCGAAGTTCTATAACAATGAGCAATAAGGAGGACGATTCAAAGAATAGGTACGCTAATTTTGCATAGCAAATAAAAAAATAATTTTTTATTGTGGTAATTTAGTTATCATCAAGTTTAACAAAGTAAGATTAAATATTTGTTAGATATTCAAATATTATTGGACGTGATTCGAATATATCATGTGATTTGAATACTCGTTATGTTCTTCAGATTTAGAAAAATTATTTAAGTCAATAAATTCAGATTTTAGGTACAATTTATAAAAAAGAAATATTATTTTTAATAAGGTTGGCCACAAGTATATCAGCAATAGAAAATATTTTATATCAATAAAAAAAATATATTTTTTTTTTATTATAAATCAACTCACTAACTGTATACAAATCGATAAAAGTAATTCTTAATTTCCTTACATAATCCCAAGTATGAAATTGTAAATACAGATAAGAAGACAATCGGTGGTCTTAAATGAATTGTTAAAAAAAAAAGAATATGATCACATAAAATTTTTTTTTTAAAAAGAAATTCTTCTCACCGCTACCTTACCACATAAAAATTCTTTGCCGATTTGTATACTACATTATAGTTAAAAAAATTGTACATCAATATCGGCATCGGAACATCAATATATACCGATAATTAGAACTTAATTCGAACTTAATTTACTCCATTTTGAGAATACCGTAAATAATTGGCTAATGACCTAGTACAGATATATAACAAAATCGGCATTGATTTTAACCGAATTGATCAACTATTTTGCTTTTTTTTTTGGGTTTTTTTTTTGTCGACACGCTGATAATATAAAGGTATTTATAATTTAAAGCTTTAATTGAATCATAAATTCTAAATTAAGATATCTTAAATTTTTTATAAAGATGAGAAGACGATTTAATCATATCGAACCAATAAAACTAATTCAAATTCGAAATCGGTTTTCCTACAGCAACCCTAATGAGACAACAGAATCTGACGAGAGAGTAGCAATACGTTCACCTGTACGTTCACCTGATAATGATAACGAAGACATAGACTTTCAATATGATTATGAAGATGGTAATTTAAGTTTTCAAGACAATAATGATGATGATAATGCATATGATTCAATTAATCCTCAACACTACAATGATGAGATGATATTTTCGCAAGATGATATAAATTCATCAGATACTGAAGAGGAAGAAGAAAGTGACAACGATTACAATAGCGAAGAGGAGGAAGTAGATGATAATGAAATCAATGATGAAGAGGAGGAAGGGGAAGGTAACAATGATGATAATGAAGTGGAAGAGGAACGTAATAATGATGAAGAGGAACGTAATGGCGAAGAGGAAGAAATACATCAAATTATTGAAGCTTTGGATAAAGACGAGATACCATCCTGTGATGGTGAATTTGCACCGTACTTTAATAATTATACGGCTACGGCACTATTTTGTTGGCTTCAGAAGCACAATGTTTCTACGAAAGCATATGAAGATCTTGTCAATATCATTCATAATCCTCAATTTGAGCCTACCCATGTGATAAAAAATATCCGAAGATTTCAATTATCAAGGAAACGTCTTCCTCTCCTACCAATAACAACAAAGTCTATTAAAATTTTACCAAAAAAAACTCCGTCAACTTCACGAGGATCAAAGCTTTCCTATCAACTCTCAATTAGTGAAATTATATGACGTGTTCTGAATAATCCGATGCTAAAAAAGCATATGTATTTTGGACCTGGTATTGATTCCGAAAAAAAATCAGAATTTTGGCATGGAAACTTATGGGGTGAATCACCACTTTTTGGACAACATGAAATATTAATATCAGAAGGTAATAAAATAATGTATTTTGATACAATTATGATTTATTAACATTGATTATTTACTTTTAATAAAATAGTTTTGTACCGATCTGGTGATTTTATCTACTACCAAGATAATGGCCAAAAAAAACTTGGAAGATTGAGAGCAATTTTGAAAAATGATGAATATTATAAGTTACGAGTTCAAAAAATCCTAAATTATAATGATTTACCTGGAAATTTAAAAGAATTATCAAGACAACGTCGTTCTATTACTGGGGAAGTATGGTTACAGGACGAACCATTTTTAACCATAATGACCTCTCAAATTTTAGAGAAAGCGGCTATAATGATGACGTTTCAGCATCAAAATATTTCCAAAGATTCATTACGGATTAGTGAAATAATTTATAAATGCAATGACCATTGGTGTGTTCGGGACGTAAAGTTTTCATATCTACACCCATCTGATTACATTTCTATTAGAAACCCACCATCGTCATCTATGCCAGTTTATAAGTTATTTTTAGATCTTTATTATGATGATTTTGGTACATTTAGAAATATATATCACTCTTTAGGTGGCGTCTATATACAGTTTGGAATATGCCAACACATCAAAAAAAGCTAATCAAAAATCATTTTGTTCTCGGGTTTGTACTGTTTGGCAGAAATTTTAACGAATTCATGGTACCTTTCGTTTCAGAAATAAAAGATTTTGAGAAAGGGAAGATAATGACTGTTCAAGGACAAGATGCATGGGTAATTGCCGGTTTGGGCGTTGTCACAGCAGATCTACCCCAAGGTAACGACTTGGCAGGAGTAATGAGGTATCCTCAATTTAATCAATAATTTTAATAAAATTATTTTGTAACAATTATTAAAATTTTTTAAAATGAATTTAGACATAATGCAAATAAAGGTTGTCGTACCTGTAAAATTGATAAAGGATCATGGAGTGCTCATAATCAGGATATTATAACAACATTACGTTATCATCATATTACAGATGAAGAAATTTCAAAAATTTCTCATGAATCTGTAGTTTCAAGAAGAGACCAACTTTGTACAGAATATGGTTTACGATCATTGTCTAGTATTTTAGATAAATTGAAGTGGGAAAAACATCTACAGACTCCGCAGGACATTTATCATGCCACCGCGGGAAAGATTGGGCGGCTGTTAAAATTAACTTGTGAATTATTTTCACAAGAAGGAGAAGATGATTTTATCAAAATTTGGAAAAATTTTGAAATCCCAAAAAAATGGTCTCGTTTACCTAATCCTATTTCTCATTACAATAGTTTTATGATGTCTGATCTACTTAGATTAGCTATGATTATGCCATTTTTACTAAATCAGTTTTTAAAAGAATCAAGTCTCAAGCGTAATGAAGCAGTTACCATTCAACAAAGAATTAATGCATCTCGAATTAGCTTAGTACCAAAAAATATTATAGCTTGTTGGGTACATGTTGCAAAAACTATGAGAACAGTATTTAATAGGGAATTTACGTCAGATAGCTATGAGGAATTACAGCAATGTTTTGAAGAAGAGTTTTCAATCCTTCCAAAGGTATAATTATGAACTTGAAATTCAGAATATGGAAATAATTTTTAAATAATTAATATTATTTTATTTTTTCATAGGTTTTTGTTAGTTTTGTTAATTTACCGAATATACACGTTAATATGCATCTTTTGATGCATGCTAAAACCTTTGGAACACTTACTAATACCCAACTGGGTATAAAAGAAATGATTCATCGTATATTTAAAGGAATGGTACCAAAGACTAATTGCAAAAACATAGATTTGGATTTATTAAAACGTTACAATACTCTATTTGCAATTCGACATTTAGCAGATGGTGGTATAGATCCAAGATTTAATAGATCTTGTACTGGATTTACAAATTCAAATTTTGGCCAATTATTTCTGAACTGGTATGTTACAGAGGATAAATATTCAATTGAAGAACAAGCTCAAGATAATGATGACACAAAAGGTAAGATAGTAGTAATAGTATAATATAATATAATATATACTTTATATTTATTTTTTCACATGTATCTGATCTTTATTTTAGTTGTTTCACCGGTAAATTTTATTTCCAATATTTCCTTAAAAAAAAGAATGTCAAAGCAGGAACGTGATTCACTTCTCTTAACTTTGCATAGTTTTAAAACTGAGTTGTTTTTATCTTATGTGGATATGAAATTTGAGGCAACACTTATGAATGTTTCAACTAGTTGGTACAAATTGGCATTATATACATTTGAAGAAGAAAGTGGTATCCTTTCAAAAGTCTACTTACACCTTGGTGATTTTATCACAATTTATGAAGAAGATCACGAAGAATCTTATGCAGTTATCAAGGGTATCTTTCGACATAAAAGTAATAATGACAAATATTATGCCTTTATTGTTGTAGATTGGTTTGAGGATACTGGAGCTGAACATTCGGTATTAAAATGTCCACTTTACTGCCTTCAAGCAACAGGAAATAAATGGAGACGCATTTTTCCAATTACTGTAATAGATAATTTTCAAAAAGTACATTTTATTCATAATTGTAATTCAGAAAGGTGCCAACTACCTAATCATGATATCACAAATAGAATTTGGATAAAAAATAATTTTTATTTTACAGCCGTATAATTGTTTGATTATATAAATATATAATTTGTGTCAGTTTTAAAATTAACCAATAAAATCACATTAATCATTATGCATGATGTAATATATTAAAATTAACCAATCAAAATTGATTTGTTTACATGCATGTGAGATCTAAAATAGCTAAAATTCGTAATGTTTTGTTTATTTTCAAAAATAAACTTCTCTCTTCTTAAATATTATACTTGTCTTAACACTTTACAGTATTTTCTTCTTTTCTCTTTTATCCAAGTTACTTTACTTATCTTTTACAATATTAACAATACTTTGGCATTTTAATTTATATATATGATATAGCCACCAATACAAAGACCGTTCGCCAAAAAAATGTATAAGACATAAAAATTACTTTTAAATAAATGGTGAAGCCGAATATTGTACTTGTCTTATATTTTAACACTTTATGGTATTTTCTTCTTCTCTCTTTTACTTTACTTATCTTTTACAATATTAACAATACTTTGGCATTTTGGTTTATATTCGATATAGCCACCAACACGAAGACCATTCGCCAAAAAACGCATAAGACAAAAAAACTACTTTCAAATAAATAGTGAAACCATTAAGCAGGTATGAAAATGTCATATACACATATTTTTCATATTTTTTTGGACTCTACCATATTCGTAAAGTCTACTGGTTCTGTAGGAGGAATTGGTTATGTACTTTCTTTACAATAGGGTATAGTTTGAGTCTTTCTTTGTTAGACTGTGGTATTACTTAAGAGAGTTAGAATGTATTCTCAAATGCTATGTTCAAATTGCTGAATATATTTGAGCTTTCTTTTGTAATATTTGCTTAGCCTGGAGGAAAATGTTATGAAATAGGGCTGGATATTTTATGACATTTTCTGCCGCCAATTACTTTGTCCGGGGTGGCGTCAGTCGTAGCAGCCAGCATTTTTTTTTTATAATATTATGGTTTTAAGAATTAACACTTCCAAATTTAAAGAGCTAACGTTAAAAATATTATCATTTTTATTTTTTCTCAAAATCCCGGAGATTACCTGCTTTAACCATTATCCCAAGGTTATGTATTAAATTTAAATTTTAAATATATTTTATAAAGTGTATATTATATTAATCATGATTGTTTTTTTTATATTTTTTTTAAATTTAATATAAAATCGTTTTTGTGATGTAATTTATGAAATTACTATGATGTAGTTATGATATCAAATAAATATTATAATACTTTAGCAATGTTAATTTGATATTAATATGATATTTCTATGATATAGTTACGATGTTAAATAAATGTAAAAACATTTTTGTAATATTAATTTGATGTTAATATGATATCGCTACAATATGGTTACAATATCTAATAAATGTTATAATACTTTGCAATGTTAATTTGATATTAATATGTTATCTTTACGATATAGTTACGATATCAAATAAATGTTATAATACTTTGGAAATGTTAATTTGATGTCAATATATTATCTTTACAATATAGTTACGATATCGAATAAATGTTATAATACTTTGGTAATATTAATTCGATGTTAATATAATGTTGCTACGATATAGTTACAATATCAAATAAATATCATAATACTTTAGCAATATTAATTCGATGTTAATATAATATTGCTACGATATAGTTACGATATCAAATAAATATCATAATACTTTAGCAATATTAATTCGATGTTAATATAATATTGCTACGATATAGTTATAATATCAAATAAATATCATAATACTTTAGCAATATTAATTCGATATTAATATGATATTGCTACGATATAGTTACAATGTTAAATAAATGTTATAATACTTTGGTAATATTAATTCGATGTTAATATAATATTGCTACGATATAGTTACGATATCAAATAAATATCATAATACTTTAGCAATATTAATTCGATATTAATATGATATTGCTACGATACAGTTACAATGTTAAATAAATGTTGTATAGTGATCGCAGAGATATCGTACTAATCAATAACGAATAGATATAGTTACGACTAACTTAACGACGACGATGCAACTTTTTACTATGATATCGTGATAATATCGTAACAATATCATTATGGTATCGAATCGACATTGATAAATAACCCCAAGTTTTAGTAAAGTAAATTGCTAAAAAAACATTTTTCTTAACGTTTTTTTTATTAATCCAATTAAAAAATGTTGAGAAAAATATTTTTTATTTGTTATTTCATATGTAAAAACAGTTCATAACATTTTTTATCAACACAATTAAAAAACGTTGTGAAAAATATTTTTTCGTTAAGTAAATTACTAAAAAAAATGTTCACAGCATTTTTTTATTAGTCCAATTAAAAAACGTCAAGAAAAACATTTTTTCTTATTATAAATTGTTAAAAAAAAAATGCTAAGCAATATTTTTTATCAACATAATTAAAAAATGTTACAAAAAATGTTTTTTTTGTTAATTTATATGTAAAAAATGTTTCGCAATATTTTTGTTAACATTGTTAAAAAATGTTGCAAAAATATTTTTTCATAAGTTAAATTGCTAAAAAAAAACTTTCGCAGCATTTTTTATTAATCTAATTAAAAAACGTCAACAAAAACATTTTTTCTTGTTATAAATTGTTAAAAAAATGTTAAGCAACATTTTTTATTAGTCTAATTAAAAAATGTTACAAAAAACGTTTTTTTTGTTAATTTATATATAAAAAATGTTTTGCAATGTTTTTTTATCAATACAATTAAAAAATGTTGCGAAAACATTTTATTTTATTAAATAATTAAAAAAAAGTTTTCGCAATGTTTCTTATTAACACAATTAAAAAACATTGCAGAAATTTTCTTTTGTTAAGTTGTTTAAAAAAAATGTTTCGCAACATTTTTTTATACATCTGCTTTATTTATTAATTATTAAGAAAAAAAATGGGTTGCTAACGTTTTTAACAACAAAATATTTTTTTATTCGCGTTTTTATTAACACTGGTAAAAAAAAAATTGCAAAAACATTAAGTTATTAAAAAAAAAAGTTTCAGCATTTTTTTTTAATCAACCATCCGTCAAATTTTTGAGTAGAATTGAGTCAAATCGAGTCAATCTGAGTTGATTTTTTCTGAGTCGAGTCAAGTTGAGTTTACAAATTTTATAATTTTGACTTGACTCGACTTGACTTGATTTTTTCGAGTCAAATTCGATTTTGTCTAATAATTGACTTGACTCGACTCATTCAGAGCTTTAGTTAAAACTATTAAAAAAAATTGAAAATTTTTTTTCATTTTTTTTTTTTAAGTTTTAAAGCTTTATTTAAAAGTAATTTTTTTTAAAAAATTAAAAAAGTTTGGTTAACATTTGGTATATAATCTACAACATTAATCAAATTATAACTGTTTACTATAACTGATCATATTGATTTATTTGAGCCATTTCTTCAGAATTTTAATATCAACTTTTAATACAATTACTATTGCTAGAGGGAAAATCAAAGTACATCAAAAAAATGAAGAATGATGCTTCACAGAATTTGAATGTCATAGTGAGTTCCAGTATTAATGTTATTAGTTATAGGTAGTTAATATGTAATTTTTTTTTTCTTAAGATTGGATATACAAACAAAGAAAAATAAATATTTTTTTAAAAAAAAATCAGCTTTCAAGAAAGTCAATTTTAATTTATAAAACAAAAAGATTTTTTTTTTAAAGTTTTGTTAACTTCAAATTATTTATTCAAGATAATTAAACTTTTATCATAATACATATCATATTTATATAAATAATTGATTAGCAAATAACTTTAAAATAGTTTAATTTTTATATATTAAATTCAGTAAGAAATAATATAATATACATAAATAATATTATTTAATTAACAGATTAGTCTGATAGTCATCAATCAGTATATACCAATTGAATTCAGTTTTACAAGTAGTAATAATTATATATCAAATTAAATGATAACTATTGAATTATTACCTAATTTATTCAAATTAAAAAATATGATTAATTTGACTAACTTAAATTTTTATATAGTCATTAATCAGACATATAGATACCACTTAAATCCTAAATTATTTGGGAATATGGCTGTCAAAATAATCAAATTAATTTGGAATTGATAATCTGATTTTTTTGTACATCCCAAATTAATTATAGCATCTCAAATTAATTATAGCATCCCAAATTAATTATAGCATCTCAAATTAATTATAGCATCCCAAATTAATTATAACATTCCAATTAATTATGACATTTCAAATTAAATTATGGTATCCTAAATTAAATTATGGTATTCCAAATTAATACAAATTAGGATTATTCAGTATTATAGTAACTAAATAATCAATTTTTATTTAAATTCTGGTATTTTATATAAAAAAAATAAAAGAATAAGATTAGAAATTTTTATTATAGATCTTAAATTATATTTTATTAAATGTTGATTAATATTACACTAGTCAAAATCAATTCTATTAGGCACATATCAGGAACTTATATATCAGCGGCTAATCAGATAAATATAGGGTATTTTTACATATCAGGTACTCGATTTATTATACTTGATACTTCAAAATATGCCTAATTACTAAGACTCTGATATTTAAACTATTGGTCATTGATATGTTATTTAATATAATTATATCAGGCTATATGGCTATATTCAACTGAAATTAAAAAAATTTTGATCTCAATTAGTAATGATCTACTATTAAACATATTTGACGTTATTAAATTATAATTGAAAGCTTATTATATTAAATTGCTTTTATTTAATAAACATTCATTTTTTTTTATTAAAGTTAAATAAACAATCTGTCATCATATATTATATAATATGGGATCTTTGCAATAGAAAGGTACGAAACTCAAAAAAAAAATAAAAATTTAATTAATATTAAATTTACACTTATTTTAGTATAAAAAATATAATTAGCATATAAAGTAAATTTAAAATTTTTTTTGAGTTTCGTACCTTTCTATTGCAAAGACCCCATATATTATAATGATGAAATGTCTTAATAAAAAATAAAAAATAAAAATAAAATATAAAAAATGCAAAATAAAAAAAAAATAAAAATATATAAAAAATAAAAAAATATAATTTACAGATTTTGAGACTGCTGATATACAATATTTTTATGCTGCCTACGACTGTGGTAGTTTCCTAAGAAATATATATAAATTTAGAACTTAAATAACTTAAATATAAATTAAAAAAATTTTTAATAATTACCAGATCTGTCCTAAAACCTTGTGCAGAACTGTCTATAATATCTTTCTCCTTCCTAGGACTACCTTCTATTTCGCGCACCATTCTTTCATTCACAGAAATCCTAAAAATGTTAATACTATTAATTTTTTATTTTATTTTATTTTTTTTTTATAATTTATTATTATTTTACTAACATTAAAATTTCTGTCCAAGTTTCTCCATTTCCTTTCTACCTGTTGGCCAGTGAACCTCACGCAAAACTGTCTCTAAATTATTTGAGCTAGTCTCTTCCAGAATTTGGAGCAGTCTCTTCTTGGTATGTCATGGTAGTAGTCGTTTCTTCTCCTTTATATTGTTTATTTAATTTTTAGATTAGAAACGTAAAAAAAAAAAACTAAAAAATGATCAAAATTATTTATTAGTTTTCATTTATTTTTTTACCTCCTATATCTTTTTAAATATTCAGTTATTTCATCAGTCCAATTTACAGGTATTTTAAGAAAAGAATATATAATAATAAAAAATAACAGTAACAAATTTTATGAAAAAGAATATATAATAAAAATAACGACAACAAATTTATTGTAAGAAAAAAAAAATGAAATCTCTTTTTATAAACAATTTTTTATCACCTAGTATTATTATATTAATTACCCTTCAAGAACATTTATGTAAATTATTCTAATTTCTCAAATTTGTTATGATTGTTATAATTTGTCTTCTTTATATTAATTATATATCAAATCTAAAAAAGGTAATACAGATACAGATCTACAATACAATCACAATGAACAAATTAAACTTGACCTAAACTTAATTGTTATGATTGTGATTTCAAAAAATCAAGATAAAGGTCTTCCTTTTAATTATATATCAAATCTAAAAAGGTAAAATCTAATAATACAGATACATAAATAAATAATGTTTTTTATTTTGTTTTATAATAAGTTTTTACCAATTATAGATTACAAATAAAATAATTACAAATCTACAATACATTACACAAAGATCTTGAGCGAACAAGTTAAACTCAAGTTGAACTTGAGTTTAACTTAAGTTCAAAGCGAATAATTTAAATTCAAAATAAAATATCCAAAATTAATAAAAAAATTGGTAATGTTATAATGAAATTGGTAGTAAAACTTTATTTAATCATATTTAATTAGGTATAAAAATTCTGATAAATTTAATAAAATCAGTGATTTTTTAATAATTTTATCAACTCAAGTTAAGCATGAATAATGAATAATTAAGTTTGTAATTCTTTGCTAATATTGACTTATGCATCTGATAGGTGTAAGATTGCTGGATAAAACTAGGTAGTTTAATAAACTGTTTAATTGTCGAAAGGGTAAAACTTGACAAAACTATATTAAAATCTTAGTAAAAAATTAGCAAAACTTAACAAATATTAAAACTTATAGTAAATCATATTAAATAGCGAAACAATAGTAAAGTATTATTAAAAAATCAGTCAAACTAGAGTTTAGACGTTTAGCCAAATTTAAAATTAGTTTAGGCAGGCAACTTTAAATAGGTGACCGATTTTGTGGCTGATGTGGCTGAATATAATATTATCCAAATAACCAATAAAAATTAATAATTTTATTGATCATGTGATTGCATGATCATGATTTAATTATTTTTTTTTTAAAAACTTTTCTCTTTCTCTCAAATTTTTACTTTATTGTTTTTTTTAAAAAATAAAGATAAAGGTATATTTTTTGTTAAAATTTTTTTTCCCATTATTCATCGGGAAAGTTATGTTGATTCAGATCTGCAGTGATCTATGATTTTAGCAGATTGCCGCTTTTTTTATGCAATTTTGTTAAGAATCTGCGCAATACTGCAGAAATTATTTTTTTATTTTTTCAAAGATTTTTTTATGAAAAATCTGTGATAATCTCCAAAATTGCAGATTTTTAAAAACACTTTGTGCAAAAATCTTTAATTTTCTTCTTTAATTTGATAAACTTTACATAAACTGATTTTGACTTTTTTTCTTTAATTTGATAAACTTATATAAACTTTCTATTAATTTTGAACTTAACTTTAACACTTAAACTTCTTAAAGAAATAGTTTTTTATATTTAGAAGAAATACATTTTTTATGACACTTTTCAAAGAAATAATTTTATAACACCTTTTACAGAAATAATTTAATATTTTTTCGAAGTTTGTCAGACTTTAAGTGTTAAAGAATATTTCATTTAACGAATGTTAACACTAACTTCTGGCATTCCCTTAAATCCATAAAAATAATATCATCCATATATAAGCTATGACAGGGATTCAAACCGATTCCATGGACCATTCATTCATTTTATTAGAATCCAAATTAACAGCCTAATTGAGCTTGAATTAAAGATTTCGAAGATTTTCCTTCAAAAAAAAAGCTTTTTTCTTTTATTTTATTTAACAAACATTAACTAATGTTCGTTTGTTTTTAAGTCCAGAATGAAAGTATGGGTTTTAGATTATTGAAAAAAAAATTTTTTTTTTAAATTTAAATGAATGTTAATAGCGTTCATTTTTATCTGATAACGAATGCCAGAAAACACCAAATTTTGAAGGTAACACATATCATTTGACTAGTGTATATCCTTCAGAAAAAAAATTTCTTCTTTTTTTTTAAGTGCAGAACAATGAAAGTAACTACCATTTCGAAGGTAACTTTGAAAAAAAGTTTAAATTTTATTTAACGAACATTAACTAACTGTTTATTTTTATCTTTTATAGGTCTGGAACTATTAGCACTCGTCATGTAATATTTAATTGTCAAAAAATGTAAAAAACTTGCATTCTACCTACCAACATCGCAATACGAATAGCCGCTCGCCAAGAAACTTGTGGTCACGCACTCCATTCGAAGATATAAGTGTATAACTTTTAAAAGTTATCTTTTATTTTATTATCTTATTTAACAAACGTTGACTAATGTTTGTTTTTATTTTTGTAGGTCTGAAACTCCAATTCAAAGCGGACCAGGTATTTCAAAGGTAAAATAAACTTTGAAATTATCTTTTTTTTAATTATCTTATTTAACAAGCATTGACTAACATTTGTTCTTACTTTTGTAGGTCTGGAACTTCAATTCGAAGTAGACCGGGTATTTTGAAGGTAAAATAAACTTTGAAATTATCTTTTTTTTAATTATCTTATTTAACGAAAGTTGACTAACGTTTGTTCTTACTTTTATAGATTCAGAACTCCATTTCGAGGTGAACTGGGGTATTTCAAAGGTAAAATAAAACTTTAAAATAATTTTTTTTTATTTTCAGTTATTGTTTTTATATAATGAACGTTGCTAACGTTCAAACATTTTTATTTTTTTTAGGTCCAGCAGACGTTTAATTTCAAAGGCGGACTCTATTCAAAAGTAAGTCTTCGATTTTTTTTAATTTTTGTTTTTATTGAACGAATATTACTAACGTTCTTTTATTTTATTTTTTTTTTAGTTTAGAAAGCCAGTGTTTTTAACTACTGTTTCAAAGATAAACTTTTGAATTCTAATTTTTTTTGGTTGTTTATTTAATGAACATTTATTAACATTCTTTATTTTATCTTTTTTTTTGTAGTCCGCAGATGAATTCCTAGAAGAAATTTCAAAGGTAAAATTTTGAAATTCATTTTTATTTTTTTTTTTAACAAGATGTTTGCTAACGTTTTATTTTTTTTATAGGTCTGAAATATTATAGAACTTCAAAGGTATTCTTTGAAGTTTCTTTAAAATTTTATTTATTTATTTTTTTTTGTAACGAAATGTTACTAACGTTTCAGCTTTCTTTTTGTAGTTTTGTAGTTTCCCAGATGTGTTCTAGATGGGATATGAGATTCTGAAGGTATTTTATCTTCGAGAAAATTAAAATTTAAATTTTTTTTTTCTTTTTTTTTTGAACAAAACACTAACTAACGTTTTGTTTTTAATTTTGTAGGTCCACGGCTTTCTGGACACATCATAGACGAAATTTTGAAGATAAGCTTCAAAATTATTAATTTTTTTTTAACAAAATGTTTAGTTAACATTTTTATTTGATTTTTTAGGTTTACAGCTTCTGAATACCACTGGGCTGAATTTCGAAGGTAAATAACCCTTGATTTTTTATGGGTTTTAAAGAAAACTTAACTAACGTTAATGTTTTTTTAATAGATTCAGCTTCCAAACGTAATTTTGAAGGTAAATAAAATAATTTCCTTTCGAATTTTTATTTTAATAATTTTTTTTAATGAAATGTTGATTAACGTTTTGATTTTTTTTTAGGTCCAAGACTTCCTGAACGTCTAATGGACGGAATTTCAGAGGTTACTTTTGAAATTCTTTTATTTTTTATTTTATTTTTGTTTAAATGAGATGTCAACTAACATTTTATTTTATATCCTTTTGCATAGGTTTGTGCATAGACGTAATTTCAAAGGTAAATAAAATAAATACTTTCAGAAATTTTATTTATTTTTTTTTTAAATGAAACATTAACTAATGTTTCATTTTTTATTTTGTAAACTTGTGGCTTTTCAGATGCTTTCTGAAAGATTTCAAAGGTATTTAACTTCGAATAAAATTAAGAATTTAATTTTTTTTAAACAAAATATTAATGAAACTTTGACTAACATGAATTTTTTTTGTATTTTGTTATTTGTTGGAATCAAACTAACTGGAATAATGTCCAAACCATTAATAACAACATAATTTGACAGTCTGTAAAGAAAAGAAAAAAGACTTTTAATTAATGTATTTAGTTAGTAAAATAGGATAGTTTAGTATATGTACTTTTAAATTTGTAAATATCTATAATTAATAAATTGTTATTAGTTAATAATAAAGTTAAAACACTGCCTGATTGTAAATTTGCATTAGTATTTTCGCGGATTTATTTTTGAAAAATTTCGCAGTTTTTTTTGTGCTTGTAGATTTGCGCAGAAATTCATGAAATTTTTCAGTGCTGTGCATCGGCATGTCTTTAGATCTGCGCAGAAATGTACTCTGCAGAATTGCGCAGATTCGTGAACTAAAATTTTTCCTGATGTTATGTTATTCTTAATACTCTTATTAATATATTTTTCTAATGTATTTCTTTTTATTAACATCCTATTAACAATATTTTACTATTAAGTTTTTTACTTTATTGGTTTTTCTAAAAAATAAATATAAAGATACATTTTTTGTTGAAATTTCTTTTTCCATTTTGTTAACACTCTTATTAATATTTTTTTCTAATATATTTCTTTCTATTAACGTTCTTACTAACAATGTTCTACTGTTAAATATTTTTTATTCATTACTTTTACTAATACTTCTACTAACATTAACACTAATATTAATACTTATAGTTTATAATTTTTTTATTGATATTCCTTTTTTACTTCTACTAATTTTTATACTAACATTAATACTTATATCAGCTGATTTAAAAAGTCTTATAATTTTTTTAGGGTCATTTTTAATTATATTCTGGATCTTTTTTTAATTTATATATTCTGATGATTTGATCTCTAATTTATATACTTTATATATGATCCTTTTTGCTAGTTGATTATCATCATTTATATGATTAAATTCTTATTATTTTAAATGGATCAATAAAGTGTAAGAAAGGTTGTAATTTATAATTATTCTGAAGATTCTATTATTGAATATTTTGAATCTAGACGAAGTTACACCTATAATATTATTGAAGAAGGAAATTATCTACCTGTTGCTTACCTTAAATATACAAAATGGCAAAATGGGTTTTGAATTTCTTACAATTATAAAATTGAATTGGGCTGAAGAAAATTTAAAAAAAGGTATTCAGTTAGGTGTATAAGTTAGGGTTAGGGTTAGGGTTAGGGTGAGGGTGAGGGTTAGGGTTAGGATTAGGGTGAGGGTGAGGGTTAGGGTGAGGGTAAGGGTTAGGGATAGGGTTAGGGATAGGGTTAGGGATAGGGTGAGGGTTAGGGATAGGGTTAGGGATAGGGTTAGGGATAGGGATAGGGTTAGGGATAGGGTTAGGGTTAGGGATAGGGTTAGGGTTAGGGTTAGGGTTAGGGTTAGGGTTAGGGTTAGGGTTAGGGTTAGGGTTAGGGTTAGGGTTAGGGTTAGGGTTAGGGTTAGGGTTAGGGTTAGGGTTAGGGTTAGGGTTAGGGTTAGGGTTAGGGTTAGGGTTAGGGTTAGGGTTAGGGTTAGGGTTAGGGTTTAGGGTTAGGGTTAGGGTTAGGGTTAGGGTTAGGGTTAGGGTTAGGGTTTAGGGTTAGGGTTAGGGTTAGGGTTAGGGTTAGGGTTAGGGTTAGGGTTAGGGTTAGGGTTAGGGTTAGGGTTAGGGTTAGGGTTAGGGTTAGGGGTTAGGGTTAGGGTTAGGGTTAGGGTTAGGGTTAGGGTTAGGGTTAGGGTTAGGGTTAGGGTTAGGGTTAGGGTTAGGGTTTAGGGTTAGGGTTAGGGTTAGGGTTAGGGTTAGGGTTAGGGTTAGGGTTAGGGTTAGGGTTAGGGTTAGGGTTAGGGTTAGGGTTAGGGTTAGGGTTAGGGTTAAGGGGTTAGGGTTAGGGTTAGGGTAGGGTTAGGGTTAGGGTTAGGGTTAGGGTTGGGTTAGGGTAGGGTTAGGGTTAGGGTTAGGTTAGGGTTAGGGTTGGGTTGGTGTTAGGGTTTAGGGTTAGGG